>JAJHSJ010000003.1:66587766-67021285 GCA_021015155.1 Magnolia officinalis
ATCCACACCGTCCCTGGTTAGGACAGTGGATCCCCCCATAACGTATGTGTATTATTCATGCCATCCATCTGTTTAAGAGGGCATGGCCCACCCCACACGTGATGGGGTGGGGCCCACCTTGACGTATGGATTTTGTATCCACACCGTCCATCACTGGATGGTGCAACACGTGGAGCCCAACTGTGATGTATGGGTCTTATCCACTCCATTTAGCAATCTGGACGGGTGGGACCCACCTCCCATGATGTATGTGTTACATCCAAACCGTCCATCCATTTGGTGAGCTCGTCCTAAGGACTGAGATTAAAAATAAGACAGATCTAATTATCAAGTGGTCCACACAACAAAAGCAGTAAGGGATTGAACGTATACCATTGAAACCCTTCCTGGGTCACAAAAGTTTTGGATCAATATGATATTTATTTTTCCTCTTGGTTCAGGTCTTTGTGACCTTATGAACAGACTGAATGGAAAATAAACATTATGGTAGCCCTGTGAATTTTTAATAGTAAAAATCATTATCTCCACTGTTATTTGTGGCATGGTCCATATGAGTTTTTGATATGATTCATTTTTTAGGTAATACTCTAAAATGATCTCTTAAAATAGATGAATGGTGTAAATGGTGCGACCCATTGATGAGGCCCACCTTGATGTATTTGTAGCCCATCCATAAGGCCCACCTTGATGTATTTGTGGCCCATTCGTGAGGCCCGATGTGATGTATATATGGCCCATGTTTGAGGTCTAATATGATGTATACCCGGCCCATGTGTTGGGGCCCATTGTGATGTATTTGAGGCCCATGTAATAAGGCCTGTTGTGACGTATTTATGACCTTTGATAAGGCTCGATGAGATGTATGAGAGGCCCATATGTGCGGCCCAATGTGATATATTTGTGACCCATTGGGCGAGGCCCACTATAATGTAATTGAAGCCCAGATATGAGGCCCATTATGATATATTTAAGGCCCATGAGATATGGCCCATTGAGATTGTATATGGCCCATTAATGTGGCCCACTGGATGTATATGAGGCCCATTGGTGCGGCCCACTTGATGTATATGAGGCCCATATGGTGAGGCCCAATGTGATGTATATGTGACCCTTGAGTGAGGCCCATGGTGATGTATATTAGGCCCTTATGTGAGGTCATGGGTCCACTATACGTTTGGCTCTATGTGGGCCACTCTTTGGGAGCAATGTTGGTTAAATGTCCACATTGATGGGCAATGATGGTTAAATGTCCACGTTGTGACCTTCTCTTAGGCCTTATTAGGCCCATTCTCACCGATTCTGATTGTCGATGCCGATTATGAGTATTTGACAGCATAGCATCATGATACATGCCCATACGCATCATCTGCATGTTTGTTATGAGATGTGATTGACCATTGCATATGCCATAAGACAGGTTGTTTATAGGACTCCCTGAGAGACAGAGTTGCCCCACATGAGCACGCGATACGTACATGTAGGTTTGATGCATGACCAAATTGTATGACTCATGCATTTCGCATTTTAGGATATGACTACTGTACGCCCTAGCGACATCAGGGTCGTGGCCTCCACAGGCATGTCGTGAATGGCCAGATGGGACACCGAAAATGTTTGATTCTAGCATACAGGCGCCATAGATGTCCCTGAGTGAAAATTCCTAAACCGCCATGGCCAGGAGACCCCTAACGTCTAGACCGATTAGATACATGAACGCCCGAGTGCCGAATACTAGTAAGTTGTGTCTCACACTATGTCGTGGTCGGTTGGGAAGGGGTTGTGGCCTTACCCTCCTAAGGGTAGTGGGCATGGCTAGACTGAGTTTGACCAACTCGTAATTGGGTCTGTTATTGAAGTGTCGAGTAGATATTGGCTGACTACTGGTCAAGCAGATAGTGAGGTATCTTCCACTTGCATGGTTACACGTCCAGTGGGCGGCGATTGCATGTAAAGTGTACTAGACCCTGGTGATGATTCCAGAGATGTACGATACTGATATGTGGACTTATTGAGTAGGAGTTACATACTCAGCATTTTACTCATTCATTCATTCATTCACTATCCACTCAGGATAGTGGTGCGCAACTAATTGATATGTGTACCTTCATAATGGCCAGAATTTCGGTTGGGGTGGGGTGTGTGACTAACCTAAGATCAGGAGTTTACCACATTGAGTCTGACTATCCAAATTTAGGTATGGGACTAGTTTGGATAGAAGTCCCTTGTGGTGGACCCCGTAGCCTGCGATAGTACGTACTATCATCTCAACTTCACACTCCAGCTTGGTCATTTCATTCGCATCGCATATTACAATATTGCATCTTTAACACATAACATTTGGTTTACTGTGCTTCTGTATTACATAACCTGATTATGTGATCAGGAATTCTGTGAGTCCAGTTTTCGAGTTTGGGGCGTGACACCCCTTATGATGTGTATTAGGCCCTTATGTGAGGCCATGGGCCCACTATATGTTTGGCTCTATGTGGGCCACTCCTAGGGAGAAATGTTAGTTAAATGTCCACATTGATGGGCAATGATGGTTAAATGTCCACATTGTGACCTTCCCTTAGGCCTTGTTAGGCCCATTCTAATCTTCTCTAAGTGCGTTAACCCAAATCGTTGGGCCCCACTGATGTTACATGATCCATCTATTCTTCTTGGGCTAACCCAAAATGTTGGGCCCCCATCGGTTGCTAATAAGATTGTCTTAATCTTGGAGTCCATCTAGGACTCATTTAGGCCCCCTAGGGTATCTAGCGGGCCATATGATAGTATGGTGAAGGAAACCCGTTCTGGATCCTTAGGTTATAGGTAGGCCACCTAGGCCCAACCTCGATATGAGGAGAGTACATCCTCACCGTATACAGAGGGATCCGTGCTATCAGAACTGGTATATCCACAGTCGAGGAATGACCCTCCATGTTATGGATCTACTGCCCATCTATGGATTCCACCTTGTATATAGGCCGATTATCGATGCCGATTATGAGTATGAGATAACATAGCATCATGATAAATGCCCATACGCATCATTTGCACGCTTGATATGAGATGTGGTTGACCATTGCATATGTCATTGGGCAGGTTATTTATGGGACTTCCTGATAGGCAGAGTCATCCCACATGAGCGTACGATATGCGCAGGATTGATGCATGATTGGATTGCATGACTCATGCATCTTGCATTGTGTGTTGTGAATTTAGTACGCCCTAGTGACATCAGGGCCTCAGCCTCCACAAGCATATCCTGGATGATATGTTTGGACACCGAAAATCTTCTCTTTACATGGGACGCGAAGGATGTCCCTGGGTGAAAGTCCCTAAACCTGACGGTAATGGAAGATGCTCCAACATGGAGACCGAGTGAATGTATGAGCGCATGAGTGTCGTATACCAGTAAGTTGTGTCTCCCACTGTGTTGCAGTCGGTTGGAAGGGGGTGTGGCCATATCCGCCCGAGTGAGGGGGCTTTAAGCTAGGCTAAGTTCGACCAGCTCGCAAGTGGGTCTGTTATCGACGAGTCGGGCCGATATTGGTAGGCGGGTAGTGAGGTCTCTTTCACTCACTTGGTTGGGCGGCTAGAGAGGCGGCAACAAGTGTGGAGTGTATTATACCCCGGTGATATACATATTCCAGAGATGAGTTGTACTGATATATGGTCCCTGAGGAGGACGGGTATGCTTGAGTTGCATCTCACATATATCTTGGCCATGTAGGCCTTACATCGTATAGTCTTGGTATGACTCATAGCATTCATGCCTTGCATCGCATAGCCTTGGTATGGCCGATAACATTCATGCCTTGCATCGCATAGCCTTGGTATGACTGATAACATTCATGTCTTGCATCGCATAGCCTTGATATGGCCGATAGCATTCATGCCTCGCATCATATAGCCTTGGTACGGCTGATTGCATTCATGAACTTATTGGTATATTTTCGCATTACTCTGATACTATATTCTTGCATTGCTACCTTGTGCACACACTTCCACCACCCTCTAAGCTTTTTATAAGCTTATGCACGATTGATGCATACAGGTGACGCCAAGTCGCAGCCGTAGCTTAGTAGGAGCGGGAGCGTGTAGTCAAGTTTCTGGAGATTTGTTATTATTGCATTTCCCTTTTGCGCATTTTACTTTAAAGTTTTTGATCTTAGTGAATTTTGTGATGGTGTTCTGGTTATTGTTCGAGGGTTATACTTATGATTATGTTGATTATGAAACCAATTTATTATCAAAATCCTCCTTGTAGGGTCCTAAGGTCGAAATCCACTGTATGGGCGATGGGAGCCGAGAATGGGGCACTATGGAGGCTGTCGGTACCGGATTTGGAGATTGAAAATTTTGTGAGCCCGATTTTCGAGTTTGGGGCGTGACATGGACTGTTTTAGAGAAGAAGTACATTTTGGAAGATGCAGGCGCTAAGAAACATCGCTAATTTCTTTCATTATGAAATGACAGATGATAAACCTATCACTAATCGAATTCATGATTTTCAAAATCTAGTTCATGAACTATCAATTGAAGGAATTAAGTTAGATGAAGCATTTCTGTCAGGAGCACTGATAAAAAAGCTACCGCCCTCCTAGAAAGAATATAAGAATAAAATGAAACATAAAAAGAATGGTGTTTCTTTAAGAACTACGATCATACACATACGAGTAGAGGAGGCTAATAGAATTAGGGACCAAAAAGGAAATGAAAATGAGATAGATTCAAAGGTGAATCTTGTGGAATTAAGTCAAAAAATTAATAATAAGAAGAAGGACAAATTTCTTAATTGTGGCAAACCTGGACATTATGCAAATGAATGTAGGTTCAAAAAGAAGAATGCAAATAATCAATTAAAGAAAAAAAGAAATTGCTACAACTGTGGAAAGCCTGGTCATCATATTAAAACCTGTAGGCTTAAGAAAAACAAAGATAAGCCGCGGGTTAATCTTACTGAAACATGCAATGAGTCTGACATGGTAATAGTTGTGATGTCAAAAGTCTTCCTTATAAGCAACTTGGAGTGGGTACTAGACACTGGTTCAACTAGGCACGTGTGCAATGATCGTAGCATGTTTACCTCTTACCAAGTATAAGAAAATGATGAACAGGAGTTCATGGATAATGCTAGAATATCTCCAGTTGTAGGGAAATGGAAAGTACTTCTGAAACTCACTTTTGGAAAGACGCACAATGGATCATGGTTGTCATCCACAGTGGGTCGTGGTTGTCAACCATGACCCTTTGTTCATAACAACCACGATCCGTTGTGTATGTGAACCACGACCCTTCGAAAGGATCATGATTGTCATCCATAGTGGGTCCCACGACCCTTTGTGGATAACAACCACAACCCATTATGCATGTGAACCATGACCCTTTGAATGGATTGTGATTGTGGGGCCCACATGGAACAGATCACCCCATTGTGGGCCTCGACCCCTATAATTATAATCAAGTTATTAATTACATAAACCTGACAACCATGACCCTTACTACATTAAAACCACAACCCTGACCATATTACGACCACGACCCTTACCATGTTACATGAGGTCGTGGTTGTCATATTATATGGGTCAAGGTTGTCACGTTATATGGGTCGTGGTTGTCAAGTTATATGATTCGTGGTTGTCATGGTCGTGGGCAAGGCTCAACTCGTGGGGCTCACACTAATGTATGTGTATAATCCATGCCGCCCATCCTTTTTGCGGTGTCATTTTAGGGCTAAGGCCCAAATATCAGCCTGATCAGAGCTAGTGTGGGCCACATAATAGAAAACAATGGTGATAATGGCACCCATTGTTGATACTTTCCAGGCTCACCATGATGTTCGTTAGAAGTAGACAGTGCACAAGGCGGGACTTTTTGGGCCCACGGCCTGATCCAGAGCATGTGTGGGTCCCCAAAATCATCTTTCACAATAAATGGATGGGATGGTTAAAATATCACAGTGAGCCTGGAAAGTATGGGTAAGGGTCGTGGTTGTAATGTGGTAAGGGCCGTGGTCGTTATGCTATATGGGTCGTGGTTGTCAACTGTCATAAGTCGAGGTTGTCATGTTATATGGGTCATGGTTGTCATGTTTTCGGACCAAAATACCCTTTGCACATAAAAAGAGGTAACGATGAAGAAGTGAGGTCGGCGCTGGAAGTCTAGTGGTGGTTACTTGTCTATCTCATGGTATTTGGTTATCTCCTAGTTATGGGACAATTGTGATGTAAGTTTTGAATCTACACAGTTCATAAGTTGTGCAAGTTTATCGTAATCTTTATCCCAAAATATGAATGTTACTTATAGATGAAGTGGACCACACCATAATAAATAGTAATTAACCATTAAAAACTACCAACTGGATCATACACCTTTCTGATAAATATGATATTTATATTATCCATTTATATATGTATATTACATATGATGAATAGGTTAGATGTCATATAAACATTACTTTGGGCCCCATAGATCTTACTCTGTACCGTTTTAGATTTATCACAAGTAGGTACAGAAAAAATGGCTTAAGAAGGCAGATAGAGTCACTCACGATTCCCGATGCGTATAACGAAGCGTCGATCCTCTTATTCTGATCTCTGGGCCCATCATAAATCAAATCTAATCCGTTAGTAATATTTAAGGTTGATGATTTCTTTACAAATGTGTAATCTTCACATCATATCGAGCTATCAGTGGCCCATGGTGAGGAAAAAGGACCAATGCTTTGTTTATACAGTACCCACTGTTATGAAATGTTGTGGTCCATCAGATTTAAAGATTTTGATCATTCTTCGGACATTTAGCTTTGTTATATTTACTAAGAGAATGGACAGAGCGGCTTAAACCAGAAGCCATTTGATGGGACATAGAGAACTCGTACAGAGGAATGTACATAAGGTGAAAACAATCGTTTAGCCCCATACCGAACCCCAACCCTACCACTGTCATTTAAAGCTTCTTCTCTGGGACCCTCCGACACTACTGTCTTTTGAATCTTCTTCTCTGGGACCCTGCACCGCCACTCACCCTATTTATCACTTCTTCACTACAGCTCCGGCATCTTTCTATAGAAATGGGAAATCAAGGTATGTGGACAAGATCTCATGTATGCCAAACTCCACCCTCAATCCATGCCTTAGTGTATGCCAACCTTGATCCACATGAACAATGGGTCATGGTTGCCAACCTCCACCCTCAGTCCACTCACATGAACAATGGGTCATGGTTGACAACTAAAAGTGCCCTGGTTTGTCAATTAGCATGAGCGTTTAGTCAGCAAGACAAAGGAGCCCCATAGGAAGATTGATCAAGTGTTTGCCTCAACATGATGTGTGCCCGAACTTGTCACAGCTAAATCTTAGCCTCACATCCCATGTCCCAAAACACCAGGTAATTAAAACCCTTAAAATTGAATAGAACATCATAGGGTTTTTGGTTAGAAAACTTTTTTTTCAAAAAATAGAAAAATCTTTAAGTTTTCTACCTTTGTCAATTTATCAATACATGGCTCTATGAAATCGAACCCTGTTATCGATGTCCTCGAAGCTCACTCGATATTATCGAAATGAGGACTTATGATGTCCAGCAACCACAAAGATCTCTAGACTGAATTATCGATGAATTGATGGACTACTCGATTCATTGAATTTTGAATCTCGAGTCCATCAAGCCGACTCGATAAAATCGAAATCAGGTCAGTTGTGTCCAAAATGCTACTAAGGCAAATCATGTGATTCTCGATATATCGAAGGGCTCCTCGATATCCTCGAAATTCAAATCTCAATGATATCGATAGACCTTCGATGATATTGGATTGGGGACACAAATCTATCCAGCAAGTTTTCAGGTTATTTTTCTTGGATCGAGGGTCACTCAATAAAATCGATATTCAAATATCGATCATATTGAGGCTAGGTCGATATTATTAAAATAGGACAAAAATTGTCTAGCAAGCTTATAGGAAAATTCCTTGGAATTATCGATGAATCGACACTGTCATCGATATCATCGACATTCAAATTCTGATGATATCGGGTGATGCTCGATCATATCTTAGACCTATTAAGCTTCAAAGGCAAGTGCTCTCACATTTTCAAATGTCGAGGAATCGAACCCAGTGTCGATGAAATCGGAGTTCGAAATCTGATGTCATCGATGTGTGTTCGATCCCATTGACTAGTTGGCAAAAAGTTTTAAAAGTGTTTGACAGTTGTGTTCGTATCATCGAGCGGCCAGTCGATGCTATCGAAAGTATATGCTCGATGATATCGAGCTCTGTCAAAAATACGACCGTTTTATATCCATTGGAACCTTTTACCTATTTATTGAGAGCTTGCCCTTGGCTGTTGGTAGAGAAAACAAAGAGCGCTTTTGAGTGTTTAACCCCAGATCATATACCTTAAGCCTTTTCTCTCATTGAAGTTCAGCCTCCAATTCACCCTCATCATTGACATTCAATAGAGTAGATTGGGGAATGAACTTCTGCATTCAAGGATCCTGCAGCTACCATCTTAATGGCAAATCATTAAGCTGGGATGCCTTGAATGCATAGATGATTAGAATCGCTGTCTCCTTTATAGGAAAACATTTAATAGAGTAGGATTCCATCATAACCTTGACCCAACCTATTGCCTTACGTTGGTACATCATCTGAGTTACGGTTCAAGGGAGCTGAAGATTCTTCGTCGTCGAAGGAGGAGATCTTCATCAACATGCTGAATGGGGCTCATCTACTTATCTGTAAGTCATTAGAGTCCAGAGGACCCTTGTTATCATTCCTTTTGTAGGATTGGGTCGAATGTGTTTCTCACCCCTTTCAAGTCCTCATAGGATACCTCTGACGGGAGCGTACGTGGGGGTGCTTTGTGTTAACCCTTGCTCTGTGGAGAGCATAAACTCTTAGGTCCTTGTGTAGGTCCTTGACATGTGTGGTCTAAAACCTGGGTGTTGTGTGTTGACCCTTGCTCATGGGAACATAAACTGGTGAGGTTCCTTGTGTGGATCCTTGGCCTGTGTGGCCTAAAATTTGGGTGCTGTGTTGACCCTTGCTCCTGTGTGGGGCATAAACTTGTGTCGTGTAAACACATTAGAGTCAGCCTAGTGTAAGTTGTACTGGTTTGAGGTGAACCTGATTTAAAACCTCCGGTTTGAGGTGAACCTATTGTGAAACCTCCATTAGTGAGATCCAGTACACTCAAGGGTTAAGTGCGTCCGCCGAAATTGGAGTAGACAAGTAGTCGAACCACTATAAAAATAACTATGTTTGAGATTATTATTTTCTTCAATTACTTGTGTGATTTCCCTAAATACTTTCATATTTGACTATTTGAGATCACACCTCACACACAGTCACATCCATCATAAACCATGATTTGCATCGTGTTTACCTTTCAAATAGTTCTATGACTGGATCCTCTATTTGGCTTGGAAGCCATTAGAGTTACTTTGAAGAAATCCTGATGTTTGCATATTTTCTTAGGATAAGATTGATAGGATTTTAAACTACCATAAATACTAAAAAGTCCTATTTACCCCCCCCCCCCCCCCCCCCAAGGGCATATTAGCATATTCTCACTTCAACTAAAGCGGTCATTACTGCAATTTCAACAACCACGACCCTCAGTTATTCAATTGGGATGAGGTTGACATGCACAATGGGTCGTGGTTGTCATTCACAATGGGTCGTGGTGACAGATAGACCAAAATGGTCGTGGTTGACAGTAGATTGGGGAATGTCGTGGTTTACATGAACAATGGGTCGTGGTTTACATGAACGACGGGTCGTGGTTTACATCAACAATAGGTCGTGGTTGTGTTCGTGGTTGACAAGCCCAGTGGATCGTGGTTGATAGGCACAATGGATTGTGGTTCACATGAACAATGAATCGTGGTTTTTCACCACGACCCACTGTGGATGACAACCACAATCCAATGTGCATGTGAACCACGACCCTTCTCAACCTACTATCAAGCACGATCCTTTGTTCATAACAACCATGACCCATTATGCATGTCAACCACGACCCATTGTTGAACAATGGGTCATGGTTGTGTTCATGGTTGACATGCCCAATTGATCGTTGTTGACAGGCACAATGGATCGTGGTTCACATGTTATATAGGTCGTGGTTGTGTTCGTGTTGACATGCCCAGTGGATCATGGTTGATAGGCATAATGGATCGTGGTTCACATGAACAATGGATCGTAGTTTTCAACCACAACCCACTGTGGATGACAACCATGATCCAATGTGCATGTGAATCACGACCCTTCTCATTAATCTGCTATCAACCATGACCCTTTGTTCATGACAACCACAATCCATTGTGCATGTCAACCATGACCCATTCTTGACATGCACAATAGGTCGTGGTTGTGTTCGTGGTTGACATGCCTAGTGGATCGTAATTGAAAGGTATAATGGATCGTGGTTCACATGTTATATGGGTCGTTGTTATCAACCACGACCCACTGTGGATAACAACCACGATCCATTGTGCATGTGAACCACGACCCTTTGTGGATGACAACTACCATCCACTATGTAATACGACTACGACCCATTGTAAATGTCAACACCTTCTATTATTGCAAGACCATCTTCTACTCTTGTTGGTTAATAATCTAGAACCTTATTGGAGTGCAAGTCAAAACAGTCAAGGACGACCACCTTCTTGGACTTCAAGAAGGCACAAGTCTCTCCAAAGTTGTAACAGCCCGGATTTTTCCCAACCTGGAATTAGACGTCCTTAGGCGATGAGTCAATCCTAACACCGGTTTAACTTCTCAAACACTCAATTAAAGCCTCAAATCCCTTTTCAAACCATTTTCTTCACAAATCCCACCCTTCACCACCTTGTTCTTTCAATATTTTCTAAGTACAATATTTTCTAAGTACTTTCACCTTAGATACTATCTTAAAGTTTAGGTAATGAAGAACAATACTTAAACTAAACATTGCTAGAAAGGACTAAGTATCACCTCAGACCGAAATCACCCAGGACTAAATCCTTTAGAAATTAGGCGAGAATTAGCCAGTGTTAAACTAGAGTACCTGTGAAATTAGCACCAATCACTTTAAATACGATCTGCAAGACCCAAAACTTGTAGAATCATTGACGCTAGGTTACCCTAAAATCTAGGATCAATCTCATTACCCGGCTGCTCTCGGAAGCATCTCGAAACTCCGTATCAGATCTGGACCGCACGTCGGAAGTCCGATTAACACAAAGTTAAGGAATTAGGACCGCCTTGCTGGGCTTGACAACCATCTCAGAAATCAAATCCAGATAGTGTCCCAGCGCTATTCGCTTGAGCTCGGAGTGAAGAGTATGAGAAATGTGAAATTATTTCAAAATAAAATAACTTAAATAGTAATCTGGCACCTCTCACTTGCGGATCAGTTTTAAGCAACCAGACCGTCAGAATCAGACCAAATTACACCCTCGGATCAGGAGAAATTTCATACACATTTACATGTATTCGGAATCTCTGATCAAGATCCGCTAACCTTTGAACTGAAACTGGTCCGCCACGCGTGATTTGGAATCCCAACCGAAACGAAAACTTAACTCCACCTAGATCCGGTGTCGGTGAGCTTAAGTCGGACCTTTGGCTCAAGGAGGCCCGCCAGAAGTCCTCCGTTGATCTGAAACAGGTCCGCTTTGGTTATAACCTAAGTATACTTTGACCTGGAGTATATTTTGGTGAGTTTTTAGACTAAATAAGGACCTTAAACCCTCTCTCATTGCAGCCATACGAATTTGAGAGAAACCCTAGAGAGAGAGAAAGTGGGAGAGTTGTGGGAGATCCTTCCTACCTTTCTTCCTTGCAGCCTTAGGTGCTTAACCACCTCATTCTTATCGCTTTTCCGGTGATTTCAGCGACGTTTCTAGGTAAGAAACCCTAACCCTAAACTGATTTGGGGTTTTGATAGTTGTAGGTTATAAAATAGCTAACCTATTTCGTTCTATAGGTTACCAAACTGCCGTATACGAAGGCTTAGCAAACCTAGCTGATTCATTACGATTCTACGACAAAAGGTGCGGACTTTAGGTGTATAGGTTATGGTTTTCAACGCTTTCAATGTCAGATAATGATAGATTCATGATCCGCATGCAATTGCACGTGTACAAAGTGCTGTCTTTTTTCCATTTCGATTAAAGATGAAAAATATGGAATTCTACATACTCTAGGTATTTGAAGGAAGTACCATATGCGTACAAATTTTAGAAATGTATTTGACATGATTAATTGTTGTATGAATATATTATATGTGAATAAATTACTTGTTTGGCGAAAGGACTCGCCCTAATACATGTTTCGCTTATATACACTATGTATGTTGAAATTGTGTATTCTAGAAAGTACCGTATACATATAAATTTTGGAGATGTATTTGCCATGATTATTTGCTGTATGAATATATTATACATGGATAAAATACTTGCTTGGCGAAAGGATAGCCCTAATACATGTTTTGCTAACATACACTCTGTATGTTGTAATAGTGTATTCTAAGTGTTTGTGAAAATGACTGAATGAGTATAGAATTCTCATTCGTGCTCGCCATGACTAATTGTCATGGATATATGATTGTTGTATTGGTGATACCCCTTTGACGAAAGGATTTGCCCTGAATCACGCCACGGCCACTATACGCTATGTATGTTGAAATGTGTAGCCCAAATGAATATGGAACTTGGATTCCTACTTTCCATGACTATCCGTCGTGGGTGTACGCGTGTTATGTTTGAGGCAACTCCCTAGTGAAAGGATTTGGCCTAATGCCTATGCGATCAACATATGTTATGTATGTTGATGTATGTATTTTAAAGTGTTTGTTGAAATGTCTGAATGAGTAGTAGTTAGTAAATTGTAATGTTGAAGGGTGTTGAGATATGATTCTCAACTCTTTTAACGATGTGTATGATTTCCTTAGATATCTGTGTGATTAGGAATTGAATATGTACAAACTCATGCTTATGTTGTACTTCATAACATGCTCAATTGATTGTATGATTTTATCTATGTAATGCATATGTTTAAATTCATGTTTACGTTGTATGATCCGTCATGGGTGATGGGGGAGTGGAGCAATGAATGCGTGCAACAGCCCTGGCAGCCCTAAACGGATAATACCAGACTTTGATTATATGATTTGAATCTTGATCCATTACGACTTTATCTATCTGCAATTAATTGTGTTTGGGGCTGTGATTATAGTCCAGACAATTGGTACCAGAAGTGAATTCGTGGCTGTGATTCATTTGCCACGTGAGATGTGTTCGACAAACTCGAGTCGTACTTCGGTTGGCGATAGTGGTTGGCCACACGAAGTGCTTATGCGCTTCATATCGTTTAACTTGTTGTGCGCTCGAGCTAGCCGAGCCCGTCAAGTAACCCGATCTGTCTTATGTATGTTCACCATGTTTAGACGCCTCTGCTTATACCTAGGGTACCAAACTTACCAGTGAAATCTCTTTTAACCATGGTACCTCGATCCACTAAGACTCATGAGTCGAGCATGGTGGTATCGGACACCGTGGTCGAGCTGTCGGCCTACGCTGGGGCCACGTGCCTCCCCGTAGTGACCAGTGAGCAACCAGACTCGTGAGACGATTATGGTGGTATGGGACACTATATTCGTGTTGTCGGCCTACATTGATAAGGTATGGGGGAGTGGTGCAACGAATGCGAGCAACAGCCCTGGCAGCCCTTTGTAGTGACCTCGAGCATACTCTGAATTGCGGTGAGGCGACGAGTTTTGCCGTAGTGTATAGAGTATGAAGCTAGGCCTGTTCTGTATAGTGATGAATCGTTAAAGAGGTGATGGGGGAGTGGTGTAACCTTTGTGCGTAATAGCCCTGGCAGCCTTTGCAGTGACCTAGAAAACACACCATCGTCTAAGATTAACTAGGACTGACGACCCTAGAATGGATCATGTTTGGGAATGATACAAGGGAGGTACCTTAGTTTCCCAATACTGCTGTTTGAAATGGACTAATAATTACTCGATAATCATGCTCATCATCGCACTGCATGTGCCTGGTAGATGTAGAGCACTGAGGGATGAACGCATTCGCGAACGTAAGATGGTGTCGCATGAGGGTGGTTTGGCAAAGGCATACATCATGACTGCATTCATACTTACATTAATAAGAGTAGTTAGGAGTGTTTGATTTTACTGCTTTATCATTACTGCTTAACTGAATTGATAACATGTTAACCTATGCTTTATTGTTCCACTATGTTGATCACTCACTCTCACGTTACGGGACGGTGTTGTACACACCAATCAGATTTGTTGAGTTTCAGGTGATGGCGATGCTTTTGAAGCAGAGCCGAACTACTATGATGTGGACGAGGAGTTCTCCTAATTGTAGCTCTCTGATAGGTTTATGAAGACTTGTTATTGTATTGACGGGGCTATGGTACTTGGGATAGAAGACATTACACTTACACATTTGGTATATTTTATAAATGTACTTGAAATTTATTAACCTGGTAATGTTATCACACTCTGCAGACTCACCACAGTTTTTATATATTTTATATATCTATCACAGTCTTTCGCTTGCAATTTAACTGTCTCTAGAGTATGATATGTTGTTTTGGCTTAATCTCACTCATGTTCAATACACAAATGCAGACAACATTTAATCATCATTATCTATGTTGCATAAGTGATGTTCTCGAAACTCGAGAGTTGAGTTACTACTCGACCCTCAATTTTTCGGGATGTTACAGTTGGTATCAGAGCATGATTTGGATTAAACCAGACCTGGGTTATGGTCACACGATGCACTCTGACGCACTCTGACTTAGGAGGGAGTGACGGAACGTAGAAACATTCATAGGTATCTCGATTTCGCCAATTGGCGAAGTTCACTGAAAACGAACGCCGAAATCGAGTCTGTATTCAACCATGGTCGCACGGGTCGACCTTAAAACATTCCTAGGTCATCTATTAAAGAGTCTAGATCACAATCCACCTCATCCCAACCATTGAAAATCGGTAGAATACGGGATAAACGTGATGAGGATAACTACTCCGAATCCCCGGAGCTTCACTGGACTCCTCACAGAGACTTCTCGAGTCTACGAGAAAAGAAAGTAGAAAGTGGAAATAAATTCTAATAAATTCAAAATTGATTAATGAATGACTACAAAATTGAGTTCACAACCCTTTAAATAGGGATACCAAGTAATGAGAAAGAAATCGAAAACAAACTACAACTAAAACTCCTAGAATTCACGACTTACTATAAGGTCGTGATGTCTACTGGTGTGCAAGGTTTTCAGCCAAAAATAGTAAGTGTCCTATTTGGCTTCACCAAACCGTTCTCCTAATTATTCTAAGCTCTTTTCACAATGGGCGTAACTCCTAAAGCCCAATGGATGAAGAATAATCAAACTAAAACCACTATTTTTAGTAAAATGAAATTGAAACAGGGAAACGACCGTCAATCGGAGGGTTTTTTTGCAATTCTGGGTTGTGCAACCCAACATAGCGGGTTGGTTGGCTTCATTAGCTCGTTCTACCCCAAATTCATATATTTTACGTCAGATAACTCATTTCAAATTGTAAGATACGTCCGATTTGACCCGAAACGACTCGAAACGGAGTCGGGGGCCACACACGTCAATCCGGGGAGGAACCAAGTGCACCCAGGGTGCATTTGGCACCTTAGGAGGGTGGAGAACACCAACCAACTGCGGCGGCAGCACGACGATCAAAGCAGACAGCGGCGGAACTGCGGTCACCACGGTCGACCGCGGTCAGGTGGGCCTACTCAAGTTGGGTCGGGCCTGGTCATGGTCGGCCCAACCTCTACACACGTATGGTGCGTGCGATTTTGCGGGGGGACCCCTATTTCATGTCGTTTTACCCCTCTCTCTCTCAAACGCCCCTCCAAGCCCCCTTTTCTCTTTTCGGTTGCTATTTTCTCTCTCAAACCTCCACTCCAATTGTTCATTTCGTTATTTCCTGTCCAACCATACATCACTCCATCGTTTACAGCCACACCTACCTTCTACCCTTTCCGTTTTCCTCATTTGTACTCTCACACCCCCCATTTGGAGCTCAAAATCGGGCAAGCCCTCTAACCCATCCATTTTCTTCATTTTCCTTTCTTTACTCCTTGTCAGTTGGGCCTCTACAACCCCTAATGAGAACCAAATCTGTGGAGAACCAAAACTCCAGCCCCTCTTCTCCCTTTAGGGCCCGTTCCGCCAACTGCATTAGGTGAGTAAGGTGGATGGAATTGTAAAAGAAATAATAAATGTATGTGTAAAGTATTGTCCCTAGATTGGGTGTATCCCATGTTTTCCAATGCCATGTTTGGAATGTAAGCAATGAAAAGTATATCCTGAGATTTCCTTTTAAATTACACTTAGAAATTCATCATCTTGGGGTTTGAAAATCCCATCTCACACTTTCCCACACAAGGCTCATTTTTCAAAGCCTATACCATTAATTTTAATCTCCACCCACCCTCCTACCAACCATGCCACTCCCAATCTCGAGGTAGGATTAGTAATACAGTCCCATTTACTACAACTTAAGACCACTGGCCAAATAGTGTTGAAGTAATAAAGTCCCTTGATAAACATTAACCCACCACACTCTGATAGCTTAAGCTTTTAAAGTAAATGGTTGTTTGGCCAATAGACCCTTGGAGTTTTGGAACCTAGAGCGGTTCTCCTAGACTTCGACAGACATGACTGTGTAGGAAATCCAACAAATTAAGAATGTGAACCTTAGGACCCTCTTAGCTGGTATGAGCATGTGTGAAATGCTCGGGCGTAGTTAAATTCAACTTCAGGCAACTCAGTTCCAATTAGACAACCTTGACCCTAAGTGATAAAACTCTTCCTTGTATTAGAAATGAAGTGAAATCATCTAGCGTATAAGCATAGACTTTGGACTCACCTATGGATGTCCGCTACTCTTAAATTAAGACTAGACTACTGGTTAGGCTAAGGAAAGTAAAGGACTAATTAATTTTGCTAAGCCAATTGCATGATAGACTTAGTTGGCTTGATTAGGTTGGAGCGAGACCCCGTTCCATTGTTGAATCCCCTTAATACTTTAGGCTTCCTTAGTAACTCTTAGGGAGCTTATTTGGCATAGAAACTATTCACAATTAGAGAAAACCTATATATCCCTTGGATTTAATGTTAGGTCAAATTAATACACCCCTTAGAATCGCCTTCTCAAGGACTTAGTGCAATAGAGAACACGGAGTAGAGAAACAATATATATAAGCGAGGTATTCGCAGTTTGAATTGAATTCTCAATCCTGATAGTGACCAATGAACTCTATGCTCTGATCAAGCAGAAGGTCGGGATCAACTAGGATTAAGAACTGATACGAAACATTTTCTGTCCTCATGAGGCAGAAGATCTATGTATCCGATTCTGACCCACTATACAACTTTCCTTCCGTGTTGGCTCGACCACTTACAACCAAAAGTTTATAACTTCGTCTTTGAGAAGTGTAAGAATATATAGCCAATAGAGATTTTACCTTTTAGGCCTAAGGAATTTCCCAAGTGAGCAACTGACAGTTAGGAATTAGGTCCCAAATCACATGCCATGTTGGCATACATATGGTGCATATGAACGTAGAAAGATAGCCTGCCTGTTAGGCTTGATATGAGTAAATAAGGTAGGTCAGGACCGTGATGATAGTCCTCCTTTGGTAGACTTAGGCATCTGTCCTCAAACTCACACCTGCCCCTGAAATCAACCACATTACCCATCATTTTTAGCTCCTTTCGATACCCATAGGTACCAATGCCATAATACACATCATCGATGAAAAGAAGACCAATGTAGTAGGAGACCGCACCCCATTTCAGGTCAAGGATAGGTCCTAAATTACACTTTGTTCCGATATACGGAGCAGGACATAAATCTTGAGCCTTAAGGGTGAAAATAAATTTTTAAGGGGGGTAGAACATTATGAGCCCAATCTAGTTGGGTCAGCTAAAACATCCGTTTGACCAAAGTGGCGCAGCGGAAGCGTAGTAGACCTCTCTCCCACTGGCCCATGATCGAATGGAATTGATCCAGACTGTACAAAAAGATAGGTCACTAAATAGGATCTGAATCTTCCCTAGAATATAAAGCAATTAGGGTTCAAGTATTGCATTAATTTGTACTACTAAACTTATCAATAGTTACGAGTTACGTCATAATAAATAGAGTTAGTGTATTCATAAATGTTAATAGAAACCTTAGCCAATTCTATACTCTTGGAAACCTCATTAGGATGATCTATTAGGATATGGATTTACCTTGTCCTTAAATATAGATTATAATAAGGGCTCTCTTAAACCAAGACCTACAGGGCAACCTTAGAAAGAGGATATTTGAACCTTTCAGCAATGGCCATTCCCTAAGCTTTTAGAGTGATCGGACTACAGAATTACTGAAATATACAACTGCGAAACATTCACGACTTGACCCAATTCTCAATCTTGGGCGACTACCAATGGACTCACTGCTTGACTGAGCAGAAGATCAGGATCTACCAGGACTAGGAAGGGATACGATGAGCCTTCTACCCTGGTCAAGTAGATGATCGATGCATCGGGATCAAGCCCACTATAAACGTCTCTCCGTGTTGGTCAAACAATGAAAACAGCTATATTACTCTAAATTGTTGGGAATTGTCGTCGAGACTCCAAATAGGTAAAGAAATAAATTGTACTAAACCATCAGGGTAGGAGAAATGGATAAAGAAATAAGTTTTAAGGGGGGTAGACTAAAATGAACCAGGCTAGTATATACCCTACGCAATAAACCTAGGCAAAGAAATAATTAAATCTTTCTTTATTACCCTTAGCCAATTTCGGGGACGAAATTTTGTTTTAAGGGGGGTAGATTGTAACAACCCGAATTTTTTCCAACCTGGAATTAGACGTCCTTAGGCGATGAGTCAATCCTAACACCGGTTTAACTTCTCAAACACTCAATTAAAGCCTCAAATCCCTTTTCAAACCATTTTCTTCACAAATCTCACCCTTCGCCACCTTGTTCTTTCAATATTTTCTAAGTACTTTCACCTTAGATACTATCTTAAAGTTTAGGTAATGAAGAACAATACTTAAACTAAACATTGCTAGAAAGGACTAAGTACCACCTCAGACCGAAATCACCCAGGACTAAATCCTTTAGAAATTAGGCGAGAATTAGCCAGTGTTAAACTAGAGTACATGTGAAATTAGCACCAATCACTTTAAATACGATCTGCAAGACCCAAAACTTGTAGAATCATTGACGCTAGGTTACCCTAAAATCTAGGATCAATCTCATTACCCGGCTGCACTCGGGAGCATCTCGAAACTCCGTATTAGATCTGGACCGCACGTCGGAAGTCCGATTAACACAAAGTTAAGGAATTAGGACCGCCTTGCTGGGCTTGACAACCATCTCGGAAATCAAATCCAGATAGTGTCCCAGCGCTATTCGCTTGAGCTCGGAGTGAAGAGTGTGAGAAATGTGAAATTATTTCAAAATAAAATATCTTGAATAGTAATCTGGCACCTCTCGCTTGCGGATCAGTTTTAAGCAACCAAACCGTCAGAATCAGACCAAATTACACCCTCGGATCAGGAGAAATTTCATACACATTTACATGTACTCGGAATCTCCGATCGAGATCCGTTGATTGTTGAACTGAAACTGGTCCGCCACGCGTGATCTGGAATCCCGACCGAAACGAAAACTTAACTCCACCTAGATCCGGTGTCGGTGAGCTTAAGTCCGACCTTTGGCTCAAGGAGGCCCGCTAGAAGTCCTCCGTTAAGCTGAAGCAGGTCCGCTTTGGTTATAACCTAAGTATACTTTGACCTGGAGTCTCTTTCGGTGAGTTTTTAGATTATATAAGGACCTTAAACCCTCTCTCATTGCAGCCATACAAATTTGAGAGAAACCCTAGAGAGAGAGAAAGAAAAGAGAGAGAAAGTGGGAGAGTTGTGGGAGATCCTTCCTACCTTTCTTCCTTGCTGCCTTAGGTGCTTACCCACCTCATTCTTATCGCTTTTCCGGTGATTTCAGCGACGTTTCTAGGTAAGAAACCCTAACCCTAAACTGATTTGGGGTTTTGATAGTTTTAGGTTATGAAATAGCTAACCTATTTCGTTCTATAGGTTACCTAACTGCCGTATACGAAGGCTTAACAAACCTAGCTGATTCATTACGATTCTACGACAAAAGGTGCGGACTTTTGATATATAGGTTATGGTTTTCAACGCTTTCAATGTCAGATAATGATAGATTCATGATCTGCATGCAATTGCACATGTACAAAGTGTTGTATGTTTTTCATTTCGATTAAAGATGAAAAATATGGAATTCTACATACTCTAGGTATTTGAAGGAAGTACCGTATGCGTACAAATTTTGGAAATGTGTTTGTCATGATTAATTTTTGTATGAATATATTATATGTGAATAAATTACTTGTTTGGCGAAAGGACTCGCCCTAATACATGTTTCGCTTATATACACTATGTATATTGAAATTGTGTATTCTAGAAAGTACCGTATACATATAAATTTTAGAGATGTATTTGCCATGATTATTTGCTGTATGAATATATAATACATGGATAAAATACTTTCTTGGCGAAAGGATAGCCCTAATACATGTTTTGCTAACATACACTATGTATGTTGTAATAGTGTATTCTAAGTGTTTGTGAAAATGACTGAATGAGTATAGAATTCTCATTCGTGCTCGCCATGACTAATTGTCATGGATATATGATTGTTGTATTGGCGATACCCCTTTGATGAAAGGATTTGCCCTGAATCACGTCACGGCCACTATACGCTATATATGTTGAAATGTGTATCCCAAGTGTTTGTGAAAATGTTCAAATGAATATGGAACTTCGATTCCTACTTTCCATGACTATCCGTCGTGGGTGTACGCGTGTTATGTTTGGGGCAACTCCCTAGTGAAAGGATTTGGCCTAATGCCTATGCGATCAACATATGTTATGTATGTTGATGTATATATTTTAAAGTGTTTGTTGAAATGTCTGAATGAGTAGTAGTTAGTAAATTGTAATGTTGAAGGGTGTTGAGATATGATTCTCAACTCTTTTAACGATGTGTATGATTTCCTTAGATATCTGTGTGATTAGGAATTGAATATGTACAAACTCATGCTTATGTTGTACTTCATAACATGCTCAATTGATTGTATGATTTTATCTATGTAATGCATATGTTTAAATTCATGTTTACGTTGTATGATCCGTCATGGGTGATGGGGGAGTGGAGCAACGAATGCGTGCAACAGCCCTGGCAGCCCTAAACGGATAATACCAGACTTTGATTATATGATTTGAATCTTGATCCATTACGGCTTTATCTATCTGCAATTGATTGTGTTTGGGGCTGTGATTATAGTTCAGACAATCGGTACCAGAAGTGAATTCGTGGTTGTGATTCATTTGCCACGTGAGATGTGTTCGACAAACCCGAGTCGTACTTCGTTGGCGATAGTGGTTGGCCACACGAAGTGCTTATGCGCTTCATATCGTTTAACTTGTTGTGCGCTCGAGCTAGCCTAGCCCATCAAGTAACCTGATCTGTCTTATGTATGTTCACCATGTTTGGACGCTTCTGCTTGAACCTAGGGTACCAAACTTACCAATGAAATCCCTTTTAACGATGGTACCTCGATCCGCTAAGACTCATGAGCCGGGCATGGTGGTATGGGACACCGTGGTCGAGCTGTCGGCCTACGCTGGGGCCACGTGTCTCCCCGTAGTTACCAGTGAGCAACCAGACTCGTGAGCCGATTATGGTGGTATGGGACACTATAATCGTGTTGTCGGCCTACATTGATAATGTGATGGGGGAGTGGTGCAACGAATGCGAGAAACAGCCCTGGCAGCCCATTGTAGTGACCTCGAGCATACTCTGAATTGCGGTGAGGCGACGAGTTTTGCCGCAGTATATAGAGTATGAATCTAGGCCTGTTTCTATATAGTGATGAATCGTTAAAGAGGTGATGGGGGAGTGGTGTAACCTTTGTGCGTAATAGCCCTGGCAGCCTTTGTAGTGACCTAAAAAACACACCATCGTCTGAGATTAACTAGGACTGACGACCCTAGAATGGATCATGTTTGGGAATGATACAAGGGAGGTACCTTAGTTTTCCAATACTTCTGTTTGAAATGGACTAATAATTACTCGATAATCATGCTCATCATCGCACTGCATGTGCCTGGTAGATGTGGAGCACTGAGGGATGAACGCATTCGCGAATGTAAGATGGTGTCGCATGAGGGTGGTTTGGCAAGGGCATACATCATGACTGCATTCATACTTGCATTAATAAGAGTAGTTAGGAGTGTTTGATTTTACTGCTTTATCATTACTGCTTGACTGAATTGATGTTAACCTATGCTTTATTGTTCCACTGAGTTGATCACTCACTCCCACGTTACGGGACGGTGTTGTACACACCAACCAGATTTGTTGAGTTTCAGGTGATGGCGATGCTTTTGAAGCAGAGCCGGACTACTATGATGTAGACGAGGAGTTCTCCTACTTGTAGCTCTCTGACAGGTTTATGAAGACCTGTTATTGTATTGACGGGGTTATGGTACTTGGGATAGAAGACATTACACTTACACATTTGGTATATTTTAGAAATGTACTTGAAATTTATTAACCTGGTAATGTTATCACACTCTGGAGACTCACCACAGTTTTTATATATTTTTTATATCTATCACAGTCTTCCGCTTGCAATTTAACTGTCTCTGGAGTATGATATGTTGTTTTGGCTTAATCTCACTCATGTTCAATACACAAATGCAGACAACATTTAATCATCATTATCTATGTTGCATAAGTGATGTTCTCGAAACTCGAGAGTTGAGTTACTACTCGACCCTCGATTTTTTGGGATGTTATAAAAGTTTTCTATCAGCTTTTTGAAAGAGTACATGATAGAAGATTTTGACAAGAATCTTAGCATAAAGGCATTTTTTAAGAAACATTGTTTTGGATTTCTACTTGACTTTCCATTGACTGGATGGAAGGCCCATGCTCAAATCATGCACTGCCTAATGGAGAGGCATATTGGTGACCTAACCTTCGATATGCAGGGCACCATACTGAAGTTTAGTGAGCTTTACTTTGCACTAATCACGGGTCTTATGTTTGGACCTGTTAGGGTAATTGAGGATGGAGATGAGAAGAGCACAAAGGTAAAGTCAGGGAAAGGAATTAGGGAGAGCTACTTGAAAGCAGGTAGTGTGAGTAAGGAAGAACTAAAAGAAGCTTATCTATCACTAGCCGGGAAAAAACAACATACAGATGTGGTGAAGCCGACACTTATAATTTGCATGGAGAATCTAATAGTTGGATCTCCACAGAAGAATAACTATGTTGATAAGTATATTAACGTAGTTGATAACTTAGATTATTTTAATAATTACCCCTAGGGTAGTGGTCAGTACCCCAATTCATAAAACATCTACGGTTACGCGTATCCGTTGTAAGTAATTTATTCTTGTCCTCAGTCAGAGTTTGTGTGTAACACCCCAAACTTTTCAATACCCGAGTATTGAAAGTTCTCGAGTGTTACCATGAAATTTAACATGATACTTACGTGTGTACATTACTAATCTAACTATCCTAACCTTACATCTACTTCCTAATACGAATTCAACCGTTGGGATTGATCTCCATTCAATAGATCAAGCCATTTGACTGTTGATTCTAAGACAAGACCATTCATCATGTGATTTGACACATAAACTATCCCTTAAATGAATTGACAAATAACCCTTTATCCATAATGATTTAGACATAAGTTCTTTTATAAGAATTACTTAGAAATGTGCCCACAACCATGTAGAACCATTAGATTTCACAAAACTCTTAGATCAACAAAAATTACGTATATGCCATTAACTGAGACCTCGAATTCTAGATCACAAGGTTCGCATGATCTTGTTGATGAGAAACCTTGTGCCATGCCTATGCATCATAAGTTGATTGTATGTGTCAAATTCCAACCCTTAGATCAGCAAGATCCGTAGTAAAACAAGCATTTACTTGATATGGACCCACCTAAGCTTTGGACCTGCCTGATCTGTGGCCAAGGGTCCCACTTGAACCTATGGAGACTTATGAACCGATCGGATTTGGTGAGAACATCACTGTGGACCCCACCTGTGATGCATGCGCACAACCTGCGCATGCAATTACCGTGCACTTGTGCAGGAGACCTGGTCAAACCAGTCTGACCCGACCGTCAAGAGAAGAAAGGATTCTTCTTCCTTTCTTTCGGCGCAAAACAAGCTCGCTCGCTGGGACGAGTTGTGGCCCATCATGATCATCCATCAGGATGATCTGAACCGTCCAGTGAGGCCATGGGTCAAAACCGACCAGACCCTAGTCTTCCCCACCTGTTTCCAAACAGTCGTACGTACACAATTTTGAGTATAAACAACCCGACTGTGGACGAGCAACATGTAGCTGATTGAGAATGGGCCACCATTTCATCCCTTACGTACATCCGAACCATCCATCAAATCACACTCACGATCACGGTCAAGAATACAAGGCCATGGAAATCCACGCACCCAGTTGTGTGCACAACAACAAACGCAAGAGGAAATTTCACCCTCCTAACTGATGATCCGAGAAAACCTTCCACTCCTTATCTCATCTACACAAACACATCCTAGCTATCTAAACCCCCCCCCCCCTGTAACGCCCTGAAATTCGGGGGTCGAGTATGAACTCAACTCCCGAGTTCCAACGCATCACTTATGCAACATACACAATGATGGTTAAATGTTGTCTGAGTTAGAGCAATAAACATGAATGAGATTATACCAAAACAGTAAATCATACTCCAGTTCAATTGTATAAAGGCAAGCGGAAGACTGAAATTTTAAATTCAAAGTATGTAAAGTAACAAAATTTTATGAACTCCAGAGTATGAGTACTAACTGAGTACCAATATACATGTATTGTTTCTAAGTCAAAAATCAAAATGCAACTCCGTATGTAAGCCCTGGAATCCCCGCGATGCAGTCGACCTAAGCAAAGCTGTCAAAGTACTGCATAAAGGAGAACTCCTCCTGATCCTCATCGAAGTAGGGCTCCGGCTACTGAACCGATGCACCATCTATACCTGCGATAGAGTCTGGTGGGTGTTGCAAACACCGTCCCGTAACGTGGGAGTGAGTAGCTAACTCAGTGGAACAATAAAGCATAGGTTAACATGTTATCAATCTAATCAAGCAGTAATGATAAAGCAGTACAAATCAAACATTTCTAACTACTCTTGTTAAGTGCGAAAATGAAATGACATGATGCTGTATGCCCTTGCCAAACCACCCTCATGCGACATCATCTTACGTTCGCGAATGGTTAACTCCCTCAGTGTGCCACATCTACTAAGCACATGCGGTGCGATGATGATCATGATTACCGAGTTATTATTAGTCCATTTCAAACAGCAGTATTGGGAAACTAAGGTACCTCCCTTGTATCATTCCCAAACATGATCCGTTCTAGGGTCGTCAATCCTAGCTAATCTCATACGATATTATGGTTTGAGAAGCGTAGTGAAGGCATCGCAAAGGGCTCGTCACCCTTCAGCGCGGATACAGATCTCACCGTATGTGGCTCAATTGCTGGCCGTCAGCTCAAGTACAGGTCTCACCGTACTCGGCTCAATCACTAGCCGTCAGCTCGAGTACAGGTCTCACCGTACTCGGCTCAACTCATACTCTAGTTGCTGTGAAAGACTCGTCGCCAATCACAGACACTTGGAGTATACTCGAAGATACTACGGAGGACTCGTCGCCCGTCAGCACGAGCACAGGTCTCACCATACTCGGCTCTCGCCTTAAGTATCGACAGCTCGAATACAGTGTCCCATACCACCGTATTATGCTCACGAGTTTGGTTGCGCAATGGTCACTACGGGGAGGCACATGGCCCCAGCGTAGGCCGACAGCTCGACCACGGTGTCCCATACCACCATGCCCGGCTCATGCGTCTTAGCGGATCGAGGTACCATGGTTAACGGGATCGCCACTGGTAAGTTTGGTACCCTAGGTTCAAGCAGTAGTGACCAAACATGGTGAACACACATACACATATCGGTTTACTTGACGAGCCTGACTAGCTCGAGCACACCACAAGTTGGGCGATATGGAGCGCAAAAGCACTCCGTGTGGCCAACCACTATCGCCAACCGAAGTACGACTCGGGTTCGCCTGACACATCCTTTGTGGCGACATGAATCTCAGCCACAATCTCAAGTCCGGTACCGAATGTTTGGACTATAGACATAGTCCCAAACTCAAACAGTTCTCATCAATAGCATGTGGAGTAAAGCATGATAAACAAGTAATACAAGCATATTAGCAGGCATGTTATAAAGCATGTAATAAAGCATGAAGTAGAGCATGTTGTAAAGCACTATACAAATAGGGATACAATTACATACACATCACAAGTGAGTGGCTATAGCGAACCACCACCTGGAGGGTATCCTACATGTCTCTAAGGTAGTCGGGAATCCCACATCAGCACCTCTCCAAGGCACTAACACTTAAGCATTTACACACACAAGCATTTACACAAACACTCAGAGTACGCCATTCCAACATACATGACGTATGTTAGCGAAATACGTATTAGGGCTTTCCTTTCGTCAGGTGAGTATTTTATCTATGTATATCATAGTCATACATCAAATAATCATGGTAATTGCATTTCCAAAATTTACACTTATGCGATATTTCTAAAATACACAATTTCAACATACATAGTGTTTACAAGCAAACATATATTACGACGATTCCTTTCGCCAAACTAGTATTTTATCCATGTATTATATAATCATACATTAAATAAACATGTCAAACATTATTCCAAAAAAAAATACGTATACGGTATTTCTACGTATACCGAGAGTATGTGAAATTCCATATTCTACAACGTTAATCGAAATAGGAAACGGAAAGCACTTTGTACATGTGCAATTGCATGCAGATCATGAATCTATCATTATCTGACATTGAAAGCGTTGAAAACCGTAACCTATACACTTAAAGTCCTCACCTTTGCCCTTGGAATCACAACGAATCAGCAAGGGTTGTTGAGCTTCCGTATACGGGCGTTTTCTAGGCTAAAGAGTGAAATCGGTTAGCCTTTACACAACCTACAACCTACATACTTCAAATCAGACCTAGGATTAAGGTTTCTCACCTTTAAACGGAATGGATACCGTCGGAAAAATGCCTGGAAAGAAGCGGTGTAGGCCGTGCGACAAAAGAAAGCAGCAGGAGGAAGTTGGTCCCACAAATCCAAAGTTTTTCTTCCTTTTCTCTCTCTCTCTCTAGGGTTTTATCCCAAATTCGTATGGCTGTGAGAGGGGCTGTTCTAAGCTCCTTTTATAGCCAAAAACCTCCCCAAAACAGACCCAGGTTCAAGGGTTACTGCTTATATAGGCATTTCATCACTTTTCTAACTCAAAAGAGAGGTTCTGGTGGCCCTCCTTGAGCCAAACGTCAGACTTAAGCTCACCACACATGGATCTATGTGGGATTACGTTTTCGACTCGATCGGATTCCCAGATCGCACGTGGCGGACCACTTTCAGTTCAACGGTCAGTGGGCCACGATCCGAAATTCCAAGTACATGTAAATGTTCCTGAAATTTTTCTTAATCCGAGGGTGTAATTTGGTCTGATTCTGACGGTCAGGTTGCTTAATACTGATGCGCAAGCGAATGGTGCCAGATCACTATTCCAGATATTTATTTTGGAAAGGGAATAGTGTTTTTCACACTCCCTCGCTCCGGATCCAAAAGAATGGCCGTGGGACATCGGCTGGACCTGATTTTTGAGATGATTGTCAAGCCCAGTGAGGCGGTCCTAGTTCCTTAACTTCGTGTTAATTGGACTTCCGATGTGCGATCTAGACCTAATACGAAGTTTCGTTTCATTCCCGAGAGCAGCCGGGTAGTGAGTTTGGTTCTAAACTTTAGGGTAACCTAGAGTCACTGATTTTGCAAGTTTTGGGTCTTGCAGATCGTATTTAAAGCGATCCCAACGGATTTCATGGCTAATCGAGTTTTGCACTTAGTTAACTTTGTTAAATTTCTAAAGGATTTAATCCTAATTAATTTCTGGTCGAGGTGGTACTCGAGCCAACGTACGAAAATTTACGGGTCGTTACCCCCCCCCCCCCCCCCCCAAGGAGGATTTTGATTCTTCCCATGTCGACAGAAAGAAACAAAGACCCATTTCTTTTGTCGCACCTTACTCGCGTTTCGGAATTCGCATCCGCAAGTCTCTGGGTATCACGTTCGCGGAACATAACGTGATCAGATCTGTAAGTGCTATAGTTTATATCCCTGTCTATTGTCAAATTTGTGGTGCCAAAATCACTGTTATATAACTTGCATAAGTAAAGCTCTCTCAAAGATCAACATTCATGAACAAGCAAAGCTCACAACAAGCAAAGCTCACAAGTACAAAGATCAACCTTGACTGCAAGAACTGCTCACAAGACATGACTCAAGAATACAAGACTTCAAGAAGAGTACAAGGCAGTTCGTAATGAACTCAAGACACTTTCAAGATTGAACTACATCGAGACTTCAAAACTTAAACTTCAAGGTCACTTGTTCCTAATGTTTTAATGTCCTTACTTCATGGTTGAGGTTTGACTGACCTTAGGTTGACCTTAGGAATAGGTCACTTTGGATACATAAGTCGGATGTTTATTTTACATGAGTTTGGTCTGTTCTTCGACTAGTCCTAGGCCTTCTTCGACTAGTCTTAGCTTTGCTTCGACCAGTCTAAGAAATTCCTCGATCAGTCGTGAGTTTGTTACAAAATTTGGATATTTTCTGTTAGGCTTCGACTAGTCCAGGAATCCGTTCGACCAGTCGAAGGAACAGTGTCGACTGCATCTTCGACCAGTCGAAAGTCTTCGACTTAAAGTCCAGCGATGAATTTCAAGTTCTTCGACCAGTCGAAGGAACCTTTGACCAATCGAAGGTGACCTACGACCAGTCGAAGGAGACCTTCGACCAGTCGTAGAACGGTCAAAGCTTATCGCGCCTGATTTTTCAAATATCTGTTATTTCTTCGACTAGTCGAAGAGCTCCCTAGACCAGTCGAAGACGCGATCTGCTCACCTATAAATAGAGCATGAATCTCAGAAGAAATCATGAATTAATTAATTAATCCATTCAAGCCAATCTTCGTCAAACTTCTGAGAGATAATTCTGTGCTCCATCTAAGCTAAGTGTGCTTATTTAATATCTCTTTCTTTAGCTTTATTTAATTGATTTTGTTTATGCTATTCCAATCTAATTTGATAAGAGGAATTGTTATTCCCTTTCTTTGGAATCAAAATCAATTAAGGCAAGCCCTATTTGGTTTAATTTAAAATCTATTAGAACTAGAACCATTGTAATTGAGTACTGGACATTGAACTTGGACATTCAAACATCTACTCTGACTTGGTTCTACTGGGCTGCTATAACGAAGGAGATAATCAGGTATTTTACATTTAATTGTAAATTCCTTTCTGTTTTGGTTTCTTTCAAGATTTGCCAGAAAAATCTTATTGTATTGGTTATCTGAGGAGAGCTAGGAAAACTCAGAAGTGGGGTTTTTTAATTGTATAAGCCCACAGACAAAGACACAATTGTAAAGGTTTTGGGTGAACCTGTGAAAACCTATTTTGTTAGTGAACGCTAATATCCCCTCTGTGAGGATATTAGGAGTGGAGTAGCATTCTGTGTGGCTGTTGTTTAACAGTTGGTGAACACACAGGCGAACCACTATAATCCCTTGTGTTGTGGTTGAATGATTTATACGTCTAATCTTTAATTATTCATTTGTGGGATGTATGTATGGTGGTGAATGTTGTAATCATTTAATTCAAGCATTGTGGGAATTTTGTAATAGTTTAGAATTTATTTTCTGCTATTCCTTTATCAGCTTGATATTCAATTTCCTTTAAAGTTGTTCCAGCAAGGTTGCCCTGCCATTTTTATGGTGTATGGATGTCCCTAGAACAATATATTTGTGATTACAATTTATTTCAGTTCAGTTTGTGTTTATTTCTGTATTCCTCTTTGGTTTGAGATTTGATACAAAGATCTTTCTAGAAATAAGGTTGTCCTACCATAAACTCTGGTTTTTGCTGTAAGGTTGTCCTTAGAACAACCTTTGTATCAACCTCTCAAGATCTGAATTTTGAGGTTGTTTTACTTTCCGGCATTGTTATTTATTTTGGCTATCATATTCTATTTAAATTCCGCTGTTATAAGTTTTATTTAGCATTGTCCTATTCACCCCCCCTCTAGGACATATAGCTAGGCCTTTTTAAGTGGTATCAAAGCCTAATAGCTCTTTTTAATTCTTGGATTTAATTCCTGAGCTAACGATTTAAGCTATTTATGATGTCAAATTTTGATAGCCTTTCAGTCACTAGGCCTCCACCCTTTGATGGCTCCAACTATGCCTATTGAAAAGCCAAAATGAGGATCTTCCTCAAATCAATGGATGAGAGTGTGTGGCAAGCCACAGTGACTGAATGGAAACCCCCTATCATGGAAGTTACTGGGGTTGACGGTTCAAAATCTATGAAAGTCACACCATATTACCAATGGACCACACTTCAGAAAAGTGAGAGTAGTGCAAATGCTAAAGCACTAAATGCGATCACTTGCGCACTATCACCGGATGAGTTCAAAAGAATCATTTCCTGTGATACTGCAAAGCAAGCTTGGAATATATTAGAAATGACACACGAGGGTACTACAATTGTCAAAAAATCTAAAGTCCAACTCCTCACAACCAGATTTGAAGAAATTTATATGGAGGAAAATGAAATGTTTATGGACTTTTACACTAGATTGAATGACATTGTAAACTTAATGTGGGGTCTTGGCGATAAAATCTCAGAAAGTAAAGTGTGTGCAAAGATATTACGCTCACTTCCTGAACGGTTCAATTCTAAAGTAACCGCGATCCAGGAACTTCGTGATACGGATAATATGAGGGTAGAAGAACTAGTTGGTTCTCTACAAACCTACGAGTTAAACTTTAAAGCTCCTAAAGGTAAATCTATCGCACTAAAATCTTCTAGATGTAATTCAGAAGAAAATTCTGATTCAGAAGATGATATGGCTCTTTTAGCTAAGAAATTTTACAAGATTTTCAAAAGCAAGAAAAGGGTTGATTTTCAAAAATCCAATGACAAAAAGAAGTTTAGACCCAAATCTCGAAAATCTTTGAAAGATAGTCAATGTTACAACTGTCAAGAATATAGGCACTTAGCAAATAGATGTCCTAAAAAGGACAAACCCAAGAAGAAGGGTATGTTGGCTACATGGGATGAATCATCTGATTCTGAAGCTTCTTCTAAATTAGAAGATTCTGAAACTGAGTCGGGCAATGAAGTTAAAGCTGTTATGACTCTAGCCAAATTCACATTTTCAGATAATGACTCAACAAGTGACGAAAATCTGAGTAGTGAATGTGAAAATGAAGATGATCTTCAAGACGCTTACAATGCCCTATATAAGGAAAGTTGTAAAATTGCTGTCAAACTTAAACTTCAAAAAGAAAAGTTTTCTAAACTCAAAGAATGTTTTGAATCACTTGTCTTAGAAAAATTACAAATTTCAGATTATTTTGAAAAATCAAAATGCGATTTGGAATTCAAAAACTCTCTAATTATTGATTTGAAATCTGAAATTGAGAAACTCAAAACTGAAGTATCTTCTCTTCTGAGTCTAAAGGACACATGAAAATATGCCCAAGGTGATCCAAAGTTAGAAAAACTTTTATCCGGATCAAGAAAATGTGGCGATCTATCCGGGTTGGGCTATGATAAAAATTTATCTCCTAAACAAAAGTATACTCCTCCTATGTTTGTTAAAGGAGAGTCCTCAAACTCAAAAGGGAAAAGTACTTATCAAGGTTTTTCTAGAAATTCAAAAACTTTTCAAAAACCTAGAAGCAGCCATGTCAACTTTAATCAGAAACGAAATCCACTAGCTGAAAAGATAGTTGATTTACTCAAGGAGCTCTTAAAATCTAACTCTATAGGTCATTCTTACAACTATAAACAAAAGAAGACCAACTATGTTCCTAAACCCAAAACAGTTATGAAATGGGTTCCTAAAGTTGCTTGCTTGGTTGCTCACACTGCTTTCAAAGCAACAAGTCATTCAAAGTGGTACCTAGACAATGGATGCTCCAGGCATATGACAGGTGACAAAGCTTTATTCACGGATCTGAAAGATATGACTGATGGTTCAGTCACATTTGGTGATGGTAGCAACTGCAAGATTATAGGCCAAGGTACGGTTCAACTTTTTAATCTTCCTGTGTTTAAAAACGTTTTATATGTTGAAGGCTTAAAACATAACTTGCTTAGTATATCTCAAATATGTGATATAATAATCATAGTGTTCGGTTTTCTAATCAAAGCTGTGAGATACTAAACAATAAGGGTTCTGTAATATTAACTGGACGTAGAACGTCTGAAAATTGCTATATTATTAGCGAATCCAGCTCATCTAATCAAACATGTTACATGGTCCATACAGACGAGACTGATTTATGGCACAAACGTCTTGGACATGTACATTATCGAAATTTATATAGATTGAGCAAACGAGAACTTATAAGAGGTTTACCCAAACTTCAGAAATTAGATAAAATATGTGGTGAGTGCCAGATAGGCAAACAAACAAGGAACTTACACAAAAAGGTGAATTCAAATACCACATCAAGACCACTCGAACTCCTCCACATGGATCTAATAGGACCTACCAGAACGGAAAGTCGTGGTGGGAAAAAGTATATCCTGGTAATAGTTGATGACTTTACCAGATTTACATGGGTAGTCTTCTTAAGGGATAAATCTGAAACCCTTGAAGAAGTAAGAAAAGTTCTCAAAAGGATTCAAACTAAAAAATGTTCTCAAATCAGTAAGATTCGTAGTGATCATGGATCTGAATTTGAGAAAAGCAATTTTGAGAAGTTTTGTACCGACCAAGGAATATTACATGAATTCTCAACTCCCAAAACTCCACAACAAAATGGTATTGTGGAAAGAAAGAATAGGGTGCTTCAAGAAATGGCTAATGTCATGTTGAATAGCATGAAGCTCTCTCAAAATCTTTGGGCTGAAGCAGTCAACACAGCTTGCTATATTATTAACCGAGTCTACACTAGCAAAGATAATAATAAAACGGCTTACGAATTGTGGTTCAATAAAAAGCCTACTGTCAAATACTTTCGAGTTTTTGGCAGCAAGTGCTATATTTTACGAGATCGTGAAAATTTGGAAAATTTCGATACGAAGAGTGATGAAGGGATATTTCTAGGATATTCCTTAAACAGTCGAGCTTATAGGGTTCTAAACAAAAGAACTGGTGTGATTCAAGAGTCCATTAATGTTGTCATTGATAATCACTTAAACACGCCAATCCCTAATTCAGATAATGATGAAGTTCTAATCATTGATAAACCCGATACTTCATCAAATCAGACTGATTCTGAGTTGAGGACTGTTAAAGATCATCCAACCACACAAATTCTTGGAAACCCTCTCACCGGTGTTCGCACTCATAGACAACTTGAGGATATATGTAATTATGTATGTTTTACATCCCAAATAGAACCATCTAACGTAAAAGAAGCTCTTGATGATGAGAACTGGATTGTTGCGATGCAAGAAGAATCAACCAATTCGTAAGAAATGATGTTGGTATCTCTTACCAAGACCTAAAGATAAACACATCATTGGAACAAAATGGATTTTCAAAAATAAGTCTGACGAGTGTGTGGAAATATAATTGGAAACAAGCTAGACTAGTGGTACAAGGTTATACTCAAATTGAAGGAATTGATTTTGATGAAACTTTTGCACCAGTAGCACGTCTTGAATCTATCAAACTATTTATATCCATTGCATGTTTTAGAAAGATAAAGATCTATCAAATAGATGTGAAAAGTGCTTTTCTAAATGGCGATTTACATGAAGAAGTCTATGTTGAACAGCCAATGGGTTTTGAAGATCCCAAAAATACTGATCATGTGTATCGGCTTAAAAAGGCACTTTATGGATTAAAACAAACACCTAGGGCATGGTATGAGAAACTAACGAAATTTCTTTTAAGTCATAATTTTCAAATGGGATCTGTTGATAAAACTCTGTTTGTTAAAAAACATAATGATCATATCTTAATGGTACAGATTTCTGTTGATGATATCATTTATGAATCAACTTGTACTGACTTGACTACTGAGTTTGCAGATTTGATGAAATCACAGTTCGAAATGAGCATGGTTGGGGAATTGACTTATTTCCTTGGATTGCAAGTAAAGCAACAACCTGAAGGAATATTCATTTCTCAATCTAAGTATACTTTGAATCTAATCAAGAGATTTGGATTTGAGAATGGCAAGAATTTCGATACTCCTATGAGTACTACCCTAAAACTCTCAAAAGATTCTAATGGTAAAAATGTTGATTCAAAACTTTATCGAAGTATGATTGGTAGTTTGCTATATTTAACTACTAGTAGACCTGATATTTCTCTAAGTGTTGGTATTTGCGCAAGATATCAATCTGATCCAAATGAATCGCACATGATTGCTGTCAAGCGAATTATTAGATATGTCGCAAGTACTGTAAATCTCGGTCTCTGGTATCCTCATGAGACTAGTGTCCAATTAGCTGGATACTGGGATGCTGATTGGGCTGGTAATCTAGATGATAGAAAATCAACCAGTGGTGGTTGCTTTTACATTGGAAATTGTCTAGTTTCCTGATTTAGTAAGAAACAAAATTCTATATCACTTTCAACAGCTGAAGCTGAGTATATCGCAGCTGGTAATGCATGTACACGGCTTGTTTGGATGCAACGAATGCTAAGTGATTATGGAATTAAACAGGATTCTATGTTATTACATTGTGATAATTTCAGTGCGATAAATATTTCAAAAAATCCTTTTCAGCATTCTCGTACTAAGCACATTGACATTAGATTTCATTATATTCGGGAATTAGTAGAAGAAAAAGTTATATCTCTGGAATATATTCCTACCGAAGATCAACGAGCTGACATTTTCACAAAACCTCTCGATAAAAGCAGGTTCAAAAAGATGAAATTTGATCTTGGCATGTGCATTTTAAAATGATTATTTATGCCTACTTGTATCATAGTATATATATTTGCTAGGTTGAATTCCAATTTTTGAATAATTTGTAAGAAATATGAATTTTTGGACATTCTTCGACCAGTCGTGAGTATACTCGACCAATCGAACTTCGACCGGTCGTAGATATCCACGACCAGTCGTAGATCTCGGGAATCACTTAAAATTTGGGATTTTGCTTTCTTCCTCATTCCGTTTTTCCTCTCTAAGGAGCCGAGCTTCGACTTGTCGAACCCATTGTTCATGTTCTTCAAGGTTAGTGTTCCAATTACATTTTTCTTGCAGATTTGTGTCTAGATTGTTTACTTTTCTAGCTTGAAGCTTTCTATTTTGGATTTCATTGAGATTTGGGGTTTAGATTTTGAAAAATCTGTTTTGGGTAAACCCACTTCTCAATCCTTTGCAACTTCTTATTCCTTGATATCTTTGTTGCAAATAGCTTCTAGAGGTAGAAAAACTACTTCCCGTGGTCCTTCTTCTTCCTCCAGATCGACCATTATCTCTAAGCGTCATCTTCTTGTTCCCAATGATGATCCATCTTATGTTAGGGATATTAGATTACATAATGTTATTGTTGAACATCCTGTTGATGTTAATCATATTGCACCTTTTGACATCCTTCCTATGCTTGAAGCTATAGGTTGGGTTAACTTATTACATTGGGGTGGGCCAGCATACCGGTCCATTGCCCAATCCATGTTTGCATTTATTAGTGCTTTCTCACAGGATAATTTAACTTTTAAAATATCTACTAGAGAAGGGCCTTTTGACATTGATCGTCATTTAATTTCAGCCCTTATGGACATTCCTGTGAATGATGAGGGTATTCCTATCCATAACCTAACTGATAAACCCTCAATTTCTGAAAAACACATGCTCACTAGAGATTTGGGCAACATGGATGCTCAATGGACACGAAAAGGGAATGCGCTTCCCGCAAGGTATTTGTTACCCAAGTACAGAATTCTCCACAAAATCTTTGTGTCTAATTTGTATCCTCGTTCGGGTAATAAAACTGACTTGACCTCGTTTATGGTTCGTGTTATCCATGCTATTTCCAGTGGTACTTAGATTTGTTTACCATCCTTAATCTGTCATTTCATTCTTCAGTTTAGACTCCATCCTGGTCATAGTGACATTCCTTTTGCCTATTTAATGACTGTATTGGCTACACATATGTTAGTCGATATACCGGTTGATGAGGCACCGATCCATCATCTGATTTTCAACAATACTAATATCAATAAGATGAAGCTGGAATTACTTCCTGAACAAGGTGGTGGTGGTGGTGGTGGTCGTGAAGAAGCTGGTGATGACATTAATATGGATGACATTTTTGAGGAACTGGATTCTTACTCAACAAATGATCCAGATTTTGAACCATCTGATGTTGATGCTCGTCTGAGTGCATTAGAGGATAAAGTTGAGAATATAAATGTAAAGATGGAAAACATGTCTGTTGCTTATGATTTACAATTCAAGTACATGCGCAAATATCTTAGGCGATTGAACAAAGGCATGCACCAACTTGATCCCTCTATTCCTGCTCCGTCATCTGGTTCTGGTTCTGATTAGTTTATATGGGCCTTCTGATCTGTAATAACTTTATAACTTAGCACTAGATTGATTGATTTTGAGTTGGATACTATCTTTGTTTTATGCTGGGTATTTGTTCTATGTGAAACTATGCTGAGTATCTCTATCTCTGGTTTTTTCTATAATCTCATAACTCCTCATGTTTACTCTCATATATCCCTTTATTTAGTTCTCCTTTATTGTTGTTTCCATTGTCATATTGTGACAAAAAGGGGGAGAATGGTTTGTTCTTAACAATGTGATTGTGAGAGGAGTAGCATTGGTTATGTTACTCAGGGGGAGTATGTTTGAACTAGTTGAATGAACTGGTTGAATGTTGAATGTTGACTAGTTGAATGAACTGGTTGAATGTTGAATGTTGACTAGTTGAATGAACTGGTTGAATGTTGAATGTTGAATATTGAATATTGATTTGCAGGTAAGCCAGTTGAAATTAACTAGTTCATGATTCTTTAACCAGCTGTTTTACTTTATGTTTATCTTGGTTATGTGTTTTGTCACTAATTTGACAAAGGGGGAGATTGTAAGTGCTATAGTTTATATCCCTATCTGTTGTCAAATTTGTGGTGCCAAAATCACTGTTATATAACTTGCATAAGTGAGGTGCTCTCAAAGATCAACATTCATGAACAAGCAAAGCTCACAACAAGCAAAGCTCACAAGTACAAAGATCAACCTTGACTGCAAGAACTGCTCACAAGACATGACTTAAGAATACAAGACTTCAAGAAGAGTACAAGGCAGTTCGTAATGAACTCAAGACACTTTCAAGATTGAACTACATCAAGACTTCAAAGCTTAAACTTCAAGGTTACTTGTTCCTAATGTTTCAATGTCCTTACTTCATGGCTAAGGTTTGACTAACCTTAGGTTGACCTTAGGAATAGGTCACTTTGGATACATAAGTCGTATGTTTATTTTACATGAGTTTGGTCTGTTCTTCGACTAGTCCTAGGCCTTCTTCGACTAGTCTTAGATTTGCTTCGACCAGTCTAAGAAATTCCTCGATCAGTCGTGAGTTTGTTACAAAATTCGGATATTTTCTATTAGGCTTCGAATAGTCCAGGAATCTGTTCGACCAGTCGAAGGAACAGTGTCGACTGCATCTTCGACCAGTCGAAAGTCTTCGACTCAAAGTCCAGCGATGAATTTCAAGTTCTTCGACCAGTCGAAGGTGACCTACGACCAGTCGAAGGAGACCTTCAACCAGTCGTAGAACGGTCAAAGCTTATCGCGCCTGATTTTTCAAATATCTGTTATTTCTTCGACTAGTCGAAGAGCTCCCTAGACCAGTCGAAGACGCGATCTGCTCACCTATAAATAGAGCACGAAACTCAGAAGAAATCATTGAATTAATTAATCCATTCAAGCCAATCTTCGTCGAACTTCTGAGAGATAATTCTGTGCTTCATCTAAGCTAAGTGTGCTTATTTAATATTCTCTTTCTTTAGCTTTATTTAATTGATTTTGTTTCTGCTATTCCAATCTAATTTGATAAGAGGAATTATTATTCCCTTTCTTTGGAATCAAAATCAATTAAGGCAAGCCCTATTTGGTTTAATTTAAAATCTATTAGAACTAGAACCATTGTAATTGAGTACTGGACATTGAACTTGGACATTCAATCATCTACTCTGACTTGGTTCTACCGGGTTGCTACAACGAAGGAGATAATCAGGTATTTTACATTTAATTATAAATTCCTTTCTATTTTGGTTTCTTTCAAGATTTGCCAGAAAAATCTTATTGTATTGGTTATCTGAGGAGAGCCAGGAAAACTCAGAAGTGGGGTTTTTTAATTGTGTAAGCCCACAGACAAAGACACAATTGTAAAGGTTTTGGGTGAACCTGTGAAAACCTATTTTGTTAGTGAACGCTAATATCCCCTCTGTGACGATATTAGGAGTGGAGTAGCATTCTGTATGGCTGTTGTTTAACAGTTGGTGAACACACAGGTGAACCACTATAATCCCTTGTGTTGTGGTTGAATGATTTATACTTCTAATCTTTAATTATTCATTTGTGGGATGTATGTATGGTGGTGAATGTTGTAATCATTTAATTCAAGCATTGTGGGAATTTTGTAATAGTTTAGAATTTATTTTCTGTTATTCCTTTATCAGCTTGATATTCAATTTCCTTTAAAGTTGTTCCAGCAAGGTTGCCCTGCCATTTTTATGGTGTATGGCTGTCCCTAGAACAATACATTTGTGATTACAATTTATTTCAGTTCAGTTTGTGTTTATTTTATATTCCTCTTTGGTTTGAGATTTGATACAAAGATCTTTTTAGAAATAAGGTTGTCCTACCATAAACTCTGGTTTTTAGTGTAAGGTTGTCCTTAGAACAACATTTGTATCAACCTCTCAAGATCTGAATTTTGAGGTTGTTTTACTTTCCGGCATTGTGATTTATTTTGGCTATCATATTCTATTTAAATTCCGTTGTTATAAGTTTTATTTGGCATTGTCCTATTCACCCCCCCCCCCCTGTAGGACATATAGCTAGGCCTTTTCAAGATCACAAATATGGTGGGTACAATGTGATCAGATCTTGAATATGGTGGGCCAAGGATTAGCAGATGACAAATTTCGGACCGCCCAGAGAACAGATTCATTTCAAAGAGAACTAGAAACCATCCTGCCATAAAAAACAGAGGCTAGCCGACGGATCAAGCACCTGATGATGGGGCCAAAGAAGCGGGTGTTAGAGAATGATCGGAGACGTCAAACTAATAGGCTTCATCAAAGAAACCCTCACCGACGCTTTGATCGGATCAAAACACAACCCACGATATAGTGGTTAAATCCAACACAGGCCAACAGCAAGACATTGTGCGTAATCAACGTTTGGAGAACCATCTCACGTCCGATCAAGACTCGTCCCTGGTTGAGAATCGAAGACTAAAAAGACCCAATTCTAGCAAGAAAGAGAGAAAGAAAAGGAAAGAAAGAGAAAGAGAATGAAAGAAAGGAAGAAAACGAAAGGAAAGGAATGGAAAGGAAAAGAGAAGAGAAGAGAAGGAAATAGAAAGAGAAAGAAAGAAAGAGATTGGAGACGAGCGCTAAACGCACCGATTCATCGAGTCACGTTCAAACTAAGGTAAACCAATTCCCTTCTTTCTTCCCTTCCAATGACTTGATTCAAGACACTCAAAGTCAAGTCGAACCGAGTTGACACAGCCAGGAACCCGAGAATAAACCTAAGTCGAGACAAGCTAAGGTTAAGTTCTTAACCTCATAGCTATGTAATCAAGTCAGTAAGACATACACTAACCCGAGATAATTTATAGAAAAACCTAACCATTCAAATTTGTTAAAGGCTAGTCTAAAATTCCAAACGGTGCAACACATACTCGCACTTGAAGAAGACACAACATTAAAGGTGAGGGTTTTTCCTTTAAGCTTATGGTAATTTAAGTTGATATATTTTATCTTACCTGTTACATACTATGTTTTTATGTTGTTATGACTTCCTTCCTGCAATTATTTAATTTATCATCGAAGGTTATCTACCCTTTTGGGAATTATGACATGATGTTAATTATAAGTGATCTTTATGAATTTATGTGGAGCGATGGATGCAGGCCTTGCCCTTGCCTTTATCAATTTATTGAGTTTGCCCTTGCTACTCTTCTCTTTATTGAGTTGGCCATCGCCACTCTCCTTGTTATTGAATTGACCATTTCCACTCTCCTATTTATTGAGTTAGTCATTGCTACTCTCCTTTTATTAAGTTGACCATTGTCACTCTCCCCTTTTGTCGAGTTAGCTAGTGCTACTCTCCTCTTTATTAAGTAGGCCATTGCCACTTTTATATTGCTAAGTTGGCCATTGCCACTCTTATCTTTATTGTGTTAGCCTTGGGCTATTTACCTTTGAGGATCGGGCATGTGTCTTGATATTCCAGAACTCCCATGATTCGACTTATGTTCTATATAAGTGTAAGTGATGTGTTAAGAGCGAAATTGCGGTTTGCACCGCACTAGTAGAAGTATGGAACTGCTCTTATATATAGTCCTAGAGTGGGTGAATAGGACTTTTCAAATGATTGTACCAAATAAAAACTTTTATTGCCTAACTTAAATGATTTACAAATAAACTTAGCAAGGCAATGTAACTCTAATGGCTTCCAAGCCAGTTAGAGGGTCTAATCACATAGGCAACTTAAGATATATCAATGGAGCAACTTGCCTATGTCATAGTGAGCTTGTGTGTCGGAAGTGCTTCCTATTAATCAAATAGTATACATTCAATCATGTATAAGAATTTAAGCATATATAAACATGATTAATTAGTGGTTCGGTTACGTGCCTACTCCACTCCCACCATCCACACTCAATCCCAGAGTGCACCGAATTTCACTATCAATGGTTTTAAATCAGGTTCACTAACAACCTTTACAGTCCTATACTAAGGACACCAATTTATGCTCTCCACAAGATCAAAGGTCTACACCAAGAACCTACATTTAGGCCCACCAGTAAAGGTCCCACACAAGGCACCTACCGTTTAGGCCCACCGGCCAAGGTCCACACAAGGCACCTAACGTTTAGGCCCACCGGCCAAGGTCCCACACAAGGCACCTAAGTTTAGGCCCACCAGCCAAGGTTCCACACAAGGAACCTAAGTTTAGGCCCATCGGCTAAGGTCCCACATAAGGAACCTAAACGAGTTTCTTAATAGCAAACTCTTAGCCTCAATCTTACATGAGGAAAGAGACTAAACTATTGAACTCTTAAAATGACACTTACCTGTCGGATTGAATTCTCTCTTGTAGCTCATCTTGGAATACTTGATCTTCGCGCTTTCGTGGTTGAATCAGCTTCCCGGTGCTCCCCCGATCGCGTAGCTTGGATTTTCTTGTTAGTTTGGCTTCACGATCTAGAACCTTGCATTTGATGTACCTATCAAGATAACCAATGTTATGAAAGTTGGTTGAATCTCTTATCTAGAATAGTGAGTGGATTTCCTAAGGGATTCAACCTATGGATGCTTTAGAGTATCAAAGAAATAGGGATATTCCTATTTGTTTGGTCTTTGTACTCTAAAGAATGCACGAGTTCATGTTCTTCATTAAATAGAAGCTTTGAATGCTCATAAGAGTGAAGGATCACAATGAAGAGAACATGAACTCGTATAGATAGAGTCTAAATGGGCTAGGATAAGCTTAGGATACACTAAAGAATCTATGGTGCCTATTTTCACTAATTTTACAAGTTCCCACAAGCCATTTTTATAGATAAAAACTTCCAATGGATAGAAAACAGCTATAAAACGGCTAGTTTACGATGCCACCAAAGTGACATTCGGTACCACCGAACTTGCTTTGGTAATACCGAATTATCTATAAGTAGTACCGAATTAAAATTTCAAGTTGCTGATTGAAAACAGTCTCTTTCGATGGCACCAAACTTTGTTCCTCGGTGGCAATCGGTGTCACCGAAATATCCAGTCGGTGACACCGAAATATCTAGTTGGTGACACCGAATTATCATTGTAAGCTTGCTAGACTGTTTTAAGATCCTTCGGTAACACCGAAGATATCTTCGGTAGTATCGAAAGTTCTTTTCGGTGGCACCTTCGTCCTATCAACAGTGGACAGATTTTCCTATTTTGTCCAATAAATCTTTCACCAACTTAGGACTTGCTTAAGACAAGACTATATGATATAAAATATGGACTAGGGATTGGCCTAAAATAGATGACCTAGGTGGGTTTTCCTTTTTGGGTTAGGATTATCTATTTGCAAGGTTTAAGATTGTAAAAGCAATCCTTTGTCTTCAATGTGGTTTCAATGTTTATGATCCAATTGCGTCACCGGTCTTCATTTGTTTAGAACTCATCTGACTTCAAGACACAACTAGTCACATAATTGATAAACATGAGTTCAAATAAGTGCACTAACAATCTACCCCTTTGTCAATTACGTGACAAAAACAACCTAACCTACAACCATGTCATGGTCCATACCAATGACATACCAAAATAATAAAGATTACATATCAAAAATAAAATTTACAACTCCAGACTTGACATGTAATACAAAATCATGCTACTCTCCCTTAGTGTTTACCAGACTAACCTGCAATAAGGGAAATAAACAATTTCTGCAAGAGACAAACATTATTTTGGTGGGTAGGTATCTTCTCCCCCTTTTTGTTAGTTATTGGCAAAGAGTTAATCAAGAAATATTCTAATAACATTTGAGAATGGATAAAACAGAGGGTAAGAGAATAAATCTTATGATGAAATAAACATTAAGAGCATCATCCGGGCAAGGAATATATCATCATAAGCAGGCAACCCATATGTTAGATAGAAAAGTTAACAATATAGAGAGTATCTAACATGAGCAGGAAAGATAATACCAAAACTTCATCAAAATTACTACCCCAAGGTTGGGTAGATTAAGCCATTATCCAAAAACCCCCAAAAAAAAAAGCCCTTGAGGACATAAATATCCAAAAACAAATGTATTATGATTCAGCAATAACACAATAAAGATCATCGGGATGATCCACCCTCATACGAAGGGATATAAGAATGGAAAGTCAGAAGAAATTTAGTGATGTGCTCCCTAGTATGTTGAAGAGCGTCAAGATGCAGTTCAATCCCGGAGAGTCAATTTTTGCACTGCCGAAGGCGAGCTTCTATATTTGACTGTCTTTTAAGGAGTTGACGAACTGGATCGTTCTGGCGAAGGAGGCGCCCAGTGTTGACAGATAATGGACTTGGTGCAGATACTGGGGTACGACAAGAGTCTCAGCCAGTAGCCATGAGAGTGTCTTGAGCATCTTCGCTACTCCGGCATTCCTGATTCTCCTCAAATGTAGTTGCGAACACATTTAGTTATTTTAAAGTTTCCTTAGTAAAGCACGTAGCAGGATATACCGTATCATGAGTAGATGGCAGACCAAAGAATTTTGAGAGTTTGCAGATAACACTTGGAAAGGGAAGGCTAGTACAATGAACACCCTTGACAACTAGGATCAATTGTTTCAAGATAAGGGTCGGTAGGCATATTTTAATCCCCTGAAAGATGTCATACAGAATGTTTAGAACAAATGGAGATATCATATCTCTAGAGACTTCACATGAGTATGTATTTGTACTCAGAATGTTATGCAATACTTTAGTGGTTTAGTCCAAATGCGATGATGAGAGGAAGTTTCTTTCGTTCCAGGGGATTGTGGCACCATTACACAGTACTTGAGTTATTTCACCCCATACTCCGAGATGATTGAGAGAACGATCAATTGGGGTAGTTTGTGTTACTCTGAGGTGCAATAGTTGACTCAGCACCAAAGGAGTGACCTCCTTGGTTTGGTTCATGAAGTTGATGCTGATGGATGGAGGATCATCATGAGTGTGATGACAATAATTTAAAAATTGATGAATGAGGTCGTACTGAACCTCTCCTCCAAAATATAGTAGATTGTCCAAGCCAATTGATCCTAAGTATAGATCAATCCCATATGGTTCGATGAGTAGGGATCTGATCAGTCTATCAAAGATTGTTTTGTTTGACATAGCCATTTCAGTGGGGTTGGAGTAAGGTGAGTGACAAATGTTAATTCGTCTACTGGAGTGTTCCTCCTTTTATAGGAGCCTTGCCTTTTTCTTTAACCATTGTTGTGTTGTAATCATATATCAGAAATATTAATGGGAGGGTTAACAGTATGCATATGAAGTTTCATATTTTTCAGATATACCAAGAAGAGAAAATGAAATATTTCAGAAGAATTAAGTTATGCATATGCAACGTCAGATAATCTATACTTAAAAATAAAGTAACAACTATGACTCAATAAAACAGAAATAGTCCTTGGAGACTTCTAATTTCCTTGGAAAATCAATTATCAAGGAAATGAATAATTGATGCATCAATATACTAAAATAAGTATCAAACAATAAGTATCCAACAAAAAAAAATGAAAGAAAATACACACAACAGAAATAGTCCTAATACATAGTAAATCTTAAGAAGATCTATCAGCGATATCTTCTTTAGGGCATGACAAATGTGCCGCAATCTGTTCCACTGACTGTTGAAGTGAGGAAAGCCTTTCTTCCATTGACTTCATCATCTCACCAAGTTTTGATTGATCCTCAAAAAGTTGCATGAGAGCATTCTTCTGAGGAGTAGAAATTGTAGGAGCTGAAGTTGGTGAATGGGTATCTAGGCCTTCTATAACCATATCATCTTCCTTCCCTGGAAGCTCTTTTTCTGCCAATATTGGAACATTAGTTTCATTCTTACAAGAGAGATTCGTTTTCCAGATACAATTCTCATTGATTTCTGGAGCTAATGTGGATTCACCTTTAGGCCCCCTGAATCCACATTAATGGCCCAACTTACACAGCAAATGATTGAAAGTTATTACTGTGAAGTTAGACTTAAGACTTGAAACCATTTCATGTATATCAAGGTAGGTAAACACAATGGTTTCCCTTTACTGATGTGATAGAAAGCCTCCACCATGAATGGTGTAAGCTTAATGTGATTTCCGTATCGAGGATAGATGTTGGAAATGTAAATCAAATGGAGTATACGATAATCATTTGACATATTTGTGGCCCGTAGTGCGTTCCCGTGATGCTAAGGGACATTCTTCCCACTGCATAAGAATTTTTGTCCAAACAACTCTTTTTGCTTCAGTGGGCAGGTTTAATTTAGTGGGTTGTTTGGAGCACAATGGTATTCCTATAAGGGTTGAAATGCGATATGGGGTGATTTTGATTTTACGGCCATCGCAGTCAACTTCAAACCCTTAGATAGAGTGCAATGAGACCAAAATGATCGGACTAAGGTTTTGTTCACTGGCCCTCCAAATGACAGAACTTTCAGCCATCCTTGTTGTGAAAGAATTTCCTAAACTTTGAATTTTTCAAGACATTTTACATTTACTTTTCTTTCACCAACAATTCTTCTTTTCAAAAATCTAGTTCCAATGGGGCTGATAGAATCATGATTTGAAGAAGATGAAGGTCTAGATTATTGGTTAGAAGATCGTCCACGCTTTGGAACATAGAGTTTTTACCTAGTTCCGATTGGACCTTTAGTGTCATGCTTCCTCTTGGATCTGTTTTCTCTAGGTAGTGATGACTCCATTTGGTAAAAATGAAGTGAAATGAAGGACGGACCTATCAAGAGAAGACAAACCTAAGATAAATTATCCAATTTTTAGATGTATTGAGAAAGCACTAGAAGGCACCTTGATTTTTTGCTTTGTACAGCCCTCCAACCAGTCTTGAGAAGAAACACGAAGAGTCACAGTCTAAACAGAAGTGGGCATTAAGGGTTTTAAGTGGTTTCACACGGCTCGATTTCTGTGGCACCGAAGGTAGGTTCGGTGTTACCGAAATATCCCTGAGATTTAGAATTTTCTACAACAAATTTCCTAGTATACATTTTAAAAATATTTAGAGGCCAGGAATCCTTAGATTTATCAGTTTAACCTGTCATAAGGCTTGATCCTTTGATATACAATATAGCTCGAGTCGACCACTGAGGTCGCTTTTCAATATTTTTGAGGAGATGATGTGATGTGAGCCAGTAGATTGCATATTTGGCTCTCATCCTTCATTTTTATGTGTTTTTCTTCTATTTTGTTCTTTAGGTCGGGAATGACTGTGGTGCTAGATGCCATAAGTGTTTTTAGTGACTTACGGTCATCACCACTTTTGGACTCACTATTCTCAAAATTGGAGTCATCTGTGTCACCCCATGTGGTTGCCATGGCTTTTCCTTTTTTTTTCTTTACTTAACATTCAGTGGATATGTGTCCAAATTTTTGGCAGTTATAGCATTGGAGATCTTTGGACTTTCTAAAAGATTTGCCAATTTGGCATTTGTTGTCCAATTGTTTCCCATTAAAGGACTTGCCGCAGTTCTTATTAAAGAATCTTTTAAACCTTTTGGCCAAAAGATCCACTTCCTCATCATCTTCTTCATTTTCAGATTTTTTATCTTCTATTATGGTTTTAGAGGTTTTGAGGACATTGTTTTTTGATTTTGTGGGAAGTTTGAAATGTAGCTCAAAGGTTTGTAATGATCCCACTAGTTCTTCAACTTTCATCTCATCAATGTTCCTACATTCCTCTATTGTGGTGACTTTAGAGTTGAACCTTTCTGGTATGGATCTTAAGATTTTTCTACAGATTTTGGGTACCGTAACTTTTTCACTTAGTCCTCCCATAGAATTACATATGACATTCAATTTTGTGAAAAATTCCATGAAGGTTTCATGTTCTTCCATTCTTATACTTTCGAATTTGGAGGTTAGCAGCTGCAACCATGATCTTTTTACTGTGTTGGTTCCTTCATGAGTGGTTTGCAATAAATCCCATGCTTCTTTCAAAGTTCCACACATACTGATTTGATTGAACACTTCTTATGAAATTCCACAGTAAATAACGCTCATGGCTTTAGCTTCATGTAATTTCATTTCTTTATCATATGTAGTCTATCTCGCTTTTGGTTTTGGTTTGGACACAGTTGTATTGTTGTCTAATACCACTTGTTATTCATTCTCAACAACTTCCCAAACTTTAGTACCCAAAGCTTATAGAAAATATGACATCCTAGACTTCCAATAAGGGTAATCTAAGCCATCAAAAAGAAGAGGCCGAGAGACAGATGGTCCTTCTTTACTCATTGTTCCAACTTCTTGTTTGGATCTTCCTCTAGGTTATTAAGTCATTCAAGAGGAACCCGCTTTGATACCAATTGAAATTACGGTTTGCACCGCACTATTAGAAGTATGGAACTGTTCTTATAATTCTAGAGGGGGTGAATAAGACTTTTCAAATGATTGTACCAAATAAAAACTTTCATTACCTAACTTAAATGATTTACAAATAAATTTAGCAAGGCAATGTAACTCTAATGGCTTCCAAGCCAGTTAGAGGGTCCAATCACATAGGCAGCTTAAGATATATCAATAGAGAAACTAGCCTATATCATAGTGAGCTTGTGTGTGGGAAGTGCTTCCTATTAATCAAATAGCATTCATTCAATTATGTATAAGAATTTAAACATTTAAGCATATATAAGCATGATTAATTATATGCGTAAATGACAATCCCAAACACAAGCATATATAGTGGTTTGGCAACATGCCTACTCCACTCCCGGCATCTACACTCAATCCCAGAGTACACCGAATTTCACTATTGATGGTTTTAAATCAGGTTCACCAACAACTTTAACAGTCCGACACTAAGGACACCAATTTATGCTCTCCGTAAGAGCAAAGGTCCTACACCTAGAACTCACGTTTAGGCCTACCGACTAAGGTCCCACACAAGGCACCTACCATTTAGGCCTATCGGCCAAAGTCCCACACAAGGCACCTAACGTTTAGGCCCACCGACCAAGGTCCCACACAAGACACCTAAGTTTAAGCCCACCGGCCAAGGTCCCACATAAGGAACCTAAGTTTAGGCCTACTGGCCAAGGTCCCATATAAGGAACCTAAACGAGTTTGTTGATAGAAAACTCTTAGCCTCAATCCTACATGAGGAAAGAGACTAAACTTTTGAACTCTTAAATGACACTTACTTGTCAGATTGAGTTCTCTCTTGTAACTCATCTTGAGATGCTTGATCTTCGTACTTTCGTGCTTGAATCAGTTTTTCGATGCTCCCCTCATCATGTAGCTTGGATTTTCTTGTTAGTTTGGCTTCATGATCTAGAACCTTACATTTGATGTACCTAACAAGGTGACCAAGGTTACGGGAGTTGGTTGAATCTCTTATCTAGGATAGTGAGTGGATTTCCTAAGGGATTCAACCTATTGATGCTCTAGAGTATCAAAGAAATAGGGATATTCCTATTTGTTTGGTTTTTGTACTCTAGAGAAGGCACGAGTTCATGTTCTTCATTAAATAAGAGCTTTGAATGCTCATCAAAGTGAAGGATCACAATGAAGAGAACATGAACTCATATGGATAGAGTCTAAATGGGCTAGGATAAGCTTGGGATACACTAGAGACTCTATGGTGCCTATTTCTACTAATTTTGCAAGTTCACACAAGCATTTTTATAAATAAAAACTTCCAAGGGATAGAAAACAACTATGAATGGCTAGTTTACGGTGCTACCAAAGTGACCTTCGGTACCACCAAACTTGCTTCGATAGTACCGAATTATCTATCAGTAGTACTAAATTAAATTTCAAAGTTGTTGATTGAAAACAATCTCTTTCGATGGCACTGAACTTTGTTCATTGGTGGCAGTCGGTGTCACCAAAATATCCAGTCGATGACATCGAGTTATCATTGTAAGCTTGCTAGACTGTTTTGAGCTACTTCGGTAACACCGAAGGTATCTTCGGTGGTACCAAAGGTGCTTTTCGGTGGCACCTTCGTCCTACCGACAGTGAATAAATTTTCCTATTTTTTTCATGTTTTGTCCAATAAATCTTTCACCAACTTGGGACTTGCTTAAGCCAAGACTATAAGATATAAAATATGGATTAGGGATTGGCTTAAAATAGATGACTTAGGCGAGTTTTCCTTTTTAGGTTGGGATCATCTATTTGCAAGGTTTAAGATCGTAGAAGCAATCATTTGTCTTTAATGTAGCTTCGATACTTTTGATCCAGTTGCGTTGTCGGTCTTCATTTGCTTAGAACTCATCCGACTTCAAGACACAACTAGTCACATAATTGATAAACATGAGTGCAAATAAGTGCACTAACAAAGAGGTATCACAACTAGTGATTTGAAGATTTTATCGTGGATGTAATGCGCTCTGGGTAGAGACCCTCTTGGTCGTCACGTAATTTCATAGGTTTTTGGGTAGTAGTGTACAAATCGATGTAAGTAATTCACAATGTGTGTTACATCACTTCCGGGATTAGATGTCGCAAATAGTCGCTCCATGAACAAATCGTGTCATGTAATTCATCCGACTAATGTGTTGTGTGCCTCGAGGTGTTCATGGAAATCCATGGTAGGGTCGGACATGCCGGTGAATCTCCGTAGTGTGAGAATGTGGGGCGATCTAGGTTTTCTATGAGTCGTATTTCACATGGTAATGATCATTATGTTTGCGCATGCTGATACCCTCGTATTAGGGGAGTACGGGACATATCAGAACCCTTACATTACTTTTATAAATCTTTTGAATTATTGTTAATCTTAAAGGATAACCATCACTATGAGTAGGGCATTGACCCTCTCCAACCATACAGATTATGCAGGTGACGTAGAGATTGAAGACCTGGAGAACAATCTCCCTATGGAGGACTATGCTAAAAGAATACGAAGATAGTTTTATGATTTAGTTTTATACTTCCGCTGCGAACTCGATAAATGTAATAAGCTCCCATTGAGAGGGCATTTTTTATTTGATTGAACTCCTTTAAATTAATAATAAATATGGCTGATTTCATTCTTGTGAATGTTTACCTTCATAAATGTAACTGGATGTGATCTAAATTTAAAAAAAAATTTTAAAAAGTGCGATTTTCTAAAGCATCCAATTCTTTCAATTATTAACACCCGGTTTTCTCGAACATGAGTATAAACTCTCGTCGTGAAAATTCAGGATGTTATATTGTGTTTGAATTTTTGTTTCTTATATGTTAACCGATGTGTAATGCATGATAATGGACTTTAAACAGATATGGGCATACGAGCGACTCCCTATGCTGACTGGTGATAGGGGTGGGCATATAAAAGACTACCAGCATGGATTCCTCGAATACTCAATTGGGATCCTTTTAGGGTAGGCCGATATCCCTCGATATCAGTCATCTTCAAGATTGTGCTGGTAAGAGTGATTTAATTATTAGTGTAATCTAATAATGCGTTATGTGAATAATTAATAAATTACTTTTTCTCCTGCAGGTGGTGCTTAGTCCGGATCTTCAACCAACGGTCGAAGAAGAAGAGACCAAGGTTGTTAAGAGTGTAAATGATGACACATACAGGAAGGACAAGACTCTGCGGGTTGTAGCCACGATAGAGAGTTTGATCGAGGACACATGTTGCCAGAAGGAAGCTCGAGAGAAGAGAAGTGAGAGTTGAAGTAGAAAATGAAGTGAACAAGTTGAAGAGGAAGGCCACAGAAATGGCTGATAAAGAGGAAAATAGAAAAGAGGAAGTCAAAGAAGTAAGAAGGAAAGTGCATAAGGGAAGCAAACTTAAGGCTGACCTTGCTGTCTCCCTTAAGACATTTGCCAACAAGGTATTCAAACATAATAAGAAATCAAGATTTGCTATAAAGAATTTTGACCACCGAATTGAGTTCCTTGTCAAGGAAGTGGAATGAATGAAGGAGGATATGAAGTGTATTCATGACTTGAAAGGAGAAATCAAGCATCTCAAGGAGGAGAATGCTTCTATACATGAAGAGGTGAAGCTAGTGAGGGAGGAGGTTAATACAAAATATGTACGTGACAGTGCATTTAGTTTAATCGTTAATAAGGCATTATGAATGTAATGTCTAATGTATGATTTTAATATAGGTCACCAGCAATTCTATGCAACTTAAAGATGGGATGAGCCATCTCAAGGAGGAGAATGCTTCAGTGAGGGAAGAGATGAAGCTATTTAAGGAAGAGTTTCAAGCAACGAAGGTATGTGAAATTGCAGATTGAGAAGGGTCGTGGTTATTATGAATAATGGGTCATGGTTGTCAACCACGGCCCACTGTGGATGACAACCACAACCCTTCATCTAGATCGTGGTTGTCATCCAAATTGGGTTGTGGTTGTCATCCACATTGGGTCGTGGTTATTATGAACAGTGGGTCGTGGTTGTCATTTATGTTGGGTTGTGATTGTCAACCATGACCCAATTTGGATGACAACCACAATCCAAACGAAGGGTCGTGGTTATTACGAACAGTGGGTCATGGTTGTCATCCACATTGGGTCGTGGTTATCAACCACAACCCACTGTGGATGACAACCACGATCCAGACGAAGGGTCATGGTTATTATGAACAGTGGGTCATGATTGTCAACCACGACCCACTGTGGATGACAACAACTATCTAGATGAAGGATCCTAGTTCACATGCACAATGGATCATGGTTGTCATCCACAGTGGGTCGTGGTTGTCATCCGAAGGGTCGTGGTTCACATGCACAATGAAATACATCAGGAACTACATAAATAATGTATGATTTTAATACAGGTCAAAATCCCTTCGATGCAAGTTGAAGAAGAAATGAGGCACTTGAAGAAGGATAATGCTTCACTAAGGCAGGAGATGAAGCTGTTAAGGGAGGAAGTTAACACAATAAATGTATGTGAAATTGCATTTGTTTTAATCTTTAACAAGATATTATGAAATACATAAATAATGTATGATCTTAATACAGGTCAAAATCTCTTTGAGGCAAGTTGAAGAAGAAATCAGACAGGAGGATAATGCTTCATGTAGGTAAGAGATGAATCTACTAAGGGAGGAGTTTCAAAAAAAAATGTATGTAAAATTGCATTTATTTTAATCTTTAACAAGACATTACGAACTACATAAATAATGTATGATATTAATACAGGTCATCATCATTTTGATGCAAGTTGAAGAAGAGATGAGGCATTTGAAGGAGGATAATGCTTCATGTAAGCAAGAGATGAATATACTAAGGGAGGAGTTTCAAACAAAAAAAGTATGTGAAATTGCATTTATTTTAATCTTTAACAAGACATTATGAATTACATAGATAATATGTGATTTTAATACAGGTCACTATCAGTACAAAGCATTCGGGTGTGGAAGGGAGAGGACACCCTACAGGTACGGGAGATGCAAGTGGGCAGGATGCTACTCCGGTTGTGGATATCCATAGGCCCCAACGCATTGCACCTGCTTCGAAATGGGTGTCTTCTCCTTATACGGATCCAACTTCTTCTCCTATAAATGAAAGTCGTCAAGGGATCGTGGATCCACACAGAGCACTGACCGATGAGGAAGACAAGGAGTTGAAACTTGTCAAGGAATCAGGTTCATATTAATGGCTAAATAACATCTATGACTTAAATTCTTGGGTCGATTTTGAAGTAAGTTTCTATCATTTCTCTTTCTTTATTTAATATGAGTCATTGTATAAATATTATATGACACAATTTCCTCATTACGTAGGGCGTGGATCTATACATAAGCTACTTGTTAGAGCGTTAAGATAACCGCCCATGTCATAGATAGGACTACGCATTCGTACCATCCATTTTTACGGTAATGTGATTTTGCATATTATAGTTTTCTTTATCGCATCATTAATTATTTATGTTTTAACATAATCTAATATTGTAATAGCAAATCATGGAGGTTTAACTTGACTTGTTTTGTACTTATGGAGCTGGGAACCACAAGGACCGACACCTAATGAAGATGGAAAAAGTAAATAAAAATCTTGTGGCTATAGCCGAAGGTGTCGGTAAACCGAAACCTTTATGGCGATATGAAGTAGTAAGATTTTACGTGCAAATGTACTTAGTCTTAAATGATATTATTCACTTTATAAAGGCATGCGTTTAATTGTTGTCTTATTTGTTATGCTTGATAGGTATACTTCCATTAAATGCAAGACAACATCACTAGTTGATGGGTGTTGTTTATCCGAAGAAGAGGGAGGTTGTTTTGTATGACAGCATGAATATCGAATGGAAAGACAAAAATGCTTTGGTCGTTGCACAGCCAACGAAAGGCCTCAGGTGGTTATTTCACATTCTTAATGGTGGATCTAAGTTTTGGGAGAATGCATGGAATGTGAAGATGATAACCGATAGATCGTCTCAACAAAACGGGGATGATTGCAGCGTATTCATGCTAAAATTCATAGACTTCCTATGTAGCACGAATGCAATTGATTTTCAACCTATAAGTATATATTTTATTCGTCTACGTTAAATCTTGATTGCTTTGTGTTTTGTTTAAATATTATTTCAAACTTTTTTATAAGAGGAAATTCCTAAATTCTAAAAGACAATCACGTACGACTGTCTGCAGTACAAAAAAGAATATGAAGCTGCCTTCTTGGCAAAACAGCAACAAAGAAAAACTAGACAAATGAAAAAATTCAAACACTAACGTTGATGAATTTTTTTCAAATGGATTGTTGATGATATTATTTTTTAATGGATTGGTGTTTATATTATTTTTGGAATGGATTGCTGATGATATTGTTTTTGAATGGATTGGTGTTCATATTGTTTTTCCATATTAATGTCCGTAATGGATTGGTGAATGAAATGAGTCGTAGTTATGTCCCATGGGTCGTAGTTGTCATCCATAGTGGGTTGTAGCTATGTTTGTTTATGGGTCATGGTTATGAAGAACAATGGATCGTGGTCGTCATCCATAGTGGGTCGTGGTTGCAACCACGACTCACTGTGGATGATAACCATGATCCATTCGAAGGGTCGTGGTTCACATGCATAATGGATTGTCATGGTTCACATGCACAATGGATTGTGGTTGTCATCTACAATGGATCGTGGCTGTCATCCACAGTGAGTCGTGGTTAACAATCACGACCCTGTGTGGGTGACAACCTCGACCCATGATCCATATAATATGACAACCACGACCCCATATAACATGGCAAGGGTCGTGGTTGTAACATGGTAAGGGTCATGGTTGTAATGTGGTATAGGTTGTGGTTGTGTAACACCCCAAAATTTGGCACTCGAGTACAAAGACCCTAATCCTAAGTTTTCGGGTGTTAACCAAATAAAATGTACATGTGACCTCGTTCATATTCACACTCATTTTTCACAGAGCAATCAGAGTAGCGCAATTCAAATTAGCGGACCCAAAGCGAGGTAGAGATAATAAAGATAAATAAATATGGGGCTAACAATAACAATACAATTAAAATATGATGTCCGCCCAAATGAGGATTATACAAGACACAATATACATACCTAAAATGATTAAAGTGTAAGTTTTCGATTTGGTCCAATCCTCTAAAACACAATGTTGGTGGTGCAAGCCACTTATAATGCCCTAGAAATCGGGGGTCGTGCATACACTCGACTCCTGAGTTCCCGAGTGTCACTTATAACCGATTTTCATTAATGCGTTTAATCAGGTTTAAATGCGCAGCCTAGAATTTTCTGGAACATGAAGCACAACCAAACAGGTCTACTGAAATGAAAGAGATCAAGATATACATATATACATGTCCAAAAGAATAAAGGGGTCGCACATGGCGTCGCCCCACAGAATCCCAAAAGAATAGTGAGTCCCAAAAAAATATAACCGAGCCCACTGCTCAGCGATCCAATCCCGCCTCTCAAGCTAGCGGAGAACCGTCCATCAATTGAAAGTAGGACAACTCGTCCTCCTCCTCATAGAGAGTAGCATCGACATGCTCCACCTGCTCCGCCTCCCCTGCATCTATGAGAGAGTCTGGTTGGTGTTTTAAAACACCGTTCAGAGTGGGAGTGAGTGATCAACTCAGTGTGTACTATTAGTCTTAAGTTATAATAGCATCAATTGTAATATGAATTTAATGAAAAGCAGTCAATCATCAACACCTAACAACTCTTATTAAATGCGCATGCATGCAGGATGATATGATGCATGCCCTCGCCACATGCTCCCTCGAGCGACTCCATCTAACGATCGCATATGACCACACTCTCTCAGAGCGACCTTAAATCCGAGTCATCACTCTAACTAATGCGATACAATGCGATCGTGTTAGCCGAGTTATTAGTTAAGTCCATTCATCCAACAGATTGGGGAATCCGATATACCCCACGTATTAATGCCCTAAGTTGTTTACGTGGCCAAGGCCCCATCAACGCGTGAGGCTGAGACTCTGCAATCCGTGATCCCGTCGAGTTCCTCATCCCCGACTTCAAGCACATGAGGAGTGCTGAGAGAAAGGGATCGCTCGTGGTCACTACGAGGAGGCGTGGTACCCCAGCGTAGGCCGACAGCACAGACATAGTGTCCCATTCCACCATGTCCGGCTACGAGACTATGGACCAGTTGCGATCTAGTTATCAATGGGCTACAATGGTTGCAAGGTGTTTCAGGTTCCATACATAGGTGAGCAAATAGGGTTAACAAACAAGGTTGGTCAGACAGTAAGCTAGACCGCATGAGTCAGGTGAGCGTGAGACGAGTGACCTCGGGCACAAGGGACCCATGTAGTAGAACTACAGTCACCCGTACACTCCCGCCCAATCCATGGATCTAGCCGTAGCATAATCCTACCAATGGGACTACTGTCTCTCATCATATTCCTGACCAACCCAAGAGGGTGAAGGGGATCCATAACATGTCAATTATCAATACATCATCTAACATAAACAACATCATGTTCTCATGCTTCTCAACATAAAATTCTAAATTTCTACTAACATGTAAAACTAATAATATCATGAATAAGGTGTGTGTGTATGGTGTGGGTTGGTGAGGAAGTTAAGCACTTCCTACTTCCCTTAGAACCAAAATACACAAGAATCAAGAAAACATACATGTTATAGGGCACATCATATGAGAAAATCAAACAAGGCACGAGCACATAATCGTCCATACACAAAATCATGTGAGAGGCAAGGACAACATCATATGGGAGTCAAACATACAAGTCCTAGGGCTTCTCTAGATCCTCCAAACGTAGCATTCAAGCAACCAAAATTATTAAACATATACTAAAATTGGTGCTAGGCCACCTAAGAGCAATAGTCTGCACCTATGGATCATTGGAGATGTGGAAAACGTCCTAATAAAGAGGGCTTTGAGGTCGATCGGCCGGAATCCCTAAAAGAAGCCCTTGCATGTGAGAAATTCAAGTCAAGCCTTCTTAATACATGGATTACCAAGAAGAATGGGTGAAGGATCTTACCTAGATGACCCACGGACGATTGTTGAGGTTGTGGTGGAGAGTTTCCTTTGGAGGAAGGATAGGGAATTGAAAGGGTTGATCCCCGTGGGCCCCACCTTGATCTAAGGTCCACCCTAGCTCTTTCTCCACTCACACTTTCTTCTCCTTTCTCTCTTGCTCTCCCTTTTTCTCTCTTTGGTGGTAGTAGTAAAGATGGAGTTATGAGAGAGCTAGGGTTTATGTCCTAGACTTGAGTCTTTTGGCCCCAAGCTTCCACAAATTCCCAAAATAGCCCTATGGGACTCCCTATTGGTGTTGGGGTGGCCCTAACACCCCTCTGACCACTAAACTTGGTGTGTAGGTGCCTTATGTCCCGGTGAGGGACCACATAAAACCTGTGAACAAACGGATGAACGACATGGGGTCTGAGCATACGATTCTGATCTTTAAGTGGCCTTGTGAGGCCCATTTCGGTGATTAGGGTGACTCTAGTGGCCCCCCGGCCATGAAACTTATAGGATAGGTGCTCCATGATCCGATGAAGAGCCATGCAAAATTTAGGAGCGATCGGATTTGGGGTTTGATCGTACGGGTCTGATTTGCGATCAACAGTCACCGTTCCACGATCGGGTCCCAGATTTGGTGGATGGGCGTAGAAAAATACATTACACGTTCACCGCAAATTTGGAAGAAATTAGTCGGCCGGAAAGCCTAGTACTCCGGTTTCATTTGCATGTGCCAGATTTCAATCTGACATTGGTGAGGTGCATTTGGCAAGTGTCAGATCTAATTCTGGGTGTTCGCTGGGTCCGTGGTCCGCGATGGACTACAAGCCCAGTGAGATCTTCAGTTTTCAAAATTTTTACATTTTTCTGACCCTCCTCGGTCGTTGGGTGGCCCACACGGGCTATTGTTAAGTGTAAACAGGTCATCTGGCTTGACGGGCCGCACTTGGCCCAGTCATGACCAGACTGGTCTAATCTAATGGGCTAATCCTAGGTTTAATTTACTGGTGGTACCTCACCCTAAGTAGTTTAAACGGATGGTACTACGGCAAATCCTACGTGGATGCCCCGGGACACTGTGCTGGTTAGATGGGACATTACGATCTACCCCCCTTATAAATAAATTTCATCCTCAAAATTTTTGTACCTGTTCGTATTGTTGAAGCATTCTGGGGTAATGCTTGCGGACTTCTCCTTTCGTCTCCCAAGTGGCCTCTTCTTCATCGTGATGGGTCCATAGTACCTTGACCAATGGGATGACCTTGTTGCGCAGAACCTGGTCCTTCCTATCTAGTATTCGAGTGGGTCGGAGAATGTATGTGGCATCTTCCTTTAGTTCCACATGCTCCCACTTGATGATGTGTGAAGTATCGGGGATGTACTTCTTCAACATGGATACATGGAAGACGTTATGCACTCTGGCAAGCGGCGTGGGTAAGGCCAAGCGATAGGCAACCCCGCCAAGACAGTCCAAAATCTGGAATGGCTCGATGAATCGGGGCGTGAGCTTTCCCTTCTTGCCGAAGTGCAAAACACCCTTCATTGGGGAGATTTTTAGAAATACATGATCCCCGGTTTCAAATTCCAAGTCCCTTCGCCTGGTGTCGGCATAGCTTTTCTGCCTGCTTTGAGCTGTCATAAGGTGGCACCGGATAATTCCAATATTTTCAGTCGTAATCCGCACTAAATTCGGTCCTAGCAAACTCTTCTCGCCAATCTCTTCCCAACAATGCGGGGTTCGGCATGGACGCCCATACAAAGCCTCGTAAGGCGCCATGCTGATGCTAGCCTGGAAGCTATTGTTATAGGCGAACTCGGCATACAAGAGACAATCATCCCAACTCTCCTGAAAATCCAATACACAAGCTCGCAACATGTCTTCCAATATCTGGTTCACCCGCTCTGTTTGCCCATCTGTCTGCGGGTGGAAGGCGGTGCTAAACTTCAACTTCACTCCCATGGCTTCTTGGATGCGAGTCCAGAAGATCAACGTGAATCGTGTGTCCCTGTCCAACACAATTTCCAACAGGACGCCATGGAGCCGCACTATTTCCTTGATATACAGCTTAGCCAAATCGTCGTCGGAGCTAGAAGTCTTGATTGGCAGCAAATGGGCTGATTTGGTTAGTCTGTCCACAATCACCCATATCGAGTCATGCCCCTTCCTAATCTTGGGCAACCCAAAAATAAAATCCATTGATATGAAGTCTCATTTCCATTCCACTATCGACATGGGTTGCAAAAGGCCCGATGGCCGGCGGTGTTCGGCCTTAACTTGTTGACAAGTGAGGCATCGGGACACATACTCCGCTATTTCCTTCTTCATGTTGTCCCACTAATAGTTTCGCTTCAAATCTCGGTACATCTTCGTACTACCAGGGTGCATCGCCAGCTTGGAGTTGTGAGCGACATTTAGGACTTCTTGTCGTAGTTCCTGAAGATTTGGAACACAAAGGCGGCCTCGGTACCACAATCTTCCATCCCTTCCAACTCTCCACTCGGACTTCGCATCATTCCTTGCTCTTTCCCTCATCTTCTTTAATAACTCATCGTCCTCCTGGGCTTCAATGATTTTGCTGTCAATCATTGGTTAGGATTGAATGTGGGCTATGACCTCCTACGGCTCCTCCACGGTTAGCTTCATGTCGAAGTCCCGTACAAATTCCACCATGTCCCACTCTCTCATCATTAGCGGGGCCGCAAATTCAATTGTCTTTTTACGACTCAAGGCATCTGCCATCAAATTTGCCTTGCCAGGGTGATACGAGACATCGAACTTAAAGTCCTTCAACGTTTCCATCCAGAGACACTGCCTCATGTTCAGGTCCCTTTGAGTGAAAATATATTTGAGGCTCTTATGATCAGAAAAGAGCTCAAACTCCTCACCATAGATGTAGTGCCTCCATATCTTCAATGCGAATACCACCACCGCAAGCTCGAGGTCATGGGTAGGGTAATTCGCTTCATGCTTCCTTAGCTGTCGAGATGCGTAAGCGATTGCCCTATCCTTTTGCATGAGTACACACCTCAAACCCACACTAGAGGTGTCCGTATAGACAGTGTACTTGACCCCTTGCTCAGGAAGCACAAGCACAGGTGCCGAGGTTAATTTATCTTTCAACTCCTGGAAGGCCGCCTCCGCCTTCTCATCCCAGGTAAACTTGAGGTCCTTCCGTGTCAGCTGGGATAGTGGTCGAGCTATTTTTGAAAAGTCTCTAATGAACCTTCTATAATAACCAGCGAGACCGAGAAAACTTCTCACTTCTGTAACCGACTTTGTTTGCTTCTAATCTTGCACGGCCGCCACCTTGGCAAGATCCACTGATATGCCCTCCTTGGACACTACATGTCCTAGAAATTTGACCTCCTCCTTCCAGAAGACACGCTTTCCATACTTTGCATAAAGTTGGTTTTTCTTGAGGGTCTCAAGGACTACCCTTAGATGGTCTTCATGCTCCTCACGACTCTTTGAATACATCAAAATGTCGTCGATGAATACGATAATGAATCAGTATAAGAACGGCCTAAAGACTCTGTTCATAAGGTCCATGAATACCACTGGAGCATTGGTGAGTCCGAACGACATAACGAGGAACTCATAATGGCCAAAACAGGTTCTAAAGCCGTTTTCTGTATTCCTCGTCCCTGACTCGCAGCTGATGGTACCCTGATTGTAGATCGATTTTTGAGAAGTATTGAGCACCCCTCAGCTGGCCGAACAAGTCGTCGATTCTGGGCAATGGGTACTTGTTCTGAGTCGTCTTTCTTCTTCACGAATAGGACTGGGGCTCCCCACGGTGAGACGCTGGGCCGAATGAAGCCCAACTTTAATATATCATCTATCTGAGTCCTAAGCTCCTCCATCTCACATGGGGGCATGCGATAAGTCGACAAAGAGATGGGCTTGGCACCCAGATTCAGATAGATCGTGAAGTCTATCTCACGTCGAGGAAGGAGTCCCGGTATGGCTTTGAACACTTCGACAAAGTCTTCGTCCACGGGAGTGCATGCGAGAGAGGGTCCATCATACCCCTCCTCTAATAAAGCATAACACAAAACTCTACGATCGTGGCTAACCTGGACTGGGAATGTGAGGGAAGTGCCATCAACTTCATATATTTTCACAGTCAGAGTGTCACAGTCGATCTCCGCCTTCATTATAGTCAACCAGTCCATGCCCAGGATGACGTCATAACAGAAGAGCTTGGTCACTATCAAATCCACAAGCGCCACCTTGCATCCCAAATTAATGGGGCAATCACGACTTATCTTTGTTGCTTCTGAGAAAGTACCGGCGGTGGCAATGATCTCCACTCCAACGGAGGGCGTAGAGTGTAGCCCTAGACGCTTGACAAGTGTATGCGATATGAGAGAAGCAGTATATCCAGTGTCCACCAAAAGAAATATGGGAGTACCTTGAATGTGGGTCGTCACCTCAAAGGTCGTAGGAGTGGGGAGGACTGCATCTTGGCCCTCGGCCGCTAGGGCATGAACTCGTGCCTGCTGAGGAAGGTTTGGCCGCTGCATGGGCCATTGTGGTGGCCTAGCTAAGGTGTGGGAGGACGGCGAAACTATTGGCTAGGCCCCATTGTCCGTAGGGGCGAAATCTGTAAAGCCTGCTGTGGGGGTCTGTTGTTGCGTTGAGGTGGCGTGAAACCAAGATCCCTCATCCTCATGAAACAGTATGGCTCGGAGTGTCCAGTCCGCTTACAGTAGCTGCATGTCTGGGCAGGTCGTGTGGAAGGGGCCGGTGCGGCAGCTAGTCGAGGCGGAGAGTTAGGGTGCGGCCTCTTTCCCTCAAATGAAGAGGACGGTCCCTCCATCCTACTTTGAGGGCCCAACTATGAACGGGTCCGTGCTACTCACTCCTCATCCTGCTCTACCCGTATAAACATCTCCACGAGCTCGGCATAGGTCCTGAGGTTCATGCAACACAGTTTGGAGTGGATACCGCTTCTCAGCCCCGTCATAAACCGTCTCATCTTGATCGCCTCATTGGCGATCATCTCAGAAGTGTAGCGTGAGAGTTCCGTAAAGCAGTTCTCATATCGCGCCACGCTCATCCCCCTGTTGGAGGCGGAGAAATTCGTTCTCCCTCTCATGCTGATACGATTGAGGGATGTACTTCTCATTAAAGCGAGACTCGAATTCCTCTCACATCCATATGTGGTTCTCAGGAATAGATCGGAGGACGCTCTCCCACCACAAGTCTGCCTCTTTCTCAAAGAGGTAGGAAGTGAGTTCAACATTCTCGGCCTCGGAACAGTGGAGGGGCCGAAGAAGTTTGATGACCCGGTTGAGCCAATACTCCGCTTCCTCTGGGCGGTGGGTGCCAGCAAAGGTAGGCGGCCTATGCCTATGAAACCGCTCGTATTGGTTGTTTGTGTTGGTCGCAGGCGCGGCCATGGCGAGTGGTTCCGGTTGCGGTATGCCCAAATTTTGGGCCAAGGCCCCCATCATAGTGGCCATCATGTGTTGTTGGTGTTGCATACTAACGGCCATCTTTTGTTGTTGTTGTTGCATAAGGCGCAACATCTGACCCATCTGCTTCATGGCCTGTGGCAGAGGGGGTACGGGCGTCGCGGCTTGCCGCGGCGGAGCATTTAGAGCCGCCTCTTGGGTAGTGGTACCCCTTGGGGGCCTTGTTGTTCATTAGGGAGTTAGTCCCTATCGATCAAGCCGCCATGAGGGAGGTGGACGTATCGATCCTTCGGTCGTGGAGGCATTTCCTAGAAGAACGTCCTAAGATAGGTTAGGGAATAGAACATTACTCATACCAAGACCATGCATAAATACACCGGATCCATATACGTCCTATTCATGAACATAACCAACCATACACACAAGCATTTTCATGGTGGCAAGGACATTTTAAGGCAACCCATATATTCACATTGATTTCAAAATGCCATTGACATGGCTAGTTACATGTTACAGGATGGATTCCAAGCATTACTAGATATGCTAATGAAAAGAAAATACAAACTGATGAGGAAAAATCCTAAGCATCCATCCGTACATGGTATTAAACTTAAGTAACTTAAAGCAAACTACTAATCATCAGTCTGGTGGTGCTGCTACCCATCAGAGTCAGGCGAAAGTGGGGGTGCTTCTTCCCCCTTACTGCAGCAGATCAGGGCCTTTATGGTCCGATACATCTTCTTGTTCCACTTCTCCTGCTTCACTTGGTTCGCCTCAATCCTTGCTTGGTTTTCCTTAATCTTCGCTACCTCGGCCTGGAGCACATCCAAGCGCTCGTGTATACCTGGGACGGTAAGGGGCTCCCTCCTGACTGCCCTGATTTCCTCAGCCCCATCGGCCTCTTCGGCTTCATCCTCATTCTCATTTTCATTCTCGTCCTCGTTCCCATCACTTCCCTCGTCATCATATTTCTCTTCATCGGCATCCCCGTACTGGTCTATATAAGCCTGTCTTTGCCTGGGTCCCACTCCCATAGAGTTTAGCAGCTTGTCCCCCAGGATTTCTATTGGTACAGGGTTCCCATCTGATCCGCCTATCCCATACTGGTTGGCTATATAGCAGGCTAGACGGCCAAAAGAGAGAGTTGTGTCCTTTCGTACCGCCCTTGCGGCCTTCACAATTTGGTAGAGCACTGTGCTAGGGGCGCACACATTTGCTCCTTAGCCCACCTGATACAAGAATTCCACCATGTAGCGGGAGCACTCGGTACGGTTCTTCAACCTTAGGTATATATTGTGGGTGGCAATGCGGTGGAGTACCCGATACTTGGGGATCATGTGGGTTGCATACAGGCCGACATCCCGATTCCAAGGGGCAGCATGGCCACACGGGAAACGAGTACGTTCGTCGCGGGCTTGTAACACCCCGGATTTTTGCCAACTTGGAGTTAGACGTACTTAGGCAATGGGTCGATCCTAACACCTTAATTACTTCTCAAAAACTCAATTCCAAAGTCTCAAATTCCCTTTCAACCCATTTCCTTCAAAAATCTCACCTTTCACCACCTTATTCTTCAAATTTCTAAGGACTTTCATATTAGACACAAATCTTAAAATTTAGGTGATGAAGAATAATAAGTAAACTAAAAATTACTATGAATAGTAAATAAATAAATAAAATGGGATTTTAGCCATTAACCTTTTGGAATCTCATGAAATAAGTAGGCTAGTTGGATAGACCAGCTTCTCCTACCCCAAAAACATATATTGCACGTCGAATAACTCATTCCGGTGTGCAAAATATACCCATTTCAAAAATCGGGTGACGAAACCACACCAGATAGTCCAGCGAGGGGCTTGCCGGTTCGGCGAGGCCTCGTCCATACAGCGGGCCCGGTCGGGCCACAGCGGGCCGGCGGCCCATTTTCGGTAGAAAAATTATACAATATACGTCCAACTTTGAAAAATCATATCTCTCTCGTTATAACTCGAATTTAGGTGATTCAAAAGCTAGATTGAAACTTGATAAGTCTAGTTTCATATAAAAATAAATGAAAATATAATAAATTATTTAATATAGTTAAATATAGGTCATTGTGATAACTGTCCGAAAATCATCAGTTTGGACAGCTGCTGCTTCTAGAATTTTTAGAATTTTCTACAATACAAAACCTAATGAAATTTGGTAGAGATGAAGTAGACTTGGTGATGAACTACTAGAAAAATAATTAAAATAATATGCTAATTAAAAGTGCCAGAAAGGGGCGTAGAACTGCCCTAGGACCATATTCTGTTGTAATTAGGACATAATTTAGTTAAGTACTAAACTAAATACTCAGTAGAATTAGCTTGAACCACTTTAAATATGACCTGTAAGACCTAAAACGAGCAGAACCGCTAATGTTACATTACCTTATAACATAGGAACAATCTCATTACCTAATTGCTCTCGGGAGTAAATTAAAACTTTGTATCAGATCTGGACCGCGCGTCGACAGTCCGATTACCGTAAAACTAAACCGTTATGACCACCTTATTGGGCTTGACAACCACCTCAGAAATCAAGTCCAGATAGTATCTCGAAGCTATTCGCTTGAGCCCAGAGCAAAGTGTGAGAAACGCGAATAGTTTTTGGATTAAACTCAAACTTAAGTAATCTGAGTCGTTCCGTTTGCGGGCAAAATATAAGGATTCAGACCGTCAAAATATGACCCAAATACACCCTCAGATCAGGAGAAATTTCCTACACATGTCAGTACACTTGTGGCCCTGATCGAGTACAGGTGACCGTTGAACTGAAACTAGTCCGCCGCAGTCGATCCGTAAATCCGATCAGCCTGAAAGCTCAACTCGACCTGGATCCATGGTCAGGGAGCTTAAGTCTGACCTTAGGCTTAAGGGGGGGCCCCGGAAGTGCTCCGTTGAGCTGAAACAGACGCTCTTTGGACATAACCTAAGTATACCTTGGCCCTGGGGCCATTTCCATCAGTTTTTGGCCTATATAAGGACCTTAAACCCTCTCTCATTCACTCCATACGAATTTGGAAAAAACCCTAGGAGAGAGAAGAGAGGAAAGAGAGAGAAAGTGAGAGAGAAGTTGGAGTCACTCCTGGGATTTGATTCCTGCTATTCTGCGTTCCTATCCATCACTACCCAATCATTATTCCGGCGATTCTGACTTCGTTCTTAGGTAAGAAAACCTAACCCTAATCCGTTCTAGGGTTTTAAATAGTGAAATGATGAAATAGCTAACCTAGTTCATGCTATAGGTTGTCATTCTGCCAGTGATAAAGCCTATGTGTTTAAAATGATTCCGTTACGCGTTTATTGGCGTAAGGTGCGGACTATAGACGTATGGGTTATGGTTTTCAAAGCTTTCAATGTCGGTTAAAGGTTTATTCTTGACGTAGGTGTTATTTCACATGCATAAAGTGATGTCCATTTCGTTTCTCAGTTATACGTTAATTAGGTTGAATATATTATATTCCTCGTATTTGTAGAAAATACCGTATACGTATGAAATTCGAATTTGTACTTGCCATGATTAATTGCTGTCTATGTATGCTAGATGCATGTGTATCAACTTCTAGGTGAACGGATTAGCCTAATACATGTTATATTAACATACGTCGTGTATGTTATTAAGTGTAGTCTAAGTGTTTGTTGAAATGACTGAATGAAGATGAAATCATGATTTGTGCCTATCGTGGCTATGGAATGCATGTCCATGATGGTTGTGTACGTGACAACTCCTTGTTGAAAGGATTTGTCCAAGTATATGACATAAATCAACATATGTCATGAATGTTAATATGTGTAGTATAAGTGTTTGATAAAATGTCTGTATGAGTAAGTATTTGGTGACTTGTATTGTCTATGGGCGTTGAGATAAGGTTCTCAACTACCTTAACTACTCATATAAATCCTTCTATGTTTATCTTATATTATATTGTCTGATTACTTATGAAATGCATATGGGTGAATGCATGTTTATATTATATTTCATAAAATGCTCGAACGGTTGTAGGATTTGACTTACTTACTGCTTGATTATCTAACATGAATTCTTGTTGGTATTGAGTGTGGTTGGGACTATGAAGTAGTCCAGGCAATCGGTAACAGATTTTGTTTTCGTGGCTGAGGTTGTTTTGCCACAAAGGATGTGTCGATGAATCTGAGTCGTACTACAGTTGTCGACAGTGGTTAGGCCACACGGAGTGCTCACGCACTTCATGTCGATCAGCTCGATGTGCGCTCGTACTAGTCGAGCTCGTCAAGTGCCCCGATTTGCCTATTGTATGTTCACCATGTATGGACGCTAATGTTTGAACCTAAGGTACCAAACTCACCAGAAAAACCCCGTTAAACCATGGTACCTCGATCCGCTAAGACTCATGAGCCGGGCATGGTGGTATGGGACACCGTGGTCGAGCTGTCGGCCTATGCTAGGGTGACGAGCCTCCCCGTAGTGACTAGTGAGCAACCAAAGCTCGTGAGCCGAATACGGTGGTATGGGACACTGTATTTGAGCTGTCATCTACACTGATTTGGTGACGAGCCCTTTGTAGTGACCTCGAGCATACTCTAAACCTGCGTTGAGGCGACGAGTTTTTTCGTAATAATCAGAGTACAAACTAGGCCTGTACTGATTTGGTGACGAGCCCTTTGCAGCGACCTAGAACTGTAACATCGTATGGGATTTACTAGGACTGACGACCCTAAAATGGATCATTATTTGGGGAATGACATAAGGGAGGTACCTTAGTTTTCCAATCCTGCTGTATGAAAAGGACTAATAAGAACTCAGTAATCATGCTCATAACATCGCACTGCATGTGCCCCGAGTTGAAGAGCACAGAGGGAAGAAAGCATGCCGCGACCATAAGATGGTGTCGCATGAGGGAGTGTAGGCTAGGGCATGCATCATTATTCATATCATTATTGCATTAATAAGAGTATTCAGGGATGTTTGATTTTACTGCTTTATCATTACTGCTTGACTGAATTGATAACATGTTAACCTTTGCCGTATAGTTCCACTGAGTTGATCACTCACTCCCACGTTACGGGATGGTGTTTTAAACACCAACCAGACCCTATTTTAGTTTCAGATGATGGCAATGCTTACGAAGCGAATCCGGACTTATATGATGACGAGGAGGCTTTCTCCTATATGATGCTATCTGGCGGGTCTAAGTAGATCATGTTCTGATCGACGGGGTTACAAGGATGTTGATAAGATGCTTTTACACTTATTATTTTGCACTTTTGGAACACCCATGTATATTCATTTTGTTCATTTTTGGAGTATACATGTATATATTTAACCTGGTAACATGTTCACACTCTGGAGACTTACAACAGTTTATATATTTTATATATCTATCACGGTCTTCCGCCTACGAAATTTAACTGTCTCTGGAGTATGATATGTTGTTTTGGTATAATCCCACTCATGTTTCAATGCACTCATCATAATCATCATTATCTATGTTGCATAAGTGATGCGTTGGAACTCGGGAGCTGAGCTTTGCTCGACCCCCGATTTTCAGGGCGTTACAAGATACTCTCGATTCGAGGTTTGTTTCATCAATCTGCACCTCCCCTAGTGGTACCCCCAGTATTTCGGCGAAGTCCTCAACTCCCAAGTGGGTTTCCTCACCACTCACTATAATATCAAATCCAAGGGGCTCGAATGTAGGATTTCTAATCTGAGTGTAGAACATTCTAGCCTGCCCCACATCGGCCTGCGTGTTTATATAAAACATAGGACCCCAATCATTCTTCATAAGTCGGTTAAGTAGGGGGTTATTACCTAGCAGGTGCTCCTCCACGGAGGCCTCGAAGGCGACTTGGCGCACGCAAAAAATTTCCCAATCTTTAACGAGCGCCTCATCCCTTTGGGAATCGTTCCGCCTCTTAGATCGGACCTCCGGGTTTGTCTTCCCCTTCGGATCGGCCTTCTTCTTACCACGCCGTTCTTGGCTCGGCCCTGCCTCCTCGGAAGTCGGTCTCTTCTTCCCCATAAGGGAAAGGACCACCGGGATAGTGAAAAAAGGAAATAATTGTGGCAAAGAAAGCCATCTCTCTTGGCTAGGATGGACTGTTGAGGTGAATGCCTTGGAAAAATATGGGTTTAGTATTGGGTTTTGGGATTTGGTGGGTGATGAGATTTGGGTTTTGTGAGTTGGGAGAACTTAGCTTTTAAGAAAAGATTTGGTGAATGGAGGGAGAAATGTGAGTTGGGTATAAATGTGGAATGGGGTTTTGTGAGTTGAGGATGGTTTTAAAGAGATGGGATTGGAGGGGATGATGGGTTTTGGGGAGTAAAGGAAGATGAGAGATTGTTGGAGGAATGTGGTGTTGATAATGGTTGGGAGGATGATTTGAAAGGAGGTTTTTGAGGAAATGTGGTTTTGTTGGAGGGAATTTGTTAGAGGGAAGAAGCTTCCTCTTAGAGAAAGGGTTGGGTGAAATGAGAGAGAGAGAGAGAGAGAGAGAGAGAGAGAGAGAGAGATAAGAAGGTTTGGGAGATGGAAAATTAGATTTTTCTCTCTTGGATGGCTAGTAGAAGAGGGAAACGAGAGAAAAAAGAGGTGGGGATGTAACGACTCGAAATTTTCCGTACAATGGCTCGAGTACCACCTCAACCAGAAATCACTTAGGATTAAATCCTTTAGAAATTTGACAAAGTTAACTAAGTGTTAAACTAGATTAGTCATGAAATCCGTTGGAATCGCTTTAAATACGATCTGCAAGACCCAAAACTTGTAAAATCATTGACGCTAGGTTACCCTAAAGTCTAGGATCAAACTCATTACCCGACTGCTCTCGGGAACACATTGAAACTCCGTATCAGGTCTAGACCGCACATCGGGAGTTCAAATAATACGAAGTTAAGGAATTAGGACAGCCTCGCTGGGCTTGACAACCATCTCGGAAATCAAATCCAAACAATGTCCCACGGCTATTCGCTCGAGTCCGGAGTGAGAGAGTGTGGAAACCCTAGATTTCTTTACAAAATAAATATCTTGAATAGTGATCTGGCACGTGTCGCTTGGGGACATTTTATAAGCAACCAGACCGTCAGAATCTGACCCAAATACACCCTCGGATCAGGGAAAATTTCACAAACATTTACATGTACTTGGAATTTCGGATCGAGACCCGCTGACCGTTGAACTGAAATTGGTCCGCTACGCGTGATCTGGAAATCTGACTGAAACAAAAACTTAAATTTACCTGGATCCATGGTCGGTGAGCTTAAGTCCAACTTTTGGCACAAGGAGGCCAGCCAGAAGTCCTCCGTTGAGCTGAAACAATGTCGTTTTGGTTATAACATAAGTATACCTTGAACTTAAATCTATTTCAGAGAGCTTTTAGGCTATATAAGGACCTTAGAGCACCCTCTCTCACAGCCATACGAATTTGGGAAAAACCCTAAGTAAGAAGAGAGAAAAAGAGAGAGAAAGCTAGAGAGTTGTGGGAGAATCTCCCTGCTACTGTTTCCAGTCACCACACGGGCTGCACCACCCCTTTCTTATCGCTTTCTCGGCGATACCGACTCCATTTTAAGGTAAGAAACCCTAACCCTAAATCTGTTTTGGGGTGTGAAGGTTATAGGTTATGAAATAGCTAACTGGTTTCACTCTTTAAGCTACAAAACTACCGAATACGGAAGCCTAACGAACCTAGCTGATTCGTTGCAATTCTACGGTGTAAGGTGAGGACTTTAGGTGTATAGGTTACGGTTTTCAACGCTTTCAATGTCAGATAATGATAGATTCATGATCTGCATGAAATTGCACATGTACAAAGTGCTTTCTGTTTTCTGTTTCGATTAAAGATGTAGAATATGGAATTTTACATACTCTAGGTATACGTAGAAATACCGTATACGTACAAATTTTAGAAATGTGTTTGCCATGATTATTTGTTGTATGAATATATGGTATATGGATAAAATACTTATTTGGCGAAAGGAATCGCCATGATACATGTTTGCTTATATACACTATGTATGTTGAAATTGTGTATTCTAGAAAATACCGTATACGTATAAATTTTGGAGATGTATTTGTCATGATTATTTGCTGTATGAATATGATATACACGGATAAAATACTCGCTTGGCGAAAGGATAGCCCTAATGCATATTTTACTAACATACATCATGTATGTTGAAATAGTGTACTCTAAGTTTTTGTGAAAATGCTTGTGGGAGTAAGTGCTTAGATGTTAGTGCCTTAGGTAGGTGTTGAGATGGGGTTCTCAACTACCTTAGAGACATGTATGATTTCCTCCATGTGGTTGTTTACTCTAACCACTTACTTATGAAATATATGTGTTTGTATCCCTATTTGTATAGTGCTCTATAATATGCTTTATAACATGCTTTGTAACATGTTTTATAACATGCTTTATGACATGCTTGTTAATATGCTTGAGTTACTTTGTTTATTATGCTTTACACCACATGCTATGAGTAAAGATTGATTGAGTTTGGGACTATGTCTATAGTCCAGACATTCGGTACCAGACTTGAGATCGTGGCTGAGATTCATGTCGCCACGAAAGATGTGTTGACGAACCCGAGTTGTACTTCGGTTGGCGATAGTGGTTGGCCACACGAAGTGCTTTTGCGCTTCATATCGTTCAACTTGTTGTGCGCTCGAGCTAGCCGAGCACGTCAAGTAAACTGTTATATCTTATGTATGTTCACCATGTTTGGTCGCTACTACTTGAACCTAGGGTACCAAACTTACCAGTGGGAATCCCGTTAACCATGGTACCTCGATTTGCTAAGACTCATGAGCCGGGCATGGTGGTATGGGATACCGTGGTTGAGCTGTCGGCCTACGCTGGGGCCATGTGCCTCCCCGTAGTGACCAGTGAGCAACCAGACTCGTGAGCCGATTATGGTGGTATGGGACACTATATTTGTGCTGTCGGGTTACATTAATAAGGTGATGGGGGAGCAGTGTAACCTTTGTGCGTAACAGCCCTGGCAGCCCTTTGTAGTGACCTCGAGCATACTCTGAAATCGCAGTGAGCCTTAGGGTTTTGCCGCGGTATATAGAGTATAAACTAGGCCTGTTTCTGTATAGTGATGAATCGTTAAAGAGGTGATGGGGGAGTGGTGTAACTTTTGTGCGTAACAGCCCTAGCAGCCTTTGCAGTGACCTAGAAACCACACCATCGTCTGAGATTAACTAGGACTGACGACCCTAGACTGGATCATGTTTGGGAATGATACAAGGGAGGTACCTTAGTTTCCCAATCCTGCTGTTTGAAATGGACTAATAACAACTCGGTAATCATGCTCATCATGCATTGCATGTGCCTGGAAGATGTGGAGCACTGAGGGATGAAAGCATGCCGCGAACGTAAGATGGTGTCGCACGAGGGAGGGTGTGGTGAGGGCATCCATCATAACTACATGCATACTTGCATTAATAAGAGTAGTTAGGAATGTTTGATTTTACTGCTTTATCATTACTGCTTGACTGAATTGATAACATGATAACTTATGTCTTATTGTTCCACTGAGTTAGCTACTCACTCCCACGTTACGGGATGGTGTTGCGCACACCAACCAGACTCTGTCTCAAGTTTAGATGAGCCGACGACTCAGGAGGCGGGGCCTGACTACGATGAGGACCAGGACGAGTTCTCATACATGCAATATGCTGGCGGCTTCGACTAGACTGCCGGATCGACGGGATTTGCTGGGATTACATCCTTAGATGTATTTTTGACTTTTTGAAACATTAAATAGATATATGTATATGGTGACTCAGATGGGTTCATACTCTGGAACAAGAAATGATTTTGTATCTTTTACATATATGTATATATAGTTTCAGTCTTCCACTTGCCTTTATACAATTGATCTGGAGTATGAATTACTGTTTTGGTATAATCTCACTCATGTTTATTGCTCTAACACAGACAACATTTAATCATCATTATTTATGTTGCATAAGTGATGCGTTGGAACTCGGGAGTTGAGTTATACTTGACCCCCAATTTTCAGGGCGTTACAGGGGAGGTAGGGATTTAAGGGTACAAAGCAATGGGGCCCACCCCATTTTCGGATTTTTTTGCAAAGAGGCCAACAAGGTGGTCCGGCAGGGTGACCACGCGGGTTCGGCGGGGGCAACGCGGCCCGCTGGAGCCTTGACGGGGCGAGCACTCGGGCGGCGAGGCAAACACTCGGGCGATGGGGCGAGCACGTGGCCACGGCAGGGGGATCACGCGGCAGCGGCGGGGGCCACGCGGGGTGAGAACGCGGGCGACGGGGCGAGCACACTAGTTGGCGGGGTCCACTTCGGATGTTTTCCCGGGCGCCGGTAAGGCCCCCCAGGAAGTTCTATATATGGATTTGGGGTAGAAAGAGCTGATCTACGCATTAGGTCTATCAGTTTCATGAGATTCTTCCCGGTTAGGGACCAAAGTCTGACTTTTCTACATCCTCTCTATTTCCCACATATTTTCATGTGCCCTAACCTAATTACCCCCGAATGGGTCGTACCTAATACGTTTGGTCCAGTATTAGCTCATTTGGGCTTGGACAAGGGCTTCTATCGCCTAATCATTCAGTCTCCGGCTCGTTCCTATCGATGGGTTGAGGTCCGGTATGACTCCCGGATCCATTTCCTCACGTCGTTGCTTTCTCTCGCAACCCAATCCTAATTCCTAGTAAGTCTTACCGTTCGTCTAAGAGTGTTGGTTCAACGTCCGTGATGGCTCTTATATTTCTAAGTCTTTGTTGCGTCTACTCTCAAGTCAGTGGGATCATGACCCATGGCCCAGTTACTTCCAAACCATGCTCTAATACCAACTTGTAACGCCCAGGAAATCGGGGGTCGTGCATACACTCGACTCCCGAGTTCCCGAGTGTCACTTATAACCGATTTTCATTAATGCGTTTAATCAGGTATAAATGCGCAGCCTAGAATTTCCTGGAACATGAAGCACAACCAAACAGGTCTACTGAAATGAAAGAGATCAAGATATACATATATACATGTCCAAAAGAATAAAGGTGTCGCACATAGCGTCGCCCCACAAAATCCCAAAAAAATAGTTAGTCCCAAAAAAATAGAGCCGAGCCCACTGCTCAGCGATCCAATCCCGCCTCTCAAGCTGGGGGAGAACCATCCATCAACTGGAAGTAGGACAGCTCGTCCTCCTCGTAGAGAATAACATCGACATGCTCCACCTGCTCTACCTCCTCAGCATCTATGAGAGAATCTGGTTGGTGTTTTAAAACACCGTCCCAGAGTGGGAGTGAGTGATCAACTCAGTGTGTACTATTAGTCCTAAGTTATAACAGGCATCAATTGTAATATGAATTTAATAAAAAGCAGTCAATCATCAACACCTAACAACTCTTATTAAATGTGCATGCATGCGGGATGATATGATGCATGCCCTCGCCACAACGCTCCCTCGAGCAACTCCATCTAACGATCGCATATGACCACGCTCCCTCAGAGCGACCTCGACTTTCGAGTCGCCACCCTAACTAATGCGATGCAATGCGATCGTGTTAGCCGAGTTATTAGTTAAGTCCATTCATCCAGCAGATTGGGGAATCTGATACACCCCACGTATCAATGCCCTAAACTGGTTGCGAGGCCAAGGCCCCATCAACGCGTGAGGCCGAGACCCCACGGTCGTGATCCCGTCAGGTTCCTCATCCCTGACTTCAAGCACATGAGGAGTGCCGAGAGAAAGGGATCGCTCGCGATCAGTACGGGGAGGCGCGGTACCACGGCGTAGGCCAACAGCTCAGACACAGTGTCCCATTCCACCATGCCTGGCTCACGAGACTGTGGACCAGTTACAATCTAGTTATCAATGGGCTACAATGGGTGTAAGGTGTTCCAGGTTCCATACATAGGTGAGCAAATAGGGTTAACAAACAAGGTTGGTCAAACAGTAAGCTAGACCGCACGAGTCAGGCGATCGTGAGACGAGTGACCTCGGGCACAAGGGACCCATGTATTCGAACTACAGCCACCCATACACTCCCGTCCAATCCACGGATCTAGCCCTAGCGTAATCCTACCGATGGGACTACCGTCTCTCATCATATTCCTAACCAACCAAAGAGGGTGAAGGGGATCCATAACATGCCAACTATCAATGCATCATCTAACATAAACAACATCATGTTCTCATACTTCTCAACATAAAATTCTAAATTTCTACTAGCATGTAAAGCTAATAATATCATGAACAGGGTGTGTGTGTGGTGTGGGTTGGTGAGGAAGTTAACCACTTCCTACCTCCCTTAAAACTAAAATACACAAAAATCAAGGAATCATACATGTTATAGGGCACATCATATGAGAAAATCAAACAAGGCATGAGCATATAATCGTCCATACACAAAATCATGTGAGAGGCAAGGACAACATCATATGGGAGTCAAACATACAATTTTAACAAACATACAAGTCCTAAGGCTTCTCTAGATCCTCCAAATGTAGCATTCAAGCAACCAAAATCATTAAACACATACTAAAATTGGTGCTAGGCCACCTAAGAGCAATAGTCCGCACCTATAGATCGTTGGAGATTTGAAAAATGTCCTAGGAAAGAGGGCTTTGAGGTCGATCGACCGGAATCCCTAAAAGAAACCCTTGTATGTGAGAAATCCAAGTCAAGCCTTCTTAATACATGGATTACCAAGAAGAAGGGGTGAAAGATCTTACCTAGATGACCCACGGACGATTGTTGAGATTGTGGTGGAGAGTTTCCTTTGGAGGAAGGATGGGGAATTGAAAGGGTTGATCCCCGTGGGCCCCACCTCGATCTAAGGTCCACCCTAGCTCTTTCTTCACTCACACATTCTTCTCCTTTCTCTCTTGCTCTCCCTTTTTCTCTCTTTGGTGGTAGTAGTAAAGAGGGAGTTATGAGAAAGCTAGGGTTTATGTCCTAGACTTGGGTCTTTTGGCCCCAAGCTTCCACAAATTCCCAAAATAGCCCTATGGGACTCCCTATTGGTGTTAGGGCGGCCCTAACACCCCTCTGACCACTAAACTTGGTGTGTAGGTGTCTTATGGCCCGGTGAGGGGCCACATAATATCTGGAAATAAACGGATGAACGGACATGGGGTCTAAGCATACGATTCTGATCTTTAAGTGGCCCTGTGAGGCCCATTTCGGTGATTGGGGTGACTCTAGTGACCCCCCTACCATGAAACTTATAGGATAGGTGCTCCATGGCCCGATGAAGGGCCATGCAAAATTTAGGAGCGATCGGATATGGGGTTTGATCGTACGAGTCCAATTTGCATTCAACGGTCACCATTCCACGATCAGGTCTCAGATTTGGTGTACGGGCGTAGAAAAATACATTACACCTTCGCCACAAATTTGGAAGAAATCCGTCGGCTGGAAAGCCTAGTACCCCTGTTTCATTTTCATGTGCCAGATTTTAATCTGGCATTGATGGGGTGCATTTGGCAAGTACCAGATCTAATTTTGGATGTCCACTGGGTCCGTGGTCCGCGATGGACTAGAAGCCTAGTGAGATCTTTAGTTCCCTAAATTTTTAGATTTTTTCTGACCCTCCTCGGTAGTTAAGTGGCCCACACGGGCTATTGTTAAGTGTAAACAGACCATCTGGCTTGGCAGGCCGTACTTGGCCCAATCATGACCAGACTGGTCTAGTCTAATGGGCTAATACTGGGTTTAATTTACTGGTGGTACCTCACCCTGAGTAGTTTAAACGGATGGTCCTACGGTAAATCCTACATGGACGCTCCATGACACTGTGCTGGTTGGACGGGACGTTACACCACTCTTAGCCTATCTGTCTGAAATCTCGATAGTACCTGCATCGATAATATCGTTTGTGTGGTGTTTTAAAATACCGTCCCAGAGTGTGAGTGAGTAATCAACTCAGCGGGATCCATTAGCAATAAGTTACACAAGTTATCAATTTCACGGGCACAATTAATAAAAAAAACATCAAACACAAATTTTCTAGCTACTCTTTTTAATGCATATGCATGTTATTATGATATAATGCATGCCCTCGCCATCCAACACTCCCTCGAGTGACACTATCTTACGTTCGCAATGCCCAACACTCCCTCAATGCGACCTCGACTGCCGAGTCACCAACCTATGTTAATGCAATGCCATGAATATTCATGTTAGCCCAGTATTTAATTAAGTTTGTTCATCTAGCAAGATTGGGGAAGCTGAAACACTTTCATTTAATCAATGGCCTTATCTAAATCACTTGGCCTAAGGTGGTCGTAGCGGCTCTGAGCCTGTGATCCATGATCTAAATTTAGGTATCATCCATCGGTCTTACAAATTAATAATTCCAAAGGTAAGGCATGATGCCCAAAGGTATGAAGATCAACTCGTATGGGTCGTCACCCAAACACCGAGTATGATCACTCAGTTCCAAGGTGCGGACTTGTCACATAACCAAATCACCACAAGGAAGGGCTCGTCACCCAATTACATTCATGCCCGGGTCATTCGAACGATACTCTAGCACGGAACCATCGGCCAGGTAGTTTGACGGGGGTCATTCGAACAAGGACCTATCACCTCTTATGCCCGCTGGTCACTACGGGGAGGCTCGTCACCCCAGTGTAAGCCGATAGCACGGACACATTATCCCATTTCACCATACCCGGCTCCCGAGACTTGGTTGCTCACTGGTCATTATGGAGAGGCTCATCACCCGAGCGTAGGCCGACAGCTCGGACACAGTGTCCCATTCCACCATGCCCGGCTCATAAGTCTTAATGAGATCGTATCACTAACGGTTATCAGTAGGCCTCTCAAATGTATGGGGTGCTTTAGATTCAGGCAAACATAACAATACATGGTGAACATACATGGTCGGCCAACTAGTGGACTAATTCAGTTAACTTAAGTAAACTACGACGCAACTAACACTGAGTGCAAGCATCCCGTGTAGTCCAACTACTGTCGGTTGTCCGTCTTCGACCTGAATCAGTCGAATTGGCCCAGGGCAGCCGATCTAGTAAGGCTGCCCTTGTGAATCTTTCTGATTTTGCTGGCCAACCCAATTACCGTTAGACTAAAATTCTATAGCATGCCACAAACAATTCTACTCAAGAATAAGCAACCAAATTCATCGGTACCTCGGGATATTCTAGCTAATATGGGCAAACAAAAGGCATGCAAGTACGCTGGTTAGCAAGCATTCATCTACGTATTATCTCAATCATCAATCGACACTGATTAGCACATATACATCCACGTGCAACTAATAGTAACTAGCACTGGTTAGAATGCATCTGTCTACGTACTACACAATCATAAATCAACACTAATTATCATACATAGGCCCATACATTACCCAAATAAATAATCAACACTGGTTAGCATGCATCCGTCTACGCATTCACAAATCAATAATATCATACATTTATCTATTCACTACATAAACCATTAATTGCAGCATGAGTTTGATAATTGGCAACCTAAGGGTAATGGTCCAAACCGAGAAGTGGTTCGTTGATTTTTAGTGTCGCCCCTAGGGTTAGGATCTGTTGATTAGCGTGCCGGTGCCCTCTTTCTTGTTGCCGAGATGTTTCCTTTCAAGGCCACTTTCGAAGGAGAAAAATATCCATATGATAGTTTTATGTATAGGCATCAAAAACCAAAATTTACTTCTCATTAATCATGCATGCACAAGTATTTGTGAAGGCCCAAACATGGGTGCTTGGAGAGATGTGTAGAAAAACTGTGCAAAAATGACCCTTGGCCATTTTGGGCGTGTCCCACGATCAGGTGGAGCCACCTTTTGGCATTCCATTACGTTCCTTTGGTAACCCTATGCGTGGCCTTCAAAATAAACATAGTTCGGTTCACTAGATTTGCACATATTAGTTTTGGCATAAGGCCAAACATAGGAATTTCAATTTTTCTGTGTAGGATTTTCTGCACAACCACGCCCAGTCCTATTTGAAATCCACTCCCCAATCATATGGGGTCCACTACTTTCAAAGAAAAATGGATTTTGGTAGAGTTATATATGTACTTCAAAACCCACAATGTAACCCTACTTAATCATGCATATACAATTTTTGGTGAAGACTCAAACTTGGGTGCTTTGAAGAAATGTGCAGGAAACACAATGCATAATTAGTTTTGGCCCGATTTTTATTATGTCCCATGATCACAAGGAACCACCTTTCAGTGTGTCGTGAGGTGACCTTGGTAGTAATATATATTTAATTACTTCAAAAAGTATAAGTTGGGACCAACTGGTTGCGCACACATAATATTTGGTATAGGGCCAAACATAAGTATTTTAATTTTCTGCACATAATTTTTTACACAACTGTGCCTTGCCCCATTTTGAGATCCACTCCCTGATCATGTGGGGTCTTATTTGGCCCAACTAAATATATAATTTCTCTATTTATTGGTATAGCTTAATGGTTCCAAGTGGTGGCCTACTCATATCTTGTGTGTGGGGTCCACTACAAAGGCCCAAAGTTGGTACAAAACATAAAAATAATCAGACAGTTTTCAGCAATGGGGTCTGTCACAACTTAGGACCCAATTTCCAAACACTTAGGGATCATTCCAAATAAAAAGGTGGAGCATCTCATCTCACTGATATAAGAATTAAACATCCCCCATAGTGGTACCCTTAACTACAGAACGTGGAGCCCACTACAAGGTGTCAAAGAGGCCTACATACTATACAGTTAAGTACTTATAAATATTTCAGCAAACAGAGAGTGCAAAGGAAATGAAATAGATCCAATGGCAAGTGGAGCCCACACGCTAGAAAACCATAAATAAGAGACACAAAACAATGTACATGGGTTTCCAGATTGGATGAACTAATAAAATGTATAAATCACAAGTGGTCCCACACCCAAGTGGGCAATAAGAGGATGTTATGTACAATATAGATCCAATATGCACATTAAGTAGCACATGAAATGTATTGATTAAATTTCTATGATCAGATCCTCTGTTGGAAAATCTTATCCAATGGATAGTTTGGAAATAAGTCATTTATACTTTATATAGATTTCCAACCATACAGAGCCTTAGATTCATCTGAACCATATAAAACAATTCAAGGTTGATCCTTATAGAAGTATCTATCGGTCCAGAATTTTCTAAATTTTATCATGAAAGAATTTGACCATAGGGACCATACATATGATTCTTAACTATCTCAAGTAAGTTAATAATAAATATCAAATATATCTGACTGTTGGAATCACGGATATGTCCCACACAAGAATGGTCATAACAAGCCTCCAAATACATTTTCGTATAAGGCCAAGATCTCAGCCGTCCGAACTTCGATCGAGGCTTATTATATACCGTTGGAAAGCTACTTCGATTTTCTATGAATCCAATGGAATGTTTATTTTTATTGTATTCAATAAAGGAAGTAAAAATGGTTTCGTTTTTTGCAAATCAGAATCAACAGCCAAGTAAGGTTGATGTCACTGATGATTTAACCGTTGGATGGCTACGAAATTTGGCCCAGAGTTAGCTCATATGTGTTTCATATTATTCCCAAGTTTCAACTCCAATTGTAGCATGGTTGATTTTATATGATTTTTAGAAATTGTTGTCCAGATACAAAAACGAGATTACAAGTGAAGGGTGTTGATACAATATTCATTATGGTGGACCATACTGACGTGGACCACCATGCTGACCAGCATAGCCATTAATACATGCACCTATGGGGCTCCACACTAGTGGGCCTCACATGCATCAAGAAAATATCAAAGGTGAAAAGAGGAGAATAAGGAGGATGGAAGGCGGGGTGTAGACTCACCTCAAATGGATGGATGGCTTGATGATGATGTGTGGTCCACTCCTTCTAGGTTGATGATGGGTCACACCTTAGCCCCACCATCTCTCACTCTCTCTTAAAATCTCAGAATTTTTCTAAGTATAGTAAAAGGATGAGTGTAAGAGAGCTCCTACTCTTATATAGGGAATTGGGGGTTAATGTGGCAAGATAACGTGGCAAATTTACGGGATCTTATTGGTGCTAAAAGTGAGGTGGAAGGTGGTGTATGGTATGGGTAATGGATGGATAAGGTGGATGGTGCTAATCATGCATTGGTCAAGGTGGAAGAAATCTAGGCATGCATTGTCTAATAGATGCATAAGGGTTGTGGGTTGGGTGATGCATGGTGGATGATGAAGTGGAGTGTTACAATTGGTTGTTTGAAGTGATGTGCCACAAAACAAGGCATGCATTGGATGCATGTGTAGGATGAGGTGGACATAGACCATGATTAGTTTCTAAGGCATGGGGAGAGGGCTAATGATGGATTTTGGGTAGACCCCATTTTTGTCTCATGTGCATTGTCTTATATGTGGTAGCTCATTTTTCTTGTCATGTAGTAATTATCCTATTTTGTGATAATTTCTATGTTCTAAAAATTAGTCTTTAGGACCACATGGGCCCAAGTCCAATGGGCCTAGCATGATATATGTTTGTCATGTTACAAGATACGTAATTTTGGCCGTGGATTCGATGAGTCGTATCTTACTAATGGAGCGTCGAATCGACGCATGGTTTTCACCGTGGTGACCATAACGACGATGCGGTTCACATGACAAAGGTTTCAAAGGCATCTGAAACAAATCACTTGGTCGGACAGTTTTGGTGGATCCAAGGTCAGTCTTTTTGGTCCCAAACACGTGCAAATACACACACGGATATGCACTTAAGTCGAAAAATCAAAGGTAACGGCCAAGGACGTCCAATTACCAGTTGTCAAAAATCTGAGACGTTCAGGTTGTCATGTTGATGTAATTAATAACTTGTTATAGGGGTCGAGGCCCACAATGGGGTGATCTATTTTGTCCACCTTATCGGCCACCTCACGGTGGGCCCAAAAAGTCCTGCCTTGTGCAGTGTCCGTTACTAATGAACATCACAGTGAGCCTGAAAAGTATCAAGAGTGGGTGACACTATCACCATTGTTTTCTATTATGTGGCCCACCCTAGCTTTGGATCATGCTGGTATCTGGGCTTTAGCCCTAAAATGACACGACAAAAACGATGGGCAAAATGGATTATACACATACCAATGTGGGCCCCATGAGTTGAAACTCGCCCTTGTCACATGACAACCACGACCCATATAACATGACAGCCTCGACCCATGACAACCATGACCCATATAACTGACAACCACGACCCCATATAACATGGCAAGGGTTGTGGTTGTAACATGGTAACGGTCGTGGTTATAATGTGGTAAGGGTCGTGGTTATCAGGTTGATGTACTTAATAACTTGTTTATTGTTAAATAATATGGGTCGAGACCCACAATGGGGTGATACGTTCCGTCGACCTTGTCGGCCAGCTCACGGTGGGCCCAAAAAGTCCCACCTTGTGCAGTGTTCGCTTCTAATGAACATCACAGTGATCCTGGAAAGTATCGACAGTGGGTAACACTATCACCATTGTTTTCAATTATGTGGCCCACCCTAGATCATGCTGATATTTGGGCCCTAGCCCTAAAATGACATAGAAAAAAGGATGGGTGGCTAGATTATACACATACACCAATGTGGGCCCCATGAGTTGGGCCTCGCCCATGTCACATGACAACCACGACCCATATAACATGACAACCTCGACCCATATAACATGACAACCTCGACCCATGACAACCACGACCCCATATAACATGGCAAGGGTCGTGGTTGTAACGTGGTAAGGGTCATGGTTGTAATGTGATAAGGGTCGTGGTTGTCAGGTTGATGTAATTAATAACTTGTTTATTTTTAAATAATAGGGGTCGGGGCCCACAATGGGGTGATCCGTTCCATCCACCTTGTCGGCTAGCTCGCGGTGGGCCCAAAAAGTCCCACCTTGTGCAGTGTTCACTTCTAACGAACATCACAATGAGCCTGGAAAGTATCGACAGTGGGTGACACTATCACCATTATTTTCTACTATGTGGCCCACCCTAGCTCTGGATCATGCTTGTATTTGGGCCCTAGCCCTAAAATGACATGGCAAAAAGGATGGGCGGCATGGATTATACACATAGATCAATGTGGGCCCCACAAGTTGGGCCTTGCCCACGCTAAAAAAGGCTTCCGTCCACGTCACTTTCTCGGGATTAAAATAACACGTAACTTCTTCCGCACTCTAAAGTGTACAACTATTGATCTAAGGACAAGGGCATTTTTGTCCGAACAAATTTCCAAAAGTTGTCAGAAGGCCACCCTCGGAATATTTGGAAGGTTGAATCTCTTTATGGAATTTGACCATACATCGAGGCTAGTACAGTCAAATTCCCTTGCAAAAAACACAATCTTGCGGGAACACCTGGAACTCTGACTGCAACGACAGACACAATCTTGTCAAAAATGGTAATCGCAGAGAGTGTATTTATCTTTCCAGAACGCCTTGAACGCTGACTGCAATAGCAGATAAATCTTGTCAAAGTGGCAATAGCAGAGAGTGTATTTATCTTTCCGTAGACTCTTTTTTCTTGTTAGAAATAATCTCGCTAGGGAGTGTATTTATCTCACCAGAAATAGTCTTGACAGAGGCTACTTTATCTAGACACAACGATTGATGATAGAAAATGAGCAGAAGTGCCTATGTAGATTGAAGGCACCATTCATAACACAAACGAATTCATGGACTATGCTTGGAAAATCAAGATTAGTCCCAAACAGAGAAACCAAATCAAAGGATGCCATCATCAAATCGAATCAAAAAAGAGAATCCAACCATACACTAGAGAGTGCCGAACAAAGAGAAGAAATCAGATGACTAAGATCAACACTGCAGGCATGATCAAAAGAGAGAAAATGGCGCAGGGAGGGACCTGATGATCAAGTCAATCACTGTCTTCCTCAGGGGATAATTACTCTGAATCCACGGAGCTCATTGGACTCCTCACTGAGCTTCCTTGAATCTATGAGCGATAAAAGCAGTAATAATTCCTAATAAATTTGAAATAATTTAATTAATAATAAAAATGAAATTACAACTCTTTAAATAATGAACTCAAATCTAGGACAGAGTTTTAGACTTAGACTCCAACTTAAACACCCTAAAAACATGACTTACTATAAATAGTAAACTTACTATTTATAGACAACCTCTATTCCTACTAGACTTTGTGGTTTTTGGCCAAAAATAGTAAATATCTAATTTAGCCCAACCATGTTATCCTCCTAAACTTTTGTAGGCTCTTTTTATGTTGGGCACTACTTCTACAACTCAAAGGATCAAGTGTTATACTTGAACTAAAACTTATTATTTATAGAAAAAATGTAATTAAATGGGACTTTTGATCGTCGATTTGATAGATTCCCACAAATCTATCATGCACAACCTTATGTAACAGGTTGGTTGGATTAAGTAGGTTTTCTTACCCTAAAATCATATATAATATGTTGAAAAAACCATCCCGATTTGTGAGATGCAACTAATATTAGGTTTTGACGGTCCAGATCATTTCCGCCTCCGATCAGGCCTTCTCTGGTTCCTCTTTGCCATGAACGTATTTGCGACACGCTCAACATCATTCCCCTCCATGTCAAAAGAACTCGACCTTGAGTTCTCATTTAGCTTTGGTTCATGATATTCGTTCAAGTATACAATGTTGAAAGTATGCAAGATCTCCATGTCATCCGGAAGATCAACAAAGTAAGCATTGTCATTGATCTTTTGGAGGATTAATATTGGTCAAATCTTTTTGTTCTTTAATTTGTTGTAGGTTCTGATCAGAAATTTCTCCTTGTCAAAATTGGGAATAACCAATACTGGTGTTGTGGATAATCGATGCTTGATTTCAACAAAGCTCTTGTCAGCCTCATCGGTGTATTGAAACGACAGTTTTTTTATGAAATCTATAATGGGTACAACTATAGTGTTGAAATTATGAATGAATCAATGATAGAATGTCTCCAATCTGTGGAACTCCTCACTGAAATTATGGTAGAACCGCTATTACTGAAGTATGGAAGTATGTCCAAATGTCCTAGCGGGGGGTGAATAGGACTTTTTAAAAATTCTTTTCCTATAAGAACAACCAATGCCTAACTTTAATCATGATGAATAAGGCAAAGTAACTCTATGTCATTCAGACCAATAGAGAGTACACATAGGCTTATACAAAATTTACATGTAAAGAACAAGTTTATAAGGATAGTGTGTGTGATAGTTTGTGGGATGTGTTTCCTATCAATACTTATACATTTACTAAATCATGCATCATAATAATCATTTGATAGACATAAGCATAACTAGTTCAATGCACACAAAGCAATCCCAAACACAATTATATATAGTGGTTCGGCTACTTGCCTACTCCACTCCTAGTGGACGCATTCTCTCCTAGAGTGTACCAGATTTCACTATCCAATAGTTTTAGATCAGTTTAACCATGAACCTTCATAACCTATATAAGGTTAACTAAGGGACCTATACAAGGTTGCCTTAGGTGCCTACATAAGGCGACGAGTGATGAGGGTCGAATATTGCATCTCAGACCCCAGTTATTACCTAATTTTATGTTCATGATAATGTTTAATGCCATATTTTAATTATATTTTTGTTACAGGATGCAATTAAGAGCATGGAATGAAAAAGAGTATTAAAAGCATGGATTTGACGCTCCGAAGTTACCAGAGCAAGGGACGGACTCCAGAGGACCAATATTGAAGAATTTACACGCTGGGGATCCGAGGAAATCAAGCCGTTCACATTAAAGAGGCCCGAAACTGTGAAAATTGCAAGATCACAGGTTTCCCACCGTTCGATTGGCTCGAAACTTCATACATATGATGAAGGCTATAAATTAACTGTGCATATTAAATTTCATCTACTGAAGATCTCGGAAAGTGGCCCAACGGACAGATCAGCCCATTAATCTTCAATTTGGGGCCCACCTGATACCTGGAACTGTCTCAAATTTGGTTTTGGCGGTTGAAATAATATGAGGAAAAGGATGGACGGTACAGATTTCGCACAAACATTACAGTGGGCCCCGTACGTGATGCATGTACACCATGCATATGCACGCCAGCCGTGCATGGGACAGCCAGCCGGTCAGCGCAGCTGCTGACCCACGGCTCTCTCTCAAAACGGCAACTGCCGTTTTCAGCAGCAGCGAACGGACGCCGCTGGACCTTTTTGCGGAAGCTAGTGGGTCCCACACGTCACCTGTACGGACAATCCAAGCCGTTCATCTTGTAGAGTGGCTCGAGCACTACAAAACCATGTTAATATTTTGTGTCCATGCGTGCACACGTGTGCAGTACAGAGGCCAAAAACGGACTGCCTTGCAACGTTCAAATCTGATCTTTCTGTGTTTTCTTCTCTGGGACGCATCAATGGACGTTCAAAACTACCTATTCTTGACTGAAATTTCGTCCTAAATCCAATGGACGGGGTGGATTTTCCAGAAAATAATTCTGTGGGGCCCACCGATCACGACAGCGAGGGGTACGAAAGGATTCGTACATATTAGGAAATCCAATTTTTCAAGCGATTGTGGGCCACCATCTTTGATCATATGATAGATCTGAACCGTACATCATGTAGAGGACCCAAGAAAGTCCTAAGGGACGGTGTTTGTTGGAATTTGAGCGAGGAAAATGCTATGTTTCGAGGGCCCGAACTGGGCTGCGAAAAGGCTTTCGCTGCGCGTGCGACAGCTTTCCAAATCCGATTTTCACCACTCCAGCCACTCCATCAGCTATAAAAAGAGTTGCAAAACGTGAGGAAGGGCATCCAACATTAGGAATTCCAAATCCAGAGAAGAGAAGAAAGGAGAGAGAGAGAGAGAGAGAGAGAGAGAGAGAGAGAGATCGATTGGTTTGATGTTCCCTTTTTATTAATTTTGTTTACCCATCTTTTTAATGGATTTTATGGGTCACTAATCTCTCAGCTAGGGCTGAGATGAAACCCCTAATTTGATTAGCTCTTGTATTGGTTGAATTTACTTTGATTTGATTGGTGTGTCTCTTTCTCTAAGTGGGCTTGATTGGTTTAAATTCTATACTTCTCCATCTATGAACTTGACCAAAGTATATATATGGATGTTGTTTGGATGCTTATTATAGGTGCTTGTGTCTGATCAAGAACAAGTTTCCTATAGAGGAAGAAACAGGGTGCTTTAATGAACTATACATTCCATGTGCCCGACCAAGGACATGGGATATGTTATTCATGGCATTGCTTAAAGGAATTAGACATTCTGTATGCTCGATTAAGGACATAGATTGTGCTTTCTCTATATAAGTGGTATCAATCTAGATCAAGGTGAATCAACAGACAAAACAAGGGTTAGGATAATTAGGGGTGGATTCGAAAGTCCTAGTGCTCTTTCTCTGATTGAATTTCTTCCCTATTCTCAATAGTTATTTTCCATAAATTTGTGTTAGTAATTCGCTCTATTATTTGTTGGATTAGTTAAGGAGAATCATAGATTTGAATTGTGACGACCAGTCCTCGTGGGAACGATCTCGTAATACGTACCATATCTACATCTGATTCGTATACTTGCGAGTTTAAATATCATTTAAATCATGTTGGTTTAAATAAAACATCAACGAGTCCTACACAAAGACAAACTCGAAGCCTACTCAAGGCAACCTATGCCTACACAAGTGTTCACCACCCCAAGATAGGGTCGCGATGTAGTAATAATCTCAGTAAGACCGAGGTCAAATCCACAGGGACTAAACCTTGTACATATCTGAAAGTAATCAGAACTAGAACCAGAATAAGATGTAATCTAAATCAGGGAAATTTAAGAGAATAATAATGAAAACTTATACGATTCAAAGGTGGGAAACTAGGGTTTCCAAGGATCCACTTGTAGAGATCGGGGAGATCTATGCTTGATTCATTAATACAACTGGAATCAGAGTCCCATCTTGATCCAGTTGGAAGATAGTCCATTAAAATCCAAATTTGAACTTCCTTTGATCTAGTTTTCAATAAAAGATAGGTATGAGAATTAGAATTGATTCCATCACAAAACCATGCCCATGAGACAAAGCAAACAACAAAATTTAACCAATCCACATCCAATCTAAAATTGTTATGAACGTTAGGAAGGATTCCATCATCCAACCATGTCCATGAGACGATGGTGAACAACAGGTTCCCAAATTCACAATCCCTATAATGAACAGAAAATACTCAAAGCTATCGCAGATCTATTGTAATTTTAGTCACAACAAACCATTAAAAACTATGAATATTTCTTATAATCAAACCATAATCAAAGAGAGTTCAACACATTAATCAAAGTAAAGCAAAGTATCCCATCACGCTACAAGCTTCACCTCTTAGTCCTAGCTAAGAGGTTTAGCTTGTCATAGACATGATCAAACTAAGACCTCAACAAGCATTAAAGGAAAGGAAAAACCCGGGAAGGAAGAAGAAGATGTTGATGCCACCAGCAATCTCAACGTCTCTCTCTCTCTCTCTCTCTCTCTCTCTCTCTCTCTCTCTCTCTCTCTCTCTCTCTCTCTCTCTCTCTCTCTCTCTCTCTCTCTCTCTCTCTCTCTCTATGGCTTCCCACGTCCCAAAAGATGATGAATGCCTCATGCTCCCTCTCTTTTCTCCTTTTATAGGCATGAAGGGCGGTGGAGGCGTGCGTGCCAGAGGTGGTGGCTTGAAGATCTTTCGTAGCAATGTCCCGTACGCAGCTGAAAACACATGACGTCTTGCGTTTGATGTGGTTTTTGGGATAGATGGTCATCCTTCTTCACGATCTGATCCGTTCGGCGTCCTTAGCGATGGGCGGCCGCCCCCTGGAAATGATTTGGACAGTTCAGATCATCGAACCGGTCGTGATCATGATAGCCGAATGTCCTTGAAGATCCAATTTTCCAGGACGCAGGCTTATTGGGCACGGGCTGAGTTGTGATGCTCGGTGGGCCCCACAGTGATGTTTTCGGGGAAATCCACCCCGTCCATTAGATTCCTGGCAAAAAACCATCCATTCAGCCCAAAGGGTCAAATCTTCCGACCGTTCATCCTGTGTTTGAATGCGATCTACCTGTGTGTGAATGCATAGGACTAAAAGGTCTCCATGCCTGGGGTCGTGGCACCCTTAGACCGAATGGACAGTTTGGATCGTGCATGTGGGCCTGATGGTGGCTCACAACGCGTCCCATCTTCCAGACGTGCGGACGCTGTTGTGAAAACGAATCCGGGTCAGTTCAATGACCTTTGACCAAATTTCTCAATCTGGTGCGTTGCCTGTGCATGCGCACTGTGCACATGCACATCGTTAAGCGGGGTCCACTGTGATGTTTATGAGAAATCCTCTCTATTCATCTGTTTAAGCGGTTTAGACCAAATTTAAAGCATATCCAGATATCAGGTGGGCCCCAGATCGATGATTTATGGGCTGATCTATCCGTTGGGCCACTTTCACAGGGATTCAAGGGCTAAATTTCAACGTGTACGATTAATTTAGAGTCCTCAGGTCAAATATAAAGTTTCGAGCCAAACGGATGGTGAGAACCTTGTGATCTTGCATTCAAGACGACTTTCAGGCCTTTTTATCATTAATCACTTGATTTTCTTGGCTCTTTGACGTGTAAATTCTTGGATCTCGGTCACTTAAGATCCGTCCCTTGCCTTGGTAATTCTTGAGCATTAAATTCATGCTTTTAGCACCCTTTTTCAGTCCAAGCTCTTAAATTCACCTTGCAGAAAAAAAAAAAAAAAAAAAAAAAAAAACATGATTAAAATAGCACGTTTAAGAGTTATCATATCCGTAAAACCAGGTAATAACTGGGGTCTAATATGCAATATTTGACCCTCAATACAATCCCCAACAAGCATTTTGCTAGTCCCAAGTAAAGTATGTGAAAAATATTTTAAGAATTACGGGCCAATTCCTATAAACTCGAGTGATTTTTAAAATATAATCCAGATACTGGAATTCTAAGATTCATGAATGTTGAGCATTACTTTCTCCTAAACTCAAGCGCACGGTAAACTTCATGGTCAAGTTCAATGTATTAATCCATTAATTGAAAAAATTCTAAACATTAAGTTTCATGGGTGTATAATGCAACCTTGACTTATCAAAATTAAAGGTCAAATTGTCAATTTTCATAATAACATTGATAATCAAACAGAGCATTCCTGGATAACCCAACCTAAACCGAAACTTTCCTTACAGTTCATCCTTTTTATTCTTCCAGCTTTTGATTTTTCCATCGATGGCTTCATGTTGTATCAACCTTTTTAAAGATCTGTAACAACCTTTTTAAAGATCTTTAATAGGTAGCCATTTTCGATGACAATTATTTTTTTAGCTGGATATTCTTCTCTTTTTTTTTTCAAAGAACATGATGGACGAATTCCCCAGGTTGGCTCCTTCCATGCTTAGTGATTACTAAGTTAATAATTCAATTCAAACGGAAACCTTAATGTGTAAGATAGATGTGACATGTGAAATCATGACTCAATCAATGTTTAAAACTTCTAATCACGGATTAATAATTCGAACTTAACTATGAAATCTAACAGATAACTGAATCTAAGAGTCATAAATTACCAACATTACGTATCTTATACTTCTAAATCATGGATGGCCGTCAAAATTACTTCGAATTCATAAAATTTTCCAGAAAAGTTTTAAAAATTTTCACAATTTTTGCTCAAGACCAAGAAAATACTGATTAAGTCACCTAATCTCTCATCCCCAACCTAAAATCTACATTGTCCTCAATATAAAAGATATAAGCATGCAATGCATATGAGACAACAAAAGTAAAAGAGAAGTGATGGAAAGATAGTACCTGATGAGAAAATTGAACGGATTTTTCCAAAGAGATCTCAGCGTGAAAGTGCGTCAGCACAAGAGTGAAACCAACAAAAATAAACTATCCTGGAATGACTAGAAAGCAAAAAGTCCTAACGGCATAAAGCCGACTATCTTAAAACGACAAGAAACAAACTAGTCCTATGAAAGCAGTAAACCTACCTATACCTCCATCAGACTAGGAGATTAATCCCAGTAAACAGGATCATTCAGAGGCATGGACATGTCCTCTGAATCAAATTTCTCAACAAATGGCTTTAATCGATGTCAATTTACTTTAAACTCATTGCCATTGTCTGGATTCTGAATCTCGACAGCCCCATGGGGATAAACATTGATAACAGTGAAAGGGTCGATCCAATGAGATAAAAGTTTACCCAAAAAAAGATATAGCCGAGAATTATACAAAAGGACTTTCTGACCTCCCATGAATGATTTTTGCAGAATGTATTAGTCATGAAACGCCTTCATCTTGTCCTTGTAAATTCTAAAGTTCTCGAACGCATCGTTCCGGATTTCTTCAAGTTCATTCAACTGAAGTTCATTCAACTGAAGTTTGCGCAGTAAGCCAACGTTCTCCAGATTGAAATTCAGATTTTTTATCACCCAGTAGGCTTTATGTTCCAACTCCACAGGCAAGTGACAAGCCTTCCCATAGACAAGTCTAAAGGGAGACATTCCAATAGGGGTTTTAAATACAGTACGGTAAGGCCATAAAGCATCGGACAATTGGATTAACCAATCCTTACGGTCAGGGTTAACCGTCTTTTCCAAGATATGTTTGATTTTCCTATTGGAAATCTCAGCTTGCCCACTTGTTTGTGGGTGGTATGGAGTGCTCACCTTATGAGAGATACCATATTTCTTCATTAAACTATCAAATGGTCTATTACAAAAATGTGAACCCCCATCACTAATGATGGCTCGAGGCGTTCCGAACCGGAAAAGGATGTTCACTTTTAAGAATTTAATGACCGTGCGATGGTCATTGTTCCAGCACAGAATCACTTTGACCCATTTAGTGACATAGTCTATAACGAGCAAAATATATAGATTTCCAAAGGATCGAGGGAATGGTCCCATGAAATCGATGCCCCAACAATCAAATGCTTCTATGATGAGAATGGGGTTCAAGGGCATCATATTTCGATGGGATAATGCTCCCAATTTCTGGCAACGCTCACAAGCTTTACAAAACTCATGAGTGTCTCTGAACATAGTAGGCCAGTAGAAGCCACACCGCAGAATCTTGACCATGGTCTTTTTAGTAGAAAAGTGACCACCATAGGCCTGAGAGTGACAGAAGGAGATAACACTCTGATGCTCATCGTCTGGCACACATCTCCTTAAGATTTGGTCTAGGCAATATTTAAACAAATACAGATTGTCCCAGAAGAAGTTACTCACCTCGGTGAAAAAAAATTTCTTATCTTGCGCAATCCAATATGTCGGTGTGTGTTCACTCCCCAAGTGCAGGGTTGTGATGTAGTAATAAACTCGGTAAGACCGAGGTCGAATCCCAAGGGACTGAAACTTGTACGTACTCTAAAATTAAGTAGAATTAGAACTAGACTAAGATGAATTCTAAATCAAATAGATTGTGGAATAATTGTGAAATTATTTTCTAAAACTTAGGAGAAATTTAAAGGAGGAACACTAGGGATTCAGAGGATCCACTTATAGAGATCAGGGAGATCTTATGCCTGCTTCAAGAATCATGGAAATTAAATTGAACTTATTTAATATAGTGTTCAAAAGATGAAAGGTATATGAATTAGAATGGATTCCATCACCAAACCATGCCCAGGAGACAAAGTAAACAACAGAATTAAACTAATTACCAACCAATCAATATGATATGAAGGTTAAGAAGGGTACCGACATCCGACCATGCCCAGGAGACGATGGTGAACAACAGGGCTTCTTGACGTCATAAACATAAAAGGAAAGAAACATACTCAAAGCTATCGCAGACCCATTGTAATTTTAGTCACAATAGACCATTAAAAACTAAAAACATTCCCTTAATTAAACTAAAATCAACATCAGTTCAATCTAAATAAAAGGCACAAGCAAATAGTTCTCCCATCCTGCTACAAGCTTAACCTCTTAGCCCTAGCTAAGAGGTTTAGCCCAACAACATAATTAGGCTTAACATCCTTAAGGAAATAAAAAGAAATAGCATAAAAATAAAATAAAATAAATACTATACTCTGTCTCTCTGTCTGCTCCTGACATCCTCAGCCCACCCATCTCTCTCCCTTCTTTTCTCCTCTTATAGGCAGGGAAGTCGGTGGAAATATGCTGGCTTGTAGAGGTAGGCGGTGAAGAGGTTTTACGCACTCCCTGCGTAATGGAGACGCTTGTCTTGTACTGTGCTGAACGTGGGGCCCTTTATCGAGACTTGCTGGGAAATCTAATCCATTCATTGGATTCCTCTTGAAATTTCAGTAAAATAGGACGATTTCTGGATCGAATTTGGTGTGCCCCACCCATCTTTTTTGTTGCACCATCAGTCTTCTATTTGGACGAATGAAGATTGATCTCCACGGTTTCCTAAAATATGTCAACTAGGTTAGGGTAAGAGGACCTGTGGGCTCATGATGGACGGTCCATATTAGATTTTTGTTGTACGGGGTGGCCCACAATGAAAAACTGCAAGCTCTGTTGCGAACAGAGCTTGCCGTTTTCTCGTTGTGATGGTCGGTGGGCCCCACCTTAATGGTTACGAGAAAATCCATTCCATCCAATAGGTTCCCCATGGAGAATCGTCTGGGAAGACCAATTCTCGTTTGATTTCGGTGTGACCCACAAAACTTCATGTTACACCGTTCATCCTGCATTTTGGATGAGCACTCCACATATTTGCTTGCATGGTAGAGAATGGACACCTAGGCGTGGGTGAGAGGGGTCGTATGAGTCTTATAGACGGTCCAGATCTGCTTGTTGATGCATGGTGGTGGCCCACAAAGCTCCATCCACAAGCCCATGTGCGGACGCTGGAGGTTTCCGCTTTTAAGAAGGAGACTCGGTCAAGAGATGGTTTGACCATCTCTTCGTTGTCGTGCACGGCTAGTGCACTTGTGCATAATACACGCCCAACTCAGGTGGGGTCCTCTGTGATGTTCATGAGCAATCCAATCCATCCATTCATTCTGTCTCCCCATTTAAGGCATTTAGTCCAAAATTGAGGCATATCTAAAGACCAGGTGGGCACCAAATTGATAATTAATGGACTGATCTGACCGTTGGACCACTTTGACACCGATCCAATGGCTGCAATTCGACGTGTACGGTTAATTTAGGGTCCTCAGGTTATGTATGAAGTTTTGAGCCAAATGGATGATGGGAACCTTGTGATCTTGCATTATGGCTGACTTTCAGGCCACTTGAGCTTCAGTTCCTTAGTTTTCTTGGATTTCTAGTGTTCGAATTCGTCGATCTTGGTCCCCTGGAGTCCGTCCCTTGCCTTGGTAGCTTCAAAGCGTCAAATCCACACTTTTAGTGCTCTTTTACAATCAAAACTCCTAAATTCAACCTGCAGCATAAACACGATTAAGTCGGCCTTTAAACAATATTATGTTTGTAAATCCAAGCAGTAACTAGGGTCTGATATGCAATATTTGACCCTCAACAGTGTGAAACCTGTGGCAAGATAATTAACAATATTAGCGAACCAAGGTGAATGGGAGACTTTGAACAATTGTTCGTCAAGGAACATGTCATTAATATGTGCCGTATCAAGGGAATCAGAGGGATTAAGGAGGGAAAGGTAGTCAGCCACTACGTTCTCTACTCTCTTTTTATCCTTTATTTCTAAATCAAATTCTTGGAGTATGAGGATCCATCTTATCAAATGGGTCTTAGCATCATTCTTAGAAAGAAGATACTTGAGCGCCACATGATCTGTATACATAATGATCTTGGATCCGATCAAGTATGACCTAAATTTGTCCAAAGCGAACACTACGGCCAAGAGTTCCTTTTCCGTAGTCGAGTAGTTCACTTGGACAGGATTTAGAGTTCTACTTGCATAATGGATAACATAGGGTTTCTTTTCTTTTCTCTGGCCTAAAATCGCCCCAAGAGCATAATCAAAAGTGTCGCACATAAGTTCAAAAGGAAGACTCCAGTCAGGTGGCTTCATGATAGGTGCAGTGGTCAACATGCCCATGGGTTTCGTGAAAGTTTCCTAACATTGCTCAGTCCACTCGTATGGTGCATCCTTTTAAAGTATATTACATAAAGAACGAGAGAGAAGATTAAAGTCCTTTATGAATCTTCTATAAAACTCGGCGTGTCCTAAAAAGGATCGCACGTCTCGTATGTTCTTGGGTGGAGGTAGGTTAGAGATAAGCTCAATTTTTTCCTTATCTACCTCGATTCCTTTGGACGAGATGATATGTCCAAGAACAATTCCCTTACGAACCATGAAATGACACTTCTCCCAATTAAGTACCAAATTCTTTTCTTCACATCTTTTCAGTACACATTTAAGACTCTCTAAGCACTCGCTGAAAGATGGACCGAAGACAGAGAAATCATCCATGAAGACCTTTAGATATTGCCCCACCATATCAGAAAAAATATTCATCATACATCGTTGAAAAGTGGCGGGGGTATTACATAAACCAAATGGCATCCTTCGGTAAGCAAAGGTGCCATAAGGACATGTAAATGTAGTCTTTTCCTGATCTTCAAGGGTTATCTCTATTTGATTGTAGCCTGAATACCCGCCAAGGAAACAGTAATAGGAATGACCAGCTAACCTTTCCAAAATTTGATCGATGAAGGGCAAAGGAAAGTGGTCCTTTCTCGTGACGGTATTCGACTTCCTGTAGTCAATGCACATTCTCTAACTAGTAGTAACTCTAGTTGGCACGAGTTCATTATTGGCATTGGCTACAATGGTGATTTCAGACTTCTTAGGAACCACCTGAGTTAGACTCACCCATTGACTATCAGATATAGAGTATATGATACCCACATCCAATAGTTTAAGAACCTCGGCTTTAACCACTTCTTTCATGTTTAGATTTAGTCTACGTTGTGATTTCCTAGAGGTCTTTGCATTATCCTCAAGATAAATGCGGTGAGTACAAATCGAAGGGTTAATTCCCTCAAGGTTCACAATCGTCCATCCAAGGACTCTCTTGTGCTCAATGAAAGTAGATATGAGCATACTCTCTTGTTGTTGCTCAAGGTGGGATAAAATCACCACCAGGTATGTCTCATCTTGACCTAAATAAACATATTTCAAATTAGAGGGCAAAGGTTTCAGGTCAAGCTTCGGTGCCTTAAGGTTAAATGGCAGAGGCACTTCTTCGATTTTAGGCAATTCTTCAAATTGTAGCCTCCACCAGTTAACTTCAAGTACCAGCGCAGTATCAAGCATGACAACCATCTCCCTAATCATGTCATCATCAAAATCATGGAAGTGGGCCAGGAACGTCTCTAGAGGGTCAAAGGATAAGGTCGGAGGCGTTCTATCTTCCACGAAAGAGTCGATCATGTTAATGTCATGAAAATCATTATCATCCTCTAACCGTCTGCCCGTGTTGAAAAAGATGTTTAACTCCAATGTCATATTCTCAAAGGACATGCTCATGACACCATTCCTACAATTGATGATTGCGTTTAAAGTGGCAAGGAATGGGCGACCAAGAATGACGGGAATCTGAGTGCTCATCTTACTGATGGGTTCAGTATCCAGGACGATAAAATCTACAGGGTAGTAAAATCTATCAACCTGGACCAACACATCCTCAATTATCTCTCTCAGTACACGAACATAACAATCAGAAAGTTATAATGTGGTTAGGGTGGGTTTTAATTCACCCAAACCTAACTTTTTGTACACCGAGTAGGAATCAGATTTATGCTCACTCCTAAATCAAGAAGTGTGTGCTCAATGCGATAATTCCCAATTACACAAGCAATGGTTGGGCTACCAGGATCTTTGAATTTCTGTAGCACATTTTGCTTTAGGATGGCAGGATTCGCCATGATTCTCGGCCAACCATTCTTCGTCACCAGATCCTTTTTTCAATGGCTTATTCATTCTCATTAAATCTAAGGCCTTCTTCTTCCGCTGCCTCACCTTCAGTTCCCCCCTTCGTTGAGGGCGGGTGTTCAAATATTGGCTCGGTTGGTCGCAACGGAAATAATGGTCCGGCATTGGCCGACCATAAGGATTTGGAATCCTGCTCGAACCCGTTACTTTGGATGTTGCACGTTGGGGCCTAGATAGACCACTCCCCGTGTCACAATTTATGGTTGTAGGAGGTTGAGTATGCCCTCGTACTAGTTCCTTTCATGTCCATTGTTGAATCCTTTGTAGGACCCTTCATGGGGGCCCGAGTCGAAGGATAAGGCAGAGTTGAGAATCTTACAAGCGGCGTTTTTGCCCTACCTGCCAACTTAAACGCTTCATCCACGGTCTTTACCGGGTGTATCTGAACTCGGTCCTGAATTATCGGTCGTAAACCACCTATGAACCACGCTACCTTCTGCGATTCGATTTTCGACAAATCATTCCTCGTTGTCAACTGCTGAAATTTTTCGATGCAATATGTGACAGTCCGATTGCCCTATCGACAATTTTGGTATTGCTGGAACAACACCTGCTCTTAATCACTGGGAATGAATTGTGATCGAAGAAGACATCTCATCTACGATCATGTTCGGATGATCACCTTGTTTTGTCGGGCACGTGAGAGCTCTAATTGCTCCCACCATGTAGAAGCACCGGATTTCAATTCAAACTAACCAACTTCACTTTCTTTCATTCTGACACGTTCATATAATCAAAATACCACTCTACTTCGGTTAACCAATTGAGGAAGTCTTACATATGCAATAAGTCATTAAAACTAGGAAGTTCGGCCTTACCTTGATAGTCTTTTTCAGCACGATCTAATTGATCATCTCCATAGACCGACCCTCGGTAAATGACACCATCGACGTCCTCGTCGCTGGAGCTCAACTCATATGGGATAGCCCTGCGATTTGCCTTTGGAAGCACTCTGCGGAGAACAGAGTTGTGCCGTACAACGATCACGGGTGGCTAACTGTCACCTTGGGCTCGGGCCAGAATTAGCACACTTGCAATACAATCGAGAGTTGTCTGCAGCCCATGCATGGTCAACTGACTCTTTCGGTGGAAAGCTTTCATTCTTTCCGATAGATAACGAATTCTTGAATCATCGTCCAGAGGATTTTTGTCATTTCTTTTGTTAGTTGCCATCAGCACAAGGGGAGTCCTCGCTACGATACCACTTGACATAGGGAGGGACATCATGAGGTCGATCATCATCTTCCTCACGGGACAATTACTCCAAATCCACAAAGCTTTCTGGACTCCTCACTAGAGGTGTACACGAGTCGAGTCGAGCCGAGCTTTGCCCAACTCGTGCTCGACTCGAACTACTCGAGTCCCAGCTCGTGCTCGGCTCGGCTTGGCCTTCAAGCTTGGAACACTAGCTCATGCTCGGCTCGGCTTGGCCTTCAAGCTTGGAACACTAGCTCGTGCTCAGTTCGTCCGAGTTCGAGCCGAGTTCAAGCCAAGTTGGAGCAAAGTTTTCGAGTCGAGTTTGAGTTCAAGTCTTCAATTTAATATTGAATAGAACATCGAATTTCTGATTTCAGCCCCTGGATTTCTGATTTCAGTTTGAAATTGAATAGAACACTTACTGGACTGGCGGCGACCGGTCACCGAACTGAGCAGTGGCAGCTGGCAGGGGTGACTGAACACCGAACTGGCAGGGCCACAGGGGCGGGCGACAGCCGACAGGGGTGTCCATGCGATGCGGGTAGAAGGCTGAGGGTGAGGGAGATAGTAGAGGGAGAGGGTAGGTGAGGATGACTGGATGAGGGAGAGAGTAGAGAGAGAGAGGGAGGGCGGACGACTCACCGGCCGCCGGAAGAGAGGGAGGACTGGGAGAGAGGGGTTGGGCGCACGGGCTGGGTACTTTTCAAAAGGGGTAGGGTTTTTTTTTAATTTGGGAAGGGGTTGGGTGCACGGGTGGGGTACTTTTCAAAAGGGGTAGGGTATTTTTGTTTGGGAAGGGTATATATACCCTATACGCGAGTCGAGCCGAGTTCGAGTATTATTCGAATCGAGCCGAGTCGAGCTATGTCAAGCTCGAACTCATTTCGAGCTCCAAAAATCATCTCAAACTCAGCTCAAGTCGAGCGAGTTTCGAGTCGAGTCAAGCTTTTTCGAGCCGAATCGAGCGAGTTCCGAGTCGAGTTGAGTTTTTTCGAGCCGAGTCGAGCGAGTTACCGAGCTTTTGCTGCTCGTGTACAGCTCTACACCTCACTAAGCTTCCTCGAATTTAGGATGGATAAAAGCAGGAATAATTCCTAATAAATTCGTAAAAAATAAAAATTTTGATTGATGATCAAAAACTAAAATTACAACTCTTTAAATAATTAACTCAAACCTAGGACGGTGTTTTAGACTTAGACTCCAATTCAAACATCCTAAAAACATGACTAACTATAAATAGTAAACTTACTATTTATATACAACCTTTATTCCTAGTAGACTTTGTGGTTTTCCGCAAAAAAATAAAAAAATAAAAATAATAAAAATAATAAAAATAAATAAATAAAAAATGGTAAGTATCCAATTTAGCCTAACCATATTATTCTCCTAACTTTTCTAAGCCCTTTTCATGTTGGGCACGACTTCTACAACTCAAAAAGGATCAAGAGTTGTACTCAACCTAAAACTTGGTATTTATAGTAAAAGGAATCTCACAAATCTCGCGTTTACAACCCGGCGAAGTGGATTGGTTGGCTTAAGTAGTTTTCCTACCCAAAATTACATAGAATAGGTTGAAAATTAAAGTAATTCCAGTTTGCGAGACAACTGATTTAAGGTTATAATGGTCCAGATCATTTCCGCTTCATCGGGCATTCTTTGGGCCATCTTTGTCACGAAAGTGTTTGCGACCCACCCTATGTCAGAAAATCTCAGAGTTTAATATCATGTAAGACTTGTAAACAGTACAAAATGATATCCTTATGTTTCATTCCCACAAATAGACTGCATGGAGAGATGAAAATGAAACAGTTACAATAATATTTTAAATTTTAAATAATTCGAAGTTTGAAATGGATTTTATTCATCTGGAGAATGAGGCGTTGCACGTTAATACAAACTCCTTCCCAACCGTCAAAATAATCAAGGAAACAACACCAAATTCACTATCATATAAACACACACGGAGTTGTATATAAACCAATGCCAATCAAATGGAAACGCTGTTTGGAATCCCCTTCCCTGTGATTCCCTTTGTGGGGCCCACCTTCGAGGTGTCCGGGAACAAGAGCGTGTAGGGAATCCTGGCTGGGCCCAACCTGTTCTTAAGCTTAGGATTCCCATTCCTCTCCATGATCACCTTCTCCACCTCCTTGAGGTTGTTCCGGAACTTCTCGAAGATCTTGCGGACATCATCGTTGTTGGTCCACTCCGGCGACGATCTCTGGCCCAGGTACACCTCATCTGACATGTGTGTCGATAGGACCTCAATCAATGCCACACCAAGTGTTGTTGCAAATCGGTCCGGTAACATTTTTAGGTAGTACTTGTCTGGGTCCTCGAGGAACTCAGCAAACTCCAACGTCCCCTCCTCCGGTATGAATTTGCGGCACATTGTCGGCCGGTTCGGAGGGTAACCCGCATACCCATATTGCCCAAAGTTGACTGATGCATGGAGGGCCGATGTGATCCATATAAGCGTCGTTAGGGCCTGTGTCAAGTTGGATAATGTGTTCATTTGGTACCACCACCTCTCATTGCGCTTGTCGCCATGGCCCACCTGCCGAATTTCATTCCACCATGCTTGAATTTCGATATCGGAGCTGACGGTTGCATCATCTGTGTAGTAGATGGAGCAGTAATCTGAGACCCACTTGTTGATCGCGGTCCAGATGTCCAGGCCATCGGCCCCATATGGGTAATCCTCCAAGAGCAGCCGGACGCCAGAGGGATGATCTGAGTCTACCACTGCTAGTCCCCTGAGAAATTTTCTGGCACATCATTTTCGGGGTTTGAAGGATGTGTTCATGATATGGAAATGTAGGAGTGTGTTCACTATCGTATGTGTAAAGTATGTGCAGTGTGCACCTGGGAGTTTCAAACCATAGCTCTGGACCGCCCATGTGGATAGGCCCTCTCTCATACGAAAGCACATTCATTTCACGATCCTAGCCATTAGGACATTTGATTTTTCCAAAATTGAGTTCGACTCAATCAAGCTCAGTAGACCACATTCACTTTCTAATGACGTTTTGATGTCATGGGATTAATGAATCGCCAACTGATTAATAACGTGTTATTTACAGATGCTAATGCATGAATTCATGCTGAAGACAAAAATCATTTTATAGACGGTTTATAACCAAATTTAAACCAAAAGGATTTTATAGACGGTTTACAACCGTCTTAGAATCCGTCCCTTATTTATTTATTTTATTTTATTCCATTTTCACAGTGATATACTTTGATTAAAGAGAACAAAATCAAAGGAGGATATCAAATACCGCTTTACAAGATCTGCAGGAAGGCCTTGTTCATCGAATCTCCAATATTTGTAGAGCACACACGACAGTGCCATGGAGTACTTGCCAGGAGACATTGTCCTCTCTATAATCCCATCGGCACCCAAGAGAATGCTTCGGGCGAGGGCATTTATGTGCATGGTGTCCTTGAAGTGGGGATCTAGTAGCCTGTGTATGGGATGCATCGAGCTCAACTGCCTTCTTGTGGCAATGATGAAGGGTTCCACGACCGCATGAGTGTGTAACCTGAAAAGAAAAGGTGGTACACCAAAACTTGAGGATATGGTTAAAAATTGTATGGATATATAGATCCCATTACGTTGGAAAAGACTCTTAGTAAAAATAGGTTCTTTTTGAATTCCAAATGCACACTAAAGTCTCTTATTACATCTTTTACTCAAGACCGTTTGAATACTAACTAATTGGACTACAGGTTTAAGGTTCATCACATGCAACATACCCTTTAAGTTCCTTAACATCATCATTTAACAGCTTGAGCTTTTAGGGAAAATAGTTATTTAATATGGTATCAGAGCAAAAAAATTCAAGTGTATGAATTCCTAGAGCAATACAACATGTTCTCGCCGCACATGCTGAAGAGTTTTAAAGTCCCTCAATATACAATATTGATACATCCTCTAACTCAAGCTTTTAAAGAAAGTGGTCCCACCACAAGAATTAGTGGGTGCCAAAAATCAACACCATCTACTTAGCCATGAGTAAATAGCACATACAAGTTTGGTCCACTCAATAAGAGGATGTGTTTGAATTTTGCATAAGAAACCATAACTAGTGCTTGAGACCTTCTCATCTTTATGGAAATTATAATACAGGTCCTAAGTCTCATAGATTTGTTGTGGCCTATAGCTCAAATACATACTTAAATGATTCACAAGTAGTGGGGCAATGTACCAAGTGGGCCCCACTTTGGATTACCCATGAAGCGAATCATATGTCGAGCCATGGGCAACCTAAATTGGGGCCCACAAATAGAATGATCAATCCACAAGCACACATCTTACTCACCAGTGGCTTATTAGCTGATGGTAACAGGAGTCGTTAACGACCACATGGGCCTTAGCAAGCTGCCACAGTGCACCCTCCGTGCCCTGATTCCCCGGGACAAAAACTCTACTAATCTCACCCTCTTCATTGTCTTCGGATGATGGCAAGCTCAGTTCGATGGCCACCGGCTTCAACGTACCGTCGTCCCTCAGAAACAAAAGCGTCCGTGATGCATAGATGCACACACCCTCAGCGTTGATCGTTCTCAAGGATGGCATGAGATAGTCATGGTGATTGAGAATGAATATCCTCAACTCATCCATTGCCTGCTTCAATATGAAATTTCATTGCTCTTTATTAACATGCAGGATGGCCAATCGTTGATCCTCACCGTCCATTCATTCTTATCACTAACCACGATGAGCAGGCCATGTTGCAAAATTAGGTCTACTGGACCTAAGTTGTTAGTCGTACATAATTGCCTATGTGTCATGTGTGTCTAACATCCGACCCGTCCAACACGTTCTCCCTGATATTAAGATCGCGTATGGAAAAACTTATATGGATCCATCCACTGGATGGCCCACATGTGTAATTTGGATAGGATCAATGGATATATATTGTTTTCTTTAGTTTTGTGTGTCCCACACAATGAATAGGTCTGAATGATCTTGGCATCGTATGTTCTTTATGGTGTGTCGGACGTTTTAGATGGATTTGATGTTGTCACACTTGACACGTAGGCACTAGTTGGAGGATAAAATGTCATCCAACTAGTTATAAAATCAAGTCAACAGGCAGGCCCATTTAAGATTTGGGTGTTAAATTTCGGCCAATCCCTGCACGCAGGCCTGAGATTAAGCTCAGGACTAGCCATGCATGGAAGTTGGTCTACCAATTTCAATAAAAAATTTGAGCTGTTTATTTTTGCGACCCAAATCATAGCCTGATTCTGTCCCACTGGCCTAAAAAATTTAAAACCATGACGGCCAGATTGTGGCGGACATGGGCATAGAGCCCAACGGGCCAGCCCGGTCGATTGGTAACTCTAATATATTATTCTACTCGAGTATCTACCAGAGTACATACACTATTGGAAAGTACGTTTCCTTACACTTTGGAGAGTTAGTCCGTCTAGATTGTTCTCTATGTGAGCAGCCGTGATGGAACTCTTCCCAGATATGCTTTCCGGTGGAAACGTCTGCATTATTTCACAAGGAGATATATGTATTAATATAGTGCAGTCGGAGTGTGGGGCCACCGTGATGTAAGGCCCACATGGAATCCGGCCAAAAGGTGCATCTCTTCAACTTCCCCCCATATCCCAAAGATCAGCATGATCCAAAACACAGCTAGGTCCCACAGCAGGGAACAATTGGGATGGGGATCTTGACCATTAAAAGCTTCTAGATTATGTGTGGGGCCCACCGTGTATTGTATATGCCTTCTTATTCATTCATAAGATGTACCCTGCTATGATCGATAGGTAACCCAAAATATCGGTCCATTCAAAAACTCAGGTGGGCCACACCACGTGATTTTATAGGTTTTAGGAATGATTTTACATAGTATGGCCCACCTGAGTTTTGGATCAGCCTTGTTTTTGGCCTCAAAGTAGAAAATGAGGGTACACAGTCGATAGACGGATTGGATGTCATGCATACAACACTTTTGGCCCCACAACCGGAGTTGTAGAATAAGTTTATTTTACAAACGAATGTAGAGGATCCGCCCATTTGCAAAATGGAGCAGCTCATCAGCCAATCCCCACTCCATGAATGACATTTCTAAAAAAAAAAAAAAATCAGAGCAATATGATCATCAGGTGGGTCACAAATGTACATCTAATTTGGACCGTTGGTCAAGTTCTTATCACCATCATCTATTTTGCAACCATGTACTCATCCGACGATCACAGCGGTCCAACTTTTAAGACATGGTATCTAATTAGTGGAGATCACATGATGGGTGGCTGCAGTTGTGCACGTGTTGCCACTTTCCACATGTGATTTGATGGTCAGATTAATCGTACGGTCGAGATGTTACCTCCAAGCGGCAGATCACTGCTGGATTAATGCCTGCAATCATTTCTCGTGCAAATTCTTCATCATCTTTCCACGCTGATTGATTGACTGCAATTCAACTGATTATCTTTAGCACTTTTATATAAAATTTCAGTGCACATGCCCATTAATACTAACCATGAATTGATGGCCGTTTATATGGACTATCCAATCAAAGGCCATCTCCTGTATTATTGCCATAGCAAAAGAGAGAATAGAGGGAAACGACTCAGATGTTGTTTGGGGCCCAACGTGTTTGTATATGCCACCCAATCTGTTCATAAGATGAGTCCCATTCTAAAATTTAGGTGGGCTACACCACGGGATTTTAGAGGTCTTAGGCATGATTTTGCATGGTGTGACCCACCTGAGCTTTGGAGCAGCATAATTCCAGAATCCAACTAGAACATGAGGAGGCTAAAATGATGGACGGATTGGATGTCATGCAAATATCTGTGTCCCACACATCCCTTTGTAGGTTGAGCATAACCCACAAAGCTTTTGTAGTAGTGGATCCTGCCTCTTCTACTACCATCCAATAGTAAATTAAGCTATTTCTTCTCATGTTAGAATATTTAGTTGGAGTGAATTTCTTACGATGGCCCACCTAAGACATGGTCCATGAATTATATGATTAAGATCAATATGAATTTAGGGTTGAAGTCATCCACTATAATGTGCATCCTCGGAGCAAATTAGGGGAAAAAAAAAAAAACCAATGCCAAAAGACTCACCTGCCATAATCTGTGGTAATGAGAATTTCATGCAGGATTCTCTTAATTTACTGGCTCTAACTATTTCTCTATAAACCTTGTCTGAGACCAAATTCTTCAGCTTCACTTCCATCCAGTTGTCTAAGGCTGCGCTGCCAGAGAACATGTCGCGCAATTGATCGAACGACTCAAAGCCGGAGTCCTTTTGGGACAAGGCTTTGGTCTCCGGGATCAAGAAATGCTCGATTGCTTGGATGGAATTTGAAAGGAATTCTGACATTTTGCTCGGGCTGAATCGCTCATCCGGAGGGATGTAGATATCCAGGTTGATAATGGTGGGCCGTCCTTCCGTGAGCACGTCTGATCAAAATAAGACGATAAGGCGACACATATCATTAAGATAGAAAATGCTAATTCAATTTAATAGTTCATAACAACCAGTGTTTGTTATTTAGATTTTCTCTAGCCACCAGCATACTCTGTTCTGGTAAACATGGCACACTTTCGCTTTAGACATGGAACACTAACATGATAATTTTTACATATTAGGTAGATAAGAGTGCATAATTTTGAAGGGCCGGTTTGGATTCAGTGAAAGCATAGGAAAGAAAATTGTATTTCATTATTTTCAAGAAAGTATGTGAAAGGAAACATTGTTTCAGTTGTTTAGCTTTCAATAATATTTCCAAGTAATTTAGGATCTATGGTAAAAAGAAATAAAAATTCAAGAAATTATATATATATGCAATCACTATTATGTGCAAAATTAGTACATGTGGTACATGTTGGTTGCTTGAAGATGGATAGTGGCACATATGACATACGTGGCATAATTGGGCACTTGAAGTTGAATCTTGGCATATACAGTAGATGTGAGGTGTATGAAGTTATACAATGGCACATGTGAAATCGCGTGAATTGTCTACGACAACACACGGAAGCTTGGAGGAGCCTAGAATTACTGCTAAGTTGTACAGGGGGGATGGATATGACCACTTAAAATTCTTGGCTAATTAAAACGATTTATCAATTTAAACTGAAAAGGTAATTAACACTTAGGCTTCCAAGATAAGGTGGATCTAATCACATAAACTATAATAGATACAACAATCCTAGTAACTAGTCTATTTTAGATATAGTGATCTTGTATGTGCTTAGAGATTAAGTGCCTAACAAACCATTCAATTCAAGCATTCATATAATTAATCAAACACACAAGCTTAAATAGAATTGTGCTTAAATGATAATCACAAACACAACATATATACTGGTTCGGCTACTTGCATATTCCACTCTTAGCAGACGTACTCTCCTCGAGGGTATCATGATTTCACTATCGAATATTTTAAATCAAGTTCATCTCTAACTTTGAGAATGGTTTCTCCTAGGCTAACCACTAAAGTACATGTATACTCCCATATGGGAGGAACACATTTCCACCTATGTCGTTTTCTCCCATGGAGACTTAGTTTGGTTTTCTATCGGCTAATCAACAACCACTAACGGTCCTATTACAAGGCCCTGCATACACTCCCGATAGAGCTCTCTATGGAGACTAACACATACACACCTATGTCTAGTTAATTCAGTCTTAATTCATGGCCTTATGTGCACTCCCTCCAAAGGCTCCCTATGGAGACTAACACGTATGCACCTGTGTCTGGTGAATTCGGTCCTACACAAGAACATATTCGAATTTGGGTTACAAATTCTATACTCAATCCTATACAAAGAAAGATTGCGTGGACTCTACAATTCACAACTTGTCGCATTGAGCCCATTTATAGTGTCTTCTTAAGATATTTTTTCAATGCTCTCCCATACTTGAATGAGTTTCTCAATTGCTCTCACGTTTGTCGATGTCGATAGTTTAGCTCCACGATCAAACACCTTGTATGCAGTGCTCCAATGGTGGCCAATGTGATGGGAGTTAGGATGAATCTCGTAAACTAAATATTATAATCGGTTCCTAGTAGGGATTCATCTAGATGAGTGTTGTAGATTATTTAGACAAAGATATGCCTATAAGTTTGTGTATAATCTTTAGAACAATGTAGAAATCAAATTCATCTTCCTAATGGAGGTTGGAATCCTAATTAGAGTGGTAAAGCTCAAGAAGATGATTTGAATCGCATAAGTTTAAAGGCTTAAGATGATGGTTATGAGTGAGGAATTACTTAAGCTCTAATTGAATTAAAAAAAACCACCATTATGCCCAATGTATGAAGCCCTTTATATAGATTTCAATTTGCAACAGCTATAAAACGGGCAGAATAACGACATCACCGATCAATAGATGAGGGCCATTGATCGATCAAACTTTGTTGGAATAGGCTAGTGAACTTGCTAGACAAATTTGGCCATGCTCAATCGATTAAGGACAAGCTTCGATCGATTGAATATAATAAGAGATCCTAAGATCTGTCCGGATTTGTAAAGATTTGGGCGGTAACAGGATTGCCACAGTTTCACAGTTTTTTTTTTTTTTTTTTTTATTTTATTACAATTATTTTGGGAGCCTCATTCACTACATGAGCCTATTGACATAGGCGTGAATGGTGGCCTTAGTCCCACTAATGCCTATTGCCATTCCATGACATGCTACCGTCCATTGTAAATGTTGCGGAGGATGACACGAGCCATCTGAGTGAGGGTTTGCACTCTAAATTTACATACGAATTTTACTGACCCAATGGAGCTCATGGGCCTTATTGTGGATTAGGTATTGGTTTGGTTGGGCTAGTTTCATAAGGAGTTCCAAGCTTGTAGGTCATCTTTTCTAGTTCAAGATAGGTGCATGGTTCACTTGTGTGGGGTATCTACATGGTCAACGAGGCGTTCTGTTAAAGTTGAGCCACTATTGGCTCTTGCACATCCGACACACATACACATACATAACATGTGGGATCGAATTCGAAACTAACACCAACAGTCATGGGCAATCCTAATCCCTCTGATACCCTAGCAAAGTATAATTATTCATATTGGTGCATTAAGAAATTGCAAGTGTTTGATGCATGTAACTCAAATTCAAATTAAACAACCATCAAAGTCGTGTGATCCACTAATTAGATGGTTCATGACCCTAAATCGGATTACCTGAATGATCCTAACCTCTAGATAATGGACATTTATTTGCTAATTTCGAGCAATTAATGGTTGTTATTTTAATTGTCCATTAGATGTCCACTAATTGGCTAGGTAAGGGATCATTTCAGGGTAATTGCTTGTTTATAACCAATCTAAAGTGGGACACACTATTTGAATGGCTTAGTTTACAATTTCCAAGTGTTATGTATGAACAATCACACTTTGTCAAAGTATTAAAGTTTTTCTCCTGCACTGCAAGAAAAAGAGAAGGTCAATACAATTTGGTTCTCGACTCATTTACTTTACTCAAAAGTCCTCCAGTCAAACCAAATGGTTCGAGTCTTACGCTATGACCCATCCATGATAGTGATTGGCAGATGAATGGTTCTAATCATGTATATGTGTACATGCACACTAGAAAAGGGCGGATGATGATCTAAGCAATTTTTCCTTTCAGAAGAGGAATGACAAAATACAACACAAAGTGTGCTAGGATTCTACTAATGGACGTCTTGGATATGATAACCATGTTGGGATGAGAAAACTACCCAAAAGAATAGCACAGTATGAGACCTTATTCAATAGGAATCCCTCTCGAAGTGGAAATCTCAATGTAGGTCCAAGTGTGATTAACAATTAAAGCAAACCATTGGATAGGCGAGGTCCATTAAATATTGCACTCGAGAATAACCATGGTTGGATAATCACTGCCATACAAGAATACTGTACATATTTTTGTAGGCTCTTATTAGAATGGTTGTGATGATCCTATCAGGGTAATGTTAGGCCTGCATGCAATCCACGGTGGAAACATCCCATCCATTTGTCCATGTGATCAAATGTAAGCTCATCTGGGCCTCACATGCAAATTCCCACCATAATAACTAGATCATGTCCCTTATAAATACATTACACTCACTTTTCTACCAATAAATCACTTGTGTAAAGGATCAAATCCATGCAAAAAGTGGGACCTACACAAAGGCTACTTGGGGGAAAATGAGATAATCCACTCAGTAGGTGGGCCACACACATATATTGAGTCAAGCCATTGATTGTCTGTTGATTTCGGCATTTATGCTGCCTGATGAATGGACCATTCATGTTTATGGCCCAAGTGGTCTTTGTGGTGCGTCCCATCTTTGACATGGCTTGGGTTCCAACAAAAGCAACATGTTAGAGGTGAAAGTAGGCAGGAAAGAAAGGGTTGTTGTGTGAAGTTAACATGCAATATTGCATCAAGGAGGAGAAGAAATTTCATACAATGTTCAAAATGAGAAGAAGAAGAAAAAAATGGTACCTTCCCTGGTTGGAGGTTGGCCCGTTCGGCCCCGTCGAGGGTACGGAGCTCTCATTGTTCCACCCAAGACAATCCTTGTTTTATCATGATTACCGAGATCATTGTAGTTATCATAGTCATAGATCCTCTCCCATTCCTTTCTTTCTCCTCTTCCATCTCCTCTCAAGTTGATAAGCTCCTCTTCTCTCAATTCTCTTAGAGCTATCGGAGTCCGCTCGGGAAGATAACACTACATGCAGGAATGCATCATTAATCACATAATAATTCAACTTTTTAGAAGATGATTGCACTAGATTCTTCACTGTAAGAAGCCATTTCTTGCCATTAGATCATGACCAGATGGTCGATACATACATACGATCTTCACCACTTGATACCAATTAGTTAGGTGTGTGGCTTGCTATGATCAATCCCTTGCGTAGCATGGTTCCATTTTGTGATGAGTTCTTTAAGTACTCAATACATTTTAGAATGGACAAAATCGTCCACTCCACCAATTGCCCATTTATAGCCATCCAAAACTTAAGCGTGTGTTGGAGTTGGTTATAATGACCAAGTGTCCTTTATGGATAAATTGTTGTACCTTAATTGATATGTGGTGTTACTTTATACATATATGAATATCGGTTAAGTGTAGAGTGATTCCTCTAATTGTCCTTGAGAACTTAAGATTTGACACTACCAATCATTAACCAAAAAGAGTTGTAGTCCATGGATCTCTTAACCATGTTGTATCATGAACATCACAGGTTTTAAGATGGATTTATAGTTACCACATGATGAAAGGAATGGTCATCCTATGCGAGGGGGATTGTCTTAGGATGGACAATCTCCACAATCGGGGGCCACCCTATCCCCACATTGGAGTGTAACTGTGTCATAGATACAAGATCTTGTTGGACCTTTGGGCACTTACATTGGTGGATCAAGATCAAGTCTTATGGCCCATTAACTAAAACTTTTATTAGACTTGATGATACATGAGAAGTTACTTAATCCTTAGACCGGAGGATGTGTTAAGGGTCACGATCTCGATTGCAAGGCTTTGTCTCTCTTTATAAGGCTACCACGTGGTTAGTAAAAGTAGGGCTGGTTGGGTATATCCATAAGAGTTCGTAGATTCTTGCATGGGCCAATAAGGGATCCATTGGTTTACCCAGGAACATGTTTATGGAAAGATTTAATAGCTCAACGACTAATTAAGTGTTTCTTCTATTATGATTAGTACTTAAAAGGTTTTAATGTGCTTTACAAAATTTTCAACTATCAAAGTTTTATTTTAACCGTTAGAACTATTTTTCTTGCACTTAATGGTAATTTGATGGCCCATATCTATTGGTCCACTATTTAATCAGCATAGGATATAGGTCTTTGGTGATGGTTATGATAGTGGAAGGATTAGATTAAAGAACATGCATAGATAAAATGATTATAAGTTCCATTTATGTGAAGGGCTTATGGGAATTTATAAGATGGTGAGGTACCATAATTGGTGTTATTATGAAATTTACTAATTTCTTATATATTAAAACTTATCATAGAGGGGAGAAATCATTAAGAGAGGCCAGATGCCCTCTCACCCCAGGTGTGAGCTAGAGAGCAAAGAGATTGCATGTGAGAGAGAGATCATTCTCCTTCTTCTTTTCTTCTTCCTTCCTCTCTCCATCCACATACACATGTGGGATCCACCTAGAGTCGACGTGTGCACATCCCCTTGGCCTACCTAAAGTTAGACTTATGACTCTCACTCTCCTTACATTAGAGATAAATTGAGGGACCTGCATTGGAGGATTTACATTTACAATGTTTGAAAAATTCTACATTGCATTCACATTGCGTTAAGATATTATCTGGATTGTTCATCATAAGTTTTGGTGTTTTAGAAATTTAAAATCATCAAAGATGAGAGACCTTAAGGTTAATCTAAAAGACGGATTTTGAAAAACATTTAAATTCTATTGTATTTCCGTTAAAAAATCCAACAAGTGGTAACAAAAAGGTCTCATCTTCCAATAATCGCTCAGTTTCTTCTTCTTCTTTTTTCTACATCATTGATGGTGTCAATTTGATGTTATAATTATATGGTAGTATTCTCGATGAGGAACGAACATGTAAAATTTGAGCGTAAGATTAATTAAACAAATGTAAGGGACTGATTCACATAAAGTAATATGACTTGTATTTTATGTGATGCTTCATTGATTCATGGGTGTGTATGTGATGGATGGGGTGAATTTGAATAGTTTTGAAAGAAATTGCATGTTTTAAGGATTATTATTCCATGGTCACGATTAGACTATTTCTTCTTTGTAATTCCATTTAATTTTGTGTTTTATTACAGATTATCAATTGTATAACATCTTAGATGGAATATATTAGCAGTTGGGACTATTTTAGAGGGCATGACTTCATGGACTCTACATGTGTTTTATGATGATTAATGTAGCCAATGAACTGGAGATGATTGGGGCTACCAAAGAGGAAGTTACAATCGTAAACACTATCTTTATGTGACTCACTCGTATGTACTATAAGTTCATTGACAACTACAATATGAATTAGCTCAAGTATATTGAAGAAAATATGCAGATGTAGTTGGTACTCTATGAGGCCAATAATATGAGATGTCAGGATGCATGTGTTGCACACCCTGATTGAGGAATTCTTAAGTAGTAAGGCCAATCCCAAAGGGCGTAAGAGAGATGACGACCAACAGATTAAGCGTAACCACCTTAAAGGAGCAAGTTGTTGGAACCGGTGCCCTGGAAAACCAATGCGCTTCTTGATCCACCATTTATGTGGATGTGATAGGGTCAATCTCAACCATTGATCTTGATAACCATTAGTCCTCCTTTGACATATGATGTGTCTTAGATAAATTTGGTGTTACATTAATATTATATTTTGTGGGCTATGTGAGGAGTACGTAGTATATCCTCTGGTTCTTAAAAACTTGTGATTGGATATAGTAGTCACTGACCAGGGAGAGTTATGTTCCATAGATCTCAATACCGTGATGACCCATGACTGTCATAGATGTTGTAATGACCTGCGATTTTATATGCACACATACGTGTACACTTGCATTCATGCATAGATCTACTCATTCATCCATTCATTCATGCATTTGTACATCACCGACTAGAATGCATCAATTTATGCGAGGTGTACCCTATGATAACATGATCGTCATGGTTTTATAATAGATTTGTGGTCACTGCATGACGAAAGGAATGTTCATCTTGTGTGAGGGAATTGACTTGGTTCAGGAATGATATTCTCCACCATTGAAGGCTAACTTGGTGTTGGTATGCATTTGTGTAACACCCCATACTTTTCAGCACTTGGGTGTTACCATGTAACCTAACTTAGTATAAATACAAACCTAGCTTATTTGAACATTCACATTCATTATAGTCTAAATCCCATCGTTGGAAGTAATCTCCATCCTTAGATCAAGCCATCCATCCGTAAATTTTTAAGATGGACCATCACATTGTCAAAGAAATCTATTTTCAATATTCCAATCTCTCCGATAGATAAATCTATATGTTCATATTAGATTTAGAAGATCGAATCATGAGATCCACCTTTCATTGGATCTGCAACTTCTCGTGAGATGATTTAACACTTAATTATACAAAATAGCCACAAAATTGCAAAAACAACCATTAAATTCTATCCATTTTAACTCAGGGACGTTTAGAAATGTCAAAGAGCATATCAGGAAATGATCCGACCTTTAAATTGTCAGTAATCGTCAGCTAGACTCACAAAATCAAGTGGTATGGCCCACCTGAGCTTTAGATCTGCCTAATCACTTGTTAAATGACCTGGTGTGACCCATAGGATCTAATGGTATGGCCTACCTGAGCTTTGGATCTGCCTAATCTCTTGTCAAATAACCTAGTGTGAACTATAAAATCTAATGGTATGGCCCACCTGAGCTTTGGATCTGCCTAATCTCTTGTCAAATGACCTTGTGACCTATACGATCTAATGGTATGGCCCACCTGAGCTTTGGATATGCCTAATCTCTTGTTGAATGACCTAGTGTGACTTGTAGAATCTAATGGTAAGTGTGGATCTCACATAAGAAGTCTCGTGGACCAATTAAATCATAATCTTAGTGCCCTCCGACCTGTATCTTTGAATTAAAATGAATGTAAACCACTTGATTTCGATTTGTTTGAGGACATATTGTAATAATCTAAATGTCCAAGTAGTGGGTCATTAGACCTTAGATCTTTGGTCACCCTTTAGTGAAACCCAAGCCCGATTGTCCACATGCGTATAATGGTCATCATCCCTCCACACGAATACCATTTAAACTGAGTTCTCTCAGCCAACTTCCTTGTTGGGAATGGCTCACAATATGAGACCAAGTAGGGCCCATTTCCAACTAGTCCGATCCCCCTGGAAGATGATTTGAATCGTTCATCAAACTATACACTAGTAAGGCTTTTAACTATAGATGAATCGTATATTACGGCCCACGAGGTAATGGAATAAACTTCAATTTTGAACTAATGACTACCATTGGTGAGTTGCATCAGATGAGTGGAGTGGATTTCCTACAAACATCACTGTGGACCCCACCTTAGTTATGTGTGTCCACAATTTATGAGTGAACGTGACATGCACTAGACCCATTAATCTGCATTTGAGCCGCTAACCCGACCAATTATGAGAATTGTCCTCTTCCCCTCCAGCCTTGCGATTCGAATAATCGGCCGAAGCCGTGATTTGGTTGCGCCACCTACAAACGATCGGAATTGTCCAAATCATAGATCCCTTAGATCCGATCAAGGGTCCAAAATCTACACAGGTGCATGTGCACGTGCATGCGTTGAAAGCAGGCACGAAAACTTTCCCTTGTGCATGCGAACGAGCTTAAAATGTAAAGATTCGATTCTCTATCTCACTGTTGGATCAATCCGTATGGAGAGCTTTCGTTTCATCTTATCCATACAAACTGAGAGATCTCAGCCATTAGATCTAGTTCACATGAATCAGCTGTTCATGTATATAAACGGAAAGATTTGTCATTTCTTTCTCTTTTGATTGCTAAAAATAGAAAACCTAGCTTCCATTCAATCCTAGACATCCTTTCCTACTCATTTCTTTCGCAAAGAAACCATAGAAACCTGGATTCGAGCATACCTTCTTAGTTTCCTGTGACAACAAAAGAAAAGATTGAAACCCATCCAAGCTCGAAACCATTGGGAAAACCTCCATGGAGCTTCCATTTCTTCTTTCTCCATGATCTATAGCATCGATCAAAATCTCCTAGAAGCTTCAATTTGAAGAAATGTTCAGGCGTTCGGAATTTGCCATGAGAGCTGGTCGTCCTCCTCGTCAAACTTGCACCACCACTGGTGCTTGTGAAGTTGTGAATTTTAAATATAAAACCATCAATGTGTGGCCAATATGATCGTCATTCGAGCAGTGAAATCCAACTAAAGGTCAAATCCATAAGTGTAGAGGCAAACGACATTCAAACAGCTCCCCATATAACTCATTTATACCAAGTCAACTCGATGATGGGTCGGTTCTTGGAGACATTCATGTAATTGTGGAAGAACCTCAGAATTCTACATAATACTCTCCCACAAGTGAAGAATCGCCACAGCAAACCAGTATATATATATATATATATATATATATATATATAATATATATATATATATATATATATAGTTTTCTGTTGTGTCTCACCGACTCAACTCAACCTGACCGAGTCATGAGTTGGGTCTAGTTTGTCGGGCCGAGTTGCTGAAAAAAAGGCGGGGAAAACGAAGGAGATGGAGAGAGAGGGTGGTTGTTGTTTGCTCGAGTTCAATGCTGAGTTGACTCGTCGAGTTCTTATAGAGTCGGGTCAAGTTGAAGTCATTATTGGGTTTCGGCTTGTTGAGTCGAGTTGGGTCTTGTAGACACCCCACCCAGGCTAGCAACTTGCAAAGCATGGATGATCCTTAAGAACTGAACCTGAACCCCGCACCCTACCCAAAACCGCAGCCATTTTCCAAACTAAACCTAACCCTAATCCGAACCCTAAACCCCAATCTGAACCCTAAGCCTGAGCCTGAACCCAAACCCTAACCCAAGCCTGTCCTTAGAAAGCATCCAACCATTTTGAGCCAAAACCCCAAAAATAGACTTGGGACCGAGCCAAAACACTGAATCAAGCCCATCGGACAAAACTAGAGCAAACCCTGCCCGGATGGTAGTCTGACTACCGCTTGCGATAATCAGAGTGCCACTCCAGATTCGACAGGTGTCTCCTTTGAGCACACAGTTGTCCCTCGTCCCAAAGTCAACTTTCATATAGAATTACCCCTAGAGTTCACTCTATTTACCATATTACCAAACCTAAAGTCAACTTTTATATGGAATTACCCCTAAAGTTCAATCTATTTACCATCCTACCAAACCCAAAGTCAACTTTCATATGAAATTAGCCCCAAAGTTTACCCTATTTACCATCCTACCATATCCCAAGAGCCTATAGAAGCATGACATGTGGTATTACTCTTCCCTCAACCAATCACAAGCTACCACATCAGCATTTACCCTCCAAAAACTTTGGAATTACCAAAATGTCATCCCAAATGGCTATAAATAGCCTTCACCTCACTTCATTTCACACAACAACCATTACCAAGAGAGGGGAAGAGAGTGAGTGAGTGAGAGTGAGAAGGAGTGCTTGAGTTCTCAAGCTCCCATCCTTTAGCCCCCCTCTAGCCTCCTCCAACCATCTCTTAGCCTCTCAGTCCTACTCAAGCCAATCATTCCCAACCATGGTGCATCCAAACATCTAAGTCATTTCAAGTACAAGCTAAAGATCATACTATCATCACTAGCATTCATATTTTATCACATCACATCACTACTTCCCTTCTCAACCCCCATGCTCCTCTGAATTACCATCGAATGTATGCTCTGTGACTCTCCAGAACTTTGGATCTTGTCACATCAGAAACTCATGATAGTCTGGTCCTTTTACATGTCATTATAGCATCTCATATCTATTCTTAAATTTCATTTTTAGACATTCTCTAGACATATGCTCTGTGGCTTGCCGAAATTTCGAACCCTACCACATCAAAATCTGAGTCTACCTAGTCTCATTTTAATGCCTTGCATCATATCATCTTATCCCCTAAGATCATCTTACTACACGAAGTAGAGACTACTCGTACGAGCAGAGAGAGTGTCTAACACCTTCCCTCTTTGTAACCAAGGTCCCTTAATTAAAATCTCTAAAATCGTAGATCCAGAGTCAACTTAAAGTAAGAGAGTCTTCGGATTCTCTAGCTTTACATATTCCGCAGGTTCTAGCCGACTGTAGGATTTTGAGTTAAGTGGCTAGTGCCGACTCCAAGTCTACATTGCATCACCAATCCAAATCAGCCCAATCACCCCACTACAAACATAAATCAATGTGGGTGCTGATTTCCAGAATTCACAGGTCTATTGTTTTGTCTCTAGATAGAAGTTTGAGAAGGATGGGAAGAAAGAAGAATCGGAGGAGGAGTTCTCTTTTGCACATGAGGGTTACTGTCAGGTCATACTGACTCGCTGAGTCAAGTAGCTCTAAGGGGTGTTGTCTACCGAGTTTCTGACTAACAAAACCTCTCCTTGTTCTGATTCAGATCTGCTATATCCAAGTTTCCTTAATAGGGAATCGATAAGAGGTAATGTTCCGATAGTGTTGAGTTTGTAATCGCAACTGAGTTTGGAATCTGGGTATGGGCTAATGCACTTCTGACTCGTTGTAGGTATCTACTCAGTTAGAACGTTGAGTCCATGCTGATTTAGAAACTGAACTCGGTCAGCTGATTTGCAACAACCATTGATTTTACCTAATTCGAGTCCAACATAGGTGTTTGAACTCCATTTTAATAGGTGATAGCCTTGAAATTGACTTTAGCCTATTTGAATCAACTCGACCCTATATTGACTTAGTAAATATTTGTTCTAGTTTGAATTCAACCATTTATCTCTATTGGGGTTAGTTTGCCCAGGCCATTCAGCAATTAAAGCAGGTGGGTTGTGTTTTCATTTGGATTGAATCTATTGAACCCAAGTTCGGGCTGAGTCGTTGAGCCAAGTTGACTCATTAAAACTTTTGTTGAGTTATGTTGTTTAGGTAAATGATAATAGTTGTTTGGGTGTAGCTACTCAATGGATTTAATTCTGACTGGATTAAACCAATCAAGTCTATTTCGAAGGCAAGTTCTATCAAACCAACTCAATTATTAAGTGAGCTGATATCTCTAAGTACTTTCCCTTATGAAATAATGTGTATCTAAGTTTAGCAAAACTTCTAAATATCTTAATTAGAATATAGGACTCAAAACCCCAAGCTTCATCCTAACCATATAAATATTGTAACATTGCGATATCGATTTAACTGGACAAATTGTGCTAATTTTGATCATTAAGTGTGTACAACTAACTCTAGCAATATTGGGAGTGATCTGACTATTAAAAGGTGAGGATCACCCTTCAAGTTTTCAAACATCATAATAGATAACTTAATTCATTTATTTTATTACTTTGTTCAATATAGTATTTAGTAGAGTGAATGATAAATGCTAGTTTCTATTTGGATAATTCTTTATATATATGGTTGATATTTAGATTGGAATTCAAGTATCCTAATATTGTTATGAATCTCAAATATTTCTATTTTGTTTCAAGAATGAGCACTTACATGTCTAATTGTTATCAATATTGTATGCGACTTGTTTTGCCACTTGGGATTACCGGATTGTATTTTTGGATGTCTTTGAACTAGTGGCCATTTTTGTAATGGATTAGATGAAATTTCAATGTAGACTTACTATCTCGTAAATCATTTGCGCCTATGTGGCTTTTGGGTAACCCATCTATGTCGTGTCCATGAATGGACTTGTCACCCAATGTGGCTTTGATGGACTATCTTTGTATAAACTTGTAATGGTAAGTTCTACTTGTTATATCATGATAGGATACTAGTTGTAAATGTTAACATCCTACTTGTTAAAGTCTCGTGAGTCGAGCACGGGGGTATGGATATTGTAATCGAGCTGTCGGCATATGCTGGGTGACGAGCCCCCCATAGAACTCTTGAGCTTCCTTGAAATAGTTGTTTGTAAATCAGACTAATAACAATTGGGCTAATTATACATTTCATGGCATACGAGCAATATCAGGTGGCTAAACTGGATGGTGTGGTAGCATGTACCCTTTTATTCTGGTATTTTTATTGTCTTACGGACCATTGTTGATCAACCTAATTTAAGCTTGTCACTTGAGTATGTAATGGTTGTACTTTCATTGATGACTAGCCACTTGAGATTGGTTGTGGGTTTTTGCCCTAGTTGCCAACTAGATGAGCATCACTAGGCTAACGTGCATATGCATACATCCATGCATTTAAACAAGAACACCAATGTGTATTATTTAAAATGATATTTGCATGTCTTATGAATTTTCTTTATTGTGATAATGGTCATTATGAATTTGTCTTTTGAATTTGCCTTATTAATATATGATCATTATGAATTAATTATTGTAGACTTTTTCTGAAAATTATTCTTAACTGTTATGATGGTTTGGTAAACCTTGTGGGGTATACAACATTGGGATAAGCATTGACACGAACGAATTATATTCAGTTGGTGCAGGAAATAGAGTACGTACATGCTTACACTAACGTAGAGCTTGAGGAGCTGGATGATCTTGCAGCTCTAGATTAATTAACATTTTAGATTTCTTTAGTTGTCAATTTGGCTCCTCTTTGCATTTGTATAACTTAAGACATTGGTTTGTACAAGCCATGTTGGGTAGCCACTTATATAACTTGTATATCATGTATATATGGATTTTCCCTTTATGCTTGAATTGTCTTTATAATGTTGTGACGCTCACTTTTAAGAACAAAAAAAAATAATAATAATAATACATGTATGGTGAAATGTGGGATATCTTAATTTAAAGCTAAAAACTCAGGATTTTGGAAAACGAGTACTAAACTTGGGTAACGAAATCCGGGACATTACATGTTGTCGTACCCAACATGAGAATTTGAGTATTCAACATATACAAGATCTTGTTAGACCTTTTGGCACCTACATTGGTGGATCGAGATCAAGTCACAAGTCTAGGAGCTTATTAGCCTAGACTTTGATCAAACTTGATGATGCATGGTGAATTTGATTAATCTTTATACCTAATGACATATAGGGGTTATGATCCCAATTATATAGCTTTAGCAATCTTTATAAGGCTACCATTGTCATTTAAAGTATGACGCAGGGATGAACGTGATGAGGATAACTACTCCGAATCCACGGAGCTTCTCTGGACTCCTCACAGAGACTTCTCGAATCCACAAGGAAAGAAAGCAGAAAATAGAAATAAATTCTAATAAATTCAAAACTGATTACTTGATGATTAAAAATGAGTTTACAACCCTTTAAATAGGGATACCAAGCAATGGAAAAGAAATCAGAATCAAACTACAACTAAAACTCCTAGAATTCACGACTTACTATAAATAGTAAACTTACTATTTATAGACGGTCGTGATGTCTACTAGTGCGCAAGGTTTTCGGCCAAAAATAGTAAGTGTCCTATTTGGCTTCACCAAACCGTTCTCCTAATTATTCTAAGCTCTTTTCACGTTGGGCGCAACTCCTAAAGCCCGATGGATGAAGAGTTATAATCAAACTAAAACTTACTATTTATAGTAAAAACAAAATTAAAGCAGGGAAACGACCGTCGATCCAGGGATTTTTCGCAATTCCAGGCATCACAACCTAGCATAGCAGGGTTGGTTGGCTAAATTAGCTCGTTCTACCCCAAAATCATATATTTTACGTCAGATAACTCATTCCGGATTGCGAGATACGCCCAATCTAAGGTCCAACGGTCCGGATCACTTCTATCGTCGACCGGGCCTTTTCTGATCCATCTTGGCCATGAAACTGTCCGCGACCCGCTCTACATCAGTCTCCTCCACTTCAAAAGAACTCGTCCTCGAGTTCTCATCCTGCTCTGGTTTATAATACTCGGTCAGGTCCGCGACATTGAAAGTCTGTGAGATCACCATGTCATCTGGAAGATCAACAACATAAGCGTTGTCATTGATCTTTTGAATGATTGGGATGGGTCCAATCTTCTTATTTTTCAACTTGTTGTACGTCCCGGTCGGAAATCTCTCTTTGCGCAAATGGACCATAACACGATCGCCCACCTCGAACACCTTTTGTCGCCGGTGTTTGTCCGCTTGTTCCTTGTACTTCTCGTTTGAGGCATGTAGCTTGGTTCACACTTCCGTATGGATGCCCATGATCTTGTCTGCCATATGTTCTGCTGCAATGCTCGTGCCTGGGTGCTTGGGCAGAGGGACCAAGTCAAGTGTGTGGCGAGGCACTCGTCCGTAGATAATCTGGAATGGTGATTTCCCAGTCGAGCGGTTCACCATGTTGTTGAATGCAAACTCTGCTTGAGACAAGGCCAAATCCCACTGCTTCAGTTTTTCTCCTGAAATACAGCAAAGGAGGTTTCCCAACGTACGATTCACAACTTCGGTCTGCCCATCAGTCTGTGGGTGATAAGCACTGCTGAATTGAAGTCATGTATCGAATCGAGTCCACAAAGTCCGCCAAAAGTGGCTAATAAACTTCGTGTCACGATCAGAAGTAATGGTCTTGGGGACCCCGTGTAGCCGTACGACCTCCCTGGAGAATAGATTCGCCACGTGTGTTGCATCGAGGGTCTTCTTATATGGGATAAAGTGCGTCATCTTGGAGAAACGATCTATCACCACGAACACCGAATCCATGCCGCGTTGTGTTCGTGGGAGACCAAGCACGAAGTATATTGATAAATCCTCCCAAGGACCGTCAGGCACAGGTAACGGGGTGTAGAGGCCCGTATTCTGATATTACCCCTTGGAGGTCTGACAAACATAACAACGTTGTATAGATTTTCCCACATCACGTACTAATTGCGGCCAGTAATACCGCTCTTCCATAAGAGCTCGCGTCTTGTCTCGCCCAAGATGTCCACCGAGGCCACCTCCATGTAGCTCTTGAATAATCTGCTCCCTCAGAGAACTTTGGGGAATGCACAATCGATTGCCTTTGAAGAGAAAATCGTCTTGTATATGAAGGTCGACCTTCTTGGTACTTCATCCAAGAATCTTTAAAGTCCTCATCCTCGGCATACAGCTCCTTGAGACAGTCGAAGCCGACCACCTCGTTGCTCATCGTAACAAGTAGTGATGCACGACGACTAAGTGCATCAGCCACCTTGTTCTGCTGCCCTGACTTGTGCTTCAGAACGAATGTGAATTCCTGTAAAAACGTAACCCATCTAGCATGCACACGATTCACGTTAGTCTGACTATTAATAAACTTTAATGTTTGATGATCAGTGTACAAAATAAACTCTCTTTGAATCAGATAATGCCGCCAATGTCGCAGCGCTTGAACAACTGCGTACAACTCAAGCTCATAAGTCGACCACTTCTTTCGGACTTCGCTGAGCTTCTCGCTGTAGAAGGCTACCGGCCTGCCTTCCTGTGATAATACTCCTCCAATTCCGACGTATGAAGCGTCACACTCAACCTCAAATAATTTGTCAAAATTAGGAAGCACCAAGACCGGTGTTGTAGACAAACGATGCTTGATCTCATGAAAGCTCTTGTCAGCTTCATCGGTCCACTGGAACGGTCCTTTTTTCATGCAATCTGTTATAGGTGCGACTATGGTGCTAAAATCTCGCACGAATCGACGATAAAAAGTCGTCAACCCGTGAAAACTCCTCACCTCATGAATGTTTGTCGGGATCGGTCATTCCCTGATAGCTCGCACCTTTTCATCATCCACACGAATGCATGTGGACATTACAACAAACCCTAGAAACAACAAGTTGTCAGTTAAAAAACTACACTTCTTCAAGTTGAGGTACAACTTGTTAATTTGTAGGACCTGTAGCACCTGCCTGAGATGTTTCCTGTGCTCCGTCTCATCCTAGTTATATATCAATATGTCATCAAAATATACTACCACAAATCGGCCAGTAAACGGTTTTAACACTTGATTCATCAAACGCATAAAAGTACTTGGTGAGTTCGATAAGCCGAAGGGCATGACCAGCCACTCATACAACCCTTCCTTAGTCTTGAATGTCGTTTTCCACTCATCACTGGGTCGGAACGAATCTGATGGTACCCGCTCCTTAGATCTAGTTTAGAGAACACCTTGGCCCCTTCTAGCATATCGAGCATGTCGTCCAATCGTGGTATTGGGAACCGATATTTGATGGTAATTTTGTTGATTGCCCGGCAGTCGATACACATGCGCTAGCTTCCATCTTTTTTTGGCGTTAATAATGCAGGTATGGCACATGGGCTCATGCTCTCTCTCAAGAGACCCTTACGGATCAATTCCTCCACTTGCCCCTGAAGTATCTCACACTCCTTTGGACTCATCCGATAATGAGGGCGGTTGGGCAGGCTAGCCCCAGGGACGAGGTCTATGTGATGTTGGATGTCCCTCATGGGGGGCAATCTATCAGGTAAATCCTCAGGCCAGACTTCTTTGAATTCGTTCAGCAACAGTCTTAAACTTGGAGGGATATTTGAGGGTTCCTCTTCCCCGCCCTTCACCACTACAGCGTATACCTCGCCGGTTTCCTTGGATTCCTCCATGAAATCCCGAATGGTCAAGAGGGAACTCCCCTCCACTTTAGAATCTTCAGGGTGGTTCTCTGGTGCCATAAGGGCAAGGATTATTTTTCAACTATCCTTGACGAATACGTAGACATTGTCTCGTCCCCGATGGGTCGCATCACGGTCCGACTGTTAGGGTCGACCGAGTAGCATGTGGCAAGCTTTCATGTCAACCAGTCACAAAGTATCTGATCCTTATAATTTTTACCAATTGAAAATGAGATAGTGCATTGTTCAGTTACCTTGGTCTCATTCACCTTTTTTATCCAGCCAATTGAGTACGGGGAAGGATGTTTCGTCGTTGGTAGCCGCAACTTGTCCACCATCACTCTTGAGACAATGTTCTTGCTACTACCACTGTCTATGATCACATCACAGACCTTTCCATTGACAGTGCACCAAGTACGAAATATATTGTGTCGCTGTAGATGTAATTCCTTTCGTGGGGTATACAGAAATCGCCTCACAACTAGAAATTCGCCACGATCCTCACCCGTCATTTCATCGTCACCTGTTATTTCTTCAGTAGTTTGCTCATGTTCATCATAGTCATGACCTTCTGTAGCCTCATCTTTAGTGCCCCCTTCGTTTATAGTCAAGTGTGATGCGGGACGTTGAGGACAGGTGTTTGATAAGTGGCCTGGCTGGCCACAGCGGTAACAATTGTTCGACCTTGGCCGAGCATAAGGATTTGGAACCCTACTCGGGCCCGCTGTTGTGGGTGTTGCACGTTGAGGTCTGGATGAGCCGCTCCCCGTAACACGGTTTGCGGTTGTAGGAAGTTGAGGACGTTCTCCTACTAGATCTTTTTCTCGTGCCAGCACTGGATCCTGCGTGGGACCCGTCATGGGAGGTCGAGTTGAAGGATATGGACGAGCAGGAGCTCTTGCAAGTTGTGTTTCTGCCCTACCCGCTAATTGAACTGCTTCATCCACGGTCCCGACTGGGTACATCTGAACTCGGTCCTGAATTATCGGCCGCAACCCACCTATAAATCGTGCCACTTTCTATGACTCAGATTCTGACAGATCGTTTCGTGTAGCCAACCGCTGGAATTCTTCTGTGTAATCTGTGACGGTTCGATTTCCTTATCGGCAATTTTGATATTGTTGGAATAGTATCTGCTCATAATCACTGGAGAGAAATCGTGATCGAAGAAGACGTCTCATCCATGGCCATGATGAGATAGGCGCCTTGTTCTGACGAGTTCGTGAGAGTTGTAATTGTTCCTACCATGCAGAAGCACCAGATTTTAATTTAAACGCTACCAATTTTACCCTTTTATGATCCGGCACGTTCATATAATCAAAATATCTCTCTACTTCGGCTAGCCAATCGAGAAAATCTTCTATACGTAATAAACCATTAAAACTAGGAAGTTCAGCCTTACCTCGATAGTCTCTTTCAGCACGATCTAGATGATCGCCTCCATGGATTGGTCGTCAGGCAAAACCCTCATTAAGGTTGCTAGAACTTGAATCATCTGGTGTAGCCCTACGGTTTGCCACTAGTAGTGCTCTACGAAAATTGGGGTTGCGTCGTACAGTAATCATGGGTGGTGCAGCTACTATGGATGGTGGAACACCGCCTAGGGCTCGGGGTGGAAGTAGCGCATCCGCAAGACGGTCGAGCGTTACCTGCAGCCCTTGCATGGTCAACTGACTCTCCCGGTGGAAAGCTTCCATTCTTTCCGAAAGGTAACGAATCCCTGGATCACCGTCCACAGGATTTTGATTCATACCTTCGTTGTTTGTCATCGGCCCAAGGAAAATCCTCGCTCTGATACCAATTGACGCAGGGATGAACGTGATGAGGATAACTACTCCGAATCCACGGAGCTTCTCTGGACTCCTCACAGAGACTTCTCGAATCCACGAGGAAAGAAAGCAGAAAATAGAAATAAATTCTAATAAATTCAAAACTGATTAATTGATGATTAAAAACGAGTTCACAACCCTTTAAATAGGGATACCAAGCAATGGGAAAGAAATCAGAATCAAACTACAACTAAAACTCCTAGAATTCGTGACTTACTATAAATAGTAAACTTACTATTTATAGACTGTCGTGATGTCTACTAGTGCGCAAGGTTTTCGGCCAAAAATAGTAAGTGTCCTATTTGGCTTCACCAAACCGTTCTCCTAATTATTCTAAGCTCTTTTCACGTTGGGCGCAACTCCTAAAGCTCAATGGATGAAGAGTTATAATCAAACTAAAGCTTACTATTTATAGTAAAAACAAAATTAAAGCAGGGAAACGACCGTCGATCCAGGGGTTTTTCGCAATTCCGGGCATCGCAACCGGCATAGCAGGGTTAGTTGGCTAAAGTAGCTCGTTCTACCCCAAAATCATATATTTTACGTCAGATAACTCATTCCGGATTGCGAGATACGCCCAATCTAAGGTCCGACGGTCCGGATCACTTCTGTCGTGGACCGGGCCTTTTCTGATCCATCTTGGCCATGAAACTGTCCGCGACCCGCTCTACATCAAAGTAGGTCTTGTTGGGTACATCAATCAAAGTCCAATGATTCTTGTATGGGTTCGTTTACGTGTTTATGGTGAGATTTTTAATAGAACAAGGACTCATCAAGTAGCTTTTTTCACCGTGGCCGACACTTAAAAGGTTTTAAGATGATTTAAGAAGATTATTTCTAGTGTTAAAACCATTTTCATCTCACTAGATGATGATATGATGGTCGACTATTTGATTAGCATGGGATATAGGTCTTTAGTGATGGCCATGACAACAAAGGGATTGCATCATTAGCACATGCATGGATAAGGTGTTTATAAGTCCTATTTGTGTGTAGGGCTGTGGGAATTTGTAAGAAGCTGGTGCACTCCTAAAATTCTAAACCCCTCCTTATATATTAGGTCCTATTGCAGAGGGGAGAGAGAGAGAGAGAGAGAGAGAGAGAGAGAGAGAGAGAGTACAGATGCACCCTTGGCATGAGGTAGAGAATAGAAAGAATGCATGTGAGATTGAAACATAGATCGAGAGAGAGAGAGAGAGAGAGAGAGAGAGAGAGAGAGAGCAGATGCACCCTTGGCATGAGGTAGAGAATAGAAAGAATGCATGTGAGATTGAAACATGGATCCTTAACCCTCTTCTTCTTCTTCTTTTCTCTCTCCGTCCACGCATTTGTGTGGGGTCCACTTGGTTTAGAAGTGTGTATGCCCCTTTGTGCTACCAAGAGTTAGACTTGGGGCTCGATCACTCGCCTTTTATTCAGGATTGATCGGGAAGAAACCTTCTTCGTTGGATAATCTACATCAGTAACATTCAAAAAAATCAAAATTGCATTCGCATTGCGCTTAGGTACAATTTAGACCGTACATTGTAGGCTTAGATGTTCTAGAATGTGAAATTATCAAAGATAGGAGATTCTAAGTTTAATCTAAAAGATGAATTTTGAAAAACGTTTAAATTCCGTTGCGTTTCTGTTAAAAGTCCAACAGGTTGGGCCCACTATCATGCAAAGGCAACAACGATCAGGTGATGCTAATCCCCAGTCTGTGGCTCACAAGTGGATTGTTAAAATGGAAAATAAGAGTAAAAAGGAAAAGAACTTCTAATCATCTGCTTTGCAAACCACGGATCAGACAGTTAGGACCACTCCAACTGCGCCATTGTGAATATAGCTTGCATCCAAAAATTGACAAGAACACGTTTCGGTTATACTGAAATGAGATATCCATCCTTTTTGTTGCACCAAATTTCATGAAATATCATGAAATTTTGCAAAAAAAAATAGACTGATTAATTATGAAATACCATGAAATTTGGCGATATTTGGTGCAATCAAATGCACCCTAAAAGATTTCTTTTTTTTTTTAAAGGAAAAAAAATATATACCGTATTTGAGAAGAATACGCGGTTCATTTTGGTCTTGTGGATAGGATACACCCAGGAGTTGCAATCGAAATGGATGTCCCGATTGCCGGGAATTTTCAGCATCACAGAAACAAGGAAGAACTCATGCTTGTGCAGATTTGTCACGAGGAGAGCTCCCGGAATTCCGAAATCTCGCTCCACTTGAAATGTGATTCCATACGTTATTGTGTTTGTATCGTTGCGTTTGTTGCTCTTGCCCTTTCTCAGGAGTGCTATCTCGCTCAGCTTCCCTGTATTGGTATCTAAAGAGGAAGAGGAGAGAGAGAGAGAGAGAGAGAGAGAGAGAATCCATTAGAAGAATCCATGGCTTTTATAACAGTCCTTGTAAAACGTTTGGGGCGGTAACCCTACCAAAGAAGCGGGACATGTCACGTGCGTTCAAAAAAAAAAAAAAAAAAAAAATTGAAGCGTGGGCCCCACACATCTCGAACGTATGGTAGTAGCAGCCACTCTTGATGTTCATGTGGAATCCAAACCGTGCATCTGGTGATGACATAGCACAGGAAGCAATGTACAATGACACGAAACCTGTACATTCGCTTGTATTGTCCCTCCTAATTAAATTTTTTTAATGGCTTGGGTTTGATATGTACCTTCATCCGTGTGGGGCGAACCTGTTGACTGGACACTGCATTCCCATCCCAAATGTCCCTCGTTGTCTCCTTTGGTGTGGCTCACCTGAGCTATGGATATCTAGGCCTAACATTTGGGTGCTCCTTTAATGGATGAGTTAGATGTCACTCACAAATCATGGTTGGCCCCGAACAGCTCAAATCGTTATCATTCCCTACAATGGCCAATAAGCCATAATGACCTTTATAACGACTGTTATGATAGGGGGTTGAATGAATTACACCGGAGTGTTAATTTTTTGGGTTTTTTTTTTCATATAACTGCCTACTTTTAGGGCTATCACTAAAAAATGCCCGCTTATAAAGTATTTAAGGTAACCCACTTAAGTTTTTTATTTTCTAAAAGGTTAAAATACCCTTCATTTAAAACATAACTACTCTGTTGCTACTACCTAAGACTAGACTGCAATGAATTGAATGAATTGATGATATTTGAATTTTCAATTAACCACATTCAACAGATTATGAGAAATCATATTCGACATATATATTAACCATAATCGACAGATTATCAGATACCATATTCGGATTTTCGGCTAAACATGTTATGATTGTATCTTATGTGGCAGACCACCAGAAGTGATGGATTTTGGCCAATACCCCTTGATCAGATTTCAAAGAATATGTTGCGGGCAGGCCTGAATCTCTATACACATGTAGGCCGTTATTGTTCGTTTAAGGCCCATTAACATCCTAGAAAGTACTCTCTTTTTTCTTATTTGTCCAGAGACTCAATCTATTTGTAAAGCTGAAGTGAAAATCTCATGGATGATCTGATCCGTCAGATCATGATTTTGTGATTTTGGTGACAGAAGTATATATACCTTATGATTGATAAATGTGGATCTAAACCACTAACCCATGCATGGCTTGAACGCCTGGGATCATCATGGACCCGAGCTCACTGGGTCCCATTTAGCATAATAATTAGGAATACAAGCACTAAAGAGTTAAGAACTAGTTACCAAAATCAACTTGAGTACTGTAGATTTGAAGTGAAACCCATTTTCCTGGGCCCGATCGGTCCGGACACTGACTGATGACGACTGTTCCCTGGATTTGTTGGTGGGGAAGGTTAGCACACGAACCTTGCTGCATGTTTGGGCTTCGAAATTCCGTTTCCAAAGAATCTCAATTTCAAAACCTTGGATAAAATCTCTTCAAGTACTCTGCATATGGTTTTATGGAGCAGACGGGCATAAGGAATGCTTGCAAATGAAGTAAATAATAAGAACATTTTAGTATATAAAAACCAAATGGTTGAAGAAAACAAATATGCTATCCTTTTGCTTCACTCGTGCATCTGATTCCATGTCTTCCTTGTTGGTACACCACCACCAAACTCTCACACTTTAGGTTGAGTTGACCAGGTTGAATCGGTGACTCAGCGAGTCTTGATGTTCTTGGACCCACTCATTTGGCCGACGGGCTACTCTTATGTTAGTTTTATACCATATAAAAGACACTACACCAAAATTTAATATTTGGAACGGTCATATCGTTGCTTTAGGTATGGATTTTAGCCGTTCCAAATTTGGCACATGTTTCGACTGTTTCAAATACAAACACAAAATCCTGGAAAGAAGGCCAAGACCTAACCGTCCATCTCTATCTCTCGCTAAGGCTGAAAGTTGGACAGGTTCAACCCAACCGACCCAACATTGGGTTGGGCTTGGGCAGGATGTATCGGGTTTGGTTTCGGGCTTGGGCCATACAAACGCCAACCCGATAAAACTTGGGTTGGGATCGGGTCGAGGTCTCGGGTTGCCCAATCCAACTCGAACCCGATCAATATATAAGTTCCTTATAAATTAATTATAATTGAGTGCGGATCGTCTATGTTGAACGCACAGGAAATTCCAATGCTGTCGGGTTTCATTGATCCATGTCATTCCGATGACTCAACCTAACAAGACACCAGATTTCTCTCTCCCAAATAGATTGCTTGATACATGATACGACTTTTAAAGGAGTAGTTATCGTATATTTTAGCTTATTTGTTTAGAAAAAAAAAAAAAAAAAAAATCTTTACGATAAATAATTACATATATAATTAATAAATTATAGTTATAAAAAATAAAATTTATATTGAAAATATAATAGATTAATGTAATAATGAAAATATTAGCATATATCTACCCGGTCAACCCGACGGAACTCGCTTGGGTTAGGCTTGGGTTGAGAATTCCTAACCCGAGGTTGGGTTGGGTTGGGTTGGGTTAGGATTGAGGTACAGGAACCTTGGGTTGGGTTGGGTTAGGATTGAGGTACAGGAACCTTGGTTTGGGCTAGGGTTGAGCACCAACCTGCCCGACTTTCAGCTCTATGACTCTCGCCCTCTACCGTGCTCCCTCTCCCCCTGCCTCTCTCTCCATCCCTCTCTCGCTCTCCCGCACTCACGCGCCCTCTCTCTCTCCCGCACTCACGCGCGCTCACGCTCCCTCTCCCACTCACTCTCCCACTCTCGCAAATCCCAGCCCTCCTCTCAATCAAACTCTCTAGCGAAAATATGCCCCTACTGCAACTCAGATCTGGTGCGGCCAGCCGTCTCCACAACTCGTACAATGCACTCCACCGTCCGATCCTCCTCTCTCGCTTCCTCCTCATTTTCCTCATCATTTCCGCCGCTCCTTCATCCACTTTTGAATATGATCACAAGGTACATTCTCAAACACTACCAATCTCTCTATTTCAAGGGATTAGCTTCGATCTCTAACCTTAGCTGGCTCAATCGCTATCAGATAGACATTAGATCTTCTGCTCGTACTTGATTTCAGCTTCGATCAGATCTAGAGAATCGTCTGGTAGAGATTCTAGGGATTGCATAGCTTCTGTTCGTTCTTTGGCTTCAGAGAGAGGTCTTTTCCGGAGAGTACTGTCTAGGCTTAGTTATATCTGGTTTAGGGATTTTTGTAAACATCGTTTTAGATCCTTTACTGTGAGAAGGAATTTAAGAAGAACCTCCAGTTGGCACCGCAGCACGTCGAGGCATCGAGGATGATGCTGCACCGGTTCGGGAACACATCATCATCATCTCTGTGGTATGAATGGAACTACATCGAATCGAAGGGCCGGATGAACAGGGGGGATCGCATTCGGCAGCGGGTTCAAGTGCAATAGTGCAATATGGAAATGCAACCGTACGATCAGGACCCCAATAGATGGGCCATGGTCTGATTGCATCCACAGGTAGCCAATAGAAATTCCTGATGTGGTCAAGCTCTAGCTCCATAAAGTTGATGATACGGAACAATGGAGGAGAGGCGATTACCATTTTCCTCACTGGAGATTGCATGTAATGCATATTTTTGGTAAAGGTATATATGCCTGTGTTACAATTTCTCTACCTTCAAGCACCTGTTGAGGATCACTAACGACTGGTAATGCTGAGATCCTTGGCAGAGCCACTGATCTCCACAAAGGAGCAACGAACTGGACCTTTTCTGATAAGGACACTTCGTGGAAAAAAATACCTGGCAGAAAAAAAAAAAAAAAAAAATCTTGATGCGTCCCTATATGATTGTTGGAAGTGAATCTTTCACCATTGCTACCTTAAACTATGAAGTACATCCAATTTCAACTGCTGCTTTATGCTATCAAAAGGGCACAACATCCTTGAGTAGAGTGTGCTTATTCAAGATGCAAAACTTCTACTGATTTGAAAATGTCCTAAAAAAAGCATGATTATTCTCACTTCATTTTTTTTCCTGATGGGTTTTACCAAATGACAAAATTTCAGGAGTCAGATCCTTGAAACTAGAAATGTGCAGGTCATAAGGAAGCATTTCAAAGATCTGACATATGTTCATGTGGAGGGTGAAAATTCTTCTGAGCAGAAGTTAGTAGTGTACACGGATACAGAGGACAATAGGGCCCTGCTTATGGTAAGGAGAAATGCAGAAAGACATTATGAATGAGTTGCATCTATGCCTTAACAAAATTATCAGAATTTCTTAGAAGTTCTAATTAGCTATTAAAGACAATGAAAATTAGTTTGATGTGAGCAATCATGTCAAATTTCTTTTGACAGTTGAAAATAACGTAAATCACCAAAATAAAAAGAATTGAATGGTATATAACATTTCTTATTTGTAAAGTGTTTGGAACCAACAGTTGAAACACCACTACACCAAAATTGTGATTAGGAACGGTAGATGTCTCATCCATATTCCCTTCTTTGCAGTGGCTGAGTATCAAGTTATTATACCAAACAATGCTTGTGCCACTCCTTTCAGAACCATCTTATCCCATAAATCGCAAGCTTCCCTCATTCTACCCTCATAGCTTTTACCAGCCCTTCCTAACACTACACCAAAGAATAGATTTGTTTGTTTTTTTTTTTTTTTTCCTTTCTTTCTTTCTTTTCTTTTCTTTTCTTGAAAGGTGCTTCCAATATATTTGTTGTCATGAATATTTCTGAAGCTTAACCATCTTTTTTCCCTGTAGGTTCTGACAATTAAACCAACTTTTGCTAATACAGAATATCCTATGGGTATTGAAGTTAATCTGTCACTTGGAAGGGGTTTCCCTACTGTGGAGCAGACTCCTTGTTTGTTTCTCAATTGACAAGCCATTATGCCAATCTCTTTGGTTTTGTTTGAAGATGTCATTAGTATTGCGTACCTCTTGATTCAGTTGTAACCTTTAGTGGAAGTCTTAACGTATCTTTGTTATTTCTTGGGCATTCTTAGTGGCCTAGATTTACAGATGTGTCTAGACTTTGTAGACATTGCGCGTGCTCTGATGTTGATGGATCAAAGACTAGATATAAACATGTGATTGATGGTACAGGCTCTTAATAGGGCAATGACTTCCAATTTTAGTGAAATCGAACTGTGAATTTCCATGTTTATCAACTGACATCCTGTGTTTGTGTTTGTTGTCAGTTTCTACGGGAAAAAAAAAAAAAAAAAATTCTGCCTAATACAAGCTCTTGTTATTTTTCAGGCTGTCTCGATGCAGTCAACCTATCCCATACAAGCCACCACCTTCAGGTATATACCCTGCCTCCTCCTCCAAACATGTGGAAGTGTAACCATTGAAGTTGTAATGCAATCATAGCGATGATAGACCAAAGAGAGAATTTGTGGTGCATCCAGCCATGACTTACATAAATTTCTGCTCATAGGCTCTTCGATGGTTCTGATTCTAGCACTTGCAAAATTGGTTTCTGTGATAGGAATGGGAAAACAGCCCGAATCTTGGTATGACCCTTCACCTGGACTGAATTAAGGGTCTAAATGTCCTTGGCATGACCCTTCACCCTTCACCGTAATTTTTTTGCTGGACAGCTAGTTGATGAAGGTTAGATTTAATGATCTAGGCTGCACTTGGATGAATGGTGGTTTAGGAAGTTAAAAAGAAAAAAGAGCATGGTTCTTTTGTGTGAAACATGGCTGATCAACTCCCATCTTAATTGCGAAAATTGTCTTCATTGATGATCAGTCTCGGTGAACAGCATGTTGGTTATTGTCATTTTGATTTTCTCACGTTAAAGCTCAGCGTTGTTGGTGGACGCCCATTTTCTTGTGGGGGAGATCAGTTATTTCAAAAAAAATACTTCTTTCTGCAAGGTCAGTAGAAACAAAAGATGATTGAGTCACATTTCAAAAATGTGGGTTTTAACGGATTACAGCCACAGGCAAGGGAAGATGCTTGGCATTCCAAGAAACTCATATTTGTCTTCCATTAAGGAATTTTATTACTTCTTGAAGCTTTCACGAGTCGACCATCTTCCTAGGTAATCTAAAATACCTCACTGTCATTCTAGTTTATGGATCTAGTTTAGAAGTGAACTATTTGAAGACCATGTTGAATACTTAGGCTAAGTTTTTGAATTTGAATTGAGGCATGAAGATCATATGTTGCAACTGCACATGATTTGGAGAACTTCTAAGTAATAAATGTCTCTCCACAACAACATGCCTGCAGTTTGTTTTTTTTTTAATATTTTTCACAAAAAATTCCAAATGCAGCCTAAAGCTTTTCATTTGAGGCATGAAGATCATATGTTGCAGCTGCCAAATCATTGTTAGAACTTTAAATGATAACCTTCTTCTGACAACTGCATGTCTGTGTTAATGCTTGATCCATTTTAATTGGTGAATTCTCAATTGCCATAAGTGGCTGGAAGCTTGTCTGTGCAGATAGGCTATCTTCCCCTTCCTATAGTCAGTCAGGAAGATCTTGACAGGCTTGCAGTGGGGCTGTAGGTTTTGCTCCCCTCTTCTCTCTTTTGCCCAGAGCTCCTGTCGCAGCCTGTGTGGCTGCTCGGTGGTTTTTGCGGCTTCCTTTTGATGCTGGCTCAGTTAGGGCTCAAGCATGGTGGCTGGGTTTGTGGCGGTAGCTTCAGGTTTGGATGGGTAGGCTGGGCTGCTCTGTTATATTGCTAGAGTTCGTCTCAGTTTGGCCCTCTCCTCTTATTTTCCTTTTTCTGGTTTGTGGTTTTGCTATATGATAGGCAAATTCCAATATGGGAAGGAGAATGAGTTGTATTTCTTTGTTCCAAGAAATTTGGAGAAATCACGGATGGAACACATTGTGAAACAAGAATATGGTTTTTGGAGGTCAAAAAAAAATAATAAAACAAAGTGGCTGGAAGCTTGTGTGTGATTGGGAACAAAAGGTAGAACATAAGCTTGCTTAAGATCTAAAGCACATGGGACTCAACAAATTCTGAACTGGGATTTGCATCCTAACTAGAGCATTCATGTGAATATGGATTCACCTGTCCATAGATTGTCTGATATAGGAGTTCTTACTGGCATTCTAAGCTCCAGTTTATTTCTATATTTCTTTGGTTGATATTGCTTCACTAAAATATGCCACTCTCATCTTGGTTTTCATTTAAGTTGAGAACACTTGAGAAGCTGTGACCTGCTGTCACAATTTCATTTAAGTGGTAATAAGCATGTCAGGTGACTTTGACTGAGGTGTTGGGTTCATTGAGCTCCAGAACGATACACACTTATATCTGCAATTAATCATGATGTATAAAACATGTCTGAACAAGAGCATTTTGTTACTACATTGAAAATTTGAACGTTGATATAATGCAGGTAAATATAAATTTCAAACGTCTTTGATTTGGGAGAAGATGCTCTTGATAAAGTGTTACACAATCTGTATGGAAATTTTGAGAAACTAAAGGCTTGTGGTGATGATTTAGCTTCTGAAATAATAAATAGATTGAGAATAATAGTGAATTGGACCTGCATTGCTACTATGGTGATATTATATGTTATGGAGTATTGCTTTTTGAATATTCTTCTTTTTGTAAATTTTGTAAGAATCATATATTTTACAGCTCAATTGAATGGAGCCTTGCTGCTACCTTGAGGTTGTGGGTTCAATTTGAGACTATTATCACACGTTTCATTTGTGATTTTAAAGATTGTGAGAGTATTTGAATTTCCTTAAAAATTCAGTTCTTTACTATCTGTTTAGCTGGGTTTAATAGTTCCATATTGCATTTGGACAGGTATTCAATCTTCCCAATTTAAAATCTTCACTATACATGTGCTAACCAAATAAGAAATTTCCATTTTGCACATTACAAATGCAAATAGAATGTAATCAAATTCCATTTTGCATTTGCAGGTTATAGCATTTTTGTACACTGCAATGCGAGGTATTGATTTAGGATTAAGAACTACACTTATAGTTATGGGATGTGATTGTAGGATGTGCATTTCATATTTATTTCATGTGCTTTGTTTCTCTGCATCATTATTATCTTAGGGTCTCACAACTTTCACCCTTCTGTTTTCCTAACTGTATGAAAATAGTGAGAGCTGATTTGGTTGGCTATCTTCCCTTGAAATGGACTTCTACCACTTTTCATCTTTGCATTTTGGACTTCTTCTTTTTTCTTTTTTTTTTCTATGAGTGATTGCTTTTGTTATTGCTTCATAAGTTGGTTGGTTTTTTTCGAAGATGCTATATCAACAGACAACAACTAATCTACTGCAGGTTCGAGAGTTGAATGGACAGCAAGTGGTTTTCATCTGAATAGTGTGTGGATGGATGGATGGCGTACAGATGAATGGCCAGCAGGGAATAGCAGATGAATAGCTAATAATTTAGACGGATGAATGATCAGAAAAGTGGCCTAAACGGCTATGATTTGGACTGAAGAATGGCCAGCAATCTCAACCATAAATGGACAATAATCTGGGATGTAAAATGAGCAGCATGCTGGTGTTAAATAACCTACGATCTGGTAGTGGAAACAGGCAAGAATCTAGACGTGAGTTAAGGTCAAGATTTGGATGAAGACAGAGCTTAGATCTGGACATTAACTCAACTCAAATAAGAGCTCTTAACTGAGCTTAGATCAGGCCATTATCTGAGCTTAGATCAGATCTGCAAATGATGGGAAGCCTATGCAGTGTGTGTCAGCAAGGTACTCTCTTCTTCTCTATGGGATTCACCTAATCATTTTCTTCAGTTTCTCTTTCATGCCACACATGCCATTTCAATTAGAGATAATTTGGCTTGCTAAATCTGTTTCAGGCATATGAATCACTGAAGAATAAGCAGAGAATTGTGAAATCTGAACGTTTGAACTTTTTAACTGTCAAATTGAAAAAGGTCGTCCCTCCTGGAAGACTTTTCAATGATTTAGATTATAGTAAATGATTTCCTTAGTCAAGGAAGGTTTCTGGATTATCTTTTGTTTGTTCATGCCCTTTTATGTGGTAATTGCAGGGTGTGAAAAAAGAAAATGCTAGGGGCCTGTTGTGATGTTTTTGCAGATGTGTCTCCCACACCATCAGTTGATCAGCCTGATTGACAGTCCAGATCATCTACATTTGGCTGGACATGATGTATATCTTGGATGTTTTATTCTCAGGGCTGTCAATGGGCTAGGCTTAGGCCCACCAGGCAAAATGGAAATTTTGAATAGGCCCAGGTTGACAGACCCAGCCCAAACAATTCAAATTTTGGGTCGAAGCCAATCCCTAGCCAGGCCTCTTAATGGCCCTGCTTATTCATGTGCCAGGTCTGCATGTGTTGCCACGACTAGATGCACGTGGCCTTAGGAAGCTCTATTTATTTAACCTTTACCGATTATCTTCTTTCCATATTGAGCAGTCTATTAAATGAAATTCATCAGCTGACATCGCATTTCATTTGTTGTTAGAATCATTCAAATTCCTTGTTCCTTTATTCATTTCAACATGTTTTCTCATGTGCAGGAACTGCTGAGGATTGCATCTTTGCAACATCTGAAAGGATTGCTTGGGATAGTTCATTTCACTACTAAGATGGGATTCTTGCCTGTAATGCTCTGTGTTTTTAAGCACAAACCTGAGGTAGGAGACCATATGCTTTTTTTCCCTTCTATGTTACACAAATGAGAAATTATACAAATTCTAATAAGTTAGAACATAATAGTGTCCCAATGAATAATTGAATTCCTGAGTAGTTTGTTGTTAGAATCATGCAAATTCCTTGTTCCTCTTGATATGAATAATAAGATAATTGCAATTGGGTCATGCAAACTAATTGTTTCAGTTCAATGTAATAGGCATTGAATCACAGCCTTTGATGGGTTTCTAGAGCACACAACTAACCACAGTATTTTTCACAGGCGGAGAATAACGACACCATCGAATCACAAGACCAGGGTTTCATAAGAGACCTTATTACACTTCACGACTGGTACATGGGCTATATAAAAAACAATTTTATGAACCATGCTCTCTTCCACAAAGTCAATTTTTGGGCTTTCAAAGCTCTCTCGTCTCGAGAGAGGAAGAGAGAGAAGAGAGAGAGAGAGAGAGAGAGAGGAGAGAGAGAGAGACTCTCTTCCCTCTTCTCTCTCTCTCTCTCTCTCTCTCCTCTCTCTCGTCTCTCCTCTCTCTCTCTCTCTCTCCTTTTTCTTTTTCTGTTTACTTACATATCATGGGTCATTTTGAAGGAGATATTGCAATTCATTTTATTTAAGCAACCAAACAAACCATAACGATGGGATTGTTAAGTTATCAAATTTACTGGTCTATAAACAATTCCTATCAAACTAAATAATCATGATGGTTTCATTGCAGGAAAAAGCTTGCTTGTAGGCTGTTGTTTGACAGGAGCACGAATGTTGACCATGAACGAAGCCTTTTAACAAAGCTGAAGCAACAATGGGGTGGCCAACTTACGTTGTAGATGGAAGGAATGGTCTGTCATATACTATCTACTTGCCCAAGCTAATTGCATGCATGCGTGTGTTTTCTTCTTCTTTCCCAAAGGGATTTCTTGGTGTTGTTCTTTCATGTTTTTCTGGCAATGCAGGTTACTGATTTTCCATTAGCAAGGGAGAATCAACAGAATGTTTTGAAGCTCCATGCCCATTTCCATCTTTATATTGCTAACAGAACTTGTGCTTTAACTTCACTATGGATTTATTCAGGATGATGGTTTTCATGTCTTTTCTTTTCTTTTTCAGACTATTCAACGTCTATGTTCGTAGCTTGCTCAGCTCCAAGATACATTCATGTTGCAAGGTACCCATATGGTAACCATTCCCTTTTGTTGCGTCGAAGAAATGAAAAGTTAATCTTGGAATTGTTTCAAAATACTTGATCTTTGGATGTTATAGGTGATTATGGCTGTTCATTCCAGTTTCACATAAATAAAATTCAGGTGGAATGATTCCACCTTTCCTTGAAAAAATAAAAAAGACCATCAGCCATCTATTTATTTCAAAAAAAAAAAAAAAAATAGGTGATTATGGTTTGAAGGTTGTGTCAGGAATATTATATTGGATTGATGCTAAGGGTCTTATAAGAATTTGTATGTTCTCAATATTGTTGTGCAGGATTTGGCAACTGTGGTCCCAGATCTTGAACCAGCATCCATATTATATATGGAAAACAATGAGAGAGGATATGATGTCTCTTATGTGGCATAACTTCAAGGTTTGATTGGTTTGTTGGACCACTATCTCTGAAATATTAACCCAATGTTCTCTTTCCATTGCAACTGACATGAACGAAGTCAAGTTAAAAGTTGTTTTATGTGGCAGGTTTTGATAGGATATGGTGCCATTGGCTACAATTCCTCGGATGCCACAATTCCTCGGAGTACATCCTTATTTCGATATAAGCTTTCATGTTCTTTTTACAATCATATAGAAGCTATGGTCTTATAATCATGCTTGATTGATAATTCTGAAGTATGACTCAGTTTCACACGAGCTAGTACTGAGATTTCAAGTATGTTCGAAGCCAATGTTGACTCTAATCTTCACTTGAATATTAACCCAATGTTCACTTTCCATTGCAATTGACATGAACGAAGTCAGGTTAAAAGTTGTTTTAGGTGGTGGGACCAAGATCTTGAGCCTAGAGATGGTTACAATGCCTTCAAAACTGATGCCCGCCATCTGAACATGGCCTAATCCATGGGCTGAAATTGGGAATATTGTCCCCTCCTGGGGTATATAGTCAAATTGACTTCAAATACATGCCTGTTTTGGAGAAGAGGTTATATCAACTAGGACCTTTTTTGTGTCAAGGTTTATTCACCGTGCATTTTGGTGAATCTTTACTATTGATGCAGGCTTTTCTCATGTGCTTAAAATTGTATAATGTACTGCTACTATTTTATTGACTTTTGCTCATAGTTGCATGGTTTTTAGGTTTAAATCGTTCTGAAATAAGAAAACATACTGTTCCCAAAAATTTGCGACGGTTTTCAACCGTCCTTAAGTTTTTGCGACGTGCTATTTAACTGTGGTTGAAAACCGTTCCTAAAGAGGGATTTTGGTGTAGTGAGATAATGGAGACTCATCCTTCTTGTATGTGGCACTGTTGAATAGCTGTCCATGTCATCTAAATTGAAGGTCTCATTGTGGATGGAGCGATCAAGCAATCCACCCGTATAATTAAAGATTATGAAATGGATGGTTATAAGTAAAATATGTTAAACTAGAAATTGCGGAGTTGCAAAGGACTGTGTTGTGCATCAAATATGGAGATCAAATAAATTGGATAAATGATGTACCTGGTAAAAACGCCATCGTTATAAGCTTGATGTTACAGTCTTCCGCACCTTACACCCTTTAGAGAAGCACCAAGATGGGAATAGAAGCTTCAGTCGTATGTAGGTTTGGGGATCCAACCTTATTTATATAGTTTAGAGGGTTGAGGAGTTTGAAACCCATCAACCCCCCCCCCCCAGGCTTCACACGAATTTAGGATTCCTAGTTCAACCGAAACACCACGCGAGCAACACAGTTTTAGTGCACTACCCCTATACGATTCTAGATCAATCACAACTCGAGTGGGGCCTACTGCTATGCCCGATCATGTTATCCAATCTTTAGGGTAATCCAAACCATTGATCAATAAGGCCCACCTTATAAAATTCTTACATTCTCCACTTGGGCCGCATTGTTCAATGTCAAGTATTAATATTTGGAAAACATTTTGAAAGCACGTATTAGTATTTTTTTATTTTTATTTTTTAACATCTGAATGGTCAACCAATGAAATTGTTATATAGTACAGGCAACACTTTTACAATTTGGTCCATCAAGACCACTAGTATCAAATTGCGGTAGCCATTATGACATTTAATCTAGGCAAAATGAGACTAAGCACGGTCATAAATATTACTAGTCTTAATGACATAGATCAGGAACTATGAAGTGTGGTATAATGATTACACATAGTGTGATGATGTGTGTTTATCCTTAAGAGGTCCAGGAGCTTTCACATGTTTACAATGAAACATAACTATAATTTCACTTTCTCAAAATAAATTGTGCACACATAAAAGAAGCATAAATCAATTTTATCATAGAATCATCAAAACTTTATAAATGAGATCTTTTCAATGTCTATGAAAATAAAACACGTTCAACGCCTACTAATTGAATACATCTGTGGGGTCAATGACTTCTATGAATGTTACATGCTCTTGAAATGACGTAATAAGGAGCCCTTTAGTGAGCGGATCATCAATCATATGCTTAGTGCCGACGAACTCCACCTACACTAAACGATTCCGAACACTTTCCTTTACATCAAGATATTTAATGTCGATATGCTTCAACCTTGGTGAATGCTTGCTGTTACATGAGAAGGAAACCGCAATTCAGTTATCACAAAAGATTCTCAATGGTTTTGGGATATGATCCAATACCTGCAAACCTGAGAAGAAACGTTGTAACTATAGTGCCTGATTTGATACTTCATGACAAGCAACGAACTTTGTTTCCATGCTGGATGAGGTTGTTGTCAATTTTTTCACGCTTTTCTAACACACAATCCCACCAACCATTATGAAGATGTATCTTAAGGTAGACTTCTTTGTGGCAATGCAGCTAGCATAATCCGCATCCGAGTATCTAACCAACTCTAAATGATCGGACCTTCTATATGTTAGCCCGAAATCTTGTCCTTTACGGGTAGTACAATACCTTCTTTACAGCTATCCAATGTTGGATTTCTATTTTAGAGAGATACTTGCCCAATAGTCCAACTGCAAAGGCAATATCCAGTCGTATGTAGACTTGAGTATACATGATGTACCCTACTACTGACGTGTACGAAAAATCCTTCATTTGATTCTTTTCCAAATCATTCTTAAGACACTGGAACTGGCTGAATTTATCACCCTTTATAATGGGCGATTATCTATAAGCACAATTTTGCGTGTCATATCTTTCGAGTACCCTATCAATATAGACCCTCTAGACAGGCTATGTAGTCCGCATGATTTATCACAGCGTATCTCAATGCCAACGACATAAGAGGCGTCAACAAGATCTTTTATCTCAAACCTTTGAGATAAAAATTTCTTGATATCACTCAACATCTTAATATCACTGTTAGCCAACAAAGTGTCATCAACATACAAAACCAATATGACGAACTTATTCCTACTGATTTTAACGTAGATACACTCATGTATAGTGTTTTCTACAAAACCATATGAGAAAATCACTTCATGCAACTTCAGGTACTACTATTGTGATGCCTATTTCATCCCATAGATGGATTTCTTGAGCTTGCAAACCATATGTTTTGAGTCATTGGCTATAAAACCTTCAGGTTGCAACATATACACGTTCTCGTTTAGATCTCCATTGAAAATTGCAGTCTTTACATCCATATGAGGCAGCTCCTAATTCATATGAGCTACAAGAGCTATTATGATCCCGAATGAGTCTTTCTTAGATACCGGTGAGAAAGTCTCCTTAAAATCAATTCATTCACATTGGTTAAAACCATTGGCAACAAGTCTGGCCTTATATCTTTCGACATTAATCTTAGAGTCTCATTTGATTTTGAATACCCATTTACAACCAATCGGTTTTATCCTTTGGGATAACTCAATAAGATCGCATAAAATAATACAATACCAAAATTAACGTCTTAATTAACAATCTAACATTCATAAACATGTAAGACACAATTTGATCTAATAACTCTTTCTGGAATGAAAAAAAAAAACTGGGTGAAATACTCGTGTGTGCTGATCCTTTTAAGGGATAACCCTCGATAGAGCACCGATGTAAAACTTTTAGGGACAAGAGCTCATGGCAGAGCACCCATGTGTGCATATCTTTTAGGAATTCATCCTATACAGAGCACCAATATTGTGTCGATCCTTTCTTGAATGACCTTGGGTAAAGCACCCATAACAATATAATGAACCATTTTTCCGTTTTCTCAATATTCGTAACAACATACTAATAGGCAATGAAAGATATATGCATGAATGGTACAATCTTTGACTTAGCAATTTAACCAAACAAATTTACACTTTTACACTTGGAATATTAACAAAAAAAAATTATAATTACAGCTAGCATATAATAATGAGATTAACACAAATTTCAAAAGCATACAATTCGAGTATTAGGGTTCATAGGGTTGAATCTATAGATTCAATGTATAAAAATAAACATTCATAACATAAAAATCTCAAAAACGTCACTAATTATTCTAGAATTCCATATCCATGATTCTCTAAACACACATAGCAATGATTTGAATTGGGGATTGGCAATGTAAGTAAAATTTAGGATTGACATTTACACATGTATAGTAGCCAATGGAATAATAAATCCATCATCCACATTTACAGTACTATCATCTAAATTCAAGACTAAAAAGTTCATAACATGCAATGAAAGCCTTGTGCGAATTACCATTTTTGAATTTAGTTAAGAATAATCCAACGTCTAGATTTAAATATGATAGAATTTGTAAAATTCCCAAACAGGGATGCATGATCACCTACTTGATTTAGTGTGTCAGAACCCATGTATGGGTGGATTAGATGAGAAGATCTAAGATCGATACGAATGTGATCTGTTTGGCCCTTTTAGATTAAGTTCAAATCGATTCAACACAACGCCACTTGGTGAGTGTTTCTACATGAAATGTTAGAGATCTCTATAGGAAAACACATATACTAATTATACTTCTATTATCCTAAAATTTATATCTTCTAAACTTGAATCCAACTATATCAACACATCGACTTGCTGAGTCAGTGAATCGACTCAATGAGTAAAGCCTTCTAGTGAATCGACTCAATGAGTAAAGCCTTCTAGACTACAACAATGAATTGATTCCTAAATAAGGAACTTGGGAGGAAGCTTACTTTATAGATGGCATATATGGAGCTAGATTTTAACCTCAAAATCGGTTTGGATTTACAAGAGAACTTACCGTGCAACTTTGTTCGACAGGAGACAGTGTGCTTTAATGGCGATTTTCTATTCTCGGCATATTTTGATGTAGCGATCTTTCTGAACGGCATGGATTCATCCTATAAAGCTTGTAAATGGTTGAAATCTAAGCTCTACACCCAGTTTGTCAGTGACTACATGGTTGAAGAGTTCTCAATTTGCGTAAGCTGAAGATACGGAGAGAACGTGAGAAGTGTTTTTTGATTATCTAGAAATGTGAAAAATCATTTGAACTTAGAGAACCACTGAATGGAGTTGGTTGAGGAAGATACAATGACTGAGACTTGTGTGATGGGCTATACATGAATGGCGGTGTTACGGAAGGAGTGCCGGATTTTTCGAACGTGGGAGAAGTTGCAACCATGAGGAGTTACGAACCGGATCTGAAATGGAAGTTAGGTGGGCTCCACCATGAAGTCTGATGGGAATCAAAGTCGTTCATGAGGTTTGCAACATCTCGATATAATGTGAGCTCAAAAGTGAGGCAAATCCGTTGATCAGGTGGATCGCACCAAAGGTTTTGAAGAAAAGGATTGAAACATATGGAGTTTTATGGGATTCCGATTTGAATGGACGGTCCGGATTTAGAAGGTGGGCCCCATATGATGGATGGTCCTGGACTCAAATGGGTGTGGGGTGTCTCTGTGTGAAACCGAATAGGAGAAAGAAGAGAAAAAAAAAAAAAAAGAAAAAGTCGGGGCAGTTGCCTCGAGTGGTGACGTGTCGAGGCACGTCACTTAACACACAAATCCTGCTGTAAAGCACTCTAGGCTCTGTGGGGCCACAGGTTGTATGGGTCAAAACCATTCCGTTAATCAGGTTTTACCGTTGAGACTATGGGGATGGGATACCGACCATAGGTTTTTACGTGGTTGGAGATTGTTTTATTTTTATTTTTAAATCTGGCTGATCTTCCACACCTACTGGTCTAATAGGGTTTCATACCTGATGGACGGAGTGGATTTACACATACAGTACAGTGGGGCGGATAGAGTTCGGGTATCTCTAACTGCTGCGTAAAACAGGCGTTGTAGAATATCCCCGTCCAGATCAAGGTGGTAGGCTCATCAAATGACTTTGGACGGCCGTACTTCTTTGTCAGGAGCAGATTGCCTTTGGCACCACGTGGCCCAAGATCTGTGGGACTCGGCTTGATGTATTCGTTTTATCCAGGCCGTCCATCCATTTTGCCTCATTTAAGGTCTTGAGCCTAAAAATGATGTAGAATCAAAGCTCAAGTGGACCACTAATAAAAGTTTTTTTAATGATTATTTTACCAATAAATAAGTATCCACCTATTAGAGTTTATGATTATTTCACCAATCTAATTTTTGGGTCAGAATTTAGTGACAGTAATTTTTACAATTTAGTTGGTTTACATTAAATTAATACATGCAAATTATAACATCTCTAAGTGCCTGTGCATCAAGCATCACATGCCGCCGGAGTATCAAAAACTCTCTTCATGTTTCCCATGCCAGGTCAGCATAGCCATGTTGTAGCCACTACGACTGCCTAACACGAGCGATTATCCAGAGTCATAAAAAGTCCACGGTGGATCCCAACAAATAGATGGATCGTATCTTTTATTGTAAGGTAGATATCATGCACGTGCACATTGATTCACAACGTATATATTCCAAATCCATTGGAGATAAAGGAGAATTGATTTTCAACTTGAAAATTTCAAGAAGATTTTATTATATATTCATAATAATAATTAAATAAAATAAAAAAATAAAATAAAATCCCCAACGTCAAAAATTCTTCATCTCCTATCCAAGTGCTCTTCTCGCGTGAAATCCCTGCATCCTTTTCAGTACTTCTTCGTCCAACGGCCTACTTATTGGGAAAAAGAATTTTGATACTCAATCATAGTGATGGATGATACACAGGCGCTTAAAATTTGTACTTGGAATACAAGTAATTAAGGTAAAACCGTACATATCATGTTTACTAGCTTAGATGTATGGGTAACTAAATTAATCTTAAATTACGGTTCTAGACATCAATCACACTCCCTATATTTTTTTAGGCTGTCCATTTAATGACTATCAGATGGGAGGACATTATTGGAAGGTCAAAAATGATAATATCCAGTGGTATTATTTCAATAAACAAGTGTCCATGAATCAGAGGGTAGAATTGTTCGACCAATCTGATTTTAGGGACAGAATTTAGCGGCAGTGCTTTTCGCAGGTACTTGGAATTTCTAAGTACGTGTGTATGAAGCATCATACGCATCCAGACTATTAAATAACTGGAATCCGATGGAGAAATTTCGGACTGTGCCCCACCTTTTATCCAGCTGTTTTTATGAAAGAAAACAAACCTTCTTTTGCAACTTAGACCTGCACGTACGGACAGCGAATTTGAGGACGAAAATACCCCTCCCTTTCGAAGACAAGCGCTGACGCTCCTCCAACCAAGAGTTGCACGAACGGCTCAAAAGAGATCGAAGTTACATGGCCCCACAACTATGTATTTATTATATCCACAACGTTCATCCGTATTTAGAGATCATTTCGAAGCATTATCCAAAAAAAAAATCATATCCAGATCAAATGGACCACACCACAGAGCAGCGGAAAAACTGATTTTCACCATTAAAAATTTTGTAGGGCCCACCACTTGATAGTTAGATTTGTCTTATTTTACGTCTCAAGCTTAATATGAGCTCGCCAAATCGATGGACGGTTTGGATATAACACAGACCTCATGATGGGACCCACAAAAGGCGGTGGGATTACAACAGCAAAAAAAAAATAAAAATAAATAATAAATAATAAATAATAAAAGAATCTATAGTTACGGATTATAACCGTAGCCATATCCATAGCCTAGAAAATCGGCAAGGCAAACTAGAAAACGGCGGGGCAAACTAGAAAAACAACGGGGCAAACTAGAAAACGGAGGGGCAAACTAGAAAAACGGCGGGGCAAACTAAAAACAGAGGGGCAAACTAGAAAACGGCGGGGGTAAACTAGAAAATGGCGGGGCAACTAGAAAATCGGCGGGGCAAACTAGAAAAACGGCGAGGCAAACTAGAAAAACGACGAGGCAAACTAGAAAACACAGCGGGACAAACTAGAAAACGGCAGGGCAAACTAGAAAATTGTCGGGCAGGGCAAACTAGAACCCCGGAGGGGCAAACAAGAAAATCGGCGGGGCAAGCATGAAATCAGCGAGACAAACTGGAAAAATCGGCGGGGCAAGCATGAAAATGCGGGGCAAACTAGAAAATCGGCGGGGCAAGCATGAAAAGCATGAAAAATTGGCGGCGAGAAACTAAAAAATCGGAGGGACAAGCATGAAAATGGCGGGGGGGAAAAAAAGCCATGTAACGTAGATATATCGAAATATTGTCGATATATCGATATATCGACAATATGTCGATATATCATTGCTTGATTTTGTCGCTTATACGAATATGGTCGATAAATATTGAATTAAGGTCCTCATTTGTCCAGCAACTTAATCAAAAAATTCCAGAGAACGTCGATTATTCGACAACTATATCAATAGATCAATGCTTAGATTTTATCGATTATCGACATAGTCGATATAATATCGAATGAAGTCCTCATTTTTGTCCAGCGAATTAACCAAAAAATTTCATGTAAGTAGGATTATATCGATCATATTGCGATATTAGATGTTTTATTTTGTCGATATATCTTACATATTGTCGTATATCGAGCATTATGTGTTGTTTTATAATTGTGTTCTTTTGTGGGTCCATCATTGTCACGCCCCGAAATTCGGGTACCTAAATAAGGTATTCAGGACCCGAATCTCAAGGTGTGAATTATGATATGATGACATTTATTACATTCTAGCTGATTCAACCAATATTCAACATAATCTAAAAGGAAATACAACTGAATATTTATTAAACTCAACTCTTTGATAGTTGTTCATTTCTACATCGACATTTAATATAAACTAAACCTAATTAACAAAAGAAAACTGAATGAATTAAACTAAACAAATTTTCTAGAAAATAACATTAATAGTAGAGGCCCGCCTGCTCGTAGTATTCCAGCTCTTCACCTGTACATTTTATTTTAGTAGGATGAGCATAACAGCCCAGTAGGGTCATTTCTTACCCAAAATTCAATATGTTCAGATAATATTACTTTTATAACAATGAAGGAAAAATAAAATACCGATAATGAAATTTGACAACAGAATTGAAAAAAAATGCGATGCATGTGATATTTCCATGAATACTTGTAACATTTAAATTATTTCTTACAACACCGTACCCAAGTGGATGGTCACGTTGCATTAACGCCCACGCACTGGTACTCATGGTGAGGGACCCATTTACACATTAGCTGGTCAGACTACTGCTCCAGTTGTACCTCTGACGTATGTCCACGCACACCAATGTACTCATACGTCGTACACAAAGGAGACTCCAAAGGATCCAGTGGGTTCTAGGGTCTTTCACCCAAGGGACACAATTGCCCTACTTGCTAGCTTTAGGGTCTCTCACCCAAGGGACACGATTGCCCTACTTGCTAATTATACACATTTTTTTTTACAATAAATAATCAATAAATAAACATGAATAACATGAACAATTTCAATATCAACAAAATAATGATTAATAATTTAATCAATCCAATTTCTAAACTATAATGCAAGTACTGAACAAGGTGTATAAATTTGTTAAAATATCAGGTTCTACATGAGCTCTACCCTTGAGCAATAAATCTCACATTGAGTAGATGAGGCCTACTAAAATTCATAGTTATTTCACATTTCAGCTCAAATTATTATTATTATTATTATTATTATTATTATTATTATTATTTATTTATTATTATTTATTTATTTTTATTTTATTTATCATATATTTTTTTTGTGGTCCACCATTAAAAGTTGGTTCATCAATTTGGACGATCAAATTTACCGTACAAGCATTTCAATATGGACGGTTGAGGAGTCACCACCATATTAAGAATGGCAGTAGACTATCATGATAGTGTTATTTAATAAGGAGGCAGAGTGTGAAAATCAATCCATACAACAAACTAAGTATTTGGTGTCTCTCAAATTAATAATTTAAAATTGCAGGTATATGTGAATCTTTACACTACAGAATCTAAGGGGTTATGACCCTTTGCACAATCCAAAGCTATTGGTTCATTTCTAGAATTCATACAGCAACTCCAATGCCCCACCATTCATTTCTTCAAAAAAAAAAATAAATGGAAAGCTACTCGCGCAAGTAGGATTTAAATCATACTCGTGTGTCACGTGTCACACGAGCCACGTGTGTGATATCTATTCCGTTCATCTGAGAGGTCATGTTTTCTATGTTCCCTTAACTGAAAATTTGAACGTTAAACTAATTAAGTGGACTATACTTGTAAGTTGAATAAGGAACATTGTTAGCCTTCATTCATTATGGTGTGCCTAAGAAAAATAGACAGACTGTGTTCTTTTTATTATTATTATATTATATATATATATATATATATATATATATTTTTTTACTATTGGGCACGTCAAAGATGTGGATTACATAGTAGATTTTCAGACTTACACACGTGTGTTTTGCCGCATGTAGCGACGAGTAAGATTGTAGTCATGCTGGCATATCTCGTACTATCAGAGTCCCTTTAAATAAGAAGATCTCCAGTACAACAGATTTGAAACATTACGGTCCATTAATAAATAACTTCTAACATTTAATATATATATGAAAAATCTAACCCATTTACTAAGTTTATTAAACAATTAGGATCACTTACAAAAAAAAAATATACTTACATTCACTCATTAATGGATAATACTATTTATCAACAGTTATAACTTATTTTCTATTTTTGAGGATATCCTGACTAGTATATAGGAATAATTTTTCATATAAGTGATCTTCATGTTGTTTTAGATGTATTGGAAGGGTTGGATTTTGTATGAACTTACTATGTCATAAATCTATTGGTGGGTGGACCGTAACTTACGGTCCAGCTTGATGGACTAGAAACTTTCTCCATTAAAGAAATTTCTCACGGTGCATCCTCTGACTTCTCATGAGGAGTTATTCGATACTCTGGCAGAGTATGACAATTGAAACACAGGCACTTTAAAATTGTATTGTGACATATGATAACATAAAATATTTTATAAATAAAATTTATAAATTAAATATAACTTTAGATAAATTGTTTATTTATTTATTTATTATTAATTTTTAAAAAAAAAAAAACTTATATTAAATATCAGAAATATAAAAATTCCTAAATAAATAAAATTCCATACATAATAATCAAAAACATTATTCTTATAAAAATGCTGGATTAAATAAACATAATTAAATAGCTGAAAATAATAAATTTCAGGATAAGATCACCTACCTTTTAAAAAAAATCTGATGACCGGCCTCGCTTTAATCTTTCTCTTGATCTACAGAGCTCTCTCTCTCTCTCTCTATTTTTTTTGATTAATTCCTTCGATTCTTTCTTTCTCTCCCTCTCCTTTTTTTTTTTATAAACGGATGCGAAATGAAAATGGAGGTGGAGGTATGGATTATGGGCGGTTTCGTTTAGTGGGAGGTTTCGGCGCCCATTACCGTACGAAAAGGAAGGAGAACGGAGAATGTGGTTTAGTCGGCGTGCGAAAGGTATAACTTATTTTATTTTTATTTCTTTAGATCTGGTAGGTCCCACTAGTAATAGTATAATCTACTCCGTCCATCATCTTGGCCTGGCCAAAAGAAGACGTAAGGCCAAAAATGAAGCTGATCCAAAACTCAGGTGGGCCACACAGAAGCGGACGGTGGAGTTACTTCCCCTAAAAAAATGGGTTGTTACATTCTACCCCCCTTAATAAAAATTTCGTCCCCGAAATTTAACATACCTATCATATGAAGAGATGAGGGTACTTCTCTCGGATGTCATCCTCTCGCTCCCATGAAGCTTCGTCCTCGCCATGATGCCCCCACTGAACCTTCACGAGTGGTATCGATCTTGTTCGAAGTACTTGCTCCTTCCTGTCGAGGATGCGGATCGGTTGCTCTATGTATGAAACGTCCTCCCGAATTTCCAGCGGCTCCCAGTCAATGATATGTGATGCATCTCTCTCGTATTTCCGAAGCATAGATACATGAAATACGTCGTGGACACCAAAAAGTTGAGGAGGTAAGGCTAGTCTGTAGGCTACGAGACCTACTCTCTGCAAGATCTCGAATGGTCCAATGTAGCGTGGTGCCAATTTTCCTTTCTTTCCAAATCGCATAACTCCTTTCATCGGGGATACCTTCAGGAACACATGATCTCCTATGGCGAACTCCAAGTTCTTTCGACGATTGTCGGCGTAGCTCTTCTGGCGACTCTGAGCGGTACGTAGACGTTCTTTGATAACGCCGATCTTCTCGGATGTCTCTTGCACTAGTTCCGGTCCCAACAATGTTCTTTCCCCCACTTCGGTCCAACAACTTGGTGATCTGCAGGGTCTTCCGTATAAAGCTTCGAATGGCGCCATGCCAATACTAGACTGGAAACTATTGTTGTAGGCGAATTCTATTAAATAGAGGTGGTCGTCCCAATTTCCCTTGAAGTCAAGAATGCAGCTGCGAAGCATGTCTTCTAGGATTTGATTTACCCGCTCCGTTTGTCCGTCAGTCTGCGGATGAAAAGCCGTGCTGTAGTTTAGCGTCGTTCCCAATGCCTTCTGAAGACTCATCCAAAAGCGTGATGTAAACCTGGGGTCTCGATCGGATACAATGGACACAGGAATGCCATGAAGTCTAACAATCTCCTTGATATATTGCTTGCTTAAGTCATCTAGGGATGAAGAAATACGTATAGGAAGAAAGTGTGCTGACTTTGTTAGCCGATCCACGATCACCCATATCGCGTCATGATGACGGCTTGTTTTCGGTAGTCCGACAATAAAATCCATCGATATATGCTCCCATTTCCACTCTGTGACCGGTAATGGTTGTAAAAGTCCCGACGGCTTCTGATGCTCCACTTTAACCTGCTGACAAGTAAGACACCTTGCAACGTAGCTGGCTATCTCCCTCTTCATATTACTCCACCAATATTGACGTCGTACATCACGGTACATCTTAGTTCCTCCTGGGTGGATGGTGAATTTTGTGCGGTGCGCCTCATTTAAGACTTCTTGCTTCAATTCAGATATGTCTGGAACACATAACCTCCCTTGAAATCTGACCCCACCATCAGAGCTTACTCGCCACTCCGAGTCGTCCTTTCCCGCTTCTTCCGTTATTTTCTCTTGTAACCATGCATCATTCTTCTGCGCTTCTATTATTCGTCGCACCTAGAAAAGAAAATTCTAAATAACTACAGCCTAATATACGAATTAAAGGATAATCTAAATGGATAATTAAGAAATTTCTTACCAGAGTGGGTTGCACCACTAAATTACTGATATAAGCCCGAGGTTCATCGATACGAAGTCTAACTTCAAAATCTTTAACTATATCAAGCATCTCCCATTCTTTAATCATTAAGCTCGCCACCAGCTTGCGCGTCTTCCTGCTTAACGCGTCGGCTACGACGTTCGCCTTACCTGGATGATAGCAGATGTCGAAATGATAATCCTTCAAGAATTCCATCCATCTCCTCTGCCGCATATTTAAGTCCTTTTGATCAAAAAGATACTTTAAACTCTTGTGATCCGAATACAGTTCAAACTGCTCACCATAAAGATAATGCCTCCAAATTTTTAAGGCAAACACTACAGCTGCAAGCTCTAAGTCGTGAGTGGGATAATTCTGCTCATGAGGTTTCAACTGCCTTGACGCGAATGCTATTGCTTTACCGCTTTGCATCAGCACGCATCCCAACCCTTGATAAGATGCATCAGTATATATACAAAATCTTTCCCCTCTGCTGGTAAGGAAAGCACTGGGGCTTCCGTTAATCGCTTCTTCAATTCAGAGAAAGCCTGCTCGCATTTTCATTCCATTTAAAAGAAGTGCCCTTCTTAGTCAAGTTAGTCAACGGCCTTGCTAATTTAGAGAATCCCTCAATGAATCTTCTATAATAACCAGCTAATCCGAGAAAACTGCGCACTTCTGTCACATTGGTGGGTTGCTCCCAATTTAACACTGCTTCGACTTTCGATGGATCTACCGACACTCCTTTTTCCGATATCACGTGCCCCAAAAACTTTACTTCATTCCTCCAAAAGTCACATTTTGAAGCTTTGGCATACAACTGATTGTCCTTTAGAGTCTGAAGGGCTATTCGAAGGTGTTCAGCATGATCTTCTTGCGTCTTGGAGTAAATTAAAATATCATCTATGAACACTATCACGAATCGGTCTAAATATGGTTTAAAGACCCTGTTCATGAGATCCATAAATACTGCTGGAGCATTCGTTAGTCCGAAGGGCATCACTAGAAATTCATAATGGCCGTACCGAGTCCTAAAGGCAGTCTTAGGTACATCTTCATCTCTAATCCTCAACTGATGATATCCAGACCGTAGGTCTATCTTTGAAAAATATTTTGCTCCCTTCAACTGATCGAATAAATCATTTATCCTCGGCAGCGGGTACTTGTTCTTGATAGTCGCTTTATTAAGTTGACGGTAATCGATGCATAGCCTTAAAGACCCATCCTTCTTTCTTACAAATAATACCGGTGCACCCCACGGCGACGTACTAGCCCTAATGAAGCCTTGGTCTTGGAGCTGCTGAAGTTGCTCCCTTAATTCTCTCAATTCAACAGGTGCCATACGGTATGGTGCTCTGGAGATTGGTGCAGTCCCAGGTACCAGATCGATTGTGAAATCTACATCTCTCCTTGGCGGTAATCCAGGAATATCTTGAAATACTTCTGGAAATTCATTAACAATCAAAATTTGTTCCACTCCTTGAGGTTCAACTTCCGAGATGGCTGACAAACTAATCGGTGCTCCCTTCCTTCGTGTCCCATGGAATTGTAACGGTGCTCGCCCATCGATATTTAATATGACCATCTTCTTAAAACAATCGATTTTTGCCCGATATAAAGATAACCAATCCATCCCCAATATAATATCGTATTCTCGCATCGGCATAACTATGAGATTAGCTGGTAAATTTACGTTCTCGATCATAATCGGACAGGATTTACAAATTTGACTTAGGTCCACTGAATTACCAAGGGGGTTTGCTACTGCTAACTTTTTATCTAAGGGAGTAGGAGATAACCCAATCGAGCATAAAAGGCAGTAAGAAATAAATGAATGCGATGCTCCAGAGTCAAATAACGCTCTAGCTAAGGATGAATAAATGACGATGGTACCTTCGACTACATCACTGCTAGCCTCGATGTCAGGCTGAATAATGTCATCTGTTGGCGGTGCTGGATCCTCATATAAGGGTGCGGCATCATCATAAGTCTGAGTCGCTCCATCCTCAAACTGTGCTGGAACATCATAACTTTGAATTGACCCTTCGTATTGTTGCGCCAAGTTCTCGTACGGCTGCACTGTGTCATCTCCTGACTGTACAAGGGCGTAGACTCGGCCTTGAGCTTGTGGTCGTGGTGCCTGAACTCCATGCCTCGACTGCTGGTACTGCTGAGGTTTAACCTGTGGCGGCGGCTGCTGAGGTGGTCTCTGATATACCGATGAAGGTCCTTGCTGTGGTGGCCTCGAGTATGACTGTAGTGGCCTCTGTGGATATGGCTGAGGTGGTCTCGGGGAAGGCTGTGATGCGGAAGGATGTAATGGAGGTCGCTGTGACATAAACGGCGGCGCATGTTGCTGGGGAGGCCTGAAAGACTGATGTGAAGGTCCTGCCCTTTGTGGATATTGAGTACGTTGTGGTCTGGAACAAAAACGAGAAGTGTGGCCCTCGAGTCCACAATTATAACAAAATCCTGAAAATCGTGGTGCAGGAAGGAAGTGCTGTCATCGGTCTGGCCATCGATGTCGATGTTGTTCTCTGTCTCTTAGCTGCATCATGCTGGGCCGTAGATATATGTGTAGCAGTTCTAGCACCACTCTTTACGTCCTTCCTCTGATCACGATTCTTCCAATATTCGTTGATGTCTTTCTCCACTGCTAGGGCACGCTCCAACACTTCGGCATAGGTCTTCTGTACGAAAGGGGCTAATCGGCTACGAATAGATGCTCTCAGACCCTCCTCAAATTTTTGTGCCTTACGGGTTTCATCAGACACCAGAAAAGTTGCAAATCGCGATAGCTCCGTAAACTTAGCATCATACTGACGCCACCGTCATATCACCTTGCTCCAATTTCATAAATTCTCCTGCCTTTTGATTTTTCACATATAAGGGAAAATATTTATCATCAAACTTCTCACAAAACTGGGCCCAGGTCCAGACTTCAACACTCGGGTTCATCCTAACAACCGAGTCCCACCAATGATCCGCCTCCCCTTCTAGCATATAAATAGCCAATTCTGCTTTCTGGTATTCATCACACTTCATAACTGTGAATATCTTATCAATCTGTTTCTTCCATACCTCGGCCTCAGATAGGTCAGGTCCACCCTTAAATACAGGCGGTCTTTGTCTTTTAAACCTTTCCAATAAAGTTCCTATCCCTACATTAGCTACGTGAATAGTTTGGGTTTGACCTTGCGCTTGAGCTTGTCCTTCTGCTTGAGTCTGTCTTATCTGGTAGCCCACAAGAGCCGTAAGATCACTTATGGCTCTAAGAATTCCACCCATAAGTGACCCGTTTTCAGTGGTATCGGGACCAGGAGCTCCTGATGTGGCTCCGACGTCTATGTTTTGATCCGCCATAATCTATGATTAATTTAAACATGTAAGCTTAATGTATAACAACCAAGGTAGGTTGTAATAACTAAATTGAATTCTAATATCATTAATGGAGTGCATACTACTTAAGGTCTATAGAAGCATGAAAAATTTATTGGATTGCAAGAATATTTGATGATCTAAAAGAATAACATATGAAGATTAAGAGAATTCAGGCAGTGACATGTATCAAAGTTGTAGTGCAGAAAATTCAGATTCTTAGGATACTATTCTCGCTAATGTTTTTGATACTTATAAGTGTTAAATTGATCTAAAAATTTTTATGAGGATACATATATGAGTTTACTATAATTCTGTAAAATTTCAGCATAATACAATGTCTAATTTTTTTTTCTAAAATTCGGATAATTAGGTCTGTCCAGAAACAAACGATTTCTGACTAGTATACACATAACTTAATCTTGGTAAAGGATAAACCTATATTTATATTTTTAATTATTTTTTACTAAAACTACACTTGTTAACCTACGACTGGGATTTTGAATCAACTTAAAAGGAGTTTTAATTAATTAGTTATGACTTTTACAAGTTATGTATTTTCTGCTTACTATTGCTGTCCAATTTAGTGTAGTATGCTAAAAATTCTTAAAAATTCCTTAAAGTTCAGATTTGGGTTATTAGTTCAATGTCAAGTCTAAATAAGATTATATATGATATCAATATAATACAATGATCCCTAAATTTATATTTCTATTTTTCCTATCATAAAAGCAAAAAGATTTATGTTTGGTTCATTAATTCTAAAGGCAACCCTAGGTCCACAATTTTTAATCTAACTGGCTTTGATACCAAACTGTCACGCCCCGAAATTCGGGTACCTAAATAAGGTATTCAGGACCCGATCAAGGTGTGAATTATGATATGATGACATTTATTACATTCTAGCTGATTCAACCAATATTCAACATAATCTAAAAGGAAATACAACTGAATATTTATTAAACTCAACTCTTTGATAGTTGTTCATTTCTACATCGACATTTAAATATAAACTAAACCTAATTAACAAAAGAAAACTGAATTGAATTAAACTAAACAAATTTTCTAGAAAATAACATTAATAGTAGAGGCCCGCCTGCTCGTAGTATTCCAGCTCTTCACCTGTACATTTTATTTTAGTAGGATGAGCATAACAGCCCAGTAGGGTCATTTCTTACCCAAAATTCAATATGTTCAGATAATATTACTTTTATAACAATGAAGGAAAAATAAAATACCGATAATGAAATTTGACAACAGAATTGAAAAAAAATGCGATGCATGTGATATTTCCATGAATACTTGTAACATTTAAATTATTTCTTACAACACCGTACCCAAGTGGATGGTCACGTTGCATTAACGCCCACGCACTGGTACCTCATGGTGAGGGACCCATTTATACGTTAGCTGGTCAGACTACTGCTCCAGTTGTACCTCTGACGTATGTCCACGCACACAATTGTACTCATACGTCGTACACAAAGGAGACTCCAAAGGATCCAGTGGGTTCTAGGGTCTTTCACCCAAGGGACACGATTGCCCTACTTGCTGGCTTTAGGGTCTCTCACCCAAGGGACACGATTGCCCTACTTGCTAATTTATACACATTTTTTTTTACAATTAATAATCAATAAATAAACATGAATAACATGAACAATTTCAATATCAACAAAATAATGATTAATAATTTAATCAATCCAATTTCTAAACTATAATGCAAGTACTGAACAAGGGTGCATAAATTTGTTAAAATATCAGGTTCTACATGAGCTCTACCCTTGAGCAATAAATCTCACATTGAGTAGATGAGGCCTACTAAAATTCATAGTTATTTCACATTCTCAGCTCAAATTATTATTATATTATTATTTTATATATTATTATTATTTTTTATTTTTTTATTATTTATTTTTATTTTATTACATATATTTTTTTTTGTGGTCCACCATTAAAAGTTGGTTCATCAATTTGGACGATCAAATTACCGTACAAGCATTTCAATATGGACGGTTGAGGAGTCACCACCATATTAAGAATGGCAGTAGACTATCATGATAGTGTTATTTAATAAGGAGGCAGAGTGTGAAAATCAATCCATACAACAAACTAAGTATTTGGTGTCTCTCAAATTAATAATTTAAAATTGCAGGTATATGTGAATCTTTACACTACAGAATCTAAGGGGTTATGACCCTTTGCACAATCCAAAGCTATTGGTTCATTTCTAGAATTCATACAGCAACTCCAATGCCCCACCATTCATTTCTTCATAAAAAAAATAAATGGGAAAGCTACTCGCGCAAGTAGGATTTAAATCATACTTGTGTCACGTGTCACACGAGCCACGTGTGTGATATCTATTCCGTTCATCTGAGAGGTCATGTTTTCTATGTTCCCTTAACTGAAAATTTGAACGTTAAACTAATTAAGTGGACCATACTTGTAAGTTGAATAAGGAACATTGTTAGCCTTCATTCATTTTGTGTGCCTAAGAAAAATAGACAGACTGTGTTCTTTTTATTATTATTATTATTATATATATATATATTTTTTTTTTTTACTATTTGGGCACGTCAAAGATGTGGATTACATAGTAGATTTTCAGACTTACACACGTGTGTTTTGTTCCGCATGTAGCGACGAGTAAGATTGTAGTCATGCTGGCATATCTCGTACTATCAGAGTCCCTTTAAAATAAGAAGATCTCCAGTACAACAGATTTGAAACATTACGGTCCATTAATTAAATAACTTCTAACATTTATATATATATGAAAAATCTAACCCATTTACTAAGTTTATTAAACAATTAGGATCACTTACAAAAAAAAAATATACTTACATTCACTCATTAATGGATAATACTATTTATCAACAGTTATAACTTATTTTCTATTTTTGAGGATATCCTGACTAGTATATAGGAATAATTTTTCATATAAGTGATCTTCATGTTGTTTTAGATGTATTGGAAGGGTTGGATTTTGTATGAACTTACTATGTCATAAATCTATTGGTGGGTGGACCGTAACTTACGGTCCAGCTTGATGGACTAGAAACTTTCTCCATTAAAGAAATTTCTCACGGTGCATCCTCTGACTTCTCATGAGGAGTTATTCGATACTCTGGCAGAGTATGACAATTGAAACACAGGCACTTTAAAATTGTATTTGTGACATATGATAACATAAAATATTTTATAATAAAATTTATAAATTAATTATAACTTTAGATAAAATGTTTATTTATTTATTTATTATTAATTTTTTTTAAAAAAAAAAAACTTATATTAAATATCAGAAATATAAAAATTCCTAAATAAATAAAATTCCATACATAATAATCAAAAACATTATTCTTATAAAAATGCTGGATTAAATAAACATAATTAAATAGCTGAAAATAATAAATTTCAGGATAAGATCACCTACCTTTTAAAAAAAATCTGATGACCGGCCCCGCTTTAATCTTTCTCTTGATCTACAGAGCTCTCTCTCTCTCTATTTTTTTTTGATTAATTCCTTCGATTCTTTCTTTCTCTCCTCTCCTTTTTTTTTTATAAACGGATGCGAAATGAAAATGGAGGTATGGATTATGGGCGGTTTCGTTTAGTGGGAGGTTTCGGCGCCCATTACCGTACGAAAAGAAGGAGAACGGAGAATGTGGTTTAGTCGGCGTGCGAAAGGTATAACTTATTTTATTTTTATTTCTTTAGATCTGGTAGGTCCCACTAGTAATAGTATAATCTACTCCGTCCATCATCTTGGCCTGGCCAAAAGAAGACGTAAGGCCAAAAATGAAGCTGATCCAAAACTCAGGGGCCCACACAGAAGCGGACGGTGGAGTTACTTCCCCTAAAAAAATGGGTTGTTACAATCATGATGTCTGTGTATATCCAAACCATCCATCTATTTGGTGAGCTAATATTAGACATGGACGAAAATAAGTAGATTCTCAAATCAAGTGGACCACACTGAAATACAGTGGGGAAATGAACGTTACCATTGAAACCCTTTAGGGGTTACAGAAGTTGTGGATCATTATGAAATTGTGTTCCTCTTCATCCAGGTCTTTGTGACCCTATGAAATGAAAACTTAGGATAGGGGAGGATTTCTCACAAACATCACAGTGGGCCCTAAAAAGTTGGTAATGGTTGATGCTTCATTCAACATTGTTTTCCTGTAATGTGTGGCCACTTGAGATTTGGGGGGCATATATACCTCATTTTCTCATACCATAAAATGATGTGGAAAAAAATATAGGACGGCATGGATGAAAAGCATACATCATGGTGGGGCTCACAAGCACCGAACATCCACCATTGCGTGGTGGCAGGGGAGTACCCAATCCATTTCCGTGAAAGGAGGGGTATTTTCGTCCAAAAATTCTGTCCCCGCACGTGGAGGTCTAAGTTGCAAAAGAAGGTTTGTCTTCTTTCATAAAAACAGCTGGATAAAAGGTGGGGTCCACAGTCCTAAATATCTCAATCCGATGGCCTGTTGTACCGCACACCACCGAACTGGCTGGTGTGTTCGTCACCAAATTCTGTGGGCCCCACCACGTGGAATGTGTTATATCCAAACCATAGAAACCCTTATGGTTGGTATCCAGACATTCATATAAACGGGTCCATAATGAATGGACGATGCATGGAAAATTTTACTAATTTGATGATTAATAAACACCGACTCACCAAAACTAATATTTACCTTTAACAAAGATGGAAAAATCATATGAACGGTCTGGATCACCAGATATGGGCCTCAATTGTACCAAAAAAAAAAAAAATTGATGATGCATCAAGTGAGTATTCATGGTTTGATGCATCCGTACCATATAATGCCCAATATCCTCCATAATTTCACTCCTTATATTAGTTTTCACCGTCCATTTAATGGACAAATACTCTATGAATAAAATAATCAATCGGTTGGATTTATTTTACCAATAGATGGCGTTTGCTAGGGATTATAAATGGACGGTTGGGATCAACTATAACATTCACCTTAGACATCAAACGCACGAGAAAGAGTGACCTGTTAGAGTGAATATCAACGCAACACGTGGTCATTACTTTTGCAAAACGAAGAGCAGACCTGCCAAAGGACGCGGATGCAAGGCTGTGATGTCTGTGAGAAATCCACACCGTCCATCTATTTTGCCAGTTGATTTTAGGACATTCCACAAAAAAATGGCCCCACCTTTGGCTTTTTTGCTTTCTCTCACAAGGTAGATATCAAGCACAAGCAGACGAATCCAGTCCATCCATATTACAAATTCATTAGATGGAAGATAATCGATTTGAACTTTTCAAGGGCATTTTGTTACATATTAACAGTAATAATAAAACATAAATCAAAGTAATGAAATTAAAAAATGCACCTTTAAATAAATAAAATAGGAAAATTGTCATCGCACGTTTTACACCAAAAAATCTTTGTCTCCTATCCGAATGCTATTCCTGTTGGAATTGCAAACCAAAAGCCCTGCATTTACTGTGACTGTTCATCTTCCAATGTATAGCAGGAGTTCCCATGTAGCTGTTTTGGAAGATGAAACTGCGTGTGTATTTTTCTAGGAATAGTTAATGTTGGAAGCTCCTAGTAAGGGCAGTCTTGTCATTTCACCTAACATTCAAATGCCTATAAATTGACATCTTGTGTATCCGGTTGTAGGTTGTAGTAAGAAAAACCAAGTCAGCAAGCTTGTAAGCAATATAAGAATTACAAAGTTTCTCTTCTCTTTTACGAGTCCAGAGCTCAAAGCCAAGGCTTTGTAAAGCCAAGATAAACTCTGGCTAATATAGCCAACAAACTGGTATCAGAGCACAGGTTCTTCTCCTACAGGAAGTTTTCTAGTAGCTTTTTCAGTTAAGTACAGATTTTTCTGAAAGAAAAAAAATCTGTTTAAGAAAAGTTTCTTTGTTTCCTGGTTGGAGATTGTCAGTAGTTTTTTTTTTTTTCCTGTCAAGAAAAAGTTCAGATTGCAGAGCCGTAGTTTTTTTTTTTTTTTTTTTGCTGCTTGAAGCTGCCACAATTGTTCCCAGTGAAAAAATCTGTTCAAAAAAAAAAATCAAATTCCAGCAAGTTTTAAGTACATATTTTTGAAAAAGAAAATCTGTTTGAAAAGAAAATCTGTTTTCTTCAGAGCCAAAGTTTAAAAAATCTGGCTGCAGAAAAATCTATTTAAAAAAAAAAAAAAAAAAAAAAAAAAAAAAAAAAAAACAGATTGCATAGCCCAAGTTCCTTTTCTACAAGAGTTTCAAGCATATTTTTTCAGCCAGGCCCAAATTTTTCTAAAAATAATTCGTTGCAAAGTCAAGTTTTTTTTTTTTGAGTTCTCTGTTGAAGTTGTCAACAATTTTTTTTAGCAAAGAAAAGAAAATTTCTGTTCAAAAAAAATCTGATTCCAGCAGTTTTTTAGCCAAATTTTTTTTAAAAAAAAAAAACTTATATTAAATATCAGAAATAAAAAATTCCTAAATAAATAAAATTCCATACATAATAATCAAAAACATTATTCTTATAAAAATGCTGGATTAAATAAACATAATTAAATAGCTGAAAATAATAAATTTCAGGATAAGATCACCTACCTTTTAAAAAAAATCTGATGACCGGCCCCGCTTTAATCTTCTCTTGATCTACAGAGCTCTCTCTCTCTATATTTTTTTGATTAATTCCTTCGATTCTTTCTTTCTCTCCTCTCCTTTTTTTTTTATAAACGGATGCGAAATGAAAATGGAGGTATGGATTATGGGCGGTTTCGTTTAGTGGGAGGTTTCGGCGCCCATTACCGTACGAAAAGGAAGGAGAACGGAGAATGTGGTTTAGTCGGCGTGCGAAGGTATAACTTATTTTATTTTTATTTCTTTAGATCTGGTAGGTCCCACTAGTAATAGTAATCTACTCCGTCCATCATCTTGGCCTGGCCAAAAGAAGACGTAAGGCCAAAAATGAAGCTGATCCAAAACTCAGGTGGGCCACACAGAAGCGGACGGTGGAGTTACTTCCCCTAAAAAAATGGGTTGTTACATCATGATGTCTGGTTATAATCCAAACCAATGCAAATCTAGGGTGAGCTCATTTAAAGACATGAGACGAAAAATTAAGATAGATCTAACTATCAAGTGGACCACACTGTAAAATACAGTGGGGAAATTGAACGTCTACCATTGAACACTTTGGGGTTACAGAAGTTTTGGGTTGATCATTATGGAAAAATTGTTTTTCTCTTCATCCAGGTCTTTGTGACCCTATGAATGAAAACTTAGATAGGGGAGGATTTATCACGAAACATCACAGTGGGCCCTAAAAAGTTTTTATGGTTGATGCTTTCATTCAACTTGTTTCCTGTAATGTGGTACACTTGAGATTTGCATAACCTCATTGTTTGTTCTCATACCATAAAATGATGTGGAAAAATATATGGACGGCATTGGATGAAAAGCATACATCATGGTGTGGGGCTCACAAGCACCGAAATCCACCATTGCGTGGTGGCAGGGGAGTACCCATTCGTTACGTGAAAAGGAGGGGGTATTTTCGCCAAGAAAATTCTGTCCCCGCACGTGGAGGTCTAAGTTGCAAAAGAAGGTTTGTATTCTTTCATAAAAAAACGGCTGGATAAAAGGTGGGGTCCACAGTCCTAAATTTCTCAATCCGAGGCTGGTGTACCACACACCACCGAACTGGCTGATGTGTTCGTCACCAAATTCTGTGGGCCCCACCACGAGGAATGTGTTATATCCAAACCATAGAAACCCTTATGGTTGGTATCCCGACATTCATATAAACGGGTCCATAATGAATGGACGATGCATGGAAAATTTTACTAATTGATGATTAATAAACACCGACTCACCAAAACAATATGTACCTTTAACAAAGATGAAAAATCATATGAACGGTCTGGATCACCAGATATGAGCCTCAATTGTACAAAAAAAAAAAAAAAATTTGATGATGCATCAAGGAGTATTCATGGTTTGATGCATCCGTACCATATAATGCCCAATATCCTCCATAATTTCACTCCTTACATTAGTTTCACGTCCATTTAATGGACAAATACTCTATGAATAAAACAATCAATCGGTTGGATTTATTTTACCAATAGATGGCGTTTGCTTGCTAGGGATTAAAAAGGGACGGTTGGGATCAACTAAACATTCCTTAGACATCAAACGCACGAGAAAGAGTGACCTGTTAGAGTGAATATCAACGCAACACGTGGTCATTATTTGCCAAACGAAGAGCAGGCCTGCCAAAGGACGCGGATGCAAGGCTGTGATGTTTGTGAGAAATCCACACCGTCCATCTATTTTGCCAGTTGATTTTAGGACATTCCACAAAAAAATGGCCCCACCTTTGGCTTTTTTGCTTTCTCTCACAAGGTAGATATCAAGCACAAGCAGACGAATCCAGTCCATCCATATTACAAATTCATTAGATGGAAGGATAATCGATTTGAACTTTTCAAGGGCATTTTGTTACATATTAACAGTAATAATAAAACATTAAATCAAAGTAATGAAATTAAAAAATGCACCTTTAAATAAATAAAATAGGAAAATTGTCATAGCACGTTTTACACCAAAAAATCTTTGTCTCCGATCCGAATGCTATTCCCAGACCTCTCTTCCAAACACAGCTTACGCCAAAACCGAACCTACTCTTCTAAATGCATCCAGTCCGTCCATATAACAAATTCATGGCTAAAAAGAGAATCGATTTGAACTTTCAATTCACAGTTATAATAAAACAATAAAACAAAATTTAGAAAATTAAATAATTCACCTGTAAATAAAAATAATAATAAAAAAAAAAAATCGCCGTTGGACATTTTACACCAAAAAATCTTCATCTCCGATCCGAATGATTTTCTCGGCACCGGAAAACACAGCCTCGTCTTCGAGACGCTGCTTATCCCAAAACCCAACTTCATCCTCCAAACACATCTTACCCGAAAACCCAACCTCCTCTTCTAATCCTTGCTTACGTGAAGAAGACTTCATGTAACGTGAAACTACTTCCCAAAGTCCAACCTCCTTCTTCTCCAAACCTTCATCACGCGAAGAAGCCTCCATCGCACGTGACGCAACAACATCACTCTAGCCGGCCCATATCAAGACCCTCAATATCCAAATCCCACCATCCACGGCTAGGGTTTCCTCCTTTCAGTGGACGATTCTTCTCCACTGTTTCGTCGAGCCGATTCTGGACGTTGAAAAGTCGTTGATTCAGATTGTCAAGATGGACGACGGACTGGGACGATCCAATGGTTGAGAAGGAAGAAGGAGAGGGAATGTTGTTGTTGTTGCTGCTGCATTGTCCGACGTACTGATCGAAGGACGGATGGCCGAAGGAGAAGGGTTTACCAGCAGGAGAGAAAACGAGAATGCCGATATGAGCGCCGATGAGGGAGCAGAGGTCAGAAGCTTTCTTGAAAAGCCCCTGTCGTCGTTTGGAGAAAGAAACCAAAAGCCACGATTTATTTGCGATTTTTTCAATTGGAATTTTCCTTTTCCCCATCTCTCTCTCTCTCTCTCTCTCTCTCTCTCTCTCGTCTGTTTAAGGGTTTTCTGATTTTGTTGAAAGTAAGTGAAGAGAGACAGAGGAATCGAGAAGTTTCCATTATATCTTACATGGCCCTGCTTAAACGTTCGGTAATTTCGTGGAACGCGGATTGCGTACTGTGTAAGTCACTACGCTCTAGCGTACTGAGTATACTCTGTGGGGAAACGGATTGGCTACTCCCCCTGACACCAGCCCCAAGCTGATGGTCGGTTCTCTGTGGGCCCACCATGATGTATGTGTTTCTCATCATTCCGTCCATCCATTTTTAAATTCAATTTATAATAATGCAAAAAAATGAGGTATATCCTAGTCTAAAGTGGACCACATTACAGGAAAAAGTGTTTAATGAACTTTGACCGTTAAAAACTTTTTGGGGGCCATAAAAGTATTAAATCAAGTTGATCTTTGTTTTATCCCTTCATCTGGGTTTTTATGACCTAATCAACGGATTGGATGTCAAATAAACAGTACATCGGGCCTTAGGAGGATTTAAATGATGGATATCCAATCACTATTTTTTTTCCTGTGGTGTGATCCACTTGAGATTTATATCCCTCCCATTTTTTGTGTAAAAACATAAATTGATATTAAAAAATGGATGGGTGGAATGGATGAAACACATACATCATGGTGGGGCCCACAGAACACCGACCACCAGCTCCGGGGCTAGTGTCAGGGGGAGTAGCCAATCCGTTTCCACTCTGTGGGGTCCTCCGTGGTGTATGTCTCTTATCCATGCCGTCCATCCGTTTTCCTAGATCATTTTATGGCATGATCTTAAATTTGAGCGTATCCAAATCTCAATGGACCACATCACAGGAAACCGTGAGAATTGAATGCTTACCGTTGAAAACTTCTTAGGGGGTTAAGAAAGTTTTAGATCACGCTGGTATTTGTATTTTCATTCGTCATGTCTATGTGACATTATGAACATGTTGGATGACAAATAAATATTACCCTGGGCCCTAGCTGGGAAAACGAATGGAAGGTGTGGATAAGACAATCAGTAGGCTATAGCGTACCGATTGAAGAACTGAAATGTAGAAGAAATTAGCACTGTAGACGCTTACCTTTTATGCGTTTTTTTTTTTTTTTTTTTTTTTTGTCTGGATGGCCAAAAACTTATGAAAGTAGATTTTTAAAATATGGAAAGAAGGTTTTGAATCAAAATACTCCTGATTTTTAGATAAAAGCAGCTGAAAAAGTATAAATACTTTCATTTTTATTAGTTTACTTGTACGGATAAAAGTATAGATTGGTAAGATAGGTTTGTTCGAGTCCAAAAAAAAAAAAGGTGGATGGAAGGTCACCTCTACAGTAAAAAATTACCCTGAAATGTATTGTGATCACGCATACACACTGCCAACTATCCTCGTTGTTCATCGTGTGGCGCTCACCGTATACTGAAAATGAAATGGCAGGGACCCTTGCAACCCCATTCTATACAGCGCATAACTCTGTGGGGCCCACTGTAGTGTATGTATTTTATTCCACCGTCCATCCATTTTGGTAGCTCAATATTGTAAGTCATGCATATCCAAAGCTCAAGTGGACCACCAATTGGAGTTTATGTTTATGATTATTTCACCAATAAACAAGTATCCACCAATCAGAGTTTCTGATTAATTATTTCACTAATCTGATTTTTAGATTAGAATTTAGTGACAGCAATTTTTACAATTTAGATGGTTTACATTAAGTTATATATGCAAATTATATTATCTCTAAGTTCTTGCGCATCAAGCACATATGCCATCAGAGTATCAAATAACTCTCCTCATGTTTCCCATACTGTATCAGCATAGCCCTGGTTCAGCCTCATCATCAGAGGGTTATAATGCGAATATTTATTGTTTTATTCATTTTCATTGCACGTATATATTGTTTTATTCATTAAAAAAAAAAAAAATCCCCACGCAAACCATACCACTCCTCTCTTTGTCCCGCTAATTATAAAGTATTGGATCCTTTTCAGTACATCCGTCCAATAATTGTCCATAAATCCTCCATTCGAATGATCAAATCGGTGTATTTTTTTAATATAGAAACCATCTCTGGAATGTTTCATAGTTTGGACAGTTCAATATGTATCAACTATATGAGTTATAATACGATGCTTAAGTATCAAAGTTTTTTAATTGAAAGAATTTTCATTGCAGAATCTTCAACTGTCAATTAGATTAGCAAAGAGACAGTTTTCATTATAAGGGGAGATGATACCGTCATGCGGGAATAAGTGGACCATGTACGCCATCTTCTAGGATACACGTGCAATGAAAATGTACAAATCGTGACCGTTCATCTAATGGGTACTGCCTCTAAAGTGGGCCCCGCCTTTTCTACACACAAACACAATCCCATCTTTAGCTTCTCGTGCTTTCTTTCAACCCCTACATATTGTACACGTGTGTATTACAATTCATTTGGATGAAGAGGAAAATTTCTTATTCTCCGAAAACCCAATTACTTCCTCCTCCAAACCGTCGTGACACGAAGATGCCTCTGTGTCACGTGACACCACATTCCAAATCCCAACCTCCTTCACCTCCAAACTTTCCTCACGTGAACAAGCCTTCAGTGCACGTGACACCACAACCTCCATCAATTTCTCCAATTTCGACAGAAATATCTCCAGCTGGCAAACATCAGTACCCTCAATATCCAAATCCCGCCATCAACAGCTAGCGTTTCCTTCTTTTAGTAGACGATTCTTCTTCACCTCTTCCTCGAGCAGCTGCTGGACATCAGCAAGATGCTGATTTAGATCATCGAGATGGACATCGGAATGGGGCGATCCAACGGCTGAGGAAGAAGAAGAAGAAGAGGAGTCGTTGCTGCTTCAGCTGCTGCATTTTCTCAAGTACCGATCGAGTGCCCATGTGGTAAGGGTGTGTATGGATGGATGGATGATGCGTAGAACATTTTACTGATTTGACGATTAATAAACACGGACTCATGATGCTGGAATTGAACGGTGAGGAAAAGATCATACTACCGGTTCAAACTAATATTTACCCCTAACAAACATGAAAAATCATATGAACTGTCTGGATCACCAGATATGGGCCTCAATTGTACAAAAAATGGATGATGCATAAGGAGAGTATTTATGGTCCAATGCATCGGGACCAGATAATGCTTAATATCTTCCATAATTTCACTCCCTATATTAGTTTACACCGTCCATTTAATAGACAAATACTCCAGGAATAAAACGATCGGTTGGATTTTGTTATTTATGTTTTCACGAATAAGTGGTGTTTTCTAGGGATTACAAAATGGACGGTGGGATCAACTATAACATTTCCTCACTCTCATCAGTTATATAAGACAGCAACAGCTGTTGGAGTGTATATCAACGCAACCGGCGTTGGAATATTTTGGTTGAATTAAATAGACTTAAAAAATCGAAAATCAAGAAGAAAATAAATTTTGAGAAAGAAGGCTTATTGAATTGAGTCGAGGCGTGACATGAGTTACTCGGCTTGAAATCGAATTTGCTCCCCTTAGACAGCGTCTCAGGTGCAACAGGTTTCCAGAGCAATTAACCTCCAGGATACAACGACTATAACCCGGTCCTAACGGTGCACTCACTGTACACGGGCTCGAACCACTTGCAGTTTAACCAGCAAGTGCTGAGTTGACTCAGCAACAAACTCAGCAAAAATTCTTAAACCAAAACCAAAAAAAAAATAGAGAGGGTTTTATAAGACGAGAGGAGAAAGGATTCGTTCGTACTTTAGAACAGGAATAGAAGTCCTTTTATAGACTCTGAAGTGGTGCATTAAGCACCCTTTAGAAAGGGTTAGGTTTGTTGGGTTTAAACCCAATAGGCGTGACCAACCGAAAGGGACATGACATCTCTCTGGTCGAAAACGAAAAAGCGCAAGTGCTAGTACACTCTCGCAAATAAAGTCTCGCCAGTACCCATACACACACCCACGTGAGTACACTCGCACTCGCGCCCGTACTCGTGCGCTTGCCCACACCCAGCCCAGCCCAGCCCATCCCATCACGTCGTGCACACGAACACACGAACTCGGACTCGGGCTCGGTCTGGCTCGGCGCGCACAGGCATGTGTGGTCAATGGCATAGATTATAGCTATTGGCATAGCCCCCCACAGAACCAAATTCACATGCCCCCTAAATGGGACTCAAGCCCCAATGCAAAAAGCATATCTTATATACAAGATATTTTTCTTTGTTAAATTCGATGTGGGACAAAACCCACAACTCAAAATCAATAGAAATTTCAAATGTGGAGGAAAACCGAAATATTTGAAATTCTGATTTTAATATTAATTTTGAAACAAAATACAACAACCCCCACATATTTCAAAATTTAAAAAAATTTCAGGTTAAAGCGTAATAGTTGTACAATGATTTCGGTGTCATCATAGACTTGAACTAACATTAGAGTAAGTAAGACAAGTCTACAGGAATCAGATGACACCATAGTCTTGAACCTGAATTTTTTTAATGTAAATCGCAAGTACATGTCATTCGCACAACTCTTCATCTGCAAGTGATTCTACGGTTTGGTGCTTTTCGGCGATACACCATTACCTGGATTTCATGAGTGCTATAGAGAATTCGTCTTTCTCATAGGAAACAGCCTCCACCTCCACACTCATATAGGTGAATTTCATCAGTGTATGCAGCAACTGTACACACCACCAATATATGGCTATGGATTCATTAAGAGTTCTAAATAATTCATCCTTCTACATTGTTGGTCGCACTATACATCATAGAAGGGGCTTATATATATATATATATATATATATTATATATATATATCTCTATATATATATATATATATATATATATTATATATATATATCAGTGCAATCGTCTACTCTCGTGTCTTGTTGTTTACCCATGGAACCTATCTCATGGGATCTCCACTTGTATAGGTTGGGTTGCCGACACTAGCAGCTCATATATTGGGCTTAGCCTCATTCCCTTCGATGTATCATTGACTAATCTTTAAATAGTCATTTGATCAGAGGATCTATCAGATTCTTTTCTGACCTCACAAAGTATAACTCTATCACGCGACATGTGTTTCACTATATTGTGTCTGAGTCTAATATGTCTACTCTTTCCATTTATATTTTACTCTTTACTTTTGCTATAGCTGTTTAACAATCACAATAAATAGACACGACTAATATAGGCTTTAGCCACAATGGTATATCAGCTAAGAGATTTCTAAGTCACTCGGCTTCTGATCCAGCCTTTTCTAAGGCAACAAACTCGAATTCCATAGTTCACTGAACGATACAGGTCTGCTTGATAGACTTCAAAGAGACTGCTCCTCCACCCAAAGTGAAGACATATCCGCTAATAGATTTTGTCTCATCTGAATCACCGATACAATTAGCATCACTGTATCCTTCCAATACAACGAGATAACCATTATAATATAAATCATAGGTCATACCACCTTTTAGGTATTTCAAAATCATAGACAAAGCATCTCAATGTTCTTTTCCAGGGTTATGTGTATATCTACTTAGCCTTCATACTGCAAAAGTTATGTCTAGTCTAGTACAGTTTGTTAGATACATGAGGCAGCCAATATTCTAGAATACTCCAAATGAGACATACTACTACCTGTATTCTTCATGAGAGTCATATTGTAATCATAAGGTGTACTGACATGTAAACAATTAAAAATGGTTAAACTTTCTCAGTAACTTCTCAACATAATAAGATTGTGATAATATAATAACATCATCTTTCCTGGTTACTTTAATACCTAAAATTACACTAGTCTCTCCTAAGTCTTTTATGTCAAATTTAGATGACAAGAATTTCTTAGTCTCATTAACTAATTTAATATTAGTTCCAAAAATATGCATGTCATCAACATAAAAGCATATAATAACACAATCATTTCCAGAAATTTTACTATATACACATCTATCTACATCATTTATCTAATAACCATTTGATTTCAAAACACCATCAAATTTTTCATGTCATTATTTAGGAGCCTGTTTTAGACCATATAGTGATTTAATTAGTCTATATACTTTATTTTCTTTACCTGATATCTTATAACTTTCAGGTTGCTCCATATATATTTCTTTTTCTAAATCTCCATTTAGGAAAGTTGTCTTAACGTCCATCTGGTGTACAACCAATTTATATATGAAGGTTATCGTTATTAAGACCCTGATAGTTGTAATCCTAGTTACAGGAGAATATGTATCTAAATAATATATTTCTTCCTTTTGTTTAAAGCATTTTGCTACCAACCTAGCCTTAAACTTATCAATAGTTCCATCTGGTCTTAGTTTCTTTCTAAACACCAATTTGCAACCTATTGGTTTATTTTCAAGTGGTAGGTCTACAAGTTCCCAAGTGTTAGGTATAATAGATTCTAACTCATCATTTATTACTTCCTTCCAAAAGGTTGCATCTTGAGAGTTAATTGCTTCAGTATAGGTTGTAGGATTGTCTTCTACTAAGAAGATGAAAAAACCATCTCGTAGGTTAGTTTCTCTTCTAACTCTAGTACTTTTTCTTGATTATATCTCTTCTACTACTTTCTCGTAAGCACTTTTAATAGTATATGCGATATCTGATCTATTAACCTCCTCTATTCCTATAGATTTAAATTTTATAGGGAATACGTTTTCAAAGAACTCTGCATCTCTAGCTTCTATAATTGTATTAGGATCTAAAATATTATCCTTAGTCTTTAAAACTAGAAACCTATAAGCTACGTTGTTTTGTGCATACCATATAAATATACAATCAGTCGTTTTAAGGCCTAATTTTTTTTATTCTTAGTTTCAGGTAATCCTATTTTAGCAAGACACCCTCACACTTTAGTATATTTATAACTAGGAACATGGTTCTTCCAAAGTTTATAAGGTGTTTGTTCATAAGAGTTAAAAGAAATTTTATTTAGGATATAACAAGCAAACAGAATTGTTTCTCCCCACATATTTGAAAGTAAGCCTGAACTATTTAACATAGCATTCATCATCTCCTTAAGAGTTTTATTCGTACATTCTGCTATTCCATTCTGTTCTGGTGTATAAGGAGCTATAATTTCGTGAACTATTTCACTCTTTTCATATAATTCTCTAAATTGAGAAGATTGATACTCACCTCCTTTATTTATTCTAAGTCTTTTAATTTTTATATTTAACTAATTTTCAACTTCAATTTTATACTTAGAAAAAACATCTAAAGCTTCATCTTTGTTTCTTAACAGAAAGACTCTAGTGAACCTATAGTAGTCATCTACAAAAGTAATATAATATTTTTTATCACCTCTAGACGTGATTTCTAAAATCACCTAAGTCACTGTGTATCAACTCTGATAGAACAGAGGATCATTTTATTAGTTTAAAAAGTTTTTTTAACGAATTTTGATTATACAAATGTTTCACATTTATCAAATTCTTCATTAGATATTTAGATAATAAACCTAATCTTTTCATTTTCTTCAAAGATACTACATTCACATGACCTAATCTACTATGCCAGAAATAAAAGGGTTCAACGATATAAACAGAACTGAATGTCTTCTTATTATTATCATTGGATATATTTATAATGAATAAATCATCACTACAGTATCCCTTACCAACAAAAGTTTCATTCTTAGTCATTACGAGTTTATCTGAATCAAATACTAACTTGACACCATCCTTATTGATGAGCAAACCAGAGACCAAGTTTATTCTAATGTCAGGCACATGTAGGACATCATTCAATAGCAGAGTATTTCCATAAGTAAGTTTCAGAAGTACTTTCTATTTTCCTACAACTGGAGATGTTCTAACATTACCCATGAACACTTGTTCATCATCTCTTGATACTTGGTAGGAGGTAAACATGTTACGATCCTTATACATGTGCTTAGTTACAACCAGTGTCTTGCACCCACTTTAAGTTGTTTATAAGAAGATTTCTAACACCACAACTACTACTACGTCAGTCACTACTTCCTTCCTATATTAATCTTCCTTATCTTAATTTTTGTATATTAAAGTACAATTTTAATGTGAATCTACACTCTACGTAGCTATTGTCTTTCAATTAGCTGCGGCTTATCTTGTTTTTCTTAAGCCTGTAAGTTTTAATGTGATGCTAGGCTTTCCACAGTTGTAGCAATTTTTCCTTTTTCTTGAATTGATTATTTACATTCTTCTTTTTGAGCCTGCATTCATTTGCATAATGTCTAGGTTTGCCACAGTTAAGACATTTGTCATTTTTCTTATTGTTTTCTCGACTTAATTCCGCAAGATTCGCCTTTAAATTTATTTTATTTCCATTTTCTTTTTGGTCTCTGTTTCTATTGACCTCCTTTATTCGTATGTGTACGATAGTAGTTTCCAATGAAACACCGTTCTTTTTATGTTTCATTCTATTCTTATATTCTTTCGAGGAGGCTGATAGCTTTTCTATTAGTGCTCATGATAGAAACGCTTCATCCAACTTAATTCCTTCTGACAATAGTTTATAAACTGGATTTTGAAAATCATGAATCTGATTTGTGACAGGTTTATCATTTGTCATTTCATAGTTAAGGAAATTAACGATTGCATGTTTCTTAGCACCTGCATATTTCAATATGTACTTCTTTTCTAAAGCAGTCCATATGTCTTTAACAGACTCGTAAGAAGCATACACGTCATATAGTTCGTTGGACAAAGAATTTAAAATATAATTTTTACAATTATTTTCATCTACTACTTCAGTTTGATTTGTTGGATCTATAGTAAATGATTCAGAAAGACTGTATGAAACTTTAAGGGTGGTTAGTGCGAACATCAGTTTCTGTTTCAACCGTTTAAAGCATTGTCCAGCGAACGTTTCGATTTTGACTAACTCGGTAGAGTTATTAACTGTTACGGTAGACATAGTCTATGTAATTTAACACTTCGATATCAAGATTGTTGGAATATTTGGTTGAATTAAATATACTATTAAAAAATCGAGAACCAAAAAAGAAAATAAATTTTGAGAAAGAGGACTTATTGAATTGAGTCGAGGTGTGCCGTGAGTCACTCGGCATGAAATCGAATTTGCTCCTCTTAGACAGCGTCTCAAGTGCAACAGGTTTCCAGAGTAATTGACCTCCAGGATACAATGACTATGACCCGATCCCAGCGGTGCACTCACTGTACGCAGGCTCGAAGTACTTGTAGTTTAACCCGAAAGTGCTGAGTTGACTCAGCAACAAACTCAGCAAAAATTCTTAAACGAAAACCAAAAGAACAGAGAGATTTTTATAAGAGGAGAGGAGAAAGGATTTGTTCGTACTTTAGAAACAGGAACGGAAGTCCTTTTATAGACTCTGAAGTGGTGCATTAAGCACCCTTTAGAAAGGGTTAGGTCTGTTGAGTTTAAACCCAACAGGCGCGACCAACCGAAAGGTGTAATCATGTATGTAGAAACCAACTCCATTATGTTCCACAAATTGGACGGTCCAAAATATCTTAATTATAAGCCAAGCATACAAATCTATAACGCCTACGTATCAATTATAGCATCCTGCTAGAGTTTTAAAGTTTCCTCGTACAATAACCATCTGTGAATCTTCCGGATGCGGTTTGGTTAATGCCCGGCTGTCCCGAGTTCGGGACTGGCTGAGGCTCTGACGGCCACTATGATGTATGTGTTTCATCTACACCGTCCATTCATTTTTTTCAGATCGTTTTAGGTTATAAGCCCAAAAATTAAGTAGATCCAACGCCCAAGTGGACCACCCGAAGGAAGCAACAGTGATAATGATGCCCACCGTGGAAACCTTCCTAGGCACCACCGTAATGTTCCTTAGGTGAAAACACAAATTTCAGCTTATCCAAGACTTCCGTAGCCCTGCTATGTTTTTAATGGATGGAGTTCAATCCCCACTGCGTGGTCCACTTGAGCATTTTATCTGACTCATTGTTGGGATCATACCATAAAATGACCTGGAAAAAAAAATGGATGAACGACATGGATAAAACCCTACATCACGGTGGGCCCCACAGATCCTCTCCCTGAATTGATTTTGTCCAGGCGGGGGCCAAAACGAGGATGACTGGAACCCCTGCAACGATGTTCAATGCAGGGCGTAAAACACTAGATCTTTGTGGGGCCCACATGTTGTATGTGCGAAATCCATTCTATTCATTAGGTTTTATCATTGAGTCTGTGAACTGGGGCCAAAAATCCTCTAGATCCACAGCTCGATCGATGTGGAATGATGGGGATGGGATGCTGACCGTAGGTTTGTGCGTGGTGTCAGTATTGTGTTCGTCCATGATTAACTCAATGAATCAGGTGAATTCTCGCTGCTGCCACGAAGTGAAGGTACAAAAAATCATCCTGGTTTTAAGGTTTTGGTAAAAACATTATGTTGTACTCATTTGTGTATCCCACTGGAAGTTTTTTATTTTATATTTTGGCTGATCTTCTGCACATACGGTTCTAACAAGGTTTCCTAATGGACGGACTGGATTAATTTAATTTACACGTACAGTATAGAGTGCCGAATAGAGTTTTGTGTATCTTAACTGCTGTCCAAAACAAGCGTTGCATAATATCCGGTCACTCATCAGTTGACTTTAGACCGTTGTACATCCACTACAAGAAAACTGGCCTTTACCGGCGGTCAAAACCACTGGCAAAGGCCCAGAAAACTGCCAGCAAAGCCTTTGCCCGCGGTCAGGTACCGCCGGTAAAGGTGGCGTTGGTAAAGTCTTTACTGGCAGTCAGGACTTTTACTAAAGATTGTGTTGGACGCTGCTAAATCGTCAGTTTTTGCTACACTACAACAGAAAATGGTCAAAAGCTACGGATTTTCCGTAGCTAAACATGACTAGCCCCACAGTACGACCGTAGCCATTTGTACCGCAGCTCTTGAAAACCTTGCTACGGATTAAATCCGTAGCCATAGCGCTCATGGCCACCAAAAACCCGTAGCAATAGAGAAAATCTTTCTTATCAAAAAGTTATAAAAAAAATAATAAATAAATAAATAAAGGAAAGGTGACCCACATGTATCCTAGATTTTTTTATTTTATTTTATTTTATTTTTTTACACCAGTTTAAGCAGCTAACATACCCTGCTTAATGTCAATGATCTCCTTGTTGCCAATGATTGCCATTGTTTCCAAGGGACTGGTTTCTTCTGTCAATATTTGGTGAGCTGTGTAGCAGTAAAAGACATCAGCCCCAGACCCTTTGCCAATCCTCCTTTCTCCCCATAAGTGTATGTCTTTTGAAGAGCATCCCCATAGGATTTTACAGCTCCCCGGCAAACGCCTGGACAGTTCGGACATTCGCTATAGCCTGTGAAACCAGCACTTGAATTAAAAGAAAACTGAAATCCGTCTACCTGGACATTCTTGGGTATCGCAACTCATTAACCAATCTAGATAGATAAAACCATGGGCACATGGTGAATTGAGTAGAGTCGGGGTTCAACTCGGTTGGATTTAGTTTTTGTCAAGTGTCTACTCAAACTCCAACCCAACCTCAAGATGAGTTTGCCCACTCCCAAACCAACTCAAGCCCAACACAATTCAAGTTGCATGCCTAATCAGATTAGCACTAACAATAAGTAAATTAATATATAAATTCAAATATTCAACAATCAAATAACATTTATGGTTTATTAAAATAACACCTCTTAACTATCAAAATAACATCAACAAAATAAAATCTACAAGATCACCACTAATGACTTATGAAATCACCATTCAAATGGACCAGTGGTAAACATCTGAGCCCCAGGTTAGTTTTGATTATGAACCCTGTGTAGCATAGTATCCATGGCATGGGCAATTTTGAATCATGAACCCCATTTTCCCATATAGATTATGATACATTTCTCTTACTTATGTTAGTCATAACTCATTTGTTTATGAATTCAATTTGTATGATACCACTAGGAAGCTGGCAGTGGATACAAGGTTCCAAGCACTGAAATATCAGGCCCAAACATAGCTCATGCAGTGGAAGGAAATGTAAAAGGGAATGTGGGAAGGACCTCTTCTGCGATTTCTCCCGCCTTCATGTAGAATTTCCGTACTCTTGCAATCAGGCCAGTGGCAATGTATGCATATATTCCACCTGCAATCGCAATCAAGGGGACTATCGATAATGTCACCAAGCTAATTTGCAAAACGCAAATGAATCCGATTGTAAAGCCCGCCAGAAATCGGCTTATATAGTGCATGAAGTTCCCAACCTGCAAATTTGAAAAACTGAATTTCAGATATCCATTCAAGTATGGTGTTTGGAAGAAAAACTACATTGTTTTGTTTTGTTTCGTTTTGTTTTAGGGTCCGTTTGAATACCACCAAATAAGTTACTTTTTCTATTTACAGCAGTCGATAAGTACTTTATTTGATATAAGTTTGGTTTTAAATTAATTATCTGTGGGGCCCACTGTGATATGTGTTTTATCCAAGCCGTCCATCCATTTTAAAAGATCATTTTAGGGCAAGAGCCCAAAAAGGAAACAGATCGGCTCGAGTGGGCCTGAAGGTATGTCCTCCACGGTGGAAACCTTCTTAGGGCCCACCGTGATGTTTAGTCTGTTCATAAGGTCAATTTATAAACACGATTGTGGATTCTGAGTTTGCTGAATGTTCACAGAACATCAACTGCTGAATACAACAGCATCCTACACTAACTATGATGTTTAAATTTCTCCCTAGACTTAAGTTGCTTGGATGCATAAACAGAAGAATAGCTCCTTGTGCCAACAACCCAGCAATTTCGGGTGATCAATAATGTAGACAGAACAGGCTAACATGCTTATGCATACACTCCCATGTTATACAGTCAGACCTATGACATTGATACTATAATTTGGAACTTTGGATTTAGAATCTACCTTAATCTTCTGCGATATCATAGCAAACAGTGAGCTGATCAAAGGTGAATTACCTGTTCTTAACCTTGCTCTTCTTTCTGTAAAACTAAAACACTCCTAAAGAAAGAAAGAAATGTATTGAAAACCAAAACAGTTGATTGAGTTATTCTGGACATGTGGCTTTGCTCCAATGGATGTACATGATTTGGAGGGATGTTACTGCAATCCCTTCCATTGATCAAGGCGAAGGCTCTGCCTTCCCATGAGAGATGTGCTCATCCATGCAGAGCTTTCTTTTTTTGGATGATGTCTCACTTAGCTCATTCCCACTCACTGAAAATTCCACAAAGACATGCCATGATTTGCAAACTATACACAAGCACCTAGAAAGAAACAAAAATATAATATAATGCTTACTGCAGGAAAATACACAAATAGAAAAGACCGCATTATTCTGATCTAGCTGTCTACACAAGTAAATTTGCCTGTATTGTACTACTGGCTGTCCACTTCTTTACAAAATTGATAAGCAGATTATTTAAACATATGGAGAGTTTTAAGAAAGCATTTATCAAGAGAAGCTCGAAAGAAGAAGAAGAAGAAGAAGATGAAGAAGAAAAGTCCTGAATTTCGATTACTGCCAACATATGTGCAAAGAATTAGAAGTATTTCCAACGCTACACATTTATCAGTTCTCTTGGAAGAAACTAAGCCCGAGGACTGCATTAGGTGTAGCATGAAATGTAAAACCAAAATATCCACAATAAAAAACACATCTCAAAGACTTTTAACAAATTTTGTACTTTTTCTAAGAAAACGCATCCTCCATAAAGTCCAGTTTCAAAGTGAAGAAAAAAGACTCTAATAGCCACATATCCTCTCTTTTATATGGGATTTGCAGTTTTATTCCACAAAGCAACAATGTTAAATATAACAATATGAAGGCCATTTCTTACTTGTTCCACTTTACTACCATTTTCACACCCGGCTCCAGCCATGACTATTTTAACTGCTGCTGCATCAACATCCGCCTTTCATATTGTGCACGAGATGGCAAACCTCGTATTTAAAAAAATAATAATAAATGCCAATTACCGAAAATCCAAAAACACAATGTAATACACTATTACTCACTGTCATTGGACCATGCCCAAAAATGGTTACAGTCTCTCAATCTGGAAGAGCCTGGCTCATCCTCAATCTACAATGGATCCCACAAGATCAATATTGTGGATCAACGATAATGAGCACCCCCGTGTACGAAATGGGTACTAACTACCATTTTAAATTCTAGTGCATTGGGACTATCCTCCAATTTCTCACTTCCCAAGGATAATATGATAAAATTTATAAAGAAACGACAAATGGGACACACGTACCAATAGAAGAACCATCACATTACAGATTTGATTAAAACATGGATAAAAACTGAGTTGGATACATTTAAGCCATCAAGCAAACACGTTAAATGCAGTAACCAAGGCCTACTATTGCAAAGTTATACAGAAATCGTGATCACTGTATACCTCTAGAAGATCAATCCAATCCCTTAGACGGAAAACCAGAAGATTATGGCCAGAAATCAAAACAAATCAAATCGAAGTCCCTGGTGCCTCTAAAATCCTTAGGCCAAGACAAGCAGAAATCGGTACATCAAAACTGGCTCTTTGATGGAATCTTTATATGCGGACACAACTCTAAAGAAAGATATTAAAAAAAAAAAAAAAAAAAAAAAAAAAAAAAAAAAAAAAAAGAGTAAACAATACCTGCACAAGGAATCAAACCCTAAGCCCAATACCTGCACAAGGAAATCAATACCAAGCAATCTTCAAACCAACAAAGTAACAAAATATGTCAAACTCAGAGAAACCCAAAAAATTGGACCAACAAATGGGCGAAGATGCAGACCAAACCTGTCATGAGGCCAATACCAAAAGACAAAATGCACCACCTGGGCCAATACAAAAATAGAAGATATCCAACCAACTCTGCATAATAACTTGCAACTTAACCTGCTAGGAACCGTCATGCACCGTAATGTCTTATGGCAAAGCGGGTTCTAAGGAGTTACAAGTTGGTCATCTAGGAAAGTATATAAATGAAGCAACAAAATATAAATTAAGCATACCAAATTCAATATCAAATCTATTAAATTAAATGCCTTCATAGGTATAAGCATAAAATAAGACTAACAAACAAAAACAAAAACAATGCATCTCTCTTTTAGACTCAACAGGCCGATCTGGTAGTTCCGCGCTAAGACCCTTGGGTCAACATGAAAGCGAGCTCCAAAGGAGCTACTGCTCAAAGAGCACGGCTAGAGGTGTTACCTTTTCTACCAAACAGGCTATTGTTCTAAAGAAATTTAAACTAAATCATTAGCGTGTTTAGGGTGTCAAGCTTGAGCTGATTCATGGAACTATATGGCATCATTAGCGCATTTTTTAAGGTACTTGGACAATAACATTTATTAACCAAATAAATTGAAACACTGGAAGCTTATTTTACTTGTTAATTTTTTATGGACTGCTCGACTTTTCTTCTTAAAACTAAGAGAAAAGCCAACTATCCATTAAGACAGTGGATATCTGTTGTCAATTACAAGAGATGGTTTAGACACTCCATCTTTAGCAAGAGAATCAGCTATAAAATTTACAGATCTTGTAACAGTGTGAAAAAATGGCAGGCCAAGTCTCAGCCATAGTATTTATCAAATATTTTATTGCAGACACTTAAAATGTCCTTCTTTATGCTGTCGAGACCACTAAACATGTTTGTCATAATGGAAATTAGAATTCTTTGGAAGAAGAGATTATAAGATTTCTAGGATTGGGGGCTTCTTTATTCTAACTAGAAAGTCAAATGATAAGAGTCCTAAAAGGGTCATTAAAGGCTTATTCGGCAGATGACTTCTTCTTGGTGTATTCTGAAAATTTCAGAAACAATGGAATGGCTGGATCACATTTATCCACATATAGCCATGTGATAAATGTAATTGCTGGTAAAGGGCTATCAGAAATTTCTAGGAAGACAAGAAAAAAGAGAGAGAGAGAGAGAGAGAGAGAGAGAGAGAGAGAGAGAGAGAGAGAAAGAAAAAAAAAAAAAAAAATAAGAAAAAGAAGAAGAAGAAGAAGAAGAAGAAGAAGAAAAGAATTGGCACGCAAGGACTGCAGAACTGTTCTACATGGCTGGGTTTGGGTAGGCCAAGCATAAGCTCGTACCCAGTCCAGTTATTAATCAGGCTCAAATTAAAACCAAACCTACACCCACACTCATTCAGCTATAGCCATACTGAGGCTGAGCTTGGGTCCCTGTTGGGTCTACCTGGTCCATTGCCACCCCTACGTGGCCCACATCTTTGCAATGCATACAGTGGGACACAACGGATTGATGGTCTGTACTTATCTGGAATGTTATTACATGTTTATAAATATCATACTTGATTGTATCACTCATCAGGCTAAATAAACACGGCAAAAAAATTTGAAACTGTGGAAAGATTCAAAACACTACTCCTTCTGCACGTTCGATGTGATTTCCAGGATATGCTCCATCTACAATAGGACCCACGATTTGGACATCTATAGATACAGATGTATGCCATTTGTATGCCCGATAAGAAGCCACTGTCAATGAAATGGAGTGTCACGGTGCTTACAGAAGCACGCTTCGCAAGCCATTGAGCATCCATCATCTCAAATGACACACAGTAGAGGTTATTGAATGCCATTTCATCCTCTCCAAGCAGCTCTAGAAAGCGAACCCCTGCCGATGAAGTTGGCCTGCCTGCAAGAAAGTTCCAATCATACGTTTATTTTCGTTTTCAATGAACATAGTCACAAGAACACTAAGGCCCTGTTTGTAGGGCTGTCAATGGTACCAGGAAGTGGGTACCCAATCAACCCGACCCAATTTTAATGGGTCCGGATCCAATTTGTTGGACCCATTAAGGAATCAGGCCACGTTTGGGTCTCAACTTTTGGATCCAGTTAAAAATCGGTCTAGTCAGGTTTTGGGTTGGGTCCAGGCAGTTTTAATAGTAAAACTACATATTTTTACACATTTGATCTGATGGGCCCCACTTTGGATGGGTTGCACCCCAAAAATCTACCATCATCTACTCTTTTGATCCTTGGCCTTTCCTTGTTGAATGGATACTGTTACTGTATTTTTCTTTTCTTTTCTTAATATCTACTTGTAAGCTACCAATCATAGAGATAGGATCTTCCTATCTGAAAGATTTTTGGGCCATCCCATATCCATAGTGGCCCCCAAAATCCAGATTCATTGAACCGTGGAGCCCACAAACTGGGAGCCTCATCAAATACTGTACATATGTTGAGACTCGTGACCCAATTAATCATCAGCTTCCAAAATTGAGAACCCTGTACCTGATTGCAAGTCCAACATTTGTGCCAGCATAAAAGAAATATTTATTCCAGCTATGGCAAAGGGATTTCCCATTCCGACATTCTCCCTCTCTGCTGTGCAACAGCCTCCAGAATGAATCCTGCCTTAAAAAATCACGTTTTCATGGTTGCTAGTGTGTTAGATCTAATGGTATGTTTGGATGAATATTGGATAAAAATGAATACTGCCCTTGTTGGGACATAAATGGTATCTAATCAGGCTTGAACTGGTTTCTATATCAATGGAGGAAATCTGTTGATTTGTCCACAATATCATGGCCTCCAAACATCCCACAGAACCCAATAAGTTAAAAACAAAAACCAAGTTCATGATTTTATCACGATAAAGGTTGCATCCAAGAGGGCTACAATCCACAAACACGTTGGATAAGAACCCAGTGTAGATGCACATGAACCAAGAATAATCATGATCGGATAATCACAACCATACAATTGAGGGCAGGCAAAATGGATGGTAAGAACAGAACTGGCCTTAATTACTATCAATTTTCTCGGCCCTTATTTGGGTCTCTGATTATCTAATCAGGGTGTGCTTATTGGGGCCATGTGCAATCCATGCCGGACCCTCAGTCCAACAACCTTTGTTGATCATGGGTGGGCTCATTTGGGCCCAATGTGTGTGTGTGTGTAAAGGCCAAACGGCCCGGAATGGTGAGGTATCACCATTACCTTTATTGAATAACAATGCATACAACATGGTATAGAAGTCAGTGAAAAGTTTAGGAAGATGGCTTACTTGATGCTCTAGACGAGTACCATCAAAAGGAACCTCCAGCCTCTGCTGCAGATTCCTCAATCTTTCTTCCTACATGGTAAATCATTTATTAGTAAAAAGTAAAGTTACAGAGCCAAAATTTCAATGGAGAAAAAGCATGGGAGCTGAAGTGACAGTGAATGAGAAGGCAACAGAGCAACTTTTTCAGCAAGTTCAATTCTGACTACCAGGAACATTTTGGTGCATGACTCACCCAGGGACCATAATACAAAAACATACACATTTAGGGGTGTTGATTCTGTATCAACCGAGTTTGATCCTGCTACTGGTTCGGAAAGCACCCACGAAGAAAACATTCAAAATTTTAAAATACTTGTAAAATCCATATGGCTTGCTTCAGTTTCTTGATGTAACCTATCTATTCATAATCTCATCCAAGAAGGAACAAATGAAATGCTTCACCCAAAGAACAGAAAAAGCCATGTATGACACTTACCTGTAAAGGGCTAAGAGAAAGTGGAATGTTTTTCATATCACTTCCTTTTTTACCAATGAAAGGAAGAGATAAAAGCCTTCCAAGGAGCGATCCCGATCCAATGACAATGTTTGCTGAGAAGAAAATTGAAATGATCAAAAACATCAAACACCAACTCCTAGCTCGTCCCTAAAATGAGTAACATCACATTGTAAAGAGAAAACAAATAAGAAGATAAATAATAAAGCATTAGCCCTTATTTCACAAGCCGCATAGATAGAGTTGGTGTGCCATAACGGACGTTATGTTAAGGTAATGTTGATAACCATTACACGTTACGGGTCGTAACAGCGATTATGGGAAAAATGAACTAAAACTACTAACTACCATTATGGCCTACTACGCCCTATAAAGGACCCATAATAGTCTGTTATGGGGTAGATACTGGTTTTTTGGGGTTTTTGTTTTCAATTAAAGAAAAAAAAAAAAAACCATAAAGGCCATTACAACCCATACAGTAAAGGTAATGGTGGTGGCTGTTACAACTATCGTTACCATTACCGAATACCTTGAGGTAGATCCAATGAGGAAGTACATGATCCTCAACTTGAGGATATGCATAGGATCCTCGAACGCCTAGTTTGCACAAGTGCAGTCCATGGTTGGGTGATTCAGACCATTGACCGGATGGGCTCCCCAATGAATGACATTGCCCTAAAAATCTCCTTGATGTGAAAAAACTAAACCTTGATTGGTAAAAATTAATGTCGATGGGTCCGCTAGGGGAAATCCGCAGCCCTCGGGTGGGGAGGAGTATATAGAGGGAAGGATGGTGAGTTCTTGTTTGTGTTTTCCAGCAGTTTTGGGCTGGGTATGAATGACTGAGCTGAAGTTAAAGCCATTGTGGAGGGTATCTCCTCTGCGTTGCCAGGGGCTTCTCTAAGGTAATAGTGGAGAGTGACTCGAAGACTGTGGTTCATAGTCTTAATAAGGACCACCCGGCGAGCTCGAATATATGGTACTAGTGGGCCCAGGTAGCCACCCTTGTGAGAAATGTCAATGTCACCATCTCTTTTGCGCCTAGGGAGGTGAATGGGGTCGCGGACAGCCTGGCTCGCTTAGGTAGTGAGTCCCAATCGAGTAGGCATTTCCAGTCTCCTAGCGAGCTTCCTCGAGCTACCCGAGATATCCTTTTTCTTGATCGCTATGGCCTGGGGAACATCAGAGAGAAGTGAAGCCCAGTGGTCCTGTTGTTTTTTCCTTTTGTGTGCTCGTTTGAGCCTTCCAATATGATAGGCGGCCCATGGAGGCTTTTTGTGTTTTCAGGCTGCCCGAATGTATTTGGGAGTGCTTGCGCTTTACTTCTGATTAATAAAGAGTAGCATTTATGTTGGAGAAAAAAATGGTTGGCATCCACATCCCAACCCTTCCCTATGGTGTGGTATACCTGAATTTCGGGCCAACCTAATTTTTTATTTTCAAGGTGAGCATAAGGCAGTGTACCTGATGAATGTTGTGGAACTCATTCACATTATCCAGTAGTCACACTTGCATGTGTCTACATGAGTTACCCTAGCTCAGACCAAATAGAATGAGATTGTCATCCATACCTTGGACAGGCTTCTTTCAATTCAGAGATTGGAGACGTATGCTATCTTGTGCCCATCCTCCTCTTGCTACTTTCTGCATGTTTGAACAATTAGTCGACATTGGCTGATAATGAAATCTTTAAACATCGATTATAAAATTTTGCACACGCTCATCCTTGATTGTTGTACCTGCTACAAGGATAGATGATTGGATGAGCATTTTGTGCATTGTAGCAGCCCACTAATGAGAATTTTCATCCTTGCTATAGAAAATAGGATTTCAAAAATGGAATTGACTGTTATAATAATTAAGATGTTACCCAAGACGGACTTGGCAGACCTGCTCGAGACAGCAGCTCCACATTGACATCTTCAATGCTCCACAGACTAATCAAATACTATCTTAGCCTGATTGCTAACCCATCACCACCCCTAATGTCTAATTCAAAAAGTGCATGCCAACCCTAAAAAGGGTTTCGACAATGCAAATCCCTAATTAGGGATTCGACAATGCATATTCCTAATCAGGTATTCTAAATTGCAGAAAGCAACAACAAGAAGGGAAAAGCCTTACATTCATACCTAAGAATCCGAGATTCATGAGCAGCTGAAGGCCGAACTGCAGCAGAGGGCCGAGGAGATAGAGAGAGAGAGAGGACTAGGGTTTTGAGAGAGAGAGAGGGGGGGATAGAGAGAGTGAGAGGGAGAGAGAGAGAGAGAGAGAGAGAGAGAGAGAGAGAGAGAGAGAAGGCCGAAGACGGAGAGGCGGAGAGAGGGAGGGAGAGCAAGAGGGAGAGCAAGCGGCGCTGTTTGAGAGAGGGTTAGGGCTTTGTTTTTTTTTTTTTTAATATATATATACATATGTAACCCCTTGTTGGCGGCCGTTAAAACTAGCCGCCAGCAACGGCTATCCGCATCGGTCGGCTACGGCCCATTTTCTTATAGTGATCTTTGCCTGACCCCTACTTTTTGGGAGAATCTCTAGTACTCATGCTTGGTGATAGATGATACGTAGGTACTTAGAAATTGCATACGTGGCTATAAATAATCCAGGTGAAACCTATATATAAGGGGTACTAACTTAAATGTATGAATGCTCCTTTTAAGTACAAAACATATTTCATAGGCTACTACACAAATATCATTCTGAAAAGATGATCCAATACATCCTTGATTTTTGCATTGTCTTTTTAAGGTTATTAATGGATGGGATGACTTTGATTTCTTGACAATTATTCATGGTGGGTCCTAACAAATAGATGGATCAATTGTTGATTGGATTTATTCTTGTAAATTATCTTAACCACCCATATTAAAAACCATTGATCGAATGGTTTATATTCATCGGATAGGTGTGATCTGTGCTGAACCTGGTGATCAACTGTTTAGATGAATGAATTTGACCAAGTGTCCCAATTCAACACAAGTAGCCCTACAGGTAGATATGGTGTATGAACTCTCATTCAGACCCTACACATAATAAATTCATTAGAGGAAAAGGTGAACTCATTTGAACTTTTGATAGACATTTTATTATATATTCACAGTAATAATAAAACAATAAAACAAGGTGATGAAATAAAATAATCCACCTCCAAATAAATAAAAAAATTTAAAAATTAAATAAAATAAAATAAAAGAAGAAAATCACCTTGACACCCTTTTAGAATAAAAATTCTTCATCTCCAATCCAAATGCTGTTCTTGGAACTCCCAAACCCAGCCTTCTCTTCCAGACCCTGTTTATCCCAAAACCCAACCTCCTCCTTCAAACACTGCTTACCCCAAAACCCTACCTCCTCTTCTAAATCCTTCTTGCTCGAAGAAGCCTTCATGTCACGTGAAACCATATCCCAAAACCCTACCTCCTCCTCCTTCTCCAAACCCTCAGAAGCCTTCATGTCACGTGAAACCATATTCGAAAACCCTACCTCCTCTTTCTCCAAACCCTCAGAAGCCTTCATGTCATGTGAAACCATATTCGAAAACCCTACCTCCTCCTCCTCCAAACCCTCAGAAGCCTTCATGTCACGTGCAACTTTCTCCTTCTTCTCCAACCCTCCTTAGAAACAGCCTCCACAACACGTGATGCCACAACTTCCCTGAATTTTTGCAATTCTGATAGAAACGTCTCCAATTGGCCCAAATCAAGATCCTCAACATCCAAATCCCACCATCCCCGTTTAGGGTTTCCTTCCTTCAGTCGATGATTCTTCTCCACATTTTCATCGAGCTGCCTCTGGATGTCGAAAAGACGTTGATTTAAACCGTCGAGATGGGCAATAGAATGAGACGATCCAAGGGCTGATGAGGAAGAAGGAGAGGGAAAGTTGCCGTTGCTGCCGCTGCATTGTTCGACGTACCGATCGATGATGGAATCGAAGGATGGATGACCGAAGGTGAAGGGATTACCGGCTGGAGAGAAAGCGAGAATGGCAATGTGGGAGCCTGTGAGAGAGCATAGGTCAAAAGCTTTCTTGAAAAGACCCCGTCTTCTTTTCGAGAAAGAAACGAGAAGAGAGGATTTCTTTTCAATTTTCGCCATTGGAATTTTTCTCTTCCCCATCTCTCTTTCAATCTTTCAATCTTCCTTTTTCTGGTTTTCTTGGAAGGTACGATGAAAATAGAAGAGAAGAGACGAAGAGCGAGTAAGTGTAGAAGTTTCCATTTTCGGATATATAGCCGTGCTTATACGTAGCGGATTCCGTGAGGATCCGAAACGTGTTGGAATACGCGTACGACACACGTGTCAGATATTTTTATGCAGAAAACAATCAGGTTCTGTGAGGCCCATATATTGGGCCCTACGAAGCCTGCTGTCAGCTCATCACTAAAATGCTTGGGATTTGGACTGCTATACTACTTTATCTAACTGCCTACTTCTTGAGAAAAAAAAAAACTTTGATACTCAGCATAACGATGAATGATATACAGGCACTTAAAATTGGAAACTTGGAATACAAGTAATTCAAGTAGACCGCACAAATTATGGTCACGAGCTTAGATGTATTGTTAACAAAACATTAATCTTATGGAACAGTTTTAGACATCAATCACAATCCCTATAATTCTTGGACCGTCTATTTAATGGACAAATTCCTTATGAATAGGTCAATCGATTAGATTTTATTTTTACCAAATACGTGATTTTTCATAGGGATTACAAGATGGACGGTTTGGATCAACCATACCACTCTTCTCTCGTCTTATTAATTGTTATTTTTCAGTACATCCGTTTATTAATTTTCCATAAATCGTGCATTCCTGTGATGAAATTGACGTAACATTCTATGAAGAAAACATCTCAAGTATGTTCCACAATTTCAACAGTTCAATATATGTTAAATGTATGCCATGTATATAAATTTCTAGTGCCAGTGTATGTATTATAATACCAAGTCAGAGTCTCAATTTTTTTCTTTTAAAATTAGAAGAAAAGAAATTTACCACTGTACGACCCATTTATGGCCCATTTACCTTTTAAAGCCCACTTCTTTTTACCTTACCAGAATAAGCCCCAGCTATACGGATAACTTGACAAAGGTCGAAAATGCCCCTGCTTTTTCCTTCAAGCAGATAGGTTGACGAGCCTCGAACTTGAGTTGTACAGACAATTTAAAAGAGATCAAAGTTATATGACCCCACAATTATGTATTTATTATATATACAACGTTCATCTATGTTTCGAGAACATTTCAGAGCATTATCCAAAAAAAAAAAATTCATATCCAAAGATCAACTGGACCACACCACAAAGAGCAGCAGAAAATTGATTTTCACGGTTGAAACTTTTGTAGGGCCCACCACAACTTTTATTTTCCATCCAATCTATTCATAAGGTCACAAAGACCTGGATGAAAAGGAAAAACAAATTTCATAATGATCCAAAACTTTTGTGACCCCTAAAAGGGTTTCAATGGTAGACGTTCAATCCTCCACTGCCTTTTACGGTGTGGTCTACTTGATAGCTAGATTTGTCTTATTTTTAGTCTCAAGCCTTAATACGAGTTCGCCAAATAGATGGATAGTTAGTCCGGGTCAGAGCAGGGCATATGGCTATGGATTGTAACCGTAGCCATAACCGTAGTGCTATGCACTTTTTTCATTTTTCTTTTTTTTTTAAAACACGGAGAACTTTATTCTACCTACATTTTTATCTAATACATATTTATATCAATATGTATATATATGCATATAAAAAAAAATATTCCTTTTTTTCTTTTCATTTCTTCCTTTATTCATTTAACAAGAATATCTTCTAAATCAAAATTAGTTACTTGACGTACCATGTATTATTTTGGGGTAGGAGAAGCTACTTTAGCTAACCAACCTGGTTATTTTCTAAGATTTCATCAGGTCAATGGTCGAAAATCCATTTCATTCACTTTGCGGTCAATTTCATTCATTTCATTCACTTCGCGGTCAATTTCATTCACTTCGTAGTCAACTCAATTCATTTCACGGTCAATTCCCTTCACTTCACGGTCAATTCCATGCATTTCGCGATCAATTCCCTTCACTTCACGGTCAATTCCATGCATTTCACGGTCAATTACCTTCACTTCACAATCATTTCCTTGCATTTCATGGTCAATTCCAGCGATTTCACTTCACTTCACAGTCATTTCGATGCATTTCACGGTTAATTCCCTTCACTTCACGGTCAATTTCATGCATTTTACAGTCAATTACGGCGATTCCCCTTCACTTCACGGTCAATTCCCTTCACTTCACGGTCATTTCCATGCATTTCACGGTCAATTATCTTCATTTCACGGTCATTTCCATACATTTCATGGTCAATTCCGGCGATTCCACTTCACTTAACAGTCATTTCCATACATTTCACTGTCAATTCCCTTCACTTCACGGTCATTTCGATGCATTTCACAGTCAATTCCCTTCACTTCACGGTCAATTCCATGCATTTCACGGTCAACTACGGCGATTCCCCTTCACTTTACGGTCATTTCCATGCATTTCACGGTCAATTCCGATGATTCCGCTTCACTTCACGGTCATTTTCATGCATTTCACGGTCAATTCCCTTCACTTCACGGTCATTTCCATGCATTTCATAGTCAATTTCCTTCACTACACGGTCATTTCTATGCATTTCACGGTCAATTCCCTTCACTTCACGGTCATTTCCATGTATTTCACGGTCAATTCAGGCGATTCCGCTTCACTTTACAGTCATTTCCATGCATTTCACGGTCAATTCTCTTCACTTCACGGTCATTTCCATGCATTTCACGGTCAATCCCCTTCATAATTGGCAGGGATTCCATCACCAAACCATGCCCAGAAGACAATGGCAAATAACAGGATTTACCAATTTCACAATCTCAAATCAGGAAAAGAAGATACTCAAAGCTATTGTAGATCTATAGTAATTTGAGTCATAATAAACCATTAAAAACTTAAAATATTCCTTAAATATCAAATTAGAATCCATGGAGTTCAACATAAACATGAATCAAAGCAATAGAAATATCTCGTCATGCTACAAGCTTCACCTCTTAGCCCTAGCTAAGAGGTTTAGCCAATCATAGACATGATTGAACCAAAGTCTCTTAAGAAAAACATGAAAGCAACTAAGGAAGAAGAAGAAAAACTCTTGGCAACGGCTTCTCCACTATTTTGCTCCACTCCTTAAACCCTAGAAGATGCCTAAGAACATTCTAGGGAGTCCTATTTATAGTCGTGGAACTCTAACTTTCGCACCTAGTTGGAAAACTCTAGAAACCGCCTTAAATTTATGCAGTTTGCTAAAATAGACTTCACTCTGTGCAATTTTCTAAAATAGACTTCACTCTTTGCAATTTCACAAAATGACCTTGAGTTTCAGAATATGTTTTTTCATGACAATTTCAGGATTCCTTTTCTTCACTTTAAATTTTTTATTCTCTTCATTCCTTAGTTTTCTTGGATCTTTGGCATGTGAATTCTTCAATCTTAGTCTCCTAAGATTCATCCCTTGCTTTGGTGATTTTTGAGCATCAAATCCATGTTTTTATCACCCTTTTCAATCCAAGCTCTTAAATTCACATTACAACACAAACATGAGTAAAATAGAACATTAAGCATTATCATGTTCATAAAACCAAGATATAAATGGAGGATAATATGCAATATTTGACCCTCAACAAAATTCCTAACTAGAATTTTGCTAGTCCCGACCAAAGTATGCGAAAAATATTTTGAGAACCACAGGATAATTTTTATAAGTTCAAGTGGTTTAAAAAAAATAATCCAGATAATATAATTCTAAAATACATCAATGTTATACATTACCTTCTCCTAAACGCCATGTCACGCCCCGAACTCGGAAACCAGGCTCACAAAATTTCCGATCGCCGAATCTGGCGCCAACAGCCTCCGTAGTACCCCATTCTCGGCTCCCGACACCCATACACCAGGTTCCGATCCTAGGATGCTACGAGGAGGATTTCCAATATCAATTTGATTCGTAATGAGCATAACCAAGCATAACCCACGAACAATAACCACAAGAACACCATCACAAAATCCACTATGATAAAAAACTTTGACTACAGTGCGTATAAAGGGAAATACAAGATAGTGGTAATATCAAAACTCCAAAAGCTCGACTGCACGCTCCAACTGCGGCGAAGCTAAGGCTGCGACCTGGCGTCACCTGCACGCATCAATCGTGCATAAGCTTATGGAAAGCTTAGAGGGTGGTGTAAGTGTGTGCGCAATATGAGCGTGCTCAGAATGCAAGGTCAGAGTAATACGGAATAGTGCTGATGAGTACGTAAATGTAACCAGCCGTACCAAGGCTATATAGTACAAGATATGAATGCAATCGGCCATACCAAGACCATGTGATGCAAGATGCAACTCAAGCATGCCAATCCTCATCCAAATCCTCATGTCAATACAGTTCTCAGTCTGTATAATCACCAGGGTCTAGTACACTCTACGCCAGCTTGTCGTCCCTATCCGAACGCACAACTGGGAGAGTGGAAGAAACCTCACTATCCGCCTGCCAATATCGAGCCCGGCTCGTCGATAGCGGACCGATTCCTCAAGCTAGTCAAACTCAACCTAGAAATTGCCCCCTCACTCAGGCGGGTAAGGTCACACCCCTTTCCAACTGACCGCGACACAGTGGGAGACGCGGCCTCCTGGTATTCGGCCCTCAAGCGCTCGTATATCCACTTGATCTCGACGTTGGAGTCATCCTCTGGTACCATCGGGTTTAGGGATTTTCACCCAGGGACATCTATGACGCCCGTATGCTAGAACCAAACATTTTCGGTATCCAATCCAGCCACCCACGATGTCTGTGGAAGCTATGGCCCTGATGTCGCTAGGGCTTACAGTAACTACAACCAAATAAAGCAAGAGCATGAGTCACACTACCAGTCATGCAGCAGTCCTGCGTATGTCATGTACTCATGTAGGGCAACTCCGTCTATCGGGGAGCTCGTAAACAGTCTGCCCGAAGGCATATGCTATGATCAGACACTCCTTGTCTCAAGCATACATATGATGCGTATGATCATGAATCATGGGGCTGTACTAAACATGTTATAAAGTAATGAGCTATCCTCTCAATGAAGATGGGCCTAAATGGCCTACATGAAACAAATATGGGCCTATCAGTGGCCTTAGGGAGAGTTATAATGTGGACATCTAACCAACATTACTCGTACAATGTGGACGTCAAACCAACATTGTCCCCAAGGCTCGGCTCGCCTTAAATACCAATAAATCATGGTGGAATCACACATTGCAATGTGCCTTAGGTACATCCCATTGGGCCTCAAATACATCAAATGGGCTGTATCTCATGGGCCTTATATTCAACAAGTGAGCCACCTCAATGAGCCTCACCAATGGGCCTTAGGTACATTGCAATGGGCCATCACCCATGGGCCTTAGAATGCATTAAAATGAGTCCGATCACATAAGCTTTATGTGTATCAAATGGGCCTAATCACATAGGCCTTATATATATATAACAAGTGGGCCTCAACAATGGGCCACAAATACATCAAACGGGCCTCATAACGTGGGCCTGTATATATCAAGGTAAGCCCCATAATGGGCCTATAAACACATCAAGATGGCCTACATACATGGGCCCATATATACCCAAGTGGGCCTTAATGATGGTCTAAAAATACATCAAGATGGGCCTATATACACGGGCCCGTATGCATCCAAGTGGGCCTCATGTGAAGCCTACCATAATGTTTATTTTCCTATCCAATCTATTGATAAGGTCACATGGATAGGGGCCCACCATAATATTTATTTTCCATTCAAACTATTCATAAGGTCACATGGGGCTAGGCCTACTGAAATGCTTATTTGGCACCCAAACTATTTATGAGATCAAGTGGGCCAGGGGCCCACTACAATGTTTATTTGACAGCCAATCTGTCTAGGGGCCCACGGTCAGGGGAGGTGGGCCCACAGTAATGTTTATTTGCAATCTAACCTATCCATGAAGTCTCATGGGCCTAGGGCCCACTGTAACGTTTACTTGCCATTCAACCTGTTCATACGAACACGTGGGCCAGGAGGGCCCACCGTAATGTTTATTTCCCAACCGACCTGTTGATAAGGTCACACGGTTAGGGCCCACCGTGTTATTTATTTTCCATCCAAACCGTCACGGGTCACGCGGACCATAGGCCCACGGTAATATTTATTGCCATCCAATCTTTTCATGAGGTCACGTGGACCAGGGTCCACGTGATGTGGTTCACAAATCCAACCCACCCAATATGTGTGTCCCACCTGGTTAAGGGTCCAGACCAAGTTTCAACCTCATCCAAACTTCAAGTGGGCCCCACCAAGTGATTTTATATGTTTAGGCATGTCTTCACATAATTTTAGATGGTATGGCCCACCTGAATTCCGTATACGGTTGATTTTTGGGGACACCCCATAGCCAAAGGGGAGGCATCAAATGCACGGTGTTGATGGTCGAAACGCATCATGGTGGGGGGTCCACAGCTGGGCCGTGACGCCCAGCTTTCATGTAACGCCCTGAAAATCGGGGGTCGAGCATAAATTCAACTCCCGAGTTCCAGAACATCACTTATGCAACAAAATGAATGATGATTGAATGTTGACTGTATTCGTGCATTGAACATGAGTGAGATTAAGCCAAAACATCATATCATACTCCAGAGACAGTTAAATTTGCAAGCGGAAGACTGTGATAGATAGATAAAATATATAAACTACGATGAGTCTCCAGAGTGTGATAACATTACCAGGTTAAATAATTACAAGTACAGTTCTAAAATATACCAAATGTGAGGAAATGTAATGTCTTCTATCCCAAGTACCATAGCCCCGTCAATACAATATCAGGTCTTCATTGACCCGCCAGGGAGATACAGATAGGAGAACTCCTCCTATCATTATAGAAGTAGTCCGGCTCTCTTCACAAGCATCGCCATCACCTGAAACTCAACAAATCTGGTTGGTGTGCACAACACCGTCCCGTAACGTGGGAGTGAGTGATCAACTCAGTGGAACAGTAAAGCATAGGTTAACATGTTATCAACTCAGTCAAGCAATAATGATAAAGCAGTACAATCAAACAATTCTAACTACTCTTATTAATGCAAGTATGAATGACATGATGTATGCCCTTGCCAAACCACCCTCAGCGACACCATCTCACGCTCACGCATGCATTCATCCCTCAGTGTCCCACATCTACTTGGCACATGCAATGCTATGATGAGCATGATTCCGAGTTATTATTAGTCCATTTCAAATAGCAGGATTGGAAACTAAGGTACCTCCCTTGTATCATTCCCAAACATGATCCATTCTAGGGTCGTCAATCCTAGATAATCTCATACGATAGTGTGGTTCTAGGTCCCTGCAAAGGCTGCTAAGGCTGTTACACGAAATCGTTGCACCACTCCCCCATCACCCTTTTAACGATTCATCACTATACTGATACAGGCCTAGTTCATACTCTGTCTACTACGGCAAAACTCATCGCCTCACCGTAGATCTAGAGTATGCTCGCGGTCACTACAAAGGGCTGCTAGGGCTGTTGCTCGCATTCGTTACACCGCTCCCCCATCACCTTATCAATGTAGGCCGACAGCACGAATATAGTGTCCCATAGCACCATAATCGGCTCACGAGTTTGGTTGCACACTGGTCACTACGGGGAGGCATGTGGCCCCAGCGTAGGCCGACAGCTCGACCACGGTGTCCCATACTACCATGTCCGGCTCATGAGTCTTAGCGGATCGAAGTACCATGGTTAAAAGGGATTCCACTGGTAAGTTTGGTACCCTAGTTCAAGCATAGCGTCCAAACATGGTGAACATACATAAGACAGATCAGGTTACTTGACGAGCTCGGCTAGCTCGAGCGCACAACAAGTTGAACGACATGAAGTACATAAGCACTTTACGTGGCCAACCACTATCGTCAACCGAAGTACGACTCGGGTTCGTCGAACACATCTCACGTGGCAAATGAATCACAGCCACGAATGCAATTCTGGTACCGATTGTCTGGACTATAATCATAGCCCCAACACAATCAAGTGCAGATAGATAAAACAGTAGTAGATCAAGATTCAACTCATACAATCAAGGTCTGGTATTATCCGTTTAGGGCTGCCAAGGCTGTTGCACGCACTCGTTGCTCCACTCCCCCATCACCCATGACGGATCATACAACGTAAATATAAATTTAAACATATACATTACATAGTTAAAATCATAAAGTAGTTGAGCATGTTATGAATCACAACACAAGCATGAGTTTGTACAAGTTCAATTCCTAATCACACAACTATCCAAGGAGATCATACAAATAGTTAAAATAGGTTGAGAATCATATCTCAACACCCTTTTACATTACAATTTGCTAACTACTACTTGAGACATTTCAAGAAACACTTAAACAAACATACATCAACATACATGACATATGTCGATCACATAGGCATTAGGCCAAATCCTTTCACTAGGGAGTTGCCCCAATCATAACACGCGTACACCCACGATGGATAGTCATGGCAAGCAGGAATCCAAGTTCCATATTCATTCAGTCATTTCTCAAACACTTGGGCCACACATTTTAGCATATATAGTGTATATTGGTCGTGGCGTGATTTAGGGCAAATCCTTTCGTCAAAGGGGTATCGCCAATACAACAATCATGAATCCATGACAATTAGTCATGGCGAGCACGAATGAGAATTCTATACTTATTCAGTCATTTTCACAAACACTTAGAATACACTATTACAACATACATGGCGTATGTTAGCAAAACATGTATTAGGGCTATCCTTTAGCCAAGCGAGTATTTTATTCATGTATGATATATTACTACAACAAATAATTATGATAAATACATCTCCAAAATTTATACGTATACAGTATTTTCTAGAATACGCAATTTCAACATACATAGTGTATATAAGTAAAACATGTATTTAGGCGAATCCTTTTGCCCCATAAGTATTTTATCCATATATCGTATATCCATATAACAAATAAACATGTCAAACACATTTCCAAAAAATATACATATACCGTACTTTCTACAAATACCTAGAGTATGTAGAATTCCATATTTTCCATCTTTAATCGAAACGGAAAACAGACAGCACTTTGTACATGTGCAATTGCATGCAGATCATGATCTATCATTATCTGACATTGAAAGCATTGAAAACCATAACCTATACACCTAAAGTCCGCACCTTTTGTCGTAGAATCGCAACGGAATCGATAGGTTTGTCTAGCTTTCGTATACAGCAACTAGGCAACCTAGAGAAGGAAATAGGTTAGCTATTTCATAACCTACAACTATCAAATCCCCCAAACAGGTTAGGGTTGGGGTTTATTACCTAGAAATGACGCCGAAATCGCCGGGAAAGCGACAAGAATGAGGTGGTTAAGCACCGATAGCAGTAGAGTAGAGCGGCGGGGAGATCTTCCCACAACTCCCACACTTTCTCTTTCTTTTTCTCTCTCTCAAATCTCAAATTAGTATGGCTGCCATGAGAGAGGGTTTAAGGTCCTTATATAGCCAAAAACCTCACCGAAATAGACTCCTGTTCAAGGGGTACGTCTATTATAGGTATTTCGGCACTTTGCCATCTCAAAAGAGGAGTTCTGGTGGCCCTCCTTGAGTCAAACGTCAGACTTAAGCTCACAACACATGGATCTACGTGGGATTACATTTTTGACTCGATCGGATTCCCAGATCACACGTGGCGGACCAGTTTCAGTTCGACGGTCAGTGGGCCACGATCCGAAATTCCAAGTACATGTAAATGTTCCTGAAATTTTTTCTGATCCGAGGGTGTAATTTGGTCAGATTCTGACGGTCTGGTTGCTTAATACTGATGCGCAAGTGAATGGTGCCAGATCACTATTCCAGATATTTATTTTTTAAAGGAAAGAGTGATTTTCACACTCCCTCGCTCCGGACTCAAGCGAATGGCCGTGGGACATCGGCTGGACCTGATTTCTGAAGTGGTTGTCAAGCCCAGTGAGGTGGTCCTAGATCCTTAAGTTCGTGTTAATCGGACTTCCGATGTGCGGTCTAGACCTGATACGGAGTTTCGAAATGCTCCCTAGGGCAGACGGGTAATGAGATTGATCCTAGATTTTAGGGTAATGTAGCGTCAATGGTTCTACAAGTTTTGGGTCTTGCAGATGGTATTTAAAGCGGAGCAAGCGGATTTCGTAGCTAATCTGGTCTAACACTAGGTCATCCTCGCCTAATTCTAAAGGATTTCATCCTAAGTGATTTCCGGTCGAGGTGGTACTTAGTCCTTTGCAGTAATGTTTAGATTAAGTATTGTTCTTCATTACCTAAACTTTAAGATAGTGTCTAATGTGAAAGTACTTAGAAAATTTAGGGAACAAGGTGGTGAAAGGTGAGATTTGTGAAGGAAAATGGTTTAAGACGGGATTTGAGGCTTTGAATTGAGTGTTCGAAAAGTTAATCAGGTGTTAAGATTGACCCAATGCTTAAGGATGTCTAATCCCAGGTTGGCAAAAATCCGGGATGTTACATTTAGTCCGCCCGCCAGTAGCCGCAGGCGCTGCAGCAGCAGTAGCGCTGCTTTCTTTTTTTTTTTCTTTTTTTTTGAAATGGACCCCACAATGACTAGATCCACCCCGTCCATTATCTAAGTCCCACAAAATTAGGGGTCCACACCAAGTTTCAGGTGGGTCCAAGCTTCTGGTGGACCCCACCAATCATTTTCCCAAGTTTTAACGGAAAATATTAGTATTCTTAATGCCACGGCCCACTAGATGATTGGATCGATCTCATTTTTCGGCTCAACGCCTAAAATGATGCAAGGGTTGGGATGGACGACTTGGATCATACACAAACATCAAGGTGGGGCTTGTATGGGCAGTCCATCCCAACTTTTTTTTTTTTTTTTGTTAGCTTGAAAGTACACACCCATGTCAGCGCACACACCCCATGGAAGCCACACACCCGTGGCTCACATCCAGCGTCCAGAGACGCTGGACGGCATGGATATTCACAGCATCGTGGTGGGGCCCCACGTGTATGTGGCCCCTATTGTGTCAAGGTGGGTCCCGCATAAACGCGGTCCACCTGATTTGGATCAACCTGATACTTATGTTTTCCTTCCATCTGGGCCCGTTAATGGCTGGATGGGGTAGATCCAACACATTCATCCGGTGGGTCCCACATGAAATATGTGATTCGTGGTGGGCCCCACACACCCCTTCACCATCATTACCATTCAAAGAGAGAGAGAGAGAAAGAGAGATACGGAGAGATAGAGAGGAGGGAGCCCGCCACTATGGGCCCTCCATTGATACAATACATAGATCAAATGGGTCCCACCAACAAGTGGGCCCTTAAATGGAAATCAACGGTGGATCACCCACCTCTTGTGCTCCTGCTTGCTCCCTTAGCCTCCTTAGCTCCTAGCCTCCTCTTTCAATGGTGGTTGATGATGATCCAACGGTTGAGATGGGAGATGTGAGAGTAGGGGAAAGTGGGCCACACTTGGAGAGGGAGAGAGCTTGGAACGTATGGAATTTTTGTTGCTTGGAGAGATTTTTTTGAGAAATGAGGGAGAGAGAGAGAGAGGTGATGGGTTGATAAGAGGTGATGGAGTGATGTGTGATAGGTGATGGTGGAGTGATGGGTTGATAAGAGGTGATGGAGTGATGTGTGATAGGTGAGGTGGAGTGATGGGTTGTAAGAGAGGGATGGGTGGAGAGAGAGAGAGAGTTGACTTTGTGCTTGCTTGTATAAGAGAGAGGTATGGGTTGTTGTACTTGGGTATGGGGTGACTTGACTTGTATTTGACATGAGTGATTGATTGATTGATGGGACATCTCATAGAGATACCCTCGTAATTTGCAACGCGTGGTGTTTTCTTCGAATTGAACGCGGGCCTACATCTTCTACCCTAGGTATCAGTTCAGTGTGCGAGTCGCGGCGTTGGAACAACGACGACGGCGCGGTCGCCAAGATACGAGTTTCGGATCGAGCCGCCTTCAGTAGGCAGGACCCGGCTTAAGATCATGCGCAACGTCGGACACGAGTCGAGAGTTGCCGAAATTTGACCGGTAGGATCGCGGAAGCCTACGGAACGGTACGGACTAGGGTACGAGTCTTACAACTCTCCCCTCCAAATAAAAATTTCATTCTCGAAATTTGCACAATCATCGCAACTAGTCATAACTCATAATAGAAGAGGAAACAAGGCATCGTCATATAAAATCGAAGACAACGTACAAGATACAACATATAATCAATCATCAAAGAGATGAGGATAGGGCTCTCCAATCTCGGCCTCGCGCTCTCAAGATGCCTCATCAACAGAATGGTGACCCCACTGAACTTTCACCAAGGGTGTGACCTTGGTCCGGAGGACCTGCTCCTTTCGATCAAGGATACGAACTGGCTTCTCAATGTAAGAAGCGTCTTCACGAACCTCTAATGGCTACCAATCAATAATAGGAACGATGTCTGACCCACACTTCCTCAACATAGAGACGTGAAAAATGTTGTGGACGCCAGACAACTACGGTGGTAAGGCAAGCAAATAGGCCACAGCGCCAACGCACTCAGTGATCTCGAAAGGTCCTATGAATCTCGGGGCAAGCTTGCCCTTCGCTCTGAATCGAACCACGCCATTCATGGGCGAGACCTTGAGATACACATGGTCCCCTACATCAAACTTCAAGGGACGACGCCGACGATCAGCAAAACTCTTCTGCCCGCTCTGAGCTGTGCGCATCCTCTGCCTGATGATATCAATAGCCTCTGATGTCTCCTGCACAAGCTCGGGACCTAAGAGACGCTGCTCTCCAACCTCGGTCCAACAACTTGAAGATCTGCACGGTCGGCCATACAGTGCCTCAAAAGGAGTCATGCCAATGGTCGCCTGATAGCTGTTGTTGTATGTGAACTCAGCCAATCGCAGATGCTCATCCCAGCTACCTCTGAAATCAATCGCACAGGCCCGAAGCATATCCTCAAGGATCTGGTTGACCCTCTCGGTCTGGCCATCGGTCTGCGGATGGTACGCGGTGCTGAGCTGCAAATCAGTCCCCATCGCTTTCTGGAAGCTCCTCCAAAACTGAGACGTAAACCTCAAATCTCGGTCAGAAACGATCGAGACTGGAACGCCATGCAGTCTCACAACCTCCTCGATAAATAACTTCGCAAGCCGGTCCATAGACCAAGTCAAACGCATCGCGAGAAAATGTGCCGACTTCGTCAGACGATCCACAACAACCCAAATGGCGTTATGACCACGTTGAGTCCTCGGCAAGCCCATAATGAAATCTGTCGACACGTGCTCCCACTTTCACATCGGGACGCTCAACGGCTGCAATAGACCAGGAGGTCTCTGATGATCGGCCTTGACACGCTGGCATGTGTCACACTCGGCCACAAAACTGGCAATCTGGCGCTTCATCCAAAACTCTAAGGGTCATATTTGTCAAACAACCATTCACTCTAAAAGCTTAAGCTATCAGAGTGTGGTGGGTTAATGTATTTCAAGGGACTTTATCTGTAACGCCCTGAAATTCGGGGGTCAAGTATGAACTCAACTCCCGAGTTCCAACGCATCACTTATGCAACATACACAATGATGGTTAAATATTGTCTGAGTTAGAGCAATAAACATGAATGAGATTATACCAAAACAGTAATTCATACTCCAGTTCAATTGTATAAAGGCAAGCGGAAGACTGAAATTGTATATTCAAAGTATGTAAAGTAACAAAATTTCTGTGAACACCTGAGTATGAACACTAACTGAGTACCAATATACATGTATTGTTTCTAAGTCAAAAATCAAAATACAACTCCGTAGATAAGCCCTGTAATCCCCGCGATGCAGTCGGCCTGAGCAAAGCTGTCAGAGTACTGCATAAAGGAGAATTCATCCTAATCCTCATCGAAGTCGGGCTCCGGCTCCTGAACCGATGCACCATCTATACCTGCGATAGAGTCTGGTGGGTGTTGCAAACACCGTCCCGTAACGTGGGAGTGAGTAGCTAACTCAGTGGAACAATAAAGCATAGGTTAACATGTTATCAATTCAATCAAGCAGTAATGATAAAGCAGTACAAATCAAACAATTCTAACTACTCTTATTAAGTGCGAGAATGAAATGACATGATGCTGTATGCCCTTGCCAAACCACCCTCAAGCGACATCATCTTACGTTCGCGAATGCTTAACTCCCTCAGTGCGCCACATCTACTAAGCACATGCGGTGCGATGATGATCATGATTACCAAGTTATTATTAGTCCATTTCAAACAGCTGTATTGGAAAACTAAGGTACCTCCCTTGTATCATTCCCCAAACATGATCCATTATAGGGTCGTCAATCCTAGTTAATCTCATACGATATTATGGTTCGAGAAGCATAGTGAAGGCATCGCAAAAGGCTCGTCACCCGTCAGCATGGATACAGATCTCACCGTATGCGTCTCAATTGCTGGCCGTCAGCTCGAGTACAGGTCTCACCGTACTCGGCTCAATCACTAGCCGTCAGCTCGAGTACAGGTCTCACCGTACTCGGCTCAACTCATACTCTAGTTGCTGTGAAAGACTCGTCGCCAATCACAGACCCTTGAAGTATACTCGAAGATACTACGGAGACTCGTCGCCCGTCAGCACGAGACAGGTCTCACCGTACTCGGCTCTCGCCGTAAGTATCGACAGCTCGAATACAGTGTCCCATACCACCGTATTCGGCTCACGAGTTTGGTTGCGCAATGGTCACTATGGGGAGGCACATGGCCCCAGCGTAGGCCGACAGCTCGACCACGGTGTCCCATACCACCATGCCCGGCTCATGCGTCTTAGCGGATCGAGGTACCATGGTTAACGGGATCGCCACTGGTAAGTTTGGTACCCTAGGTTCAAGCAGTAGCGACCAAACATGGTGAACACACATTCACATATCGGTTTACTTGACGAGCCTGACTAGCTCGAGCGCACCACAAGTTGGGCGATATGGAGCGCAAAAGCACTCCGTGTGGCCAACCACTATCGCCAACCGAAGTACGACTCGGGTTCGCCAGACACATCCTTTGTGGCGACATGAATCTCAGCCACAATCTCAAGTCTGGTACCGAATGTCTGGACTATAGACATAATCCCAAACTCAAACAGTTCTCATCAATAGCATGTGGAGTAAAGCATGATAACAAAGTAATACAAGCATGTTAGCAGGCATGTTATAAAGCATGAAATAAAGCATAAAGTAAAGCATGTTGTAAAGCATGTTGTAAAGCACTATACAAATAGGGATACAATTACATACACATCACAAGTGAGTGGTTATAGCGAACCACCACATGGAGGGGATCCTACATGTCTCTAAGGTAGTCGGGAATCCCATATCAGCACCTCTCTAAGGCACTAACACTCAAGCATTTCCACACACAAGCATTTACACAAACACTTAGAGTACGCTATTCTAACATACATGACGTATGTTAGCAAAATACGTATTAGGGCTATCCTTTCGCCAAGTGAGTATTTTATCCATGTATATCATAATCATACAGCAAATAATCATTACAATTGCATTTCCAAAATTTACACATATGCGGTATTTCTAGAATACACAATATCAACATACTTGGTATTTACAAGCGAACATGTATTTCAGCGATTCCTTTCGACAAACTTGTATTTTATCCATAAATTATATAATCATACATTAAATAAACATGTCAAACATTTTCTCAAAAAAAAATACGTATACGGTATTTCTACGTATACCTAGAGTATGTGAAATTCCATATTCTACAACGTTAATCGAAACAGGAAACGGAAAGCACTTTGTACATGTGCAATTGCATGCAGATCATGAATATATCATTATCTGACATTGAAAGCGTTGAAAATCGTAACCTATACACTTAAAGTCCTCACCTTTGCCCTTGGAATCACAACGAATCAGCAAGGGTTGTTGAGCTTCCGTATACGGGCGTTTTCTAGGCTAAAGAGTGAAATCGGTTAGCCTTTATACAACCTTCAACCTATATACTTCAAATCAGACCTAGGGTTAGGGTTTCTCACCTTCAAACGGAATGGATACCGCCAGAAAAGCGCCTGGAAAGAGGCGGTGTAGGCCGTGCGATAATCGAAAGCAGCAAGAGGAAGTTCTCCCACAAATCCCAAGCTCTTCTCTCTTTTCTCTCTCTCTCTCTAGGGTTTTATCCCAAATTCTTATGGCTGTGAGAGGAGCTGTTCTAAGCTCCTTTTATAGCCAAAAACCTCCCCAAAACAGACTCAGGTTCAAGGGTTATTGCTAATATAAGTATTTCGTCACTTTTCCAGCTCAAAAGAGAGGTTCTGGTGGCCCTCCTTGAGCCAAACGTCAGACTTAAGCTCACCACACATGGATCTATGTGGGATTACGTTTTTGACTCGATCGGATTCCCAGATCGCACGTGGCGGACCACTTTCAGTTCAACGGTCAGTGGGCCCGATCCGAAATTCCAAGTACATGTAAATGTTCCTGAAATTTTTCTTAATCCGAGGGTGTAATTTGGTCTGATTCTGACGGTCTGGTTGCTTAATACTGATGCGCAAGCGAATGGTGCCAGATCACTATTCCAGATATTTATTTTGTAAAGGGAATAGTATTTTCACACTCCCTCGCTCCGGATCCAACGAATGCCGTGGGACATCGGCTGGACCTGATTTTTGAGATGATTGTCAAGCCCAGTGAGGCGGTCCTAGTTCCTTAACTTCGTGTTAATCGGACTTCCGATGTGCGATCTAGACCTAATACGAAGTTTCGTTTCATTCCCGAGAGCAGCCGGGTAATGAGTTTGGTTCTAAACTTTAGGGTAACCTAGAGTCATGGATTTTGCAAGTTTTGGGTCTTGCAGATCGTATTGAAAGCGATCCCAACGGATTTCATGGCTAACCGAGTTTAGCACTTAGTTAACTTTGTTAAATTTCTAAAGGATTTAATCCTAATTGATTTCTGGTCGAGGTGGTACTCGAACCAACGTACGGAAATTTACGGGTTGTTACAATCTACCCCCCTTAAACAAAAAATTTCATCCTCGAAATTTATACCTTTTCGTAATCCTCGAGAATCTGAGGGTAGTTCTTCCTGACCTTGGCCTCAGTCTCTCAGGTAGCTTCCTCCTCGGAATGATGTGTCCAAAGTACCGTCACAAGTGGGATGACCTTGCTACGCAGTACCTGCTCCTTCCTATCAAGGTACGCATCGGGCGAACTCATACGTAGCATCCTCGCTCAACTGTACCTGCTCCCATCTGATGATATGCGAAGGATCAGGAACGTACTTCTTCAGCATAGATACATGAAATACGTTGTGTACAGACGCAAGTGGTGTGGGCAAAGCGAGACAATACGCCACATCACCCACTCGATCCAGTATCTGAAATGGACCGATAAACCTCGGTGTGAGCTTTCCCTTCTTCCCAAACCGAAGGACTCCCTTCATAGGGAAAACTCGAAGGAACACATGATCCCCGACCTCGAACTCCAGCGGTCGCCGCCTCGTATCGGCGTAACTCTTCTGCCTGCTCTGCACTGTAAGTAATCGACGCCTGATAATGTCTACCTTCTCTGTAGTCGCCTGTACCAACTCCGGGCCAATCAGACTACGCTCGCCAACCTCTGCCCAACAGTGCGGTGCCCTACAAGGTCGACCATATAGAGCCTCATATGGCGCCATGCCAATAGTCGCCTGGAAGCTGTTGTTGTAGGCGAACTCTGAGTACGGAAGACTGTCATCTCAACTGTCCTTGAAGTCCAACACACATGCTCGCAACATATCCTCCAGGATCTGATTCACCCGCTCTGTCTGCCCATCAGTCAGAGGATGAAACGCCGTACTGAATTTCAACTTCACACCGATCGCCTCCTGGATACGAGTCCAGAAGATAGATGTGAACCGCGTGTCTCTGTCCGACACGATCTCTAAAGGAACCCCGTGCAGACGGATGATCTCTCTGATGTACAACCTAGCCAGCTCGTCTGTAGAGTTCGTAACTCTGATAGGGAGGAAATAGGCCGATTTGGTCAACCGGTCCATAATCACCCAAATGGAATCGTGTCCCTTCCTCGTCTTCCGCAGCCCTGATATGAAATCCATGGAGATAAAATCCCATTTCCACTCTGCTATGGGCATGGGTTGAAGTAGTCTAGGAGGTCAGCGATGCTCTGCCTTGACCTGCTGGCACATCAGACATCGAGACACATACTCAGCAATGTGGGCCTTCATATTATCCCACCAATACGTCCGTCTCAAATCCCGGTACATCTTCGTACTACCAGGATGCATCGCAAGCTTCGAGTTATGGGCAGACTCGAGAAGCTCGCGTCTCAAGTCAGGCACATCGGGAACGCATAGGCGGCCACGGAATCGTAGACCCCCATCAGAACCAACTCTCCACTTGGCGTCCTCGGCGTCGCTAGCCTGCTCTCGAAGCTCAGACAGCCGTATATCGCCCTCTTGGGCCTCAACAATCCTGTCGTCAATAAGTGGCCGCACCCGAACGTGCGCAACACACTCATATGGCTCCTCGACAGTGAGTCTCTGCTCGAAGTCCCGTACGAACTCCATCATGTCCCACTCGGCTATCATCAGCGGTGCCGCAAATGCAATCGTCTTCTTGCGGCTCAACGCGTCTGCCACAAGGTTCGCCTTACCAGGATGGTAGGAAACCTCGAACTTGAAGTCCTTCAAGGTCTCCATCCATCGGCGTTGTCTCATATTCAAGTCTCGCTGTGTGAATATGTACTTAAGGCTCTTGTGATCGCAGAAAAGCTCGAACTCCTCTCCGTAGAGGTAATGTCTCCAGAGCTTCAATGCAAAGATGACAGCTGCCAACTCCAGGTCATGTGTAGGGTAATTCTCCTCGTGCTTCCTTAATTATCTCGAGGCATACGAAATCACCCTATCCTTCTGCATCAGAACACAACCCAAGCCAACGCGAGACGCGTCTGTATATATCGTGTACTTCTCCCCTTGCTCTGGCAATACTAGCACAGGGGCGGACGTCAACTTGTCCTTCAACTCCTTAAAAGCTGCCTCCGCCTTCTCATTCCAGGCGAACTTCAGGTCTTTCCGAGTCAACTGAGATAATGGCCTGGCAATCTTCGAGAAGTCCCAAATGAAGCGTCTGTAATACCCAGCCAGACCAAGGAAACTCCTCACCTCAGTAACCGATTCAGGCTGCTGCCAATCCTGAACCGCGGCTACCTTAGCAAGGTCCACTGCTATCCCATCCTTGGACACTACATGTCCCAGGAACTTGACTTCCTCCTGCCAGAAGTCGCACTTCTTGTATTATGCGAACAACTGGTTCTTCTCCAACGTACCCAATATCGCTCGCAAGTGCTCCTCGTGCTCCTCCCGACTCGTAGAGTATATCAAAATGTCATCAATAAAGATGATGACGAATCGGTAAAGGAAGGGCCGAAATACCCGGTTCATCAGATCCATGAACACGGCTGGTGCGTTCGTGAGGCCGAACGACATCACAAGGAACTCATAATGCCCAAAGCACGTCCTGAAGGCTGTCTTCTGCACGTCCTCCTCTCTCACGCGCAACTGGTGGTACCCTGACTGAAGATCAATCTTCGAGAAATACTTCGCCCCCCTCAACTGATCGAACAGATCATCTATCCTGGGCATATGATACTTATTCTTCACCGTGACCTGGTTCAACCTACGGTAGTCAATACACAACCGTAGCGACCCGTCCTTCTTCTTCACGAATAACACAGGTGCTCCCTAAGGAGACACACTAGGTCGTATAAAACCTTTCTCTACCAGTTCGTCAATCTATTTCCGCAGCTCTTCCATCTCACATGGAGGCATACGATAAGTCGGCAACGAGATGAGCGTCGCACCAGGCGTAAGATCAATCGTAAAATCAATTTCGCGCCGAGGAGGTAAACCAGGAATAGTCTTAAAGACACCAACAAATTCCCGAACCACCGGCGTACCCTCTAATGTCGGACCATCAATCGGCACAAGTAAAGCAGCATAACAATCAACACGACAGGGCCAACTGACCTGCACTGGAAATGTGAAAGCTGTGCCATCAGGTCCATAGGCAGTCACGATCGAGCATCGCAATCTATCTCCGCCCTCATCTTGGCGAGCCAATCCATGCCAAGGATAACGTCGTAGTGCCATAGTGGAGCAACAATAAGGTCGACGAGCACTGTGCTACTACCCAACACTATCGAGCAACCCTCGCATAACCGTGTGACATCCGAACAGGTCCTAGTAGCCGTAGTGAGTCTCATTCCCTTAGTGGGAATCGTATGCAAAAATAGACGTTTCACCGCTCCACAAGAAATAATAGAAGTAGTGGACCCAGTGTCTACCAATAAAGAAACGGGAGTACTATGAATATAAGTCGTACCCTCAAAAGCCGTCGGAGCCGTGATCAACGTCTCAGGTGCCTCGGCAACAAGCGTGTGCACGCGAGCCTTCTGCTGGCAGTTCGGCTGAGGAGCCAAGGGTCGCTGTGGCGGCCTGAAGCGCGGCACAGGAGGTCGAAAAGAAGGAGGTGCAGGAACAGTCTATAGCGGTGGAGCTGATATGGCCTATGGATAAGGGCGATCCAATCTCTGCGGTGGTGCAAATCCGCTAGCCCTCATGCGCGAGAAGCAGCTCTCAGCAGGGTGTCCTGGTTTCCCGCAATACGTGCAGGTCACCAACGGGCGTCTCACAGGAACAACTGGCGCTGCGGCCCTGGGAGGCGAATCAGCACGAGGCCTCTTGCCTAAGATAGGCCTGCTCTGTAAATCCTGTCGTGGCCTCGCAACCATAGCACCACGCGATCTGGCCAAACGGTCCACATCCTGCTCGGCCGTCATAGACATGTGGACCAACGCCGCGTATGTAGGGATACTGAGGCAGCATAGCTTCGACCGTATGTCAGGTCGCAAGCCCCAGTGAAGCGACGCATCCTCATCTGCTCATTGACGAGGATAGTTGGGACAAAGCGGCCCAACTCAGTGAAACGGTGCATACTCCGTCACCGTCATGCCTCCCTGCCTGAGGCGCAGAAACTCATCCTCCCGCTCGTGCCGATAAGTCTGCGGGTAGTACTTCTCGTGGAACCGAGACTCAAAGCCTCCCAGGTCCACACGAAATCTACTGCGACCGTCCGCAGCACACTGTCCCACCATAAGCTGGCCTCCCTCTCAAACATGAAGTAGCCAACTCGACCTGCTCTGCCTCTGAACAGTGCAGCATCCGTAGCATCTTGGAGATGCGGTCTAGCCAGAACTCCGCCTCCTCGGGTCTGTGAGAACCCATAAATGAGGGAGGCCTCAAGCGCTGAAATCGCTCGAGTAAACCACGAGTACCGACATCTCCAGTAGGAGGTGCGACGGATGTGGGCAGAGGCACATCCTCAAACCGAGCAGGAGGCTCAGAATGCTCATCAGGATGTGCAGATGTCGTAGGTGGAGTCGCACTACCACCATGGGACAAGGCCTCAGCGATAGTGGCCATAAGCTGCTGGTGCTGCTGCTGCTGTATCTGCTGCTGCTGCATCTGCTGCTGATGCATCATCATCATCAGCTGCTCAAACCTATCAGTCGGCGGAGCAGCCTGAGAGTCATGCTGCGCAGAAGATGACGGTCGGTACTGCTCACGGACCGGGGGCGTATAAGGTGGCTGTCCACCGGTAGGACCAGCAGGAGGCTGATCAGATCCCAACCCTCGGTCCGCAGGACCGCTACTACCAGAAGGAGTCTGGTCCATAGAGCCGGTCAGAAGGAGATGTGCCGTGCTCCGTGTGTACTGTCGCGGCATGCCCTATACAACATAGGGTAGAACATTTGTGAGATAAAGCACAACACACTTCATAAAGCACTTTAAGCATTCCACACATCATCAAAACAAAAGAGGCTACATGCCTTTCATTTACCCAAAATTGTCATAATACATGGAATACAGAGTTACATGAATCACGACAGAAATCACATGATAGCCAATACATCCACTACATCAAACACCTAAAACATGCTACTATCTACTACATCATCTACATGAAAACATAAACCGCCTATTGCGGTAACCAAAGCAAACAACAACACACAACAACGTGGATGACTAAGCATCCGAACCAGGCGGTGGAGGAGGAGCATTCTTGTCCTGCACACAGCACAGAATGGCCTTCAACGTACGGGACACCTTCTTAAAACTCTTCTTCATGTAGGCTTCATTCTCTTCAAGCTTGGCTCGAACTTGACCAATCTCTTTGCAGGGCGGCTTGACCCTCCTCGAGACGGGCCAAACGTGCATCAAAAGCATCCCGATCCACACCCTGCTCCTGAGCCGCAGGAGGTGAACTCTCCTCAGTGTCCTGAGCCTCAGGTTCTTCTTCTGTATGTCATCACCACGCTCCTCATCACTCTCTGCCTAGAGGTCAACACTCTCCTCGCCGGCGCTATCCGACTCATCTCCAGACTCGTCGAGTCGTGCTTGTCGCTGTTGAGGGCCGATCTTCATATTCTTGAGTGTCGCCTCACTTATGACTCGGACTGGTGCAAGGTCCTCCATGTTCAACCTGTAGCCGACATCGCGAGCCATCCTACAGATCAGACGGCCAAATGGGAGCGAAAGATCGTTCCTGGTAGAACGAACAACCTGAACTATCTGTAATAGGATGAATGTGGGCAGGCATATGTTGTCCCCATGTCCCATCTTGTACAAAAAGTCCACCATCAACCGAGTACATTCCGTGCGGTTACCCGACCGTGGGTACACATTGTAGGTAAAAATGTGATGGAGTAAACGGAAGTCCTCGGCCATCTTTGTCGCCGCAATGCAATTTCCTCGCTTCCAAGTAACCCGGCGACCACAGAGGTATCGCGTGCGGCGATCCCTTTCCCGCGCACTTCTGGAGAAGTTGTCACTAGGATGCACCTGACCAAGCGGTAGCTTCGTGATCCGAGCCACCTCATCCACCGTAATTGTGCGCCTTATGCCCCTCACAGAACAGTAAACTGAGGAGGATCTACTGATGAGTCCACGATGTGGGCGTAGAAAGCGCGAACCGTGTTCTCACATGCAGGGGACTCACCGTCAAACATAGAGTTCCATCCGATGTCCACCAGGTGATCCATCAGTGGGTGTAGCCCGAACATCCTTTCATCCACATGAGCTTCAAACACACCTTGCGGCCCGCGAAGCGCCCATATTCAACGCCTATCGGATAAGCATTTCTGACGGGATGGTCAGGATCCAGGTCTCGCTTCGATCTAAACTCCCGAATGGTGCTAGTGCCGGCCCCAACGTCGGATCTTCTTCAGGAATGGGCTGGCCTACTTGGGCCGGCTTCATCAGCCGCGGTCTTCCTCTTTCTCATGAGAGATAGGAAGGAGAAAATGGAAAAAATGGTCGCCACCACACCAAAGAGGGCCATGAAAAAATGTCAAGATGGGGAAAAAGGGGCTGATCTCCTTGATCCACCACAAGCAACAATCCAATAGGTGTGGAAGGGGCACTAGAGGTAGGAAATGAAGGAGGAACAAAAAGAAAATGGAATGGGTTAGGAGATTACCCGATTTTGAGCTCCAAATGAGGGGTATGAGAGCTCCAACATGAGAAAATGGGAAAAGGAGGAGGCTAGGGCTGTTGTGGAAGGTTGGGGTGTGTGGGTTATGGAAGAAAATGGAGGATTGCAAGGTTTGGAGGGATGGGTTTAGAGGAAAAACGAAAATGGGGTTTGGAGGTGCTTGGAAAGGGGAAATGGGAGAGGGGGTGCTCCAGCCCCTTAAAACCCAACCATTTGCCAAAATGGCACGTGCCAGGGGGTAGGGAGGTCAGGCCGACCAACCCAGCCCCGGCCCCACTCGAGATGGCCCCGGACCGCGGTCCGCCGCCGGGCCGCGGCTCCGCCGCGGTCGGCTTGGCCGGAACCGCCCGCCGGGGGGCCCTGTTTGCCACGTGCCCAGGGTGCCAAATGCACCCTGGTTCGATCTGGGGGCTTAGTGTTTAAGTGGAGGGGCCCCCGACTCATTTCAGCTCCAGAACGGGTGGTTCCGAGAAATTTCTGAACTAAACTGATTTTTCCTGATTTTTAACAACTGTTTTGGGTGGATAGTGTCTGGACACGTCAATAGACGGTCTAGGAGTGATTTGGGATCCATATGTGCGGTCAGGATCGAGTACAAACTCGATCAACAGTCCCGTTTTTAATGAATTTCGCCGAACGGCGAAATCGGGAGACCCTAAGACTGTTTCTATATTTTTGCGCACCCTCCTAGGTTGTAACACGTCAGCGTACGTAGTGGGACATAACTCAGGTCCGGTTTAATCAAAATCATGCTCTGATACCAACTTGTAACGCCCTGAAATTCGGGGGTCGAGTATGAACTCAACTCCCGAGTTCCAACGCATCACTTATGCAACATACACAATGATGGTTAAATGTTGTCTGAGTTAGAGCAATAAACATGAATGAGATTATACCAAAACAGTAATTCATACTCCAGTTCAATTGTATAAAGGCAAGCGGAAGACTGAAATTGTATATTCAAAGTATGTAAAGTAACAAAATTTTGTGAACACCAGAGTATGAACCTAACTGAGTACCATATACATGTATTGTTTCTAAGTCAAAAATCAAAATACAACTCCGTAGATAAGCCCTGAAATCCCCGCGATGCAGTCGGCCTACGCAAAGCCGTCAGAGTACTGCATAAAGGAGAACTCATCCTGATCCTCATCGAAGTCGGGCTCCGGCTCCTGAACCGATGCGCCATCTATACCTGCGACAGAGTCTGGTGGGTGTTGCAAACACCGTCCCGTAACGTGGGAGTGAGTAGCTAACTCAGTGGAACAATAAAGCATAGGTTAACATGTTATCAATTCAATCAAGCAGTAATGATAAAGCAGTACAAATCAAACAATTCTAACTACTCTTATTAAGTGCGAGAATGAAATGACATGATGCTGTATGCCCTTGCCAAACCACCCTCATGCGACATCATCTTACGTTCGCGAATGCTTAACTCCCTCAGTGCGCCACATCTACTAAGCACATGCGGTGCGATGATGATCATGATTACCGAGTTATTATTAGTCCATTTCAAACAGCAGTATTGGGAAACTAAGGTACCTCCCTTGTATCATTCCCAAACATGATCCATTCTAGGGTCGTCAATCCTAGTTAATCTCATACGATATTATGGTTTGAGAAGCATAGTGAAGGCATCGCAAAGGGCTCGTCACCCGTCAGCGCGGATACAGATCTCACCGTATGCGGCTCAATTGCTGGCCGTCAGCTCGAGTACAGGTCTCACCGTACTCGGCTCAATCACTAGCCGTCAGCTCGAGTACAGGTCTCACCGTACTCGGCTCAACTCATACTCTAGTTGCTGTGAAAGACTCGTCGCCAATCACAGACCCTTGGAGTATACTCGAAGATACTACGGAGGACTCGTCGCCCGTCAGCACGAGCACAGGTCTCACCGTACTCGGCTCTCGCCGTAAGTATCGACAGCTCGAATACAGTGTCCCATACCACCGTATTCGGCTCACGAGTTTGGTTGCGCAATGGTCACTACGGGGAGGCACATGGCCCCAGCGTAGGCCGACAGCTCGACCACGGTGTCCCATACCACCATGTCCGGCTCATGAGTCTTAGCGGATCGAGGTACCATGGTTAACGGGATCGTCACTGGTAAGTTTGGTACCCTAGGTTCAAGCAGTAGCGACCAAACATGGTGAACACACATTCACATATCGGTTTACTTGACGAGCCTGACTAGCTCGAGCGCACCACAAGTTGGGCGATATGGAGCGCAAAAGCACTCCGTGTGGCCAACCACTATCGCCAACCGAAGTACGACTCGGGTTCGTCAGACACATCCTTTGTGGCGACATGAATCTCAGCCACAATCTCAAGTCTGGTACCGAATGTCTGGACTATAGACATAGTCCCAAACTCAATCAATTCTCATCAATAGCATGTGGAGTAAAGCATGATAACAAGTAATACAAGCATGTTAGCAGGCATGTTAAAAGCATGAAATAAAGCATAAGTAAAGCATGTTGTAAAGCATGTTGTAAAGCACTATACAAAGGGATACAATTACATACACATCACAAGTGAGTGGTTATAGCGAACCACCACATGGAGGGATCCTACATGTCTCTAAGGTAGTCGGGAATCCATATCAGCACCTCTCTAAGGCACTAACACTCAAGCATTTACACACACAAGCATTTACACAAACACTTAGAGTACGCTATTCCAACATACATGACGTATGTTAGCAAAATACGTATTAGGGCTATCCTTTCGCCAAGTGAGTATTTTATCCATGTATATCATAATCATACACAAATAATCATGACAATTGCATTTCAAAATTTACACATATGCGGTATTTCTAGAATACACAATTTCAACATACTTAGTATTTACAAGCGAACAATGTAAAAAAAAATAAAAAATAACGTTAATACGGTATTTCTACGTATACCTAGAGTATGTGAAATTCCATATTCTACAACGTTAATCGAAACAGGAAACGGAAAGCACTTTGTACATGTGCAATTGCATGCAGATCATGAATCTATCATTATCTGACATTGAAAGCGTTGAAAACCGTAACCTATACACTTAAAGTCCTCACCTTTGCCCTTGGAATCAACGAATCAGCAAGGTTGTTGAGCTTCCGTATACGGGCGTTTTCTAGGCTAAAGAGTGAAATCGGTTAGCCTTTTCACAACCTACAACCTATATACTTCAAATCAGACCTAGGGTTAGGGTTTCTCACCTTCAAACGGAGTGGATACCGCCGGAAAAGCGCCTGGAAAGAGGCGGTGTAGGCCGTGCGATAATCGAAAGCAGCAGGAGGAAGTTCTCCCACAAATCCCAAGCTCTTCTCTCTCTTTTCTCTCTCTCTCTCTAGGGTTTTATCCCAAATTCGTATGGCTGTGAGAGGGGCTGTTCTAAGCTCCTTTTATAGCCAAAAACCTCCCCAAAACAGACTCAGGTTCAAGGGTTACTGCTAATATAGGTATTTCGTCACTTTTCCAGCTCAAAAGAGAGGTTCTGGTGGCCCTCCTTGAGCCAAACGTCAGACTTAAGCTCACCACACATGGATCTATGTGGGATTACGTTTTCGACTCGATCGGATTCCCAGATCGCACGTGGCGGACCACTTTCAGTTCAACGGTCAGTGGGCCACGATCCGAAATTCCAAGTACATGTAAATGTTCCTGAAATTTTTCTTAATCCGAGGGTGTAATTTGGTCTGATTCTGACGGTCTGGTTGCTTAATACTGATGCGCAAGCGAATGGTGCCAGATCACTATTCCAGATATTTATTTTGTAAAGGGAATAGTGTTTTTCACACTCCCTCGCTCCGGATCCAAACGAATGGCCGTGGGACATCGGCTGGACCTGATTTTTGAGATGATTGTCAAGCCCAGTGAGGCGGTCCTAGTTCCTTAACTTCGTGTTAATCGGACTTCCGATGTGCGATCTAGACCTAATACGAAGTTTCGTTTCATTCCGAGAGCAGCCGGGTAATGAGTTTGGTTCTAAACTTTAGGGTAACCTAGAGTCACTGATTTTGCAAGTTTTGGGTCTTGCAGATCGTATTTAAAGCGATCCCAACGGATTTCATGGCTAATCGAGTTTTGCACTTAGTTAACTTTGTTAAATTTCTAAAGGATTTAATCCTAATTGATTTCTGGTCGAGGTGGTACTCGAACTCGTACGAAAATTTACGGGTCGTTACATTATCACTTCAACCTATTTGGCCAGTGGTCTTAAGTTGTATTAAATGGGCTGCATCATAATCCTACCTCAGGATTGGGAATGGCAAGGTTGGTATAGGGTGGGAGGGATTAAAATTAATGGTAGGGCTTTTGGAAAAATGTAGCCTGTGTTGGAAAAAAAAAAGTGTGAGATGGGATTTTTCCATATCCCAGGCTAATGAATTTCTAAACGTCAATTGAAAGGACAATCGCGGAATTTTACCGTTATTGCATACAGTCCAAACATGATATTGGAAAACATGGGATGCACCCAATCTAGGGACCATATCATACACATACATTATTATTATTTATACAATTTTATCCCCTTAAACTCACCTAATGCAATTTGGCCGAACGCCCTAAACGTCCTCGAATAGAGCCCTGGAAAAGTGAAGGAAAGGGAGAAAGGGCTGGGATCTTTAGATCTCCATGGATTTGAGTCTCAATAGGGGTTGTAGAGGCTCAACTGACAAGGAGTAAAGAAAGGAAAGTGAAGAAAATGGATGGGTTAGAGAGCTTACACGATTTTGAGCTTCAAAGGGGGTGTAAGAGCTCAAATGAGAGAAGACGGAGAGGGTAGAGGGTAGGTGTTGCTGTGAACGATGGATGTGGATGGGTTATGCCCAAAAATGAGGGATTAGGGAATTCAGAGAGAGGTTTGAGAGCAAAAATAATAATTTTTGGAGAAACGGAGAGCTTGGAGGTGTATTTGAGAGAGAGGGGGCAAAACGGACGTGAAACAGGGGTCCCCACAAAATTTGGTAGGCACCACACGGGCCCAGGGAAGTTCTATGCCTTTTTCTGGTATTTCTAGTTGGTCTATTTTTTTATTAGTTCATCATCAAGTATACTTCATCTCCACCAAATTTTATTAGATTTCGTCTTGTAGAAAAATTCTAAAAATTCTAGAAGCAGCAACTGTCCAAACTAATAATTTTCAGATAGTTGACACAATGACCCATATTTAACTATATTAAATATTTTATTATATTTTTCACTTATTTTTATATGAAATTAGACTTATCAAGCTTAAATTTGGCTTTTGAATCACCTAAATCGGAGTTATAACGAGGGAGATATGACTTTTTGAAGTCGGACCGAATGTCTGGACTATAGACATAGTCCCAAACTCAAACAGTTCTCATCAATAGCATGTGGAGTAAAGCATGATAACAAAGTAATACAAGCATGTTAGCAGGCATGTTATAAAGCATGAAATAAAGCATGAAGTAAAGCATGTTGTAAAGCATGTTGTAAAGCACTATACAAATAGGGATACAATTACACACACATCACAAGTGAGTGGTTATAGCGAACCACCACATGGAGGGGATCCTACATGTCTCTAAGGTAGTCGGGAATTTCATATCAGCACCTATCTAAGGCACTAACACTCAAGCATTTGCACTCACAAGCATTGACACAAACACTTAGAGTACGCTATTCCAACATACATGACGTATGTTAGCAAAATACGTATTAGGGCTTTCCTTTCGCCAAGTGAGTATTTTATCCATGTATATCATAATCATACATCAAATAATCATGACAATTGCATTTCCAAAATTTACACATATACGATATTTCTAGAATACACAATTTCAACATACATAGTGTTTACAAGCGGACATGTATTACGGCGATTCCTTTCGCCAAACAAGTATTTTAACCATATACTATATAATCATACAACAATTAATCATGGCAAATACATTTCCAAAAAAAATACGTATACGGTATTTCTACGTATACCTAGAGTATGTGAAATTCCATATTCTACAACGTTAATCGAAACAGGAAACGGAAAGCACTTTGTACATGTGCAATTGCATGCAGATCATGAATCTATCATTATCTGATATTGAAAGCGTTGAAAACCGTAACCTATACACTTAAAGTCCTCACCTTTGTCCTTGGAATCTCAACGAATCAGCAAGGGTTGATGAGCTTCCGTATACGGTTGTTTTCTAGGCTAAAGAGTGAAATCGGTTAGCCTTTTCACTACCTATAGCCTATATGCTTCAAATCAGACCTAGGGTTAGGGTTTCTCACCTTCAAACGGAGTGGATACCGCTGGAAAAGCGCCTGGAAAGAGGCGGTGTAGGCCGTGCGATGTTTGAAAGCGGTAGGAGGAAGTTCTCCCACAAATCCCAAGCTCTTCTCTTCCTTTTCTCTCTCTCTCTAGGGTTTTATCCCAAATTCGTATGGCTGTGAGAGGGGCTATTCTAAGCTCCTTTTATAGCCAAAAACCTCCCCAAAATAGACTCAGGTTCAAGGGTTACTGCTAATATAGGTATTTCGTCACTTTTCCAGCTCAAAAGAGAGGTTCTGGTGGCCCTCCTTGAGCCAAACGTCAGACTTAAGCTCACCACACATGGATCTATGTGGGATTACGTTTTCGAGTCGATCGGATTCCCAGATCGCACGTGGCGGACCACTTTTAGTTCAACGGTCAGTGGGCCATGATCCGAAATTCCAAGTATATGTAAATGTTCCTTAAATTTTTCTTAATCCGAGGGTGTAATTTAGTCTGATTCTGACGGTCTGGTTGCTTAATACTGATGCCAAGCAAATGGTGCCAGATCACTATTCCAGATATTTATTTTACAAAGGGAATCGTGTTTTTCACACTCCCTCACTCCGGATCCAAACGAATGGCCGTGGGACATCGGCTGGACCTGATTTTTGAGATGATTGTCAAGCCCAGTGAGGCGGTCCTTAACTTCGTGTTAATCGGACTTCTGATGTGCGATCTAGACCTAATACGAAGTTTCATTTCATTCCCGAGAGCAGCCGGGTAATGAGTTCGGTTCTAAACTTTAGGGTAACCTAGAGTCACGGATTTTGCAAGTTTTGGTTCTTGCAGATCGTATTTAAAGCGATCCCAATGGATTTTATGGCTAATCGAGTTTTGCACTTAGTTAACTTTGTTAAATTTCTAAAGGATTTAATCCTAATTAATTTCTGGTCGAGATGGTACTCGCGTCAAAGTACGGAAATTTACGGGTCGTTACACGCGGTCCGCCTTGTCCGGCGCCGCGCCACCACAGCTGGGTGGTGTTCTCCACCCTCCCAAGAGGCCAATGGTACCTCGGGTCTGTCCCGGGTCCCCCCGGATTGCATAGTGTGGCCCCCGATTCCATTTGAGGCGTTTTCGGGGTCAATTTGCAAACCGGAATGAGTTTATATGACGTGTGGCATATGATTTTGGGGTACAAGGAGATAATGTATTCAACTAACCCATTTACTTGGTTAGATTCCAAAGTTTGAATGGTCAAAAGTCTAATTTATACATATTTTTACTATTTATAGTAACTTTTTATTTAAGTATTATTCTTCATCATTTATATGTTAGAATTTATATTTGGTATGAAAGGATTTAAAAAAAAATTAAAGAATAAAGTGGTGCAAGGAGAGATTTTGAAGAAATTGGGAAAAAAAGGGGTTTTAGGCCTTGGTGTTGTGGTTGACCCACAACCTAAGAACATTCATTTCTAGGGAACGACTCAAACCCGTCAACTGACGGCCTAGAGGTGATTTGAGATCGTTTCGTGCAAATTGAGGCTACGGGTCAATCTCTATGGTTGATCTTAACCATTGTATTATTTGGCGAAATTAGAGAACCTAAGTCTGTTTTACATTCCGTCGCTCCCTCCTAAGTCAGAGTGCGTCAGAGTGCGTCGTGTGACCATAACCCAGGTCCGGTTTAATCCAAATCATGTTTGATACCATCTTGTAACGCCCTGAAAATCGGGGGTCGAGCATAAACTCAACTCCCGAGTCCAGAACATCACTTATGCAACAAAATGAATGATGATTGAATGTTGATTGTATTGTGCATTGAACATCAGTGAGATAAGCCAAAACAGCATATCATACTCGAGAGACAGTTAAATTTGCAAGCGGAAGACTGTGATAGATAGATAAAATATATAAACTATGATGAGTCTCCAGAGTGTGATAACATTACCAGGTTAAATAATTACAAGTACAGTTCTAAAATATACCAAATGTGAGGAAGTGTAATGTCTCCTATCCCAAGTACCATAGCCCCGTCAATACCATATCAGGTCTTCATTGACCTGCCAGAGGGATACAGATAGGAGAACTCCTCCTATCATCATAGAAGTAGTCCGGCTCTGCTTCATAAGCATCGCCATCACCTAAAACTCAACAAATCTAGTTGGTGTGTACAACACCGTCCCGTAACATGGGAGTGAGTAGCTAACTCAGTGGAACAATAAAGCATAGGTTAACATGTTATCAATTCAATCAAGCAGTAATGATAAAGCAGTACAATCAAACAAGTTTAAGTACTCTTATTAAATGCAAGTATGAAATGACATGATGAATGCCCTTGCCAAACCACCCTAATGCGACATCATCTTACGTTCGCGAATGCATACCTCCCTCAGTACTCCACATCTACTAGGCACATGCGGTGCGATGATGAGCATGATTACCGAGTTGTTATTAGTCCATCTCAAACAGCAATATTGGGAAACTAAGGTACCTCCCTTGTATCATTTCCAAACATGATCCATTCTAGGGTCGTCAATCCTAGTTAATCTCATACGGTATTATGGTTCGAGAGGCATCGCGAAGGCATCGTAAAGGGCTCGTCACCCGTCAACACGGATACAGATCTCACCATATGCGGCTCAATTGCTGGCCGTCAGCTCGAGTACAGGTCTCACCGTACTCGGCTCAATCGCTGGCCGTCAGCTCGAATACAGGTCTCACGTACCTCGGCTCAACTCATACTCTAGTTGTTGTGAAGGGCTCGTCGTCAATCACAGACCTTGGAGTATACTCGAAGACACTACAGAGGACTCGTCGCCCGTCAGCACGAGTACAGGTCTCACCGTACGCTCTCTCGCCGTAAGTCGACAACTCGAATACAGTGTCCCCATACCACCGTATTCGGCTCACGAGTTTGGTTGCTCATGGTCACTACGGGAGGCACGTGGCCCCAGCATAGGCCGACAGCTAGACCACGGTGTCCCCATACCACCATGTCCGGCTCATGAGTCTTAGCGGATCGAGGTACCAATTGTTAACGGGATTTCACTGGAAGTTTGGTACCCTAGGTTCAGCAGTAGCGTCTAAACATGGTGAACTTACATTAACAGATCGGGTTACTTGACGAGCTCGGCTAGCTCGAGTGCACAACAAGTTGAACGATATGAAGTGCATAAGCACTCCGTGTGGGCCAACCACTATCGTCAACCGAAGTACGACTCGGGTTCGTCGAACACATCTCACGTGGCAAATGAAACTCAGCCATGATCCAATTCTGGTACCCGATTGTCTGGACTATAATCATAGCCCCAACACAATCAATTGCAGACAGATAAGCAGTAGTGGATCAAGATTCAACTCATACAATCAAGGTCTGGTATTATCCGTTTAAGGCTGCCAGGGCTGTTCACGCACTCGTTGCTCCCACTCCCCCATCATCTATGACGGATCATAACAACGTAATAATTCAACATATGCATTACATAGATAAAAATAAAAGCAGTTGAGCATGTTATGAAGCACAACACAAGCATGAGTTTGTACACATTCAATTCCTAATCACACGCTATCCAAGGAAATCATACACATAGTTAAAGGAGCTGAGAATCATATCTCAACACCCTTTAACATTACAATTTACTAACTACTACTCATTCAGACATTTCAACAAACACTTTAAAATACATGTATCATCAACATACATGACATATGTGATCACATAGGTATAAGGCCAAATCCTTTCACTATGAGTTACCCCAATCATAACACGCATACACCCACGACGGATAGTCATGGCAAGCAGGAATCCAAGTTCCATATTCATTCAGTCATTTCCACAAACACTTGGGCCACACATTTTAACATGTATAGTGTATATTGGCCGTGACGTGATTTAGGGCAAATCCTTTCGTCAAAGGGATATCGCCAATACAACAATCAATTATCCATGACATTAGTCATGGCGAGCATGAATGAGAATTCTATACTCATTCAGTCATTTTTCAAACCACTTAGAATACACTATTCAACATACTTAGTGTATGTTAGCAAAAATGTATTAGGGCGAATCCTTTCGCCAAATAAGTATTTTATTCACTATCATATATTCATACTACAAATAATCATGTCCGACACACTTCCAAAATATATACGTATATGTATTTTCTACTACACTACACAATTCAACATACAATAGTGTATATGAGCAAAACATGTATTAGGGCGAGTCCTTTCGCCAAACAAGTATTTTATCCATATATAATATATTCATACAACAAATAATCATGTCAAGCATATTTCCAAAATTTATATATATACCGTACTTTCTACAAATACCTAGAGTATGTAGAATTTCATATTTTTCATCTTTAATCGAAACAGAAAACGGAAAGCACTTTGTACATGTGCAATTGCATGCAGATCATGAATCTATCATTATCTGACATTGAAAGCGTTGAAAACCATAACCTATACACCTAAAGTCCGCACCTTTTGTCGTAGAATCGTAACGGAGTCGATAGGTTTGCTAAGCTCCGTATTCGGCAGTTTGGCAACCTATAGAACGAAATAGGTTAGCTATTTCACAACCTACAACTGTCTAAACCCAAAACAGATTAGGGTTAGGTTTCTTACCTAGAAATGACACCGGAAACGCCGAGAAAGCGATGAGAATCAGGCGGTGGAGCCCGAATAGCGGCTGGGAAGAGTGGCAGGGAGATTCTCCCACTGCTTCCACACTTTCTCTCTCTTTTCTCTCCCTTTTCTCTCTCTCAATCTCAAATTCGTATGGTTGCCATGAGAGAGGGTTTAAGGTCCTTATATAGCCTAAAAATTCACCGAAATAGACTTATGTTCAAAGTATACTTACATTATAATCAAATCGGCATTGTTTCAGCTCAGAAGAGGGTTTCTGGCGAGCCTCCTTGAGCCAAAGGTCGGACTTAAGCTCACTAACGCTGGATCTACATTCTATTAAGTTTTCGTTTCAGTGGGATTTCCAGATCACGCGTGGCGGACCAGTTTCAGTTCAACGGTCAGCGGATCTCGATCGGAGATTCCGAGTACATGTAAATGTGTATGAAATTTCTCCTGATCCCAGGGTGTAATTTGGTCTGATTCTGACGGTCTGGTTGCTTAATACTGATCCGCAAGCGAGTGGTGCCAGATTACTATTCAAGATATTTTATTTTGAATTAATTTCACATTTCTCACACTCTTCACTCCGAGCTCAAGCGAATAGCGCTGGACACTATCTGGATTTGATTTCCGAGATGGTTGTCAAGCCTAGCGAGGCGGTCCTAGTTCCTTAACTTTGTGTTAATCGGACTTCCGACGTGCGGTCCAGATCCGATACGGAGTTTCGAGATGCTCCCGAGAGCAACCGGGTAATGAGATTGATATCCTAGATTTTAGGGTAACCTAGCGTCAATGATTCTGCAAGTTTTGGGTCTTGTAGATCGTATTTAAAGCGATTGGTGCTAATTTCACAGGTACTCTAGTTTAGCACTAGCTAATTCTCGCATAATTTCTAAAGGATTTAGTCCTGTATGATTTCTGTCTGAGGTGGTACCTGGGCCTTTGTAGTTTGTATATAAAGTGATCCAAGTTATACTACTTAGCTAGTTTAGGATAGTGTCCAGGATGAAAGTGCTTAGAAAAATTGAAAGAACAAGGTAGTGAAGGGTGAGATTTGTGAAGGAAATGGTTTCAGAAGCGATTTTAGACTGTGAGGTTCAGTTCTGACGAATTAATAAGGTGTTAGGAGCAACCCATTGCCTAAGGACGTCTAATCCCAGGTTGGCAAAAATCCGGGATGTTACACACAGCCTGTAATATCTGTTGTAACTGCGAGACACTCACAGGTACGGTCGGATCCGTACCGACATCAGGTGGAGGAACGTCATCCTCAGGAAAGGGAGCAGGGATCTCTGGCGGTAGAACGGGAGGCGCCGGTGGTAAAACTGGAGTCTCAGGTGGTGGAGCGGGGGTCGAACGGGTCGCTCTCCTGGGTGGCATGTCCTATGGAAAAGATAAGGCGCCAATCAATCTTGAGAATCGCACGCTAATGAACTCAATTGAAAGGTTACGCACTCGGAAACTAATGTCCTAAGTTCATAGTAAATATGTGATGTTGTTCTCGGTTATTCCCAAGTTATGCTCTAATACCAACTTCTGTCACGCCCCGAACTCGGAAACCGGGCTCACAAAATTCTCAATCGCCGAATCCGGCGCCGACAGCCCCGTAGTACCCCATTCTCGGCTCCCGACACCCATACACCAGGTTTCGATCCTAGGATGCTATGAGGAGGATTTTCAATATCAATTTGATTCGTAATGAGCATAACCAAGCATAACCCACGAACAATAACCACAAGAACACCATCACAAGATCCACTATGATCAAAAACTTTGAGTTCAGTGCGTATAAAAGAAAATACAAGATAGTGGTAATATCAAAACTCCAAAAGCTAGACTGCACGCTCCAATTGCTGCGAAACTACGGCTGCGACCTGGCGTCACCTGCACGCATCAATCGTGCATAAGCTTATGGAAAGCTTAGAGGGTGGTGTAAGTGTGTGCGCAATATGAGCGTGCTCAGAATGCAAGGTCAGAGTAATGCGGAATAGTGCTGATGAGTACGTAAATGCAACCAGTCGTACCAAGGCTATATAGTACAAGATATGAATGCAATCGGTCATACCAAGACCATGTGATGCAAGATGCAGCTCAAGCATGTCAATCCTCATGTCAATACAGTTCTCAGTCTGGATAATCACCGGGGTCTAGTACACTCTACGCCAGCTTGCCGTCCCTATCCGAACGCACAACTGGGAGAGTGGAAGAGACCTCACTATCTGCCTGCCAATATCGGGCCCGGCTCGTCGATAGCGGACTGATTCCTCAAGCTAGTCAAACTCAACCTAGAAATTGCCCCCTCACTCAGGCGGGTAAGGTCACACCCCTTTCCAACCGACCGCGACACAGTGGGAGACGCGGCCTCCTGGTATTCGGCCCTCAAGCGCTCGTATATCCACTCGGTCTCGACGTTGGAGTCATCCTCTGGTACCATCGGGTTTAGGGATTTTCACCCAGGGACATCTATGATGCCCGTATGCTAGAACCAAACATTTTCGGTATCCAATCCAGCCACCCACGATGTGTCTGTGGAAGCTATGACCCTGATGTCGCTAGGGCTTACAATAACTACAACCAAACAATGCAAGTGAATGAGTCACACTACCAGTCATGCAGCAGTCCTGCGTATGTCATGTACTCATGTAGGGCAACTCCGTCTATCGGGGAGCTCGTAAACAGTCTGCCCGAAGGCATATGGTATGATCAGACACTCCTTGTCTCAAGCATACATATGATGCGTATGATCATGAATCATGGGGCTGTGCTAAACATGTTATAAAGTAATGAGCTATCCTCTCAATGAAGATGGGCCTAAATGGCCTACATGAAACAAATATGGGCCTATCACTGGCCTTAGGGAGAGTTATAATGTGGACATCTAACCAACATTACTCGTACAATGTGGACGTCAAAGCAACATTGTCCCCAAGGCTCGGCTCGCCTTAAATACCAATAAATCATGGTGGAATCACATATTGCAATGTGCCTTAGGTACATCCCATTGGGCCTCAAATACATCAAATGGGCCGTATCTCATGGGCCTTATATTCAGCAAGTGAGCCACCTCAATGAGCCTCACCAATGGGCCTTAGGTACATTGCAATGGGCCATCACCCATGGGCCTTAGAATGCATTAAAATGAGCCCGATCACATAAGCTTTATGTGTATCAAATGGGCCTAATCACATAGGCCTTATATATATAACAAGGTGGGCCTCAACAATGGGCCACAAATACATCAAACGGGCCTCATAACGTGGGCCTGTATATATCAAGGTAAGCCCCAACAATAGGCCTATAAACATATCAAGATGGCCTACATACATGGGCCCATATATACCCGAGTGGGCCTTAACGATGGGTCTAAAAATTCATCAAGATGGGCCTATATACACGGGCTCGTATGCATCCAAGTGGGCCTCATGTGAAGCCTACCATAATGTTTATTTCCTATCCAATCTATTGATAAGGTCACATGGATAGGGGCCCACCTAATATTTATTTTCCATTCAAACTATTCATAAGGTCACATGGGGCTAGGCCTACTGAAATGCTTATTTGGCACCCAAACTATTATGAGATCAAGTGGGCCAGGGGCCCACTACAATGTTAATTTGACAGCCAATCTGTCTAGGGGCCCACGATCAGGGGAGGGGGGCCCACAGTAATGTTTATTTGCAATATAACCTATCCATGAAGTCTCATGGGCCTAGGGCCCACTGTAACGTTTACTTGCCATTCAACCTGTTCTTACGAACACGTGGGCCAGGAGGGCCCACCGTAATGTTTATTTCCCAACCGACCTGTTGATAAGGTCACACGGTTAGGGCCCACCGTGTTATTTATTTGCCATCCAAACCGTCACGGGTCACGCTGACCATGGGCCCACGGTAATATTTATTGCCATCCAATCTTTTCATGAGGTCACGTGGACCAGGGTCTACGTGATGTGGTTCACAAATCCAGCCCACCCAATATGTGTGTCCCACCTGGTTAAGGGTCCAGACCAAGTTTCAACCTCATCCAAACTTCAAGTGGGCCCCACCAAGTGATTTTATATGTTTAGGCATGTCTTCACATAATTTTAGATGGTATGTCCCACCTGAATTCCGTATACGGCTGATTTTTGGGGACACCCCATAGCCAAAAGGGGAGCCATCAAATGCACGGTGTTGATGGTCGAAACGCATCATGGTGGGGGGTCCACAACTGGGCCGTGACGCCCAGCATCCGTCCGCCCGCCAGTAGCCGCAGGCGCTGCCTGCGCTGCAGCAGTAGCAGCGCTGCTTTCTTTTCTTCTTTTATTTTTTCTTTTTTTTTTTAAATGAGACCCACAATGACTAGATCCACCCCGTCCATTATCTAAGTCCCACAAAATTAGGGGTCCACACCAAGTTTCAGGTGGGTCCAAGCTTCTGGTGGACCCCACCAATCATTTTCCCAAGTTTTAACGGAAAATATTAGTATTCTTAATGCCACGGCCTACTAAATGATTGGATCGATCTCATTTTTCGGCTCAACGCCTAAAATGTTGCAAGGGTTGGGGATGGACGGCTTGGATCATACACAAAAATCAAGGTGGGGCTTGTATGGGCGGCCCATCCCAACTCTCTCTTTTTTTTTTTTTTTGTTAGCTTGAAAGTACACACCCATGTCAGCGCACACACCCCATGGAAGCCACACACCCGTGGCTCACGTCTAGCGTCTAGAGACGCTGGACGGCATGGATATTCACAGCACCGTGGTGGGGCCCCATGTGTATGTGGCCCCTATTGTGTCAAGGTGGGTCCTGCATAAACGTGGTCCACCTGATTTGGATCAACCTGATACTTATGTTTTCCTTCCATCCGGGCCCGTTTATGGCTGGATGGGGTAGATCCAACACATTCATCCGGTGGGTCCCACATGAAATATGTGATTCGTGGTGGGCCCCACACACCCCTTCACCATCATTACCATTCAAAGAGAGAAAGAAAGAGAGATACGGAGAGATAGAGAGGAGGAACCCCGCCACTATGGGCCCTCCATTGATACAATACATATATCAAATGGGTCCCACCAACAAGTGGGCCCTTAAATGAAAATCAACGGTGGATCACCCACTTCTTGTGCTCCTGCTTGCTCCCTTAGCCTCCTTAGCTCCTAGCCTCCTCTTTCAATGGTGGTTGATGATGATCCAACGGTTGAGATGGGAGATGTGAGAGAAGGGGAAAGTGGGCCACACTTGGAGAGGGAGAAAGCTTAGAACGTATGAAATTTTTGTTGCTTGGAGAGATTTTTTTGAGAAATGAGGGAGAGAGAGAGAGAAGTGATGGGTTGATAAGAGGTGATGGAGTGATGTGTGATGGGTGATGGTGGAGTGATGGGTTGTAAGAGAGGGATGGGTGGAGAGAGAGAGAGAGAGAGAGAGAGAGAGAGAGTCGACTTTGGGCTTGCTTGTGTAAGAGAGAGGTATGGGTTGTTGTACTTGGGTATGGGGTGACTTGACTTGTACTTGACATGAGTGATTGATTGATTGATGGGACATCTCGTAGAGATTCTCATTTTCTTTGAATTGAACGCGGGCCTACATCTTCTACCCTGGGTATCGGTTCGATGTGCGAGTTGCGGCATGGGAATCACAGCGACGGCGCGGTCGCCAAGATACGAGTTTCGGATCGAGCCGCCTTCGGTAGGCAGGACTCGGCTTAAGATCATGTGCAACGTCGGACACGAGTCGAGAGTTGTCGGAATTCGACCGGTAGGATCGCGGAAGCCTACGGAACGATACGGATTAGGGTACGGTTCTTACACGCTAGCACTTGGTAAGTTTCATAATCAAGTTCAAAGCATTAAGCATCCAATTAGAACAGTTTCAAACATTGAGTTCCATAGGTGTATAATGAAGTCTAGACTTATCATAATTAAAGGTTCAATTCATCACTTTCATGATAATATTGATGATTAAAGAGCATTCGGGACAACCAAAACTTGTCTTACAGTTAATCTTTTAGTTCCCTCTTTTATTCCTTCAGCTTTTGATTTTTTCATCAATGGCTTTCACGCTATGTCAACCTTTTTAAAGATCTTTAATAGGTAGCCATTTTCAACGACAACTATTTTTTTGCTGGGTATTTTCTTTTCGATTCCTCCCATTGAACGTGATGGACAAATTCTCCAGGTTGGTTCCTTCCATGCTTAATAATCATAAAGTTAACAATTCAATATCAAACTAATACTTTAATGTGTAAGTTGGATGTGACATGTGAAATCATAACTCGATCAATGTTTAAAACTTCTAATCGAGGATAAATGACTTAACTTAATTTTGAGATCTCCCAAGTGACTAAAATCCAAGAGACATAAGGCATCAACATTAAGTATCTTATAATTCTAATTCATAGATTAACTTTAAGATCACTTAAATTTGCAAAAATTAAAAAAAAAAATTCTCAATTTTTCACAACTTCACCCAAAGACTAAGAAAACAACTGATTAGCCTGCCTAATCCACACCCCCAACCTAAAATCTACATTGTCCTCAATGTAAAAGAGATAAGCATTCAATCTAAATGAGACAACGAAAAGAAAAAGGAAGTGGTGGAAAGGTAGTACCTGAAGAAGGAATTCTGAGGTTTTTTTTTTTCTTTCAAAATATCTCAATGTGAAATGAGTTATTACAAGAATTAAACCATTAAAAAGCAAACTTTTTTAAACAGCAAAAAGCAAACTATCCTAAATGGCGAAAAACAAACTATCTTAATCCTAAATTCTTTGAAAAAAATAAATCTAACTAGGAAAACAGGGGAAAACTACTTAGTCATGCCGCAAGGTTCCTCCTTCGGCCAGTATCTTGATAAATTTCTCAGTAGGTTTCGTAACAAGATCATTCAAAAGCCCTTTTTGCAATAGGCTTGGATGCCCTGTAGCATGATTTTCCAGAGAAATTTGTGGACCTCAGCATAAAGTTTCATTTTAATCTCCTAAGGTGTCCAAAGTGCATATGATTCACCTGAAACAAAGAAAGTTTCAGAGTTAGCACAACATGGTGAATTAGAGACTACAAGTAGATAAAATTCAGAGAAATTCTCAGTAGGTGATGTAGTATCAACAGATTCCGAAGTTTCAGGCTTTGTTTCAACTTTCAGCTCCTTCCTTAATGTTACACATTCAAGATCTAGGAAGGAGGGGCTTCAGAATAAGGGTTCTCTCAGTCAGTAACAACCACCGAGGTATTATTTTGTGAGGCATCCATTACTTCTTTTATCATAAGATCATCTGAATCTGCAAAATATGCCAAGCGATCTTCCAAAGAGTGGAAAGATTCAGTTGAAAGGGGCTCGTTTTCCACATTGAGGTCTGCGATAATATGCCCAGTTACTCCTTCATTATTTTCGAGAATTGAGTGAAGCGTGCTCTCTTGCCCTTCATCTTGGTGAGAATACATCATTACCAGATGTATCTTGCCTTGCCCTGTATAGACAGATCGTGGATCAGTAGGCGCATTAATGTGAAGACTCTGTTCATTGATACTAATCATAGAGGCTTTTTATTATCAAGGGATGACTTGTCCATCTCCCTAATCATATTATAATCTAAATCAGGAGAGTGGTATACACATGCCTCAAAAGAGTCATGCGGTTCACTTGGAAGAGACTCTTCCTCCACATGTAAATCAAACGTGTCAGATGAGTGGAGTAGATCATTATGGTCGATAATGTCTTGTATCTCGTGATCACTTTCCTGAACTGTAATTGAAATCGATTCCAGTGAATCTTGGACTGTAAACTAATGATTCTCATCCCAATACTTATCATCTTCCAATTCAGTACGGTTCATAAGTGGGATGAGATCACTTTCCTCACACTATTTTCCTAGGTTGAGTCGAGGCTCGAATAAACTAGCCTCTTTCTCCTCATTGAAGTCAAGTATGTCATATGACTGGAGCGTGTCAGTATCATTATATTTGAAAGACACACATATCTCTTGATCATTCCTTTGGATAGTCATCAAGATCAACTCTTCAGGAAATTGAGTTGTATGTTCGTTAATACAATTCAACTCTTCATTCTCAATTTCAGTACTCTTCACAAGCGAGTTAGGATCACTTTCCTCACATTGTATTTATATATTGGGTTGAAATTGTGATAACCTAGCCTCTTCAACCTTATCGAGGCGCAATTTAATTGCTTCCAATGATTTCATCATGACCGCGACAAGTTGGTTGAACTGTTCTTGATAGTCCGTGAAATTCAAACGTGAATCCTCTTCGATCGTTTCTAGTTGAATGTCAAAGGTAGGGGATCCAAGAGAATAGTCACTATAATCAATTGTTGGTTCATCTCTCCAATGTTGATGTTTCCACTGATCATAGTCATCTGGGTTATAGGTGGGAGAGTCTGATGGTTGGTACATATTATCACTCATAATATAATCTCTCATTATTTTCTTCTTGTGTCGATGGGTGATAATAGTTCTCACTCCCATAATTATGATAGCCCCAACAATCACATACTATTTTCTTAATCTGTGAGGTGTAATTATTCTCCTGTCTATGATCGCGTAAGGACTTCTTAACCGGTGGAGCATTGTATTATGGTTAGTTCTCGATGATGGTTTTAGAAAAATTTTGAGACATAAGTTGTTTACTAACATAATCATCTGACATCCCTTTACTATTTCTTGCATTCTCTAAAACTAGCTCAGCATATTGATGTTCTCACTCTTACATATACATGGTGAAACCCTAATCCTGAACTTAATCCTAAAATAGAATAAAAGAAAAATCCTGCAGCAATATGGAAAGTAAGTAGAGGAGAAGTTTGAAGGAGTTTATCGGTTTGGAGAGTTCTATGTTAGGATCCTATAAAACAGAAAACAATGTTAGTTTCTAAAAATAAATCAGAAAAAACCCTAACCTAAAAATAAAACAAAAAATTAGTCCTAAAAACAATTAGTTTCTTTAAAAAAAAATTAGTTTCTAAAAAAAAATTAAGAAAGTTTCTAAATCTGGAAAATAGAAAGAAAAGTTGGTTTCTAAAAATAAATTAGGAAAGTTTTTAAATCTAGAAATAGAAAGAAAAGTTAATTTCTAAAAACAAATTAAGAAAGTTTCTAAATCTAGAAATAGAAAGAAAAGTTAGTTTTTTAAAAAAATTAAGAAAGTTTCTAAACCTGGAAATAGAAAGAAAGAGAATTAGAAAGAAGTTACCAAATTAAAAGTTTCTATTTTGGGATCCTGTAAAAGAAAAAGGAAAGTGAATTAGTTTCTAAAAAAAAAAAACTAAGAAAGCAACCTAGTTTCTAAAAAAACAAAGAAAAAGGAAAGTTTTTAAAAATAGAAAGTAAGTTTCTAAAAATAGAAAAAGGAAAGAAAATTAGTTTCTAAAAACGGATTAGGAAAGTTTATAAAAAAAAAATAGGAATGTTTCTATCCTAGAATTAGAAAGTAAATTAGTTTCAAAAAAAAAAAAAAAAGAAAAAAAAGAAAAAAAGAAAAAAGAAAAGAAAGTCTCTAAACCTAGAAATAGAAAGCTAAGTTAGTTTCTAAAATAATTTTGAAAGCTCTCTAACTTAAAAATGGAAAGTAGAAAATTCTTAATCTTAACCTAATTCCAAAACTAATCAAATCTATAAAACGTAACCGTTAATCCCCAGTAACGACGCCAAAAACTTGTTCACAACCCCAAGTGTAGGGTCGTGATGTAGTAATAATCTCAGTAAGACCGAGGTCGAATCCACAGGGACTGATCTTGTGTGTTTCTAAAATTAACTAGAAGTAGAATTAGAAGAAAATGTAAAACTAATTCTGAAGTGATTGAGAGAGTAATTGTGAATTAAGTAATAAAAATTAAGAATTTAAAGGTGGGAACTAATATGCCAAGGATCCACTTGTAGTGATCATGGAGTCCTCTTGCTTGATTTAAGTAACACAATTAGAATTGGAGTCCTATCCTATCCAATTGAAAAATATATCAATAAAACCAAATATGAATTTCCATTGACCTAATTCTCAATGAAGGAGAATTATGATAATTGGCAGGGATTGATCCATCACCAAACCATGCTCAGGAGACAATGACAAACAACAGGATTTACTAATTTCACAATCTCAAATCAGGAAAAGAAATTACTCAAAGCTATTGTAGATCTACTGTAATTTGAGTAACAATAAACCATTAAAAACTGAAAGTATTCCTTAAATATCAAATTAGAATCCATGTATAGTTCAACATAAACATGAATCAAAGCAATAGAAACATCTCATCATGCTACAAGCTTCACCTCTTAGCCCTAGCTAAGAGGTTTAGTCAACCATAGACATGATTGGACCAAAATATTTTAAGAAAAATATGAAAACAACTAAGGAAGAAGAAAAACTCTTGGCAACGGCTTCTCCACCATTTTGCTCCACCCCTTAAACCCTAGAAGATGCCTAGAAACATCCTAGGGAGTCCTATTTATAGTCGTGGAACTCCAAATTTTTCATCTAGTTAGAAAACTCTAGAAACCACCTCAAATTTACGTAGTTTGCTAAAATAGACTTTATTCTACGTAGTTACCCAAAATAGACTTCTCTCTGTGCAATTTCACAAAATGACCAAGAGTTTCAGAATATGTTTTTTCAGGACGATTTCAGGATTCCTTTTCTTCACTTTAAATATTTTATTCTCTTCATTCCTTACTTGGTTTTCTTGGATCTTTGACATGTGAATTCTTTAATCTGGTCTCCTAAAATCCATCCATTGCCTTGGTGATTATTGAGCATCAAATCTATTCTTTTAGCACCTTTTTCAATCCAAGCTCTTAAATTCACATTGCAACACAAACATGAGTAAAATAGAGCATTAAGCATTATCATGTTCATAAAACCAAGATATAAATGAGGGATAATATGCAATATTTGACCCTCAACATGTGTATAGCCACTTAATTATGTAAAAATTGTGATACATGTGTGGCCACCTAATCATGTGGACTGGTGATCCTTGTGTAGCCACTTAATCATAATAACTTGAGAAAACTGTGTGGTCATCTAACCATATGATCATATGATATATGTGCACCACTCGATCTTGTGAAACCATGATGTACGTGTAGCCACTCGATTATGCGATCACGTTATATATGAATAGCTGATTAATCAAACCAAGCTATGATGTGAATGTAGTCATTTAAATTTCTAGTCTTGTGGTGTACGTATGGTCACCTAGCTATGGGAAGCGGTGATAATTCGTGGCCCACTTGATGATGTGAGACTTGTATGGCTACCTAACCATTCGTCCTTGTGATAATTATGTGACCGTGTGATTATGTGACTTTGTGGCCACTTTCCCATAAGATCTTATGATATTGGTAAGGCCACTAAACCATATGAAATTGTGCCATTAATGTGGCCACTAAGCCAAGTGAAGTTGTAATATATGTGTGGCTACTTATCTAAGTGAACCTATGATATGGGTGTGACCACTTGACTATATAGACTAATGACATGTATGAGGTCACTTGCCAATATAGATTTGTGATATCATCTTGCCACTCGATCTTGTAAAAGTTTAATAAAATGGGTGGCTACCTAGCTATGTAAGTCATGGTGTAGCGAGAATATTTAATTCATGTGATTTTGGATCCTTAGTCATGATGAGTAGAATGATTTTTATGTGGCCACACTGTGAACTTGTGATAATTGAGTGGCCATGGGTCCATGTAGATTTATGATGATTATGTGGCCACTCAAACTTGTGAATTGTATTAATTGCTTGGCTTCTTAGGCATGTGAACTTGTGATAATGGTGAGGCTGATTTGTTGTATGATCCAATGATAATTATGTAGCCTCTAAGTTGGGAGGACTTGTGATGATTGTAGGGCCGCTTGAAGTAGTGGACTTGTGATATTGGTGTGGCCATGAAACCATGGAACTTATGATATGTGTGGCCACTTACCTAAGTAAACTTGTGATGTTTATATGGCTATGGGACTACGTGTACTTGTGATGCTATATGCACACTTAACCATTTGTACTATGATGATTGAGTGGTCACGGGACTATGTGAACTTAAGACAATGGAGGGGCCACTCGAATATGTGAACCATGCTAGTTGTGTAGTCTCTTGAAATGGGAAACTTGTGAAATACATATATGACATTTGGTTATGTGAAAGGATGTTAATTGTGTGGCCACTTGACCTTGGAACCTTACAATATATATGATGAATTAGTTTTATTTTAAAAAAATCTAAAAATATTTTTCAATAAAAGCCGATCTTGATCGTGATCATTTAATCACAAGGCGATGGATAAGATTTATTTCAAAAATCTAAAAAATATTTTTGATAAAGACCGATCTTGATCATGACTGTCGGATCACGAGACGATGGATTGGATTTATTTTTAAAAATCCAAAAAGGTTTTTAATAAAAGTCGACCTTGATCATGACCCTTGGATCACGAGACAATGGATCATATTTATTTTCAAAAAATCCAAAAAGGTTTTCAATAAAAGTGATGTTCATTGTGATTGTCGGATCACGAGACAATGGATCAGATTTATTTTCAAAAAATCGAAAAACATTTTCAATAAAAGTCAATCTTCATCGCGGTCATTGGATCATGAAACAATGGATCGGATTTATTTTCAAAATTCAAAAATTGTTTTCAATAAAAGTTGATATTGATCATGATCGTCGGATCACGAGATGGAGTGGGTCTGTTTTTTATTATTATTATTATTTTTTAAATATAAGAAAAATTGTAATAAAAGCCGACTCTATCACAATCCCCAGTGGATGGTGGGAAGGCGAGTCGGACTTATTTTGAAATTTGTTTTAAAAAAAGGAAGAATAAATAAAACCTCCTGATGACGCCTCCTCGCAAGATCGGATGGATCATTTAAAAAATAAATGTCCTATAAAAATGCTTCATACACATCTTGCAATAAAAACCTCATAGGACACATCTTATGGGTAGGGATCCTTTTAGAAAAAATCTAAAAAATAAATTTCAAAAAATATAAAAGTGCACAATATCTGAGGCACTAGGTGGTCTTCTATACTTCTCAGTGGGTACTGACCTAATAACATTAATTGATTTTGATTTTCTACCAATCATTGGTTTTCTCCAAAATCATAAGTGGAACATGGGGCGATCGGCTTGAACTCCTAATGTCAGTTCGATCATTGTGGGATGTAAAATGATTATGTCTGTGTTAGCGCAACCATGTCTCAAGTAACGTAAAAGCTTATTACAATTGAAGTGTTTAAGCTGGGAACTCGAATGGTAACGGAATACCACGAGTGACTCCAGTTCAGGAAACTTCTCAACCTAGTACATTGTAATGCGAAAGATATGTAAAGGTACAAAATGCGTAGGCAACTGCCTATTATAACAACTTGTCTTACAAGTGATCTAAAGGGATCGTGCTACATCAAGAACTACTTTTTTAAGATCCAAGTGTGTTATCCTCGTAAGGCCACAAAAAGCGCAGGGGCTTTAGCCACAAAAATCTAGAGTTGCAAACATCCTCGATGCATGCATGCTGATCACGATGTGAAAGAGTTGCCATTTGATGCCCGGTCAAGAAGCAAAAAGTGTAGGGACAAATTGCAATGTTTTCTTCAATCCTTAGGGGACGCCTGAGTTATTCATTGACCAAATGAGTATTTCAGTGATGACACACCAGTTGGAATAGGGTAGACCATGTCAATGTCTAATCAGGAGGGTGATGTGTCCACTCGCTTTGGCTTTCGGTTGCCCACAACCTTTGTTAAAGATGGACATTTATAGACACCCCACCCGAAAATGAAAATAAATTACTCTTCGTCTTTTAGCCAAGCTTTCTCAGCCGAACTTCGATAAAAACATCTCCAAGAGAATTGAGATCCATTGAAAGACCCTGCGAGTCGAACATAATATGCTTTATCCAGTCGCAGTAACAACTGATGAACCAGATCGACATATTAAGGGGTTGGCCTATCCAATCTTGACCAAACCCACCTGACCTTCCAAAGACCCGAAGCATGCATTGCTCTAATGAACCCATCTTCGGCCAATCCGGAAGACCTTGAAAATCTAGATGGATTGGTAGAAAAGGTCATGGGCTCAACCTTGAGATGATCGATAGATCGGATCGATGGCCTTGCAACCGATAGGAATTTATCCGAAGGCTTCGACCGCACACAGCTTTGGTCAGGCCACATTTCCTGGAGTTCAATAATAGGAAAATCCGAATGAACTAAGTTGAAAGGATTCCTGGTCTCTCCTGGATACAGTTAATGGAATCAATTGACCAACACCAGTTCCAATATAAAACAAATTGTGGTTGTACATCTTGGCTCTTAAAAACCCCAAAAATTCCTCGTACTTGGTAGCTGACAATTAAGAAAAGGTAAAACTGACAAGAGGCCCTTTATGGGCCGCCTATAGAGAATATCTAACACTCAACCACAGGTCCTCTTTATCTGATAGTTAGAGCCGATAGTAGGCAAGAGTAATCCTATAGCCTATAGGCGACCTTTAAAGGGCCGCTTGTCTAAGTTTATATAAAATGCACAACAACAAGCCTTCATGGAGTTAATAGTTGCTGGTAGTAAGCTTATAAGGGGCCGCGGGGAGAGAAAAATACGAGGGAGAATATTTCTTGGGGTTTTGGCGTGCAGCATGTGGTGCCCGGTCGTGATTTTGACGTCCGACTTAAGAGATGTACATCATCGAAGCTGTTAAAAAACAAGAGTAGGGGTGGAATTGGGGACATCCGACTATCGCTTTTGTAAAAAAAAGAAAAGGTGTTTGGTTTTTCCATTTTCTTCCCACATCTCAAGTTACCCGAATCTCACTCCACACATTCCATGTACATTAACAACATACACTCACTCTTTTATTTTTCTACAATCCTCTCCTGCCTACGTGCTCTTTTTTTTTTTTTAAACCTTGCCTACCAAAGGTTGTAAACCTTGTGCAGTAAGGCTAGATATGATATTGCTGAAGTTTCGCTAAATTCCGTAAAGTAGAGACCACACATTGTGCGAATTAAAAATGGTGTGCAACTCCTTCATTTTCCTTAACCAAGGTCCTTATTTGGAATATACAATTGCAGACTAATTATAAGAGTTACTTTAACTTAGGAATCTTGTGACTCACCAATCCTTAAATGATTATATGATTTCTAACTGGCCGTAGATATCGAACTTTATTCAACTAGTGGTAACTCTAAATCAAAAGTATTTTTATATTCGAGTTTATGCCATACTACAAACAATACTAACAGAAGCAACGAAAAGAGCTCATGTGGGAGTGTTCAAGGTGTCCCTCTCCAAATTATTTCTTTTAGTATGGATTACTTGAATCATGGACCAACCTCATATTTGGACATTGGGCCTAACATGGACTGATGCATCTTTTTGTAAGAGTGATTTCACACCGTGGTGGGGCTCACCCAAGCCCACCCCCACTTTGCTCGCACATAATGTCTCTTGGGAGCAATTCGCAAGAGACCGAGCCTATTACACACAGATATGTAAGCAAACGCACACCCACAAAAGAAATTCAGCCCATTCCAAAACTCAGGTCGGCCCCACCAATCCATGTACTAGCTATGATTTCATATGGTGTAACCGACCTGAATTTTAGATATGATTGATTTTTGGAACATCCATTGACCTAACCCATCAAAGGTACGTTCTGGACGTCCGGCCCAACGAGCTTATGAGAAGCTATAATGAGGTCGACCTCTTGGGACCTTTTTCTATACATATAAAGAGGGTATGGCGAAAATGTGAAGAGGGAAGAGATAAGCCATCAATAGGTGAAACACACATAAATTTAAATCACAACGCTTACTGCCCTCCTCAAACTATTTGCGTTTGAAAATTGTCCAAAATTACTGACACTACACATAATAGAGATATCGCCAGTTATCTAAAAATGAGAATCCATGCTTGGTTCTACCATAGGACATGGTGTAGTAGTTGAACAGTAGATCCGGGAAAGATTCATGCCTTTCATCAGGAGACGCCATTGCATCAATGATCTAGCCAAAAAGATTACTGCAACCCACTCATTACGTGGCATACTCATGTCCGAAGTTTAAAATCGGTGTATCGGCTATCTTTTTGCTGACCATCGGCGATGTAGTGGGCCAATATGCCACTACGCAATGGGCAATTTTTCCTACTATAAACCCTGCTTATGTCGCCCGAAGATGGACAACCGTTCATCATGTTTTTTTTTTTTTTTTTTTTTCTCTGGTTATTAAGCCATCCTTTTCCCATACGTGTGGCTCACTTGATACGCGGGGCAGCTTGAGTTATCGATCATGGGCCTCACTTGATGAACGCAACCACTATTCCGCACACGTGCCAATGCCCTCCTGCTGAAGAGCCGGAAGAAAAAAAAGAGAGGCAAAGGTAAGAAAAGAAAAAAGCAAAACCCCCTCCTCATCGACGGGGAAAAAAATGCAGAAATCTCGATCTAATCTTCTCTTCGATGCTTGGTTCCCGATTCTCTACCATCTCATACTCCTCCAATTTCCCGCTAAAATATCTGGAATTCGGTAATTTTTACCCCTTTATTTTCATCCAATATTTAAATTCTTCTGTATACGTTTTGAATTCCTTTTTTTTTTTTTTTTTTTCCCTCTTTGAAAATCCATACATCGAGCAGGAAATCGCGAACTCTTGCTATAAACCATGCATTCCATTTTCTGATTCTTCTCTGAACACGTGCTTCGTATCTGTAAATCCTATGAAATATGCTATGTTTGATCGAGGCTTGATGGACAATTAATGATTCACGTGGAGCCCACCGTTTTGCATTCTAAGTCCACTTGGTGGGCACCATTGCAGATGGGAGAGAACCGAAAAATCTTCCCGCCAATAAAGTTTGGACGGTTGTAGCTGTCAATTAGCATAGCAATAGCTGCAAATATTCTGATAGAAGGGATATTAGAATACTGATAAAAAAAATCTCTTTCGTTTGATCAAATGCCATGTAATCTCTTTAGCTTTACATTTTTTTCTCACTATTTTCTTTTTTCCTCTCATTTTTCTGCTCGAATTTGAGAATGGGTTGGGTGTAAAATAGCTGAATTTTATTAGTATAATAAGGTTTCGTTTGTATGCCTGTAAATGGGGCAAGCCGTAAATGATTTACAACACTCTGCGTTTGGATGACTTTTTTTGCTAATAATTTACAACATTTACCCCCACCTCATTTACAGGCAAAAAGGTGGGATTTCATTTACAGGCTCTCCATTTACAGCCTAATGGTTATATTTTCAAAGATTGACTCTCCATTTATAGGACTTAAAACAATTTACAGGCTATCCAAACACATATAATTATTTACCTGTAAATCGTTTACAGCTTACATCCAAACAGTAGCTTAAAAAAAAGAAAAGAAAGAAGCTTCCAGCCAAACGGGACAGGCTGTAAATGGTTTACACCTCTAAATCATTTACCACTTAAACCATTTACAGGCTTCCAAATGACCCCTTATGCGGTGAACTTGACTAAATACGTGCAGTTTAGGATTAATGATAAAAAGGTGCTGAAAGAATTTATTCAATAAAAAGAGCATGAAAGTACCTGAACTTGATATACTTAGGTGGTGTGTGCAAGTTCATAGTAATCAATTTTAATTAATTAATTAAAATTGTTTTTTCAGGGCGGGTAAATTATTCATCATTATCATCGTTAGGGGGTCGGCTAAATGAATTTTGTTCTCCTATTCCACTCTATCAAGGGTCAAACCTGCAATTAGATTACTTTTCTTATTACTTTTTACAAAATTTATTACTTTTTAATAAAATATTTAATTTAAATTTTCTTTTACCTTTTACTATGGGGGGGATTCAACGAGTAGCAAGAACTGATGGAAAGATTCCTCATTCAACTTGATGAATAAAAGTTACAAATGTGTATTTCATCCACTAGAAGGGTGAGGGATGGGACCTACTGAGTGACTAAGGCCTATGAAAAATATAGGAGTTGGGGAGTAAGATTCTATAGGCGCTTACCAATTATCTACGATCTTCCTTCAGTATTTTCTACTTTTTCGGGGTAATGAGTCCCAACATTTTTGTTTGCATACTCTTGAACAAATGTTGCGAAGCACTTGCATCACCATCCAAGTATATCTCCTCTTCCTATTGTAGAATGGATTCAATTCCATTTACAATCATGAAAGCTTATGATTTGCCATGTTTAACAAACCGTATGGTTCATAAGATTTTTCCCTAACATATTCAAGTTGGATCATCAGCCATTTTTTCAATGGGATTTGAATTGTAAATCATAGTATTTTCATAGAAGTGATATGACATTCTTTTTCTTGCGATGAATAATGGTGTCTAAGCTGACCCCAAATAGCTAGTGTAGTCAATCATGAAGAAAAGAGGAGAAGAGAAGAAAAAAAGATGAGAGGAAAGAATAAAAGGAAGGGAGAGTGCTTCGCATCACTCTACACGCCCCCATTTCTCTTATTATATCATTAGGGCAATCATTTTCATATAAAACTACAATTATACCATTCCTTAGAGATAATTTAAAACAATGACATATGGGCTTAATGACTCTTAACTCAAACATATGGCAAGCTCAACATAAACCCAAACCTATGCGGACCACAAGAGTGACTAGCAGAGCACATGTTTGGCCAGTAGGGCTGTCAACGGGCCGGGCAACTGGCTTCCAAGCCTGGCCCACCTTGGGCCGGGCTTGGGTTGGAGTATTAGGCCGAGGGCTGGGTTTGAGCTTTAAACACGAGCCCAATTCTAAATCGGGCCGGGCTTGGACTTAGTAGTCTAAAAGCCCGTCAGCTCGGGCCTGATCCATTTTTTAAAATCCATGACTAGGTTTTTCTTCTCTTTACTCTTCCATCCGAAAACGAACCCTACCAACCCCAACAAATCTCCTGCCCTACATTCCCCCAAATCAACAACACAACTACCCCCCAAAATCAACACCATAACAATAAACCCTAGTTTCCACCTCTTAAACCTTCCTCCCCTACCAAACCCCTTCTTCCAAAACCAATCCTCCTTCGCCCCTCCCACCACCGTTGGATAGGAGGAGAAGCGAATCCAACAACTCCGATAACAATGCCAGATTCCAAGCAACAAATGGGGCAATGCACTGCAGCAATGCGTTCTCTGCTCCATTTCGCCTCCTTCAAATCCTTTTCTTTGCTGTTGTTGCTGAGCTGATCAAATTCCTTGTAGGATTTGGGATTTTGAGAATGGGATTAGAGATTTTTGAGATTCTATGGAAAGATGAGAGATCTCTATTCTCTAGATATATGAAGATTGGGGTTTCTAAGGGGAACAAGAAGATGATGATGTGATGATGATGAAGATAATGAGGAGAAGATTGCAATTTGAGATGAAAGCATAATGAAATTTGTTTTGCATCTCGCTCTCTCTCTCTCTCTCTCCCCCCCCCCCCCCCCCCCCCCCCCCCCCCCCCCCCCCCCCTTGTTATTAGGCTCGGGCTCGGGCTTGGGCCAGGCCTTGTATAAATACGCCGGGCTGTGATCAGGCTAGACTATTTTGGCCCGTCACGGGCTCGGGCTGGGTTTGGACTTTCGGTGAACAATTTGGGTCGGGATTTGAAAGAGGTTGGCCCGGTCCTAACCTGGCCTGTTGACACCCCTATTGGCCTGGGTGCCCCACACATGTGGTCAAAATGCATCAACAGGGACAATGCCAATGGTGATGATAAATAATGGTGTTGATATGACAAAATTTTAAATGAAGCAAAATCTGCTAGCATATATACCAACTGGAAACAACACAACAGGTCAGATGATTGTATATAAATCAAACTAATGGACTGTTGGAATGATCCAAAGTTCCAAACAGTCTACTAGTTTAAAAACCGATAATCATATGCACATCCAGGCACATGTTGTGAAGAAGCAACAATGCTTGAAGGGGATGAAGCACCTATTGCTGGGAAAAGGGTAAAGGGATGCTGTGTTATATGAATAATTGAAATAAATCATCTACCCTCTTCCATGTATGGCCCTAAAGGTCTTTATACAGATTCTAATACCTCCAAGAAGATCTCTCCTCGTAGAAGTCCATCTTTAGTTTCTATTTAAATTCATCTCTTGTTGTATTAACGGATATTAACGGAAAGGTCCTAATATAAAGAAAGCAATAAATTTTGAGTTCTATTCTAGCTGTCTAGCAAATAAAAGCGAGTTCGACTTTCCAAGAATTAATATGCTAAGTGTGAGCCTTATATTTATGGTTCTTAAAAACCATATAATTGGTATAAAATACCACACACACACACACACACACACTGCCAGTTGTACGTGTATTCGAAAATAACTGTAGACAATCTTGTAGAGGACTGAATAGCTGCTGCTGGTTGTGTATGCCTCCAAAGATAGCAACTGCATGGTATTTACTGCTAGAAATAGAATATAGAGTGTTGGAAATGGAGTCTGTCCTACTGGAAATGTAGAACTTCTGCCAGGTATGGACCATATATGCTAGAAATATAAGATATATTGAAGAAAACAGGGTCTAGTTGGTATATCTGCAATCCATTTGATCCTGTGGGCCCCATGGGTCAATCGGACTGTTAGCTAGGCCACCCAATTGAATCTGTGTCTCCTGAAGTCCAATCTAATATTAGATTCAGTCTAGGTCTGTCATCAGACCATAGATATAATCTGGGTCCTCAATCAGACTAATTTGGATCCTTGATATGGTTTGGATCTTCAAGATGAACAGTGGGATGATCCAGTTCTTGAATCTAGACTGTTGGATTTATCATATCTTTGATCAGGACCCTTGGATGGGCCTGATCTGGTTTGATAAACAATCTGATGGTCCGATATCAGATTGGAGATCTTATGAGGTCTATTGGGGATCCATCGAATGGATATGTGGCCCAGATGAATTGGGCATCTTTATGAAAAAAATGAAAGAATAGGATACACGAGAATGTTAAGAACAAGGCAAACAGAAGCAGGCAACTAGTGACCCCCTTGTCACTCAATCTTTAGCACCGCTAGTTAAGTAGCAAAGGAAAAGGAAAGAACACATGCAGTTTGTGATTACTTTTACACCTGGAAGATTCTATTGACATAAATCTGTTCTGGCCTATGCTTTTGGTACAGTAAGTTATGCATATCACTGATTTTTTAGTTTTAGATATCATAATGATGTTAATTCTTAATAACCAATTAACCATTTTAATAGTCATTGTCATCATCATCATCTAAGCCTTATCCCAACTAATTGAGGTTGGCTACAGAAATCCTATTATGCCATTTCATTGAGATTCATGATGAAAGTTATGGCATAAGTTTCACTCCGGCTGCCAACCTGACTCGACTTGCCTCCTTTATTTGGGCTTGGGACCGGCAATGGGCACAAAATTCCCACCATTGGTGCTATGTAATAGTCTATTACAGATGTTGATTAAAATTAATGAGCTAAAAACCATTTTGATCTCTCTAATAATTTATTCAACTGGTCATCATAATTGCATTTTTGACCATTCTAAGTTTCCTATTTCTGTGATGTGGTCTCAGAGCTGCACTTTTTAGTATTTACGTGTAACAAAATATGTTAATGTTATTTTTGCTTGTAGGATGGATGTTAGCCTTCGAGGGAAACAAGTATGCAGAACTACAGTTCAAGGAAGATATCTAATATCAGATGATAATGGTATATCAATGTTTCTGCCTCTGCTAGTTATGTTTTCAGTATTGTAATGTAACATGTCTTCTATTTGGATGGGAATGCTTGTAATATTTTTTCGTACTGTTAAAGTGAGACAAGAATTTGTCTTCAATTGAGCGTATGTGGTATATGTTTTGACACAACAATATATTAACATGGATTCCATACACAATAATAATATGTGAATGAGGATTCCATGCCCAATATTCTAAAGGAGGCCATTTGGTGTTTGATCTGAAAACATTTCCATGTCTATGCATAGGCTCAGGTATTGAATGGTGGATGATTCTCTATTGGAAAGGCATATACAGGCTATACTTTGTAATTGGTCATTGTGGCCATCTTCCATTCAATGTAGTGAAAATGTGAAAACTAGCTTGGGCTACTTCCACACTGAGTTCCTTGTTTGACTGCCTAGGCAATAGCCTAGTGGAGAGAGGATGGTGAACTTTATCAAAAACACTGATGTCTTGTGTGAACCGTAATTTACAGAAAGTGATATGACAAATGAAATACTAGGGGGCCTGTTTGGATGATGGACTACCTCAGTAATGTGCTGTAAAACTCACATCATTACTCCTTTGATTGGATATTGCAGAATGTCAAATCACGGTATTGCATGGATTGGCGGATGTGTGTTGACTTGACATAGTTTCGTGGGCCCCACCATGATGTATGGGTCAAATCCACACCGTTCATCCCTCTTGCGTGATCATTTTATGGAATGAGAAATTTTTTATGAGGTAGATCCAAACGGAAATGGACCACACCACAGCTAGCATGGGTATGAACACTTGCCATTGAAAAGTTATTGGGGTCTACAGAAGTGTTGGATAAAGCTCATTTTTGGGGACACACCCTAAAATAATATTGCAAAACTGATGAATGGTGTGGATTTAACACATATTGACAGAATTACATCAAAGTATATCCAATCAACTAAAGTACTTTACGAGTCGGAAGTGGAATTGCAAGGGGAGTATTGTGTACGGTCACTGCTTTATTTTACTTTTGACTACAGTAATCATGATAATCATTACTTTTTTACCACACATTACAACACATGACTGTTGTAATCGCGAATCCAAACAAGCCCTAAAAAACTGAAGCAATGCATGAACCCACAATCATAAATAACCAACCATCATAGTTAAATAGATATTAAAAGTGTTTTTTTTTTTTTTTTTTGAAAGGTTACTGTATAGAATAGAAAAAAGAGAGGAAAAGATACAAAAGGAGGAACAAGGGGGAAAGGGGATTGTTGAGCAGGCAATCAAGCCTTTACAAACCAAGAAAACTAAAATCAAAATCCTTAAATCTTAATACATAAACCAGCCACTCAATCAGCATGCGTTTGGCTTTGCTGGCGATCACTGACGTAGAAGAGGCAGAGTCCCTAAAACATCTGTTGTTTCTTTCTTCCCAGACGACCCACCATATGGCTATGAGGGCCATGCGCCAGATCTTTGTTCGATTTTTCCCTAGATTGACACCGTGCCAGGATTTGAGAAGGTGTGTGACTGAGGCTGGGAAGCACCAGGAAAGGTTGAAATGAGAGAGAAATTCTGCCCATATTATAGAGATATAAGGGCAGAACAGGAGGAGGTGATCGACTGTCTCTGCGTTCTTCATACAACATAGGCATATATTGACAATCTGCATACCTCTTTTCTGAAGGTTGTCCACCGTGAGTATCCTTTTGTTTCTCACTAACCATGCAAAAGCTGTGTGCTTGGGGGGAGCAGAGTACTTCCAGAAAGAAACAGGTGGGGGATCAGGGGAAGGAGGGGTCCCTTGGTTGATCATACGGTAAAGGGATCTAACGGAGAAATGGCCCGATTTTTCCCCTTTCCACCGAAGGGTGTCCTGACTTGGAGGGGAAAGGGAAGCCAATTGGATGCGCTGAAGACCCGCATGCTCGTCGATCTCCCAGTCCTGGAGGTTTCTTCGGCATCCCACATTCCATTGGATGGCATTACCTGAGAGGGAATAGTTGTCAGCTACAGAGGCAGCGGGGTTTGAGGAAATGCGGAAAATGTTGGGGAAGTCCAGTTTCAGCGGAGAGTCGCCCACCCAGATGTCTTCCCAGAACTGGATTTTAGCCCCATTACCTATCGAGAATCCCATGCCCGGTAGGACTGTCTTCTTCAGCGAGAGGATGCCTTTCCAAAGAAACGAGGCCCTGCGATGAGAGGTGTCTTTAGTCCACCAGCCACTAGTCGATCTCCCATACTTTCCTTTAATAACTTTGTTCCATAGCCAATCATCTTCCATGCCCAGCCTCCATATCCATTTACCCATTAGAGCTAGATTCATTTTTTTGAGATCTCTGATGCTTGTCCCACCACGACTATAACTCTGACAGACCTGGGCCCATTTGGTGAGGGGGAATTTTTTGACATCATTATAGCCATTCCAGAGGAAGTCCCTCCTAATTTTTTCCAGTTTTGAGATCACTGATGCTGGCCATTTGAGGAGGGACGTGTAGTAAACCGGGAGGTTAGAGAGAGTGGCCTTAATCAAGGTGATTTGGCCACCTAAAGACAGGTATCCGGCTTTCCATTTGGCCAAAGATTTTTCGAATTTGTTAATGATCCTATCCCAAACAATGAAGGGGGCTGGCTCAAGCAGAGAGGAAGACTGACGAAGGAAAGGGGAAGAGAGGCGGAGGAGCATCTGAAAGAGAGAGCAAATTCCTTAACCTCCTCGTCTTCAATGTTGACGCCAAACATCTTCGATTTGGATAGATTGATCCTTAGGCTCGAGACTGCTTCAAAACACCTGATTGTGATGCGGATATTGTCGACTTTGATCGGATCGGCATCGCTGAAGATGAGGGAGTCGTCTGCGAACTGAATGTGGGAGATTGGGGAGGGAAGACCTCTAATATTGATGCCACGGATAATCCTAGCAGCTTGGCCTGCTTGCAACATTTTCGAAAATGCTTCTCCAACTAAGAGGAAGAGGAAGGGGGATAAAGGGTCTCCCTGGCGAATCCCACGGGAGTTGGAGAAGAAGCCCTTCGGAGAGCCATTCAGCAGGATGGAAAAGTGTGTTGAACGCAGACATTCTCCAATCTAGATGCACCATTTGGCAGGGAATCCCATTCGCCGCATCATGTACTGGAGGAATTTCCAGTCGACATGGTCATAGGCTTTTTCTAAATCTAACTTGCAACATATCGACTTCGAACTGTTTTTAGAACTGGAGTGGAGGCATTCGTTGGCGATCAGAGCGCAACCGACGATTGGGATGAAGGCGCATTGGTTAGGGGGAAATGATCGAACTGATGGAGAGCTTCAGGCGATCGGCTAATAGTTTTAAAAGGATCTTGTAGGGGCCCCCGATCAGACTAATATGTCTGAAATCTGAAAAGGAGGAGGCACCCGGGAATTTGGGAATCAGGACAATGAAGGTGGCACCCAGGCCTTTGGAGAGGATTCCTCTATTATGGAACTCTTGAAGGAAAAGCATGATATCAGGCTTTAACACTTCCTAGAAAGAGATGAAAAAACATACGGGAAAGCCATCAGGTCTCAGGGCTTTGTCACTATCGAGGGAGGACAGAGCAGATCTGACTTCAGCTTCAGAGAAGGGAGCAGTAAGAGCATCGGTCACGGGGGGATAGTTTGTCAAACTCGAGAAGGTTTAGGCCCGGTCGGTCCCAAGGGTCTACTCTGAGAAGGGAGTTGAAGTGATGGATAGCTTCTTTGACAATCTCTTCTTTATCTTCAATACGACGCCCATTTGCTGATATGCTACCGACTTTGTTGATATTAGCTTGCATGCTGGCAACGAAGTGAAAGAACTTGGAGTTTTTATCCCCTTCCTTCAGCCATTTTGCCTGGGAGCGTTGCTTTCATGCTATTTCATTGTCCAAAACCTTGGCTGATAGGGGCTGAATGAGCTGGATTCTTGATGAAAGAATATCCGCTGACATAGATCCGACTTCAGCGTTTGCTTTGATACATTGAATTTCAGCCTTGATAGAATCCAGATCGGCATCCTTATTTGAGAGAACTTCCTTGCTCCAATTTCTGAGTTTCCCTTTCAGCATTCTGAGTTTGGAGGCGAGTTTGTATCCTGCGAATCCTTCCACCTGAAAGCTAACCCACCAATCTGACACCATCTAGAAGAAGCCATCCGCATTCAGCCAGGAAGCTTCGAATCTGAATGGTTTTGGGCCCCAATTGAAGTTGTCAGAAGCGAGTATGATCAGGTTGTGGTCAGACGTCGTTCGAGGAAGAGAGGTTTGGGAGACTAAGGGAAAATTTTCCATCCAATCCGGGGAGATAAGGAATCTGTCGAGTCTGGAATGTACAGGAGCCATTCTGCAATTGGACCATGTAAATCTGGTTCCAATGAGAGGAAGATCGACGAGCTCAAGATCATCAATCCAAGCGGAGAAAAGGCGCATGACAAGGGAGACTCTGCGGCCGTGAGATTTCTCCTCTGCAAATCTGGTGATATTGAAGTCACCAACAAAACAACAGGGGCCTTGAAAATTACTCCTAGAGGGGGTCAGCTCTGACCAGAAGGCAACTCTTCTATTATCAATAGTAGGGCCGTAGACGGAGGAGATGAGATATTTCTGATTAGACGAGGAGTTAAGAAGAATAACTGAAATGGAGAGGACTTCCAAGCGATCAAAATACCCCCCGCACTACCTGAAGCTTTCAAGGAAACCCATTTAGCATCAGGAGCCGACCAAAGGGAGGCCATCAGCCTATCGGAGAAATCTTGGATTTTGGTTTCTTCGAAACAGACGATCTCTGGGTTGCGGGAGCTAACGAAGTCTTTGATCAAACTCTGCTTCTGCTTAGAGCCCGCGCCTCTAATGTTCCAGGAGATCATCTTCATTAGGGAACCTGGCTACCCCGAGCTACCCGACTGGCTGGGTCAGAAGAGGATTCACAGCCCGTGGTCGGAGAGGATAAAAGACGTTGAAGTTCTCTGTTGCTATAGGATTTTGAGAGACGAGGCTTGGGGGATTTGGAAGCAGCCAGGGGTCTTTCGTGGGATTCCACACACTGAAATAGAGCAATATAATCTTCGGGAAAATCCCAAAAGACAAGCCTACTGATCTTCCTACATGGCTGATGGCGCTTCTGATCCATTTTTTCTTGCGGATTGAGTTTATAAGATCCTCTCTGTTGACTGCATCGTTTGGGATGGCATCCAGGAGGGAACCTTTCTCTGTTGTCGGTCTAATGCAAATCTAAAGGGCATCAACGTCGATTATCTGGATCCCTTCATCTTCCCGAAGGTGAGGCCATGGTCGGTGATCGAGGAGGGGGAGACAGGGGAGGAGGGAGGGATGGAGACCAGCAAAAAAGGATTTTCCGAAGAACAAGACAGGGTATTTAAACCTCCCATTACAACTGAGAGAAGATTGGATGAGAGGGAAGAGGGGTCGAAAGGCTCTGAGGGATGCTGGGAGATGGGCGAGGGACGAGATGAAAGGATATGATTTGAAGAAGGGGATAGGTTGAGTTTATAAAATCCCTAAAAGATAAGCCTACTGATCTTCCTACATGGCCGATGACGCTTCTGATCCATTTTTTCTTTCGGATTGAGTTTATAAGATCCTCTCTGTTGACTGCATCGTTCGGGATGGCATCTAGGAGGGAACCTTTCTCTGTTGTCGGTCCAATGCAAATCTAAAGGGGATCAGCGTTGATTATCTGGATCCCTTCATCTTCCCGAAGGTGAGGCCATGGTCGGTGATCGAGGAGGGGGAGACAGAGGGGGAGGGAGGGATGGAGACCCACGAAGAAGGATTCTCCGAAGAACAAGATAGGGTATCTAAACCTCCCATTACACCTGAGAGAAGATTGGATGGGAGGGAAGAGGGGTCGAAAGGCTCTGAGGGGTGCTGGGAGATGGGCGAGGGACGAGATGAAAGGATATGATTTGAAGAAGGGGATAGGTTGAGGTTAATCCTCGGATCCGTCTTTGACCCGAAGGGAAGAGAGGGAAGAAAATCGAATCCGGATCTGGAAGGACCCGAAAGGGTATTGGAGTTAGAGATAACTATCGAAGAGCCGACACGTGCGCTGGAGTTGTCCTGGGTCAAAACAGGGACTGGGCCGAGGATGCTATCGACGAGGGGCGGACACTTGGCAGCATCAGGGATTGCTAGGAGGCGATGGGCGGGAGAGGGGGCAGAAGGGATTGCACCACGTGTCGCGGGGATCGGGAGGGATAGAATTGACGGTAGGGGGGCCGAGGAAAAGGACGGGTCGAGTAAACATGTTTCTCGAGGTAGAGGCCGCGTGTCGATGCGGGACGACGATGATGGATGGGGCCCGGTTTGAAAATCAACGGAGATCGCACCACGTGGATAAGTCGGTGACGTCATACTATGAGAGGGCGGGATGGAAGGCACGTCGCCTTCAGATGAGGCACGTGTTGTAGCTGAAGAGGTTCCACGTAGTGGACGATTTACGCGAGGAGTCGGGCGGTCTGCGTGAGGAGTCGGGCAGGCTGCTCGAGGGCTGGACGAAAGGAGATGGGACGTGATTTCGCTAGAGCGTGGTCCGCGGAAGTACCTAGCTAGGTGATCACCACTAACATCTCCGGCCGCGGGGAAGGAAGCAGGGGGAGGCCGGGTTTCCCTAAGGTGCCAGAGGTCACCCCATCTAGGTAGAGGATCGTTGGGGGATTCGATCTAGATCGACAAGGAGATGATCCGATCGTCGACGGAGACCTTGATGAGGGAAGGGGGACTATCAGCTTTTTTCCTTCGAATCTGGACTCGGAGAACAACCATCTCTTCTCCGCATTTGGATTTGGGGTCCAATTCGATGAAAGAGGTCAACATAGATGCTGCAGCCACGAAGAATTCCTCGTACAAATCTCTAGGGGGATCGACCAGATAAGGACCCACACGTCTTCCGAACCAAACGGAGAGAAATCTTCCCACCGAAGCATTTTTAGGATCGGTCCTCCTGAGTGGAGGATGCCTGCCATGAGGAGGAGATCCGTCCTTACCCCTGGACCTGGATTGATCCAAACTTCATTGTACCCGATTGGTTTGATGATGTAATCAGAGGGCTTTATTCTGCAGCAATTGTCGATCCATCCCTGAACTTGGGAAAGGGATGATCCCTCTCTGGTAATAGCCACCACAGATTCTTCTAGACCTTTCATCGATCGTTTGAGGGAGTCGGGGTTGATACATAGGATATTATTCGATACTGCGATCGGAGAGGCAGGGGGAAGGTCAGATACAGGTACAGAGTCCGGGGAGTGTGAGGCTGGAGGATTGGGTATCTGAGAAGGGGTTGGGCCTAGAAGGGTGGCTTTGAATGAGGGACCCGCTATGAGCTGTTTCGAGGGATGGTGCCGGGACAAACTGATCGTATTTGTGGAACTGGCTGAGGATGATTTTCGATTGAGGTTTACTAATGGAGAGGAGTGGGGGCCAAATCTACCTCTTTGAACAAGCAGGGGAGAACCAGCGAATCTAACACCGTGAAGCATTTGCATTGCTCTAGCCAGCTCCTCCTCCGAGCCCATTCTAATGAGGGCGAAACCTCTGTATTTACCGGATGATCTGTCTCTCGGCATGATGATGTCCATGACTGCTCCGGCGTGTCCGAAGACCCTCTTGAGATTGATGGGGAACCAGCCGTCCGGATACCCCTTTACAAAGAGAGTAGGGTATATAGATGATTTGGGGAACTTCGGTATAGATTTCTTGTTTTGTTTTCGGGATTGGACGGGAATCCATGGGTGTTGGGGGGTATCTGAGGAGCGGGAAGCGGGTGCGATAGTAGAGGACGTCATCTCAGGCAGGGTTCAGGCGAATCCATGGCTTTGTTGAAAAGAAGAAGAGCACGATAATAGATATTAAAAGAGTTGTGAGTGGAAACCAAATACCTAGGACAAGGCTTAATTCTCCATGCCTTTGTGGTGAATCAGCTGCTCTTGTCTCAATAATGTTTGAGAAGTTGCTTCCTTTTTTAATTTTCTATTCTTTTTTCTTCTTCTTTTTTTCTTTTTTTGGGGGGGGGGGGGGGGGGGGGGGGGGGGGGGGGGGGTTAGGATTTTGGTCCATCTGAAATGCAAGAAATGTGAAGCAAAAGAAAAGAACCAGATTGCTTTGTTGGTTGTGGGATGGATTGTCCATTCCTTTAGTCAAAACTAGAGACATCCCTCCAATATCACCCTCCATTGTCTTCTTCCAAAGGCACACAAAATTCAAAGGAAACTTTTTGAGGCTGTGGACAATAATTTATTTATTTTTATTTATTATTATTATTTTTTTAATTATTGAAAGTTGAATACACACACTCTTACGCTCATGCGCACGCCACATGGGTTCTTGAACCCATGACCTTAGAGTAGAACACACTGTCTACCTCTGAGCCATGGACAAGAAATTTAGATCAACCATGTAGAAATTAAATATGAATCTTCAAATAAAAATGAAACCCACGAGATTTATTTTTTTATTTTTGGTTTCAACTAGAAAAGAGACAATAGGTAAGAATGGAAACTCAATAAGATACCAATATCAATATTCTCATTTTCTATGGTTATTTATTATTATTATTATTATTATTATTGTTATTATTATTATTATTATTTTTTGAGTTTACTTAAACTAGTATGGGCACATTTGGAAGAGAAACCTAAAACCGGAGGATGATTGCAATAACTAATAGTGGGGGTGTTTTGGGCCTTGGGCGTAATGAATCTGACTATCCTTGGAAAGTGGCTATGGAGGTTTGGGATGGAAATGGGTATGGGTAGACTACGGAGGGAGCTCATAGCTAGTAGGTATGGTACTTAGTTGGGAGGATGGAGCATTAAGGGCTCATCTTTATGTTGCGCCTCAAATAATTGGAAGTTAGTTATTTCTATAATATTTCGTAGATGAATTGCCTTTTAGATTGGAATGGGGAATCACACTCTTTTTTGGATGGACGTTTGGTGTGGAGACAGAGCGCTTCAAGACCTTTTTCCTAGAGGCTCGTTTAGCTTCAAATCAATTCATATCCGTAGCTCGCTGTTATTCTATTTACAGTGGTTCAGTAGTGTGGTCTCCCCCTTGCTGTAGGAACCTATCAGAAGAGGAAATTGTGGAATTTACCGGCTTATACCTAAAGAATGTGAGTTCTTTGTCTCAAGATGAGGACTCAATGGTTTGGACAATGCATCAATTGAGTAATTTTTTTGTTTGCTCGTTTTATGGATTGATTTCTGAATCTCCTCCCAATTTTGGGCCTTCACATCTGTTTCATCATTGGTTCTATGAAGCTCCTCCTAGAGTTGTAGCCTTTGTTTGGTTAGTGGCAAGAAAGAGAGTGCTAACCGTGGATAACTTGCAAAAGAGATCCTTCATCCTTCTCAACATTTGTTTGGTGTGTATGAAATTAGGGAGACGATTGATCACCTATTCGGTTGCTGCTCTTTCGTTCAAAAGGTGTGGGAGCACTTCTTTGTTTTCTTTCATATTGATTGGGTCATGCCGAAGACAGTCGAGGATCTCTTATGGGCTTGGCATAGGGGCGAGGTAGGGAAATCTGGTAAAGTAATCTGGAGGCTTCTCATTATGGCAACTCTTTGGTCTATCTAGAGTGATCAAAATAGTCTCTGTTTTCAAAACAAGGGATCTTTCGTGGAAGAAGTCATTAGAAAAGTTAAGAGCTCCGTTTTGGATTGGGCATCCTTTGTAAATGCAACAAAGTCTGCTAATCTCTCCTCTTTTTTTTTTTTTGAGTTGTAGAGTTAGGTTGTATTTTTATTTTCTCACCCTCTGCAAGTGTTCTAATAAAATCCTGTTATCTCTCATAAAGAAAAAAAAGGTGTGGCGGCGGCTCTATATTGCACCCAAAGTGGGACAAAGTACCCCACCTTTTACATGCTTTAGTGTGGAGAGTTGGAAAATCATGCTTCTGAATGCCCTTTACAAGGAGTTAAAGTGAATATGACCCGGGATGGTGTTTGTGTGGAAGGTGCAAGCCTTACCATCCCTCAACATGTGGCCACCAGCCCCTTACGTCTAACGATGAAAGCCAAACCCGACAATGTATTGCAGTGAAAGGAAGACAAAGTAGCACACTTTTTATGTGCTTTAATTGTGTGCAATTGGAACATCATGCTTTACAATAGTTTGGAGTTAAAATGAATATGGCTAAGGAAAATGGTTGTATGGATGACATGCTATTATTGTGCACAAACGAAAGAAAAGTATGAGGCATCATTAGATTACAAAGAACATTGATATGATTATTGACCATGACTAATAGAAAATGTGGAAGGTGTATATGGAATTAGAAGGGAGGTGCTAGTTATCCAGTGGAAGATGCTGTTGACCACTCGGGTGGCTGATTCGGCACAATATCATGTACAATACCCACACTTCTGGTGGGAAGATTAGTTGGGGAAGCAAAGAGAACATAGTCTCACGGGAGATTGTCGATAAATTAAGCCTAAATGATCATTAGCATCCATGTTCAAACTAGATTTGTTGATTCCAGGTACTTATCCTTTTAGATTGGACCCAAGTACAAGGATAAGGTCTTGTGTAATGTAATTTCAATGGATGTGTGCCACATGATGTTGGGGTGACCATGAATGTGGCACCGAGTTATGGTGCATTTGACTCAAGCTAACATCTATTCCTTTGTCAATGATAGTGTAGTATCAGACTGCACTTGAAGAAGCATTTTGTTGCACCCAACTGATAAACATAAGTGGTAGAAGTTGCTTGACGTACGGATGTTCGGCGAAGGAGATTGGGATTATTTATATGTTGGTCACCAAAGAGATGTAGTAGGATGTTCCACATCATGCACAAAAACTCGTATGTGAGTGTGAAGGTTTGATGCATGAAGAACTCCCAACCGGGTTTCCTTCCATGGGGATATTTAGCACCATATTAACTTGGTGGCAGGTTTGAGCTTACCAAACATTGAGCACTAGTGGAAGAGTCTAGCTAAGCATGTTGATCTCCATTGACAGGTCAGAGAAATGGTTTAGAAGGGGTTATATTATTTCTGCAGAGTGGATTGAAGTTCTTAGGAGAAGATCAAGGCTAGTGCAGAGTGGTCCAACACGCAAACGTGTCTAACCCTCATGGTGTTTTGTTCTTTCTATGGAATGACAACATTTTACTGGAGATTCCTTTGGGATTTTTGCACTATTATTGTGTCCGGAACTGATTGCATGCACGTAGGAAAGTTCAAATGGATGAAAGCAGTTGCCAAAGCTTCAATTCCATTCTTGTTCTCACATTTCCTGACTTTGACAAATCTTGAGGTAGAAAGTGATGGTTCCAATCATTGTTGTCAAATGCAATCGCATATGCACATACTGTGGATCGAATCACATATGCCATGATGGCATATGCGATCCTGGCAAGTATGCCATGGCATACTTTTATATGCGACATATGCGATCACATATTTCCCAATAGCCAGAGCTGATGCAATTTTTATTTATTTATTTATTTATTTTTCAATTTGGAGAACGTTTGCCTACAACTAGGCACTCATATCCCCTCCATTTTCACTAATCTTTACTCCAAAGCTCTAAATCTCTTACTCTTTCTCTCTTACTCTAATATCTCTACAATTATTTCAAGTATGTTAATTTTTTGTATTTTGTAAGTTGTGATTACTTTTTGTAAATTAAGTTGTAAGTTGTTTCAAGTTATCATTTATCAGTAAAATTTCTTTGTTCGAAGTTTTTAATAATTAATTCTCTTTTAATCTAGCTTATTGATTGTTTTGTTAAAATTTTTATAATATAATATAAGTAATTAAATATATAACTTAATGAAACACTCAAACTATAATGAAATAAGTAAAATAACCCAATCCAATCATGTGTACTAATTAGGTTAGTTTTTCCTATTTTTTAAGAAAATTTTCAATTTTTTTCCTATTTTCAATTTATTATTATTATTATTTTTAAAAATATGCCATGGCATATGCGATTGCGCGATTGCATATGCGAACAGCATATGCTGATTGCATGCAATTGCATATGCGATTTGACAACATTGGTTCCAATGTTGCTGCCTATAGTGGTTCTTGAAGTTGCACACTAATCAGCAAAGTGTTATGGAACATTATCATGATGTCAAGCGCTTTGATGTGGCTCTCTATGACCAGGTGCTTATGTTGTGATTTATCTAATTTGATAGTTGTATGGCACTAGAGAAGAGCCAAAACTACTGTGCTCGACCAATCTTTGCAAGATGACCATTGGTTTGAACCTTATAATGTTTCTCTTGCTAAATACTCATCTTTCAGTCTCATTTGAAAATTTTTAAATTTCAAAGGGAGCTCCTAAAGGACCTGACTATGGGTTGTTTATTTATTTATTATTTGTTGAAAGGTGACTGTAGGATGTTTATAATCTGAGCTGCCTATAGTATAACCTAGACTATATATAATGAAAGGAGAAGACGGGAAAAAAATGCATGTAATTATTTTTTCGAATTGCAAAAATTATGGTTATTAATGGACATGGAAAATGAATAAAAGAGCATTACAGGCATTTAGGTAATTTAAAGGGTGGAGTGAACCTCCCTATGGAAGAGCTGCGCTTTTTGTAGTTGCTTCTCCTCCCCGAGGCTTGCTACAATACATTAGTGCTATAATTTAAGTCAGGACTCTAGTTGTTGAATTTGAGGTCATTTTGCAATGATCCAAACCACTCATATCGTTGGCCCTCCCCAGATGGGTGATACCTAGAAAATGTTTAAGGTTGCAAGATCCTATCAATGGCCCACAAAATAGTAGGGAAAGATGACAACTAATATTTGGAGGGAAATAGTTAAAAAATGATCAAGGCTTGAACTATTCCAATTTGATAGAATTTTTTTTTTCCCTATCATATAATCACTTCACATAATTGGAACATGACTCCAGATCCAATGGCTATAGTATTGGGAAAAGTGGCAATTTTTCGGGATGTAATGTAGAAAACATCCCCTATGCTCCATGTCTTCCAAAACTTTGCCGTATGAAAGGACATATTAAGGTTTTTAAATCTAATTACATGGCATTATGGAGTTTAGAAAGTATGGTTATATGTCTCTATCCAATAAACAAGGCTAATCGGCCACATGATAATTCACCATCACTTTGAAAATGCTGGTGACTTCTCTCGTCACATTGGGTGGTAGGAGATCTACACCACCCAAATTGTGGGTCACATTTTGGATGGAGCATATCTTGAAAGTCACAACAATCAAGCACTTCTAACCATACAATTTGTGGCTATCAAATGGATGGTTAGAAATAAAATAGTGAGTCATCCAAATAGCAAGGGCAAGATCAGATGGTAATATCATGTTCTTGATGTAGTTTTTAGGTTCTGCTCCTTCCAAAGGTGGTTTAATGATTTGGATTACCATAAAATTATGCCATGTGTACTGTTGAAGTGTCACCACCACCCCCATTTTAAAAATGGTGTTGGAATATCGTAGGATAGCTCATCAAAAGAAACCTAATGTTTACAACCATCTTCACCTCTCCTTCCTACCATTTACATGTGATTTCCTTTCTCCATGTGTGTTATGCATGCCAGCTCTACTAGTAGTAATAATACTAGCCCAGTTTTTGAATGGCATGTCGCCACATCGCTTTGAAATCAAAAGTAACTGTTCTTTCCGTTAAAGTTGATTGTAGTTGCCTTTCAATAAAATGGTGCAGGTGCAGTCCATTCATCCCCACAATAGACCCAATATTTTTCTCAAGGGGTTTTTATTGGGATCATTTTGTTATCTTTAAAGGGTTCTGCTAATATTCTTGCCTTCACGGGACGCTAGCAACGCTCCCATAGCTTTTTAACAATATGTGAGACATCCAATGATCAATTGGGGCGGTCCATTCAATAGTACCACTGGGAGCAAGGGATGGTGTAAGAATCACACCATTTAGATTATCCCAACTGATGAGGACATCACTTCACGTATACCTTTGCGTACGTATCAGAGGAGGAGGCGGGCGGCATCGATTTCCCTATGGCTAGGCGAGTACCCGTGATCGTGTTGAAGACCCCATGCGCATGTGCGAGCATCTAGAAGACCCCACACTGGGAAGATGCACATGAGATGCTTTATGGAGTAATCTAGACCGTTGGATTGGAGGAACGTGACAATCGGGCCATTGGATCTCATGGGTCACATGATCGGGCCATTGATCATGGATTGTCCACATCAATTTTTTTAGACTTTATCATCTTTTAGGATTTAGTTTTTGATTATTTTATGTTTGGACACATTATGATTGATTGTAGTTGTTTTTTTTTTTTTTTATAGACTAGGGCTATTTTCGTTAAAATTCATAGAATATGGTGATAATTGTAATTTTGAAACTTCTTGAAGCTATTAAAAGAGAGGTCACACGCCCATATTCACAACTAGGGCTATTTTCGTTAAAATTCATAGAATATGGTGATAATTGTAATTTTGAAACTTCTTGAAGCTATTAAAAGAGAGGTCACACGCCCATATTCACAGAATATGGGCGTGTGACCTCTTCCCATTGGGTTTTGTGAAAAAAAAGAAGAAGCTTTGCTCCTTTTCTTTTTCTTCTTCTTCCATATTTATGAGATTTGAAGATACTTCCATGTGATTTGGAAGGGAGATTGATGTGAGGCTAATCTTCATCAACGGAGGTGCGAGGTCTTCATCTATCCCCACACCATCACTCTTCATTCTCCATCAAGGTATTTTCTTCGAAGTTCTTCGATTATCCCATCCCAAATTTTCATCTTCTTCTAAACCTAACTTTCCCATACCTATCAACCATCCAAACCCTGAAGGACCTAAACCCATCCAACCTAGCTACATGTGTGACTGTACGGCTACACGTGTGAATCCCTCAGGTTGGCCGTACGGCCACATCTTGCCCCTTTTGGTTTCCCATCACCCTTGAAGCAAAACCCTCTTCTTCTTTTCCCTAAACCCTAACCTAAACCTAGAAATCCCCAACTTTCCTATTTCCCAAACTACCAAACCCTAATTTCTCCCTTTCTTCAATTCACCCAAAATCCTTACACACCCCTTCTACCCAAAACCTTAATTTTCATATTCTAACATCTAAACCCTTTGACCCCTTCATCCAATTTGATCCCATAAACCCTAAATCCTAGATTTCCCCAATTTCCCTAACCCTAATTTTACCCTCGGTAGTATTAGGTCTTTTACTTTGAAATAGGCCTTACCCTATGCTAATTGGATGTACCTGCATCCATTTGATCCCAATTTCTTTTATTTAATGATCTTATACGATGATGTTTGGTAACCTAGGCTAGGATTATGCACGATGTTCTTATGGTTTTCTTGGTATCGGTGATGATAATAGCAAGTTATATGTTTTTTTTTTTTTTTTTTTTTTTTTTTGTTAATTACCTTAATTTTGCTACTTGATCTCACATAATATTCGGTTCATGCATTGGTCCTACATCACTAACCCTACGAACGAGGCTAACTTGTTTCAAGTTCAACCATATGTTTTTACTTTACGAGCCATTGATTGCATGGTTAGAATCATCAAAACCAAAGTGCTACTTTGGAATCATAAGCAATACAAAGTAGGATCTAGCGAATAGATGGTCCAGGATTTTGACTGGATTTTTTGTTTTCCTTGCTATTGATTGGATGCTTAGAATCATCCGATTGGCGTGATTTTTGCATCATGGCTTGTTCATGCTTGTATGAAAGAATGGAGGGTTCAAATCGATAATTGGGCATCTGACTTGTCAATTAAAAGCTTTGGGGATGTTGCTAATGTCCCCGTGAAGGTGAGAATGTTAGCAGAACCCATCTTTAACTGGTTTAAATATTACCTGATACATATAGCATTGTCTAATACATATCTGGTTTTTGATGGAGTGATAGCCAGTTGATGTATGTTTTCTATGTATTGCTGGTGTGGCCCTAAAATTGGTCAAAATTGACCTCGGTATGGCCGATACACAGTGCATATTGTCCTCTAGGCACTGTTACTCGCCAGTTTTAAACCTTGCGGCTTTACCTTTACTAGCTTATTATCTTTCAACGTTAAAGGTATCTTTACTTGGCATGTACCCTATCAGTCTATTTGTAACTTCTGTGAGATGGACCTTTCTTGGGTTTACCATTATATCTCTTCGTTAGACCACAATTTGTTTTATTTTCTCTAGGCAATCATTGGATTTCTTAAGCAAAGTATTGGCCTTCAGTTCTGCACCAGAACTCTCCTATCAGGCTGCTTTGTGTTCATAGTCGGTGCATTGTATTGCAGGCCACGTGTGTGATGCTCTATCACTTGATTCATGGTCTCGCTGCTGTCCTGAAACAGGAGAGCAATTCTCTTGTCAGTGAGTTCTTTCTATTCTTCCCTCTTTCTTCTGAGCATTCTTTGAAACACCCAATTTAACAAAAAATGTCAGATGTATTGAGGGGAATAATCTTCTTACTTGTTACAGGGGATGCAACCTTGTTTCACAATGCTGCAACTCATATGAGTTCTGCGTTTCTTGCTGCCTGAATCCAGCACAGGTACTCTTTGAATCCACGAATTCCTTTTCAGGTTTCATTTGTATCATCTGCAAGATTTGTGTTACTGTGTCAAGTTACTTTTCCAGACACAAAAAGAGCTTGCTTTGAAGGTGAAGATAGCCAAGCCAGTAACTGCAGGTTATGCTATAGTTAAGGTTTGGGTCATTGGGCTGGGGATTTGGTAGCTTAGTTGATGACTCTGATATTGTTTCTTTGTTTTTGGACAGGCACATATGCAAGTATCTTTGATTTCTGCGCCGGAACATGCCGTCATAATTCTGCTAGCGTGGTATCTATTTGTTCCATGGATTTCTGTCTTCCTTAATCTGTGCCTAGTCCTTGCCTATCTTCTTTTCCAGATAATAGCTTCGTGGTGCTGTTTTGATCATATTTTTTTGACTTTGAATGTATGCTGTTGGGTAATTTTGAAAATTCAGGGTCATGAAACTTAAATTCGTGTGGTATTTTGTGGTTGCAGGTTTCTAAGAATCTCAGGATAGTTTATATTAGGGAACCTAACTTTTTCTTATACACAATTGTGTTCCCTGTTTCTGTTAGAATCTACATCTGTTTAACTGCTTTGTTTTCCACTGCATCGAACTAATCTTTGTAATTACTCCAATTTCGAATGTATAATATCATCTGTAATGTGTTTATGCTTTTCAGGTTCATGAAAATGCTTATATAAGTGACTTGCATCACTGTTTCTCTCCAACGTCGAACTCTTCTGGTGAGTTTCTTTTGATTTTGTTTCCTCTGATATATTTGTAATGCATTTAAACTCCTGCAGTCTGCAACTGTTTATGGAATGATCTCTTAACACCAAAATGTGTAACCATCTGTCAGCCATTCATCATCATTGTCATCGTCATCATCATCTAAGCCTTATACCAACTAATTGGGGTTTGCTACATGAATCCCTTTCTGCCATTCCACTCTATCAAGGTCCATAACTTCAGTTAGACCATAGTTCATCCAGTCTGTACTTACTACCTTCCTTTTTGGGCCTTCCATTTGCTTTTTTAGAGCCTTCAACTTGTGTGAATCCAAACATTGCAGTTCTTGGTCTCCATTGCACTTGACCAACCCATCTAAGTCTACTTTCCCTCATCTTGTTACCTATTGGTGCTACTCCTAATTTCCCTCGAATGTGTTCATTTCTAATTCTATCCTTGTCTGCCACTCATCCATCTCAACATCCTCATTTCAGCTATGCTTATCCTATGGACCTATTGTTCCTTAATTGCCCAACATTCTGTCCTATAAAGCATAGCTGGTCTTATAGCCATCCTATAAAATTTCCCTTTCAGTTTGAGTGGTACAAGATGTCACATAAAACTCCAGAGGCACATCTCGATTTCTTCCACCCCGCTTGAATTCTATGGATAACATCCTTCTTAATCTCTTCACTCTCATGAATTATTGACCCAAGTTATCGAAAGTGGTCATTTTGGAAAACTTCTTGGTCAACAATCTTTACTAATTCCTCATTACCTCTCGTATTGTTACTAAAATTGCACTCCATATACTTTGTTAAGCTCGACTAATTTTAAATCCTTTCAATTCTAATGCACCTCTCCATCAATCTAGCTGTGTTTACGCCCTCCCTCATCTTGTCAATAAAAAACTATGTCATCTACAAACAACATACACCACGGATCTCTTCCTGCAAATGCCTCAATCCAAAACCAATGCGAAAAGGTATGGGCTCAATGTCGACCCCTAGTTCAAGCCTACGGTAATTGCGAACACTTGTCTCTTCACTTGTGGCCCTTACATTGGTTACTATTCCTTCATCTATATTCTTAATCACGTTAACATATTCTCTTAAAAGTTAAAACTCCTCTCTCCTAACAACCCACCAGATTAGCTCTCTACAGATCCTATTGTAAGCTTTCTCTAAGTCAATAAAGACCATGTAGAGATCCTCCTCTCCTTATATTTATCTATCAATTGTCTAAGTAGGAAAATGGCTTTTGTTATGGTGGATTGTGAGAGGATCACTGATAAAGACTGCATCTGTGGTCAATTGTCGGTTTCTACTCTCTTTTCCTTTCGGATGAGGGTTGTGACCGCCTAAGGCTGGATTTTTTTTTTCAAGGGTGATGAATTTTATTAGAAGGCTACTAGAAAAACCTAGCGGCAAAAAATACAAAGAAAAGAAAGACAACCCACCAGTCGTAAGGGCCGGAATTTACACCTGAGTCGAACAAGAATCTTTCCAATCAGCAACCAACATTAAAACCACCGTCCGCCACATACTCAACCGAATGAGAAGAGTCCTGGAAGTGCCTACTATTTCTTTCAATCCAAATCTACCACCGGACAACCAACAATGATAGGAGCCAGCTAGTTCGGTCTTTGATTCCCCCGTTAGCTTGTGCCACACCCAAATGAGATCTCAAACTAAACCTGGCATAATCCATTGGACCCTGAAAGCCGCTAGAACATAAAGCCAGATGAGGGCTGCAAAAGGACAAAAGATAAACGGGTGATCAAGTGACTCTGCATCTTGCTTTCACATGCAACACATGTTTGGAATAGGCAAGGATCTCTTTTGGAGATTGTCTATTGTGAGGACTCTCTTTCTTCCAACCAATCACGTAAAGGCTGCAACTTTAGGAGGCGCTCCATAAGACCAGAAAAGGAAGGCGTGCCCCTCGTGACTCTCCTGGACCCTATCGCGGAGGGACTTGTAAAAGGACTTGACCAAGAATGTACTCGAGCTATGCCTTCTCCACACCAAGGAATTGGCCTCCCCAACTGGGAGAACATATTGCAACCGAGATAGAAGGGAGATTAGCTCATCCACCTCGATGTTTGAAAGACCCCTTCTACATAACAGGGACTAGGATACAAAGGAACCATGGGGGGAAAAACAATCTGCCACTTTTAACACCTCAGAAGGGAGCTAGGTGGGCAAGGTTCGGGAAATGGATTTGAAGGGGAGGTTGCCACACCACACATCTTCCCAGAAGTTGATTCTAGAACTGTCCCCCACTGAAAAGGATATGCCCCTACGAAATTCTGGTCTAATGGCGGTGATGGATTTCCAAACATAAGATGCCCTATACAAGGAGGATCTCTTGGTTTCCCAACCACCCTCTTGCAAACCATACTTGCTAGCCACAATCTCTCGCCAAAAACTCCTTACTTCCGTCCCGAAGCACCACAACCATTTGCCAGGGAGAGATACATTCATGCTACCCAATTCCCGCACTCCCACCCCGCCTCGAGCCACAAGTTTGCGAACCTCTTCCCATTTAAGCAAGTGAAACATGAAACCTTTCTCAGAGCCTCTCTAAAGAAAATTCCTTCGTAATTTATCCAAAGATTCTCTAATTGAAAGGGGGCATTTGAAAAGAGACATAATACAGCTGCATATTGGAGAGGATTGCTTTAATAAGGGTGAGGCGACCACCTAGCAAAAATATTATTTGCCCTTCCATTTGGATAATTTCCTTTCAACTCTCTCAATGACCTTGTCCCATAAATGCATGGGCGGCTTGCCAATACATAGTGGAAGCCCTAAGTAAGTGGAAGGAAATGAGCCCTCTTTGCACCAAAAAATCGAAGCTAAGAGAGTGACTTCATCTTTAGCGAATTTGATACCCAACATCTCACTTTTACCCACGCTTATCTTCAAAATAGATACTGCTTCGAAGCACATAACCACTTTCCGTAAGTCTTCCCCATTTTAGGGGCTGCCTAGCAAAAAAATGATTGCATCATCCGCAAATTGAAGATGAGATATCCGATCTCCCAGATTCACAACCCGAAATCCAGAAAAGAGTTCGGATTCTTGTCCCTTTGCTAACATGTGGCTAAAGGCTTCCCCAACAACAAGGAAAAGGTATGCAGAGAGCAGGTCCCCTTGCCTTAACCCCTAGATGGCTTGAAAAATACCTCTTGGGGATCCATTAACTAACATTGAAAAGGAGGGAGATTTGATGCAACCCTGAATCCACAACCTCCACTTATCCCTGCACCTTGGCCTACCCAACATTTAATTTAAAAATTCCCAGTCAACATGATCATAAGCTTTCTGGATGTCAGGCTTGCAAACAATGCCCGTTTTCTTTTCTTTAGCCTTAGAATCAATGCACTCATAAGCTATAAGAGTGCTACCAAGGATTTGTCTTCCTCCTACAAAAGCACCTTGATTGCGAGAAATGACATTGCCTAACACCTCTTTGAATCTTGAAGCTAGCACTCTGGCTAGAATTTCGTACGGACCCACGATGAGACCGATAGGTCTGAAATCCTTCCTCACCTTCTATCTTTGGAATTAAAGCGATGAAAGAGGCTTCCAACTCTTGAGATAAACAACCTTTCTCCAAAAATTCCTTCATAAAGTTTGTCAAATCGACCTTCACCACATTTTAGAAAACTTGAAAAGACGCAAGAGGAAAGCCGTCATGGCTTGACGCTTTGTCTCTACCCAGACCATCCACTGCTTGTTTAATTTTGGCCTTAAAAAAAGGTCTCTCCAACCAGTTGGCTAGATCTTTCGAGATATTGTCAAAGTGGAGGTGGTCTAACTTTGGATGAGTCCAATTGTTCTTTGGACAAGAGTTTCTGGTAAAAACCCACTATAGCTTGACATACCTGGTCTTTCTTCTCTAGTCTTGTACCATCCCACCAAAAGGGAGGTTATTCTATTAGAATGGGCCCAGGCTAAGGTTATGCCGAGGAAAAACAGAGCATTCTTATACCCCTCCGGTTAGAGAGCCCTCCACTTGATTTCCTCCTCCTTGAGATGCTTCGAGTAGGCCCATGAAAGAGACCATCTTCTGTCCTTATCTATCGGCGATAAGTTACCCCTTTCTTCTTTTAAATCAATATTGTGCAATTCTTCTAGAATGATAGCCATCTCCTCTTGCTTGGCCCCAAATACCTTGTTGTTCCATATCTTCAGCTTGTCTTTCAAAAATTTCAGTTTCTTGTGAAGCCTAAAGCTAGCTGACCCCTTGACCTGAAAGGAGCACCACCAATTCTCCACAAGCTCAGTGAAACCATTTGATTCTAGCTAGTGTTTAAAATATTGGTATTGCGTTATGTATCGTATCCTTGTGATATATATACGTATTGGTTATCGCACGGGATATATCATTTGTATTAGGTAATTTATCGCACTTTTTGGGAAACATGGGGAAACATTGGGGAAATTGTTGAATTTTTCAATGAGACTACATGGATTGTTAAAAAAGACCTTAATACACACTTTGAAATTATAACATCTCAAAAAAGAAGTGCACATAATAGGTTTCTTTTGTATAAGGTCCTAAGATATGCGCTGTCTGATTGAACTAATGCAACTATATTCAAATTGAATGCATAACATTTAGAGTGTATTTGATGATCATTTCATCAAACACTTCTAAATACTTTGAAATTAGTCGCATTGGACAGCTGGTTGAAGGAAAATTTTGAAAAAAAAATAATATTTTAATAAATTTTAATTTAAAAAATAATTTTTATTTTCCAAAAATTGACAAGGATGTAACAAATCAATAGGTCAACCATCATACATGCTTGATTGCAACATTGCAAGCAATTTTGGAGAAATTGGGAAAATTTTGAATTTTCCCCAAAATTTCCCAAATCGGATCACCTACACTCAAATTTCGAAATTAGAGTGTATGTAATGATCATTTCATCAAATATTCCTAAATACTTTGAAATTACTCTCAATTGATAGCTGGTTGAAGGAAAATTTCAAAAAAAACATGGAGAACATGAAGGACCAATGTTGGTTGGTTGGTTGGTTGACGTGATGGATTCTTGACCTTTAAGTCACAGGTTCGAGGAGTTGGTGCCACTGATGCAGGACAATTAAGCACTTGCTCTAAAAGCTCGAACTGATAGAGCATTGCGAATGAATCCTTTTATCTCATATCCCAGGCCCTACATCCATGGGTTAGGTCCTCGGCCGAACCTTCATCGCGGGTCCCAAATCACATGGGTTCCACCTCACACGGGCCGCTTATCCCAAGTGTGCCCCCGCATCCCACAGGTCACCCCACTCGAGCTTGATGTGAAAATGCTATTACATTAATCACTCTCGGTGAGGAGTCTCGAACACAAAACCTCCCGCTTTGATACCAATTTGATGCAAGACAATTAACCACTTGCTCTAAAAGTTCGAATTGATAGAGCATGGCGAATTAATCCCTTTATCTCATAGCTCAAGCCCCACATCCATCGGTTAGGTCCTCGGCTGAACCCTCCTCGTGGGCCCCAAATCACATGAGTTCTGCCCCCTTGTGGGCCCTAAATCACATGGGTTCCGCCTCACACAAGCCGGCGGAACCCATGTGATTTAGGGCCCGAGTGTACCCCCGCATCCCACAGGCCACCCCACTCGAGCCCAATGTGAAAATGCTCCTGCATTAGCCACCATCTTAAAAAAGAGATGAACCAATGGATATCAAAATCAAAGCTCGAACTCTATGATTTTTCATGCAAATCATGAAGAACCAATGGATTTATAACCATTTGACACTGATTTAACATAATTTCAATAAGAAAAGGGGATCGGAAATTGAAAATGCTCACTGGATTGAACATGTGGGATATATCGGCAGTACTTGTATGTTTCGTACTGCACAGGTGGGATACAAGGTATATCGTGGGATATATCGGCCGATGTCGTCGATATTTAAAACATTGATTCCAGTGACATCAGCTCAAACTTGAGGGTTTAGGGCCCCAACTTTCAGACTGACTCTGAAGAAGTATTGGTCGATGGTTAGACGTGGGTCTTGGGAGATCCTTCACCTCTGCCAGTGGAAAATGATTCACCCATCCCGAATTGACGAGAATTTGTCCAGCTGTGACAAAACAAGGGAGATCTGACGATTAGTGATCTCTTGTTTGATCAAATCTCTCAGGAAGAGGCGACCTCCCTTGAGAAGTCGTTCCTTCTGGATGAGACCATGGCTTTAGTTTTAGATCTTGGCAGGGTAAGTCCTTAAGTCCTAATGGTTTTCCCTTGGTCTTCTTCTAGTCTTTCTGGGATTTGGGTAAGTTGGATCTCTTAGCCTTTGTTGAGGAGTTCTTCTAGTATGGCCTTATTCCTTATTAAATGGGGTGTTCTTTCATTGCCCTCATCCCTAAGCTGGAGGGAGCAGAAAATTTGAAAGACTTTCGGTTGATTAGCCTTATTGGCAACCCTTATAAGATTGTGGCCAAAATCCTTAGTCAAAGACTGAGGCTTGTCCTTCCGAAGATTATTTCCCCCCTTCCAAAGTGCTTTTATCTGCGGAGGTAGATTCTTGACCATGCCCTTATTAGGCATGAATGCCTTGACTCTTGTCATCGGGCAAGGAGTTAGGGTGTCCTCTATAAACTTGAACTAGAAAAAGCCTATGACCACGTGGCTTTGGCTGTCCAGACTACATGCTTGTTCATATGGGCTTTAGGAATGAGTGAGTGGAGACCTTGCATTCGATCTTGCATATCCTTTGCTAGATTCTCTGTGCTCATCAATGGCTTCCCATTTGTGTTTTTCAAGGCTACTTGTGGCCATTGCCAGGGGGATCACCTTTCCCCATTTCTTTTTATCTTGGTTTTAGAAGCACCGAGTAGAATGCTATCCAGGGGCCAAGGATGCATGGCTTTTTAGGGGCTTTAAGGTTGAGAACTTACACCAGCGCACTAGCCACTTGCAATTCACAGATGACATGTTGCTCTTTTATGAGGCTAACGAATCTATGGTGGATTTTTTTGCTACAATAGTGTGCTAGTTGAAGTGGTTTCACGCCTTAAGGTCAATCGATCCAAGAGTGAATTTTTTGGGATTCATATGTCGAGAGAGGAAGTGTCTCGCTTGGCCAAATCTTTTGGCTTTCGAGTTGGTTCCCTCCCTTCCACTTACCTCGACCTCTCTGTGTGTTGTAAAGCCTGCATTGCACCTTTGGGATAAGGTCATAGAGAGGATGGAGAGGAAACTTTCCCCCTAGAAAAGGAATCTGCTTTCGTCAGGGTTAGAATTACTTCAATCATGACGTCCCTTTCTAACCTCCCCCTGTATTACATGTCCCTTTTCCGCTACCCCAAAATTGTGCTCCTTTAGATTGATAAGCTCTATAGAGAGTTTCTCCAGCAGGGAGCCCCCACTCAAGAAATTTCCACTGCTTAATTGGAAAGAGGTATACAGCTCGTACTCGGAAGGGGGAGTAGGTATTAATCGCCTTGATCTGGTTAATTATGCCCTTTTGGGAAAATGGGTTTGCAGTTCACTTCTGAGAATTCTAGCTTGTGGAGATTGGTTGTCGCTGCTGAATATGGCTTGTCCTCGATGGGTTGGTGGACTAAGGAATCCTCCCTTTATCGCTCCTTTGCCCTGTGGAAGGAGGTTGCCCATGTGGCTGTTAAGGTGTTCCAAGGTCTGGGATTTTTTGTTGGCAACAAGGATAAAATACGTTTCTGGGTTGATATTTGGTGTGGAGTTTCCTCCCTCAGATCCTCCTTTCCGTCCTTCGTTAACCTCTGTCCTATGAAGGACATCTTTGTTGTTCACTATTTCTTGAGTCTTGGTTCTAGTGAGGCGTGGATTCCCTCACCTTGGAGGAATCTTTTGGACTTTGAAATATATGATTTGGCCAGTCTTCTTTCTCGCTTGTAGGGTTTTGTGCCGACTCCTAGGGTGGAGGATTCCCTGTTTTGGAGGACACGGTAGTTCAGGAGCTTTTTCGATGCGATCATTTTACGGAATTATGTCACTTTCTAAGGCTTCTTGTAGCTCCTGCCACACTAGTTCGGTTTGGTCCTTTGGAGCCCCTCTGAAGATTGCGGCATTCGCCTAGTTGGCAGGGAGGAACCGTGTGCTTACAGTTGATAATCTTCGTAAAAGAGGTCTCATGCTTCCTAAAGTTTGTTTGCTCTGCCTTGCCGATGTGGAGTCTGTATATCATCTGTTCCTTTCACTGCTCCTTAGTTATCTAGACTGTTTTTTTTTTCCCTGGCGGAGGTCTCGTGGGTGGTGCCTTACTCTATAGAGGGCCATATCTAGTCTTGGGAGGTGGGGGAAAGCTTGGCAAAAAAAAGATGGAGGCTTACTCTTTTAGCAACCCTCTAGGCCATCTGGGTAAAAAGAGACAATCAATTTTTCTATAATAAGTGTGGTTCTTCAGCGGGTGGTTTTAATAGGGCTCTCTAGTTTCTTAGGGAGTGGGTCCCTTGAGGTTTTTTGGGTGGGCTTTTCTAGCACTGGGACTTTGTTGTTCTATTATTTTTGTTTTATTCTTCTTTTTTTTACTTTGTTCTTTGCTTTCCTTGTTGCTTTTTTTTTTTTCTTTGTTTCTTTTGGCTTCGGCCTAAAAAATTTTTTCATCTCTCTCTAAACAAATAATTTAAAAAAAAAAGAAAGAAAAAAGAAAAGAAAAAGAAAAAGCTTCAGTGGTAGATCTCCTTACCATGAAACCAAATTGATTTTCTGATATATTTGTCTCATGCCTCGAGTTTTTTTCCTCAATCACTCTTTCCCAAGGTTTCATAGTAGCCAATATATGTCTCCTTTATTCTTATAAATAGGTACCATGGTACTTTTCCTTCCATTCGTCTGGCATTTTCCTTGATCTTACAATCTTGTTAAATAACTTTTCCAACCAAAATAACCTAGTATCTCCCATACACTTCCAAACCTCAATTAGTATTCTATCTAGTCCAAGGGCCATTCCTGTTTTCATCTTTCTCAAAGCTTCTTTCATTTCAAATATCCCAATCTTATGAAAGTACATATATACTTCAGCATTATTTGAGTTTATGATTCCTTGTCTCCATGCTCTTAGAGTTCATCGTCATTTAACAAGTTCTGAAAATAGCGTCTCCACCTTTCATTGCCCTGAATTAGTATACTTTGGTCATTGCTTGTAATTCATTTAGCATGATCTAGCTCCTTACTCTTCCTCTCTCATTTTTGCAAGTTTGAATACATCTTTCTCGCTTTCTTGTCCCCTATCTATTTTAAAGATCATAATAAGCTTAAGTTTAGCTTCACTTCGACTTTCTTAGCAATTTTTCTTAGCATTTTTATATTGTTCAAGATTTTCATTGTTCATAGTCTCTTACCAGGCTTTGAAACATGCACATTTCTTGTTAGTAGCTTTTTGTACATCATCATTCCGCCACCAAGTTCCCTTATATAATTGCCTTTTTCCTCTAGATACTCCTAAAACATCTTTTGGTGCTTTCCTAATGCACTCAACCTTCTCATTCCACACAACAGTTACTTCTTCCTCGACATTCCACTTTTGTTTTTCCATCAATTTATATTTAAATAACTTTGTTCTCTCCTTTTAAATTCCACCACCTAGTTTTTGGACATCTATTAATTTCATTCCCTTTCATCCATCTCTTAATGTAAATATCTATAACCATTAACCTATGTCATGCGGTCAAACTCTCCCTAGGTATCTCCTTGCAGTCCTCACATATTGATTGTTTTGTCTTCCTAAGTAAAAAGAAATCTATTTGGCTTGTATATGATCCACTTTTGAAACTTATTAAATGTTTATCTCTCTTCTTAAAGTATGTGTTTGCTAAAGCTAGCTTGTATGCCATAGTGAAATTCAAGATATCTCACCCTATCTCATTTCTTCTCCCAAAACCATATCCTCCATGTACCCTCTCATATCCTTTACTCTTTTTTTTTTTCCCCCTACATGACCATTTAAGTCTCCTCCCACAAATATTATCTCTGTTTGGGATTTCTTGTATTAGTCCATCCACATCCTCTTAGAATTCTCTTGATTCTATCCTCTAACGCTACTGTGAGCAGTGTTCGAAATATCGGTATCGCACTATGTATTGCACCCTTGGGATACAGATACGTATCGGTTATCGCATGGGATATATCGTTTGTATCGCATAATTTATCGCGCTTTTTGGGAAACATGGGGAAACATTGGGAAAATGGTTGAATTTTTTAATAAAACTTTGGGGATTGTTAAAAAAGCCCTTAATACACACTTTTAAATCATAACATCTCAAAAAAAAAAATGCACATAATAAGTTTCCTTTGTATAGGGTCCTAAGCTATGCGATGTTTAACTGAACTAATGCAACTAAAATAATATTTTATCTATCCGTCGAGATTGGATAGAGCCAAAATCAGATAGATCCACCACTCAGATGGGCCACACCACATGGAACAATGGGAATTGATGCCAACAATAGGTTAGTAATTAGGGGCCACCATGATGTGGACCTTCAATCAGAGCCGTTAATCAGGTGTAACTCACTAAAATAAAGAGAATGTACAAAATTCATCCCGATAAAAGAAACTTAGGTGGGCCTCACATCGTGAATTTATCAATTTGGAAGCAGTTTTACATTCCTCCCATTGGTGTGGCGTACAATAGTTTTTTAATCAGGCAGCTTTTGTATGTACGGATTACCGGATGAATGGTGGATTTTACATTTACAGCATGTCGGATGGAAAATAAATGACATGGTGGACCCTGAAGTGACGTCACCAAGTTTTGTAGGGTCCACCATGATGTGTGTTGTATCCACACCGTTCATCCATTTGGAGATATCATTTTAGGCCATGAGAAAAAGAATGAGTCATATCCAAAGCTCGAGTGGACCCCACCACAGAAAATAGTGGAGAGACTGACACCCACCATTAAAAATTTCTAAGGGCCACAAAAGTTTTCGATCAAGCTGAAATTTGTTTTTTCTCTTCTTTCATGTCTGTCTTAACTTATAAACAGGTTGGATCTCAGATAAACATCATAGCGGACCTTAGGAAGGTCTCAATGGTGGGCGTCCCTCTCTCCACAGTTTTCTGTGTTGGGGTTCATTCCATATTTGGATCTGACTCATTCTTTGTCTCATGCCTTAAAATGATATAGCCAAATGTATGGACGGTGTAGATACAACACATACATCATGGTGGGCCCCACAGAACTTGGTGCATCACTTCAGTAGCCAGTTTGGCTACGCAACCTGTCAGTATCTTCCGCGTCCTACGGCGTGGGGAGACGAATTGGCTACTCCCCCTGACACCGGCCCCATGGCTGGTGGTCAGTGCTCCGTGGGCCCCACCATAATGTATTTGTTTCATCCATTCCGTTCATCCATTTTTATGGATCATTTTAGGGATTGATACAAAATATTATAGGGATATAAATCGCAAGTGGACCACACCACAGGAAAACAATAATGATTGGATATCCACCATTAAAATCCTCCTAAGGCCCATTGTACTGTTTATTTGACATCCAATCTGTTGATCGTGTCCTAAAGACCCAGATGAAGGGAAAAAATAAATATCAGGTTGATCCAAAGCTTTTATGGCTCCCAAAACGTTTTTAATGGTCAACGTTCATTCAACACTGTTTCCTGTAATGTGGTCCACTTGAGTTGTGGATATGGTTCAATTTTAGGCTCAACACCTAAAATGATCAGTAAAAACGGATGGACGGCGTGGATAAACCACGTGCAATCACGGTGGGCCTAACAGAGTTTACTCAGTACGATAAGAGTGTACTGAGTAACTCAGTACGCAATCCCATATAGAACGCCCGTCATTGACGGGGCACAAGCGACGTCACCAAGTTATGTGGGTCCCACCATGATGTATTTTTTGTATCCACACCGTCCATACATTTGAAGAGATCATTTTATGGCATGAGCCAAAAAATGGGTTAGATCCAGAGCTCGAGTGGGCCCCACCACAGAAAGCAGTGGAGAGACGCCTACCGTGATTTATGTATTTTATCTGATCCGTCCATCCATTTTACCAGATAATTTCAGGGCTTTAGCCAAAAAAGAAAGCATATACAATATTCAAATGGGCCACACAGTAGAAAACAGTTGAATTGAACATCTACCGTTGAAAATTTCTTGAGGGTCACAAAAGTCTTGGATGAATGGATCAAACTTATATTTGTATTTTCCCTTCATCCACGTCTGTATGATCTTATTAACGGTTTGGATGACCAATAAACATCACTGCAGGGCTGAGAAAGGTTTCAACGGTGGAAATCAGTATCACCACTATTTCCTGTGGTATGATAATAGATTTTTCTAAAATTTGGGATCAACCCCTTAAATTAGATGGGAAAACGGATGGACGGCGTGGATGGACCACATACATTAAAGGTGGGCCCAAGGGAGTTTACTGAGTACGATAAGAGCGTACTGAGTAATGCACCACGCAACCAATCCGTTTTTTACCCCCATCCATGCCCCTCTTTCACTTTCCCTCTCCTTCACGCATGCAAGGGTTCCGTCCCCTCAAATCTCGTTCCGGAAGGAAGGGTTCCTCGATCCGGCCTGATTCCTCATCGGAATCTCCGAGAAATCCCCATAGACACGCTCCAATCAACGAAGAAAGAGGGAAGTTGAAGAAAATGGCGAGAAAAATCATCGAAGAAAGAGGGAAAATTGTACTTACCTGTCGAATGGCCCACCTCCGATCACCGCTACAGCCAGGTACTCCGATTTCTGTTCCTTCTTTTTTTTTTTTTTTTGTTCCAATTCAATTTTTTTTTTTTAATTTAAAATTCTCGACAACCCGGATCGGATTTTGAGAGTGTTTGTTGATGTCCGACAATAATGGAGGAAATCGCGAGATATCGACGATATATCGTACGATATCGAAGATATATCAGCCGATATCTGGATTTTGGTTTTTTTTTTTTGTATCTACCGGGGGTTATTGTGAGGGTTTCGTTTCGCAGGGATGCGATAGTGATAATATCGGCCGATATCTCGGCCGATAGTATTGATATTTCGAACACTACCTGTGAGCTGTGACGCATATTGTAAGACCCATACCCCTGTGAGATCGACCATATGCTTGATTTTCGGTGTTGGCATGTCTTGGACGGACTAGATCGATGAGTCTTGATCACGACTCAATTTTAGTACCGCAACGACCCGACACTTGTACCCTAAAGACTGCGTGGGCACGACGATTCTAATGCCACGCGACACGCCCCGTTTCGATACCTGATTTGAGAGTTGCATACGTTTGTGCAAATCGAGGCAGGCCGTAATATGTGCGCGTGGTGTGGGGCCCACCTAGGGAATCTAGCAAGGAATCTCTAAAATATATTAATCCAAAAACCCTAAACTACCCTCACACCCTCACCCATATCCTCACAACTACCCATTGCCTAATGACGAAGAAGCCCCTACCAAAGACCCTACACCCCCCACCCATACCTAAAATACACCTACCCACATCCCTCTCTCTCCCCATTAGTCAACACGACCCATCCCCCTCTCCCCTCAAAGGCAAGAGCCCTTGCTCTTGCCAATGCACTTCCCTCTCTTTCCCTCTTCCCAATCTACCCCTCCATCTTTTCTCATTTCCCTCTCTATCCTAAAATCTCAACCACAAACCCCTTACATGTCCACCATTTTTCCTTAGCCAAGATAAGAGAGAAGAGAGAGAAAAGTGATTAAAGGAAGGAAGAAAAGATTAGGAAAAATTTAGGAAGATTAGAGAGAGAGAGAGAGAGAGAGAGAGAGAGAGAGAGAGAGAGAGAGAGAGAGAGAGAGAGAGATTAGTGAGATCGTTTGGAAGAAAATATAGAGATTGAGAGAGAATTAGAGAGATTAAGAGATTGAGGGAGAGTTAGAGGAGTTAAGAGAGGAGTTGAGTTGATCCAAGCCGTCCGATCGACGATCTAGCCCAATCCGACCGTCCATCCGCCATTGTGAGTGTAAGGGATGATGAAATCCCCCTTGTTCTTTGTATAATTTCATTTTTGTGGGCTCACAAGGGTGGGACCCATCTTGATTTGAGTTTGGATGTGTATGGAGGGCCCCATAGTGGCGGGGGCCCATCCGATGGCCGGATTTCCTTCTTTTCTCTTCGTTCTTCCTTTCCTTTTCTTTGTATTTATGGACTGTTGTGGGGTCTATAAGTGGGCTACGCTGTAAGACAGCGCGCCCCACACGTTGTCACAACGTGGACCACCTTGTGTGGCCCACCGTGATATATATATATATATATATATATATATATATATTTTAACATGTTGATTTGATCACAAGGATCTGTATGTAAGGAAAACACAAAAATCAGCTTGACCTAAGGCTTTTTAGGCCCACCATGTGATGGCCGAAGTGATGGATGGAGTGGATCATCCATGCATGGGCTTCATACTGGTGGAATTAAAAAAATACAACAAAAAAAGAGAGAATATGCCAGTCTCAGAGGCGTTGGACATCCACAGAGTGAGAGATGCTCGAGACCCCAACGTCAATAACACTGCTTAACTTGCAATGTGAGAGTTGGTCCACTCGTGGGACCCACCATGATGTATGTGTTTAATCCACACCAACCATCAGTTTTTCTAGGCCATTTCAGGGCTTGGTCCCAAAAATGAGCCAGATCCAGATCTTAGGTGGGCCGCACCATAAGAAATAGTGGAGGTAATGATACCTACTGTTGAAACCTTCCTAGGCCCATCGTGATGTTTACTTGCTAGCTAACTTGCCCCTTTCAGAGCTTGTTGGGCCCACCATGATCTGATCAACTTGATGGACGAAATTGATTTGTCAGGTGGACCCCACCTTTCACAAAAAAAAAGTGTCAGGGACACTAGAAGCAGACAGTGGACGCTGCTGCGACCAACGTCTAAGGACGCTGTAGCCAGTGAGGGGGTCATGAAGTCCACCATGATGTATGTGGTTAATCCACACCGTCCATCAATTTAGCTAGATTGGAGCCCAAAAATGGGATAGATCCCGATCTCAGGTGGACCACACCACAGGAAACAGTAGGGCGGTGACGTTGCCCTTTTTGCAGCAGCATGTGGCCAACCTCGTGGGGCCCACCTTGATGCATTTGTTTCATCCAAGCTGTCCATCCTTATCTCCTGATCATCTTAGGCCATACACCCAAAGATGAGTTAGATCCGAATCTAAGTGGGCCACCCTGGTGGGAACAGTGGGAAGATCAACAGTTTAAACATTATTGGGGTCTTAAAGCCACACCATTCATAGCTCAAGTGGTAGACTGAGTGAAAGATACCTCGGTTCAACACTGAGGTCTTGGTATCGATCCCTAGTGGGACTGTGGGGGTGGCTAACAGTGAAGTGTGAACTGATAGTGTTGTGTACTAGCAATCTAACCAAAAAAAAAAAAAAGCTACACCATTCATCTGTTTGCCCGTCCCATTTTCTGGGCACGCATGTGCCTAGAAATGGGCAGAGTATCTCTGGTGGACCCCACTTAAAAAATATAATAATAATAATAATGAGGAAAAAGAAGAGGATGGAATGGAACTTACCCAGTTGTTAGTTCCACAGTGATGCATTTGTTTTACCCACTCTGTCCATCTGTCTGGACAGCTGCTGGGCCCACCCAGATGTGTGTTGTATACACAGTCCATCCAGTAACCTAGCTCATTTCAGAACATGGTCCAAAAATTGAACGAAATCCAAAGCTTAGATGGGCCTCACTAAGAAAATAGTGGTGATTGAATTCCTACCATTAAAAGCTTTTACGAGCCTATTGTAATGTTTGTTGCCATCCAACTTGTCTGTAGGTCCTGCTATGGACCCCACCATGGTGCATGTGTTATTTAGGCCACCCCAAGTGGGCTCCGCCTTGATGTATATATTTTATTCGTGTCGTACATCGATTGCTAGATTATTTTAATGTTCGGGCTGTATGATGGATCGATTTAAGTCTCAAGTGGGCCATGCCACGTAGACCTTGACATTGTTAGTGGGGTCCATTGATTGGGTCCCACTATATATTTTGGGCCATTTAAGGCCGATTATCACATGATATGTTTGATAACATGCTAGTGTACTTGATCTGATAGGTCGACACTGATAATATGCTTATAATAGATACCATAACCATTCATTTGCTCATACGCATCATCTGTATGCCTGTTATAGATGTCGATTGATCATAAAACGTCTTTCGGCTTGATGGGACCCATATGAGATAGGGTTGGCCTGCATTATCGTGCGGTACACACAAGTTTGATGCATGACTTGGATAGTGTGATTCATGTATTGTGCATTATGTACGTCATGTTACATTTACTCCTTAGTGACACCAAGGAAGTAGTCCCGCAATCTTGTGGTGGCTGGCGGATGAGATTATGGTCACCTGAAACTATTGAGGTTATAGGGCATCACAGGTGTCCCTAAGTGAAAGTCCAATGTCTAGATCGAGTGGATTCATGAGTGCACAATGGCTGTATACCGTTAAGCCGCGTCTCCCACTGTGTTGGGGTCGGTTGGAAGGGGGTGTGACCTTACCCGCCCAGGTGCAGAGGACTATATGGTAGGTTGAGTCTGACCAGCTCGTGAAATGGGTTGGCTATCGGCGAGCCGTGTGGGTTTTTGTATACCATTGACGAGGCGGATAGTGAGGTCTCTTCCACTCGCTTGGTCTTGCGTGCAATGGGTGCAGCTAATGTCGGAAGTGTACTAGACCCTGGTGATGATCCAATTGTGAACTATTCTGATACGTGGACTAGTAATGTTACGTTGCATCTTTAGTATATAACACTCGAACATGTAGGCCCTTGCATTGCATAGCCTGGGTATGGCTGATAGCATTCATGGACTTGATAACTTAGCCCTCCATCGTTTCCTCTTACTTTGATATTGTCATATTTGTCATATGCATTGCGCACGGACACACGTACTCTACTGAGCTTCGTAGGAGGCTTATGCACGTTTGTTTACGCTGCAGGTCATACTAGGATGTATCAACAACGTTGAGCTCGGAGCATGTGCCTGATCTTTTGGACTTTTGTTACGTCATGTATTTTCCTTCTAGCACTGTATTCAAACAGATATTATAGTGGATATGTGATGATGATTTTGGTTTTGGTACACTTGTGATTATGCTTATTAAAAAAAAAAAAAAAAAAAGCCCTAAAATTCCTCCTCCTGGGATCCCAGGATCAGAACCTGGCATATGGGAGCTAGGAGCTGGGATTAGGGGTACTACGGAAGCTGTCACCATTAGAGGTGTACACGAACCGAGCTAGCTCGGTTAGCTCACTCGACTCGACTTGAAAAAGCTCGATTCAACTCGGTTCGAAGCTGAGTTCGAGCCGAGTTGAGCTGATTTTTTGAGCTCGAAAATGAGTTCGAGCCGAGTTCGAGTTGGCCCTAGCTCGACTCGACTTGGATCGAACCCAGCTCAAATCGAACTGGGATCGAACCAGTTCGGTGACTCGGTTACTTTGATATTGATGTTGCTCACCAAGTGTTTGATGACATGCCTCAAAGAAGTGTGGCTGGTGGCAAGGAAGGTATGCATATGAAACCAACACGCTTTTTTTCTTGATTTTTATGTTGCTTAGAAGGTGTTTGAGAAAATACCTGTAAAACCATTGTTGCTGTCTCAAATACAGTGAGATTTTGAAGGTGCAGTCTAGGTGTTTATGAAAATGTTGCAATGGCGAACTTGACTCGAACTGGCTCGAGCTGCTGACCGAACCGCGTCGAGCTGGCCAGTCAGGCTCGAGGACCGAGCCGAGCGGAGCCGTGTTCGAGCTGAGGTCAGCTAGTGGTTGAGCCGAGTCGAGCTGAGGCTAGCTCGACTTGGTTCGACTCGATGTACACCCCTAGTCACCGTCGGATTTAGAGCTCAGGAATTCCGTGAGCACGTTCACCGAGTTTAGGGCGTGACACATACACTATTAACGTTGATTATCTACTCTCCTAACACAAGTTTTATTAATAAAATCCTATCACTTAGGTGCCGTTTGCTAAATTGAAAATTAAGGTTTGAAAATTAATTAAAGTACTGAAAAGTAGAAGTGGAATTTTAGTATTTACAAGTATTGAAAAATCTGTTTGGTAATTTGTTTGAAAAAGGTATTGATATCTGAAAATAAGTACTTTTTTTCATGAAAACTTCTTTGGTAAACACAAACAAAAAATGTCTAAAAATTAGCAATTTGTCATATGTGCTCCTATTATCTCAATTTGTATCTTTTGTAGAGTATAAGATGTGAGTTGTTATTGTCGTGCCACCAAATTTAGCATACTTATGCCCCATCCAATGAAATTTTAATAATTTTCCACTAAGTAGAACCAGTGTTCGAAATATCGGTATCGCACAATGTATCGCACCCTTGGGATATAGATACGTATCGTTTATCGCACGGGATATATCGTTTGTATCGCATAGTTTATCGCGCTTTTTGGGAAAATGGGGAAACATTGGGAAAATGTTGAATTTTTTAATGAAATTTGGGGATTGTTTAAAAAGGCCCTTAATATACACTTTTAAATCATAAATCTCAAAAAAAATATGCACATAATAAATTTCCTTTGTATAGGGTCCTAAGTTATGCGATGTTTAACTGAACTAACTACTGCAACTATTTAAATTAATGCATGATTTTATAATATACATAGTCATGTATGAAAACACACCAATTCATTGAAAAACAAAATAAGAACTGAAGAATTAAAATCTGATAAATATACATTTCTTTGATGAGGACTAGTTGTGGTCTAGACCCACATAGAGTTGCGTGGTGGCTCATAATCATCATCTCCATCTCGACGTGGCTGGGCATAGTACCGCTGCTCCACTAATCCACAATATTGTACCCAGGTCATAGAAGAGTGGTCCATTTAAGATACCCACCTAAACGCTTACTCACCTCTCCTAACATAAAATAAACGCTGTCGTAATAATCTTGCATCTGTACCATATCGATGAATGATTAACTAAATAAATCACTAGACCCTTTGGTGATCTCCATAGTGCTGGTTCATAAAAGGGGGGCAGATACTGGCTAAGATCTAGATAACCTTGTAATCGCACAGTCTGTAACTGATGTGGATCTGGAAAGGGCAGATATGGGAAAGGGCAGATATGAAGCTCCTTGGTATCCATATTGTTGGCCATATCCATACTGCTGCTCATATCCTTGCCCATATGCAGAAGTGAACTCTTGACCAGGGTTGAAAAATGATGTGCCGTAACTGCTGGAGTCACTCGTCGCATATCCACTAGGTCCATATCCATGCCCATGCTGTGGCACAGAACTCGAGCTACTCTCCAGTGTTTGTGATCCAGATTCATGTTGTGGCCTGTAGCTCGAGCTCCCCTCCCTCGTCCGTGATCCAAATCTAGAGCCACCTCGCCTGCCACGAACACTTGTGTCCCTCATACATTTTGCCAGCAGCTCCTCCTCAAAATCTGAAAGTTTATGAGTCTTCTTTTTTTGCAGTAGCTTTTGACGCGTGTATGTCTTATTGTAAACAAGACGAGGTCGTGGTTCTCTTGGACGAGAACCATGGTCAGTGTCCTGCGTGGAATGATCGAAATTCTCCTCCCCGGTAAAAGGGCTAAGAGGCCTCTTATCCTGACTCCCACCCGCGTCACCACCATCATCATCACCATCATCATCATCATCATCATCCTTACTGTCATCAGAGTCATCGTCACCCTTATCGCCGCATCATCATCACCGGACTCATTTCCCGCATCACTCTTTGACTGATCTCGGTGTCAGACAATGTTTCCCCACCACGTGTCCCTCGTGATAGTGAATGCCGCGGGCTGCCCTCCGGACTCTTCGTTAATGGGTCGAATGCCTTATCAGGAGACCTCTGTTGCTTCACATGTTTGTCAACATCAATCCCTTGTGTCTCTGCTTCTGCCGCAATATGTGGCTCTAGTCGCTCATCCGAGGTATCTAAGTCATCCGACCTAACCCACTGGTAAACTATGTCATCCTCCGCATCCTCAGCATATGCATGCTGTCCGACCGTCATCAGGTCTAGTGGGTCTTCCTGTGCTTTTCTTCTTCCTTCCGAGCGGAGCAACCTCTCTCGTAACTTCATATTGTAGTGACAATACACTAGCTTCTGAAGCCTCTCATACCCTATTCTATTACGTTTATTTGTATGTATGAGGGAGAATGTACTCCAATTCCTTTCACAGGGTGACGAGGACACCGTCTGTGCAAGCACACGGACAGCCAGTCGTTGTAAAACCTCACAGTTAGTCCCATACATGGACCACCATTCGCCTGCGTATCATAAGATTCTTTCATTATCCTAAAATTTTCAAAATAATATAAATGTTAAGTTTACTACAGTGACTCACATGGCATCATGGCATTCCTTGACTTCACCGCAGGGTGACACCCAAACATCCCAACTGCGTCGCGGAATTTAACAATCTGTTGATAGCGTATAACAACTAGAATAAGTATTTAATAATCGAGATGAAGATAAGGATAATGTAAGTGCGGAACATATTTACCTCACTACCAAAGGTATCTTTCCCCCTCACAGTCGGGGAATAAGTGATCGTACACCTCATGCACAACCCTCTTTAATGAATTATCTTCGAAGAGGTTCCGGCTGTAGTGGTATTTGGGATTTAGGAATATGCTGAAAACCAACATATACACATCAGTACAACCCTCGCTTATTATTGCATATGGAAAAAAAAATCCATTTAGGTACTTACCAGCCTGATGTAGTGGGTGAGAAAGCGTCCTTTCCCAACGGTCGTCTATTATTGCATGCACCCACTTATATGCATTGGGAGCTTTAACCATGATGGCATCTTTCATTAGTTGTATAGACGGATACAACGACCCCATCGACGGATTTGTCTCATTGTCCACCATCCTCAACACCACATAAATGGGCTCTAGAATATCCACAACACCACGCACTTTATCCCAAATGTCGTCTTTCCCAGCACCAGCTCCTCAATTCTATAGGTTACTTTCGTTAACCTTCTTTTCCATTCTACATAATCATGAGAGGCGAAAAGCTCTCGTAACCCTTGTTTGTGTTTGAGAAGGCTACTTAAGGCGATATAATTTGTGGCGAATCACGTCGCTCCAGGGCGCACTATATCCCCACCACACCTCTCGCGCATTGCGGCTAATAACCAGCTGTGGTTGTATACAAAGTTTGTGATGAGTCGTGCATCAGTAATTACAGTCTTCACCGACGGCCTATCCCCGATCCCCTCCAGCATGAGATCGATGCAATGGGCTGCGCAGGGGGTCCAATACATATGATACTTGCTCTGAATATCCTTCCCCGCCTTAACAAATGCACTCCCATTATCCGTAACAAACTGCACAATATTTTTCCTCCCAACATCTTGCATGATGTTGTGCATTAGTTTGTAAATGTAGTTATAATCTTTGATCTTACTACTCGCATCTATACTCTTTAGGAACACCGCCCGTCCCCTGGAATAAACCATAAAATTTATAATCGACATCTTCGTCGGTCCGGTTCAACCGTCACACATGACAGTACAGCCGTACATCTCTCATGACTGCCGATACGAATCAACGTATGTCTTCATTTCTGCATATTCATCATCCAAGTATTTTCCCATGATCTGTGCGGGTGTAGGCGGCTGCACACCCTCTCCCCCACGCTACACTTCACTTATCATATTTTTGAAGTGCGGGCTTGCTGCGGCATTTGCGGGGATTTGACCATATATAAAAAATTTTGCTATAAATTTTTCAACTTTTTTCCTCACATCCCCTCCGCTAAACATCTCCTTTATTTTCTTTTGTGTCCCTCCCGCCTCTTTGTACATCCTCGGATCCGAAGGTAGATCCGGCACCCGCATGCTGCTACTCTTGCCCATGCCCCATATTCCTCCTCGCCTACTTCCCTCCCCTGATCCACCCCTAGCACTCTCCCCTGCTTCACTCCCCCCACCACGCTCATGGATAGACCCTCAAATCGAGGCCTACTTGTATTCCACCTCCTATCTTGATCCCTCTCCCATCGATCCCGTATGGACTCTTGCATTGCGCGCCTGTATTCGGGATCATCATCATCATCATCTTCGATCCACTACATCATCCTCACCTGCATATGGTGGTCGCCCCAACTCCTCCCTAATCTCCCTCTCCCGTGCATGTCGTTCATCTTTTGTCTTCACATTTTTTTTCAATATGCTCCTCATCTGTTCTCGCACATCTTGTGGACACTTTGGGCAATCCACAACATTGCGATACCCTCCCGTTAAATGCTCCTTTAAGCGGGTTACCCACCACTCCTCGATACATGGCCGCATAAATTACAAATACTCCCGAATCGATTATCGGGAATGGGCTGACCGTACCTCCACCCTATATCAGGTTGCCTACCTCCTCCTCTTCCTCCTGACATATTTTCTCTGTAAAATAATATTATATAAGTCTTTATCCAAAAAATGAAGCTTACTAAAAAATCATGTGGACCACACGAAGGCAAACGATGTGAATTGAATGTCTACCATGAAACCTTATTATTGTGAAAAAAACATTCAAGGAGGGAGAGAGAGAGAGAGAGAAGAGAGAGAGAGAGAGAGAGAGAGGAGAGAGAGAGAGAGAGAGAGAGAGCAAGATGTGATAGAGGTAGAGTTCTCTACAACACTCAAGTCAATGTGGGCCACCATATTTTAAGTGTAAAACTCACTCCATTCATCATATTCTATATTCACTATCAGGTCTTGAGGTAAAAAATCAGTTACATTTACCACTCAAATGCACCATATCATATGGAATAGTGTGAATGGAATGTCAACCATAAGTTCATGTGTGGGCCCCGTGACTTTTTTAAAATGTCTTTTCATATGGAAAAGGGTTAGAAAATTATCCTCCACTAAGTCGAGATTACTCAGGTACATTTTTCTAAGTGATGTTTTATCATTTTGGGCCAACTGATCTTACACGAAGGCCAATTAAATTGTTTAACGGTGTTTCGCTGCCATCTGTGGTGTGTCCAGCTGATATTTGGATATGATTCATTTGTTGGATAATGCTCTAATATGATCTCCAAAAATAGATGAACGGTGTAGATATAATAAATACATCACATTTTGGGCCACGTAACTTTGATCTCCTTTGAACCGTCCGTGCAACTGGAGCTCAAGAAGCATCAGTGCTCGTCTTTGCACGGACGCAGATTGCGTCCTACCCCTGCCCGTCTCTAGCCCAAAACGGGCAGTTCTGTGGGTTGGGCACCTTGAACGTATGTGATCTATCCACACCGTCCATTCATTTTTCCATCTAATTTAAGGGGTTGAGCCAAAAATTGAATCATATCTAAAGATCAAGTGTACCATACCACAGGAAACAACAGGGATAATGATATCCACCGTTGAAACCTTGCTAGGCCCAACAATGATGTTTATTTGTCATCCAACAGGAATTTATGTGATTTATCCACACCGTCCATCCATTTTTACAGATAATTTTAGGGGTTGATCCAAAATCGAAGAAAATACAAAGCTCAAGTGGACCGTTACATAGGAAACAGTGTGGAATAATGATTTCCACGGTTGAAACCTTCCTAGTGTCTAAAGTAGGGCCCACGTGATATGACACCCACCGTTGAAACATTTCTAAGGTCCCACGTGATGTTTTTTTTAACCATAAAACCTATTCATAAGGTCACGTAGACGTGGATGAACTTAAAACACAAATATCAGCTTGATCCGAAACTTCTCTGGCCCCAAAGAAGCTTTTAATGGTGGACGTTCAATCCCCGCTTTGTGGTCCACTCAAGCCCTGAACCTGCCTAATTTTTTGGTTCACATATTAAAATTTTCTGAAAAAATCGTTGGACGGCAGGATGAAACAGTTACATCACGGTGGGCTCCACAGAGCCCTGCCCAGACGGATTACCGTCCGGGCGGGGGTAGGACGCAATTCGCGTCCCCTGACACCAACCAATAGGTGGTGGTCGGTGCTATGTGGGTCACACCATGATGTATGTGTTTCATCCATGCCATCCATCTGTTTTTACAGATCATTTTACGGTATAAGTCCAAAAATGAGATATATCCAAATCTCAAGTGGACCACATTACAGGAAACAGTGTTAAATGAGGGTAGACCATTAAAAACATTTTGGTGGTCATAAAAGTTTTGGATCAAGCTGATATTTGTTTTTTCTCTTCATCTGGGCCTGTATGACCTAATCAACAGATTGGATGTCAAATAAACAGTATAGTGGGCCATAGGAGGATTTAAATGGTATATCCAATCACTATTGTTTTCATGTGGTGTGGTCCACCTGAGATTTATATCCCTCTCATTTTTGAGTTCATTGCAATAAAATGATATTTAAAAATGGATGAACGGAATGGATGAAACACATACATCATGGTGGGGCCCACAGAGCACTGACCACCACCCCACGTCCCGCATACGCAATCCGCTTCCAGCGGATTACTGAAGCTACGTCACCAAGTTACGTGGGTCCCACCATGATGTATTTTTTCTATCCACACCGTCCATCCATGTTAACAGATCATTTTAGGGCGTGAACCAAAAAATGAGTCAGATCCAGAGCTCGACTGGACCCCACCACAGAAAACAGTGGAGAGAGTGACGTTCACCATTAAAAATTTCTTGAGGGCCACACAACAGATGAATGGTCAAGATGATATTTATGTATTTTATCCGCTCCGTCCATACCTTTTAACAGATAATTTCAGGGCTTTAGGCCAAACATAAACCATATACAATGTTTAAATGGGCCACACCTTACAAAACAGTTGAATTGAACATCCATCGTTGAAATACCATTTTTGGCCACACCTTACAAAATGTTTTTTGGATCGACCCCTTAATTTATATGGGAAAACATATGGACAGTGTGGATAGACCACATACATTGAAGGTGGGCCCCAACTGAGTTTACTGAGCACGATTGGCACGTGCTCAGCAAATCACACCTGCGCAAAGTCCCTGTTAATCGGGATTCTGTACACTGAGCGTACTGAGTAAACTCTGTGGGGTTCACCATGCCTATGTATTTTATCCAGTCCGTCCATCTATTTTATTAGATAATTTTATGATATGGGTCCAAAATTGAAGGATATCCAAAGCTCAAATGCACCACACCACATGAAACAGTGTGAATTGAACTTATACCGTTGCAAAATTCTTGTGTGTCACAGAATTTTTGTATTAAGCTTTTATATATATTTTTTTCTTCATCCATGTCTTTGTGATATTATTAACAGCTTGGATGACAAATCGACATCATTGTAAGGCCTAGGAAGGTTTCAACAGTGGAAATCATTATTCCCACTGTTTCCTATCGTATGATCCACTTGAGAGTTGGATATGCTTCAACTTTGGGTTCAACCCCTTAAATGAGCTGAAAAAACGTATGAACGGTGTGGATAAACCACTTCTTTTCACGGTGGGCCCAACTGAGTTTACTTAGTACGATAAGAGCGTACTGAGTTACTCAGTACGCAATCCGGAGTCCCGGACCAACCTGTTTCACCCCTCCCGCGCCCGTCCTCTTCATTTTCTCCATTTCGACTCGTGATTTCCCTCCCCTTCACGCAGCGAAGGCTCCGGATGAGGTATCTCGTCGAATCCGGCCCGATTTCTCGCCGAATCTCCGAGAAATCCGCACCGGCACGCTCCAATCGGCGAAGAAAGAGAAAAAATGAAGAAAATAGCAAGAAATTTTGGAAGAAAGGGGGATACAGGGTACTTACCTGTCGAATGGCCCACCTCCGATCACTGCTACAGGTATTCTCTCTCTCTCTCTCTCTCATTCAAAAAATTTTGATTTTCAGCAACCCACGGCATCGGCTTTTTATTGTTGTGGGTTGTTGGCTACAGTGGGACTCGTGAGTTCCCTGCAAACGCACCCGTGAGTGTCCGTGACTCTGTTTGTCGATTTCCGACAATAATGGAGGCGGAAATACCGCGATATCTAAATCGGGGTGGGTTGTATCGGCGATATCGACGATATCGTCGCGATATCGTAAGATATCGACGATATATCGCACGATATTGACGATATATCGCACGATATCTGGAGTTAGGGTTTTTTTGTATCTTCCGGGTGTTATCGGCGAAGTATCGTCTCGCAGGGGTGCGATACCGATAATATCGGCCGATATATCGGCCGATAGTATCGATATTTCGAACACTGAGTAGAACCAAGTGAATGAACGGTCTGAATCTTTTATGTTTGCGACGTGCATTAGCATGAATTAATTGTGTAAGGAGGTAAGTAGATATACTCGCCCCAAGGATATGCACTATATGTTTAGGTTTCCGGTTTCTACATTGTTTGTTGCCTTTAGTTCTATAATCAGAGCCCTTGGTGTGACGGGTCACAGCATTGATGGACCATGAACTATATTCTTCTTAATAGAATAATCATAACCTTTTGATTGGTGTTACTAGGGGACAAGCACACCAAGCAAGTGATATGAACCATCTGATCTTGCCCCTTGAATATGAACCACTCTACAAGTGAGACAAAGATAAAGACCATTGGCTAGAGATCTCCTTTGATTAGAAGATTGGTGCCCACCACAATGTTTATTTGCCATCTAACCTGTTCATAAGGTCATATAGACCTGGATGAAGGAAAAACACAAATATCGGCTTGATCCAAAGCTTCAGTGGCCCCCAAGAAGTTTTCAAAGGTAGGCATTCAATTCCACTGCTTTCTGTGGTGTGGTCCACTTGAGCTTTGGATTTGCCCTAAAATGATTTGACAAAATGGATGGACGGTGTGGGTATAACCAATGTTTTAATTATCGACGATATCGGCAGATACATCCCATGATCAATGTTTTAAATATCGACGATATCGGCTGATATATCCCACAATATATCTTGTATCCCACCTGTGCCATATGAAACGCACAGGTAGTGTAGATATATCCCACATGTTCGATCCAATCAGCATTTTCAATTTCCGATCCTTTTTTTTTTTGAAATTATAAATCCATTGGTTCTTCATGTTTTGCATGAAAAATCATGGAGTTTGAGCTTTGATTTTGATATCCATTGGTTCTTCATTGTCTCCATGTTTTTTTTTTTTTTTTCAAAAATTTCCTTTAACCAACTATCAATTGAGACTAATTTTGAAATATTTAAGAGTATTTGATGAAATGATCATTATATACACTCTAATTTTGAAATCTGAGTGTAGGTGGTTTGATTTGGGGAAAATTAGGTAAATTTCAAAATTTCCCAAATTTCTCCCAAATTGCTTGCAACGTTGCACTCCAAACATGAAATCAAGAATGTATGAGGGCTGGTCTATTGATTTGTTAAGTCCTTGTCAATTTTCGGAAAATAAAAATTATTAAAATATCAATTTGAACATAGTTGCATTAGTTCGGAGTGTTTGATGAAATGATCATCACATACACTCTAAATATTATGTATTCAATTTAAATATAATTGCATTAATTCAGTTAGACAACACATAACTTAGGACTCTATAAAAAGGAAACCTATTATGTGCACTTCTTTTTTGAGATGTTATTATTTTAAAAGTGTGTATTAAGGTCTTTTTTAACAATCCCTGAAGTTTCATTGAAAAATTCAACCAATTTCCCAATGTTTCCCCATGTTTCCCAAAAGGTGCGATAAATTAGTCGATACAGATGATATATCCCGTGCGATAACCGATACGAATCTGTAGCCCTAGGATGCGATACATAACACGATACCGATATTTTGAACACTGCCTATGATACATCTAGTATCCCACCCGTGCAGTACGAAATGCACAAGTAGTGGGATATATCCCACATGTTCGATCTGATGAGCAATTTCAATTTTTGAGCTTTTTTTTTTTTTGGTAAATCATGTTAAATCAGTGTCAAATTGGTACAAACACATGATTTTTCATGTTTTGCATGAAAAATCATGGATTGGGAGCTTCAATTTCGAGATTTGGAGGAGATAGGCCGAGTTGCAGAAAATCGAAAAAAATAAATCAAAATTTCCTAATTTCTCGCAAATCGGTTGCAATCTTTGTGTCCAAACATAAAATAAAAAATGCATGTAACCTGATCTAGTGATTCTTCTTTTGCTTTTGAATGTATTGCTTGTGTTTCCACACGTCTTCTTACATTTTTAAATTATATGAATATACTTTGAATATACTTGCATCAATTCAGTTAGACAATGCATAGATTAGGATCCCATACAAAGAAAACCTATTATGTGCACTTGTTTATAATATATATATATATATATATAATATATATATTATATATATATATATATATAATGTTTTGATTTATAAGTGTGTATTGATGTCTTTTTTAACAATCATTCAAGTTTCATTAAAAAATTCGACCAATTTCCTAATGTTTCCCCATGTTTGCAACAATAGTGATACATTATGCGATACAACTGATATATCCCATGAGATAATAGATATGTATCTGTATACAAAGGGTGCGATACGTAACGCCATACCGATATTTTGAAAACTGGATATAACACATACATCATGGTGGGTCTACAGAACCTTGTCACGTCACCACACTACTGACCTTGGTGGCACGTTATACACTATTCAACGAACGCCTATTCCCTCCGAAAGCCTTCGCAGGAACTTCCTACAACGGGAAGCTAGGTGAGGTCCACCATGAAATCCACCCCATCCATCTGTTTTGCCACATCATTTTAGGGCATGGGCCCAAAAATGAGGTAGATCCAAAGTTCAAGTTGGCCGCACGACAAGAAAAAGTGGGTAGGGAAATGCCTACCATTGAAACCTCCCTGGGGTCTATCATGATGTTTATATGCCATCCATACCATTCATAAGGTCATTCCTATTGGAATGAAATGAAAACACAAAAATATTAGCCTAATCGGAAATTTCTGTGGTCCCATGAATGTTTTAACGGTGGACTTTCAATCCTCACTTTTTCCTATCATACGACCCACTTGAGTTTTGGATCTGCCTCATTTTTGGGCCCATGTTGTAACATGATTTGAAAAAACGGCTCCTTCATTCGGTAACTACGAACAGAGGAGATTTCGGTTCTATGCTCTTCTCTCTATCCCATTCCTCCCTGGACAACGAACTGAAGGGACCTTTAGGATTTCTAAAAAACATCATGGTGAACCCCAACTAGCTTCTCGTCGCCTGAATTTCCTACGAAAGCTATTTTAGCAGGTAATTAGCGAGTAGATTAGGTGTTATCAGGGTAATGTCGGTGTCGCTTGGACCGTGGGGCCCACTTTGATGTATGTATTGTACAGCCCCACGATCCATTCGTTTTTCTAGATCATTTTAGGATATGGTCATAAAAATGAAGATACCAATCTCAAGTGGACCACACCATAGGGATTGAATTCCTACCATTAAAAACTTTTTGGGGCAATAAAAGTTTTGGATCGTGCTAATATTTGTTTGTTCCCTTCATCCAGGTCTCTGTGTCCTTATAAATAGGTTGGATGGAAAATAAAGACTACGGTGGACCCTAGGATGCTTTTAATGGTGGGCGTTCAATGATCATTGTTTCTTGTGGTGTGGTCCACTGGTGATTTGGATCTGCTTTATTTTTTGGACCATGCACTAAAATGAACTCCAAAAACTGATGGACGGCGTGGATATAATTATTTTATCAAGGTGAGCCCCACGGTCATGGCAACACCCACTAACGTGTAACCCGGGTAACACCTAATCCACTCCCAGGGATTGCATAATGCATAACACAACACTTCCTTGGGTACCGTGTTGACATGGCAAAGTTCTGTGGGCCCCACCAAGATGTATGTGTTAGATCCACACTGTCCATCCATTTTATCATATTATTTTAGGCCATGAGGCAAAAAATGAGGCAGATCCAAAGTTCAAGTGGACCGCCATAGAAACCAATGGAGATAGAATGCATACAATTGAAAACTTCTTGGGGGCCACACGAGTTTTGGATCAAGCTGATATTTGTGTTTTCCTTTCATCCAGGTCTGTGTGACCTTATGAATAGATTGGATGGCAAATAAACATCATGGTGGGCCCTAGGAAGGTTTCAATGGTGGGCATCATTGCCCCCAAAGCTTTATGTGGTGTGGTCCACTTGAGCTTTGGGTCTGCCTCATTTTTTGGCTCATGCCCTAAAATGATGTGGCGAAATGGATGAATGGAGTGGATATAACACATACATCATGATGGGGCCCAAAGAACTTTGCCACGTCAATAGAGCTTCTACGCAATTAGCCCTGAAAGCTTGCATTGGAAGTAAGAAAAGGCAGAGTTGTCATTTTGAAAATTTTAACTCAAAATCACTCACCATATTCCTTGTTAAGTGTTAAGTCAAAGGAGGAAAGCTTAGAAATAAACCCATTTTAAAAAATGAAAATCCAAAACCCTCACCCCCCCGCCCCCCTTGTGGCCCTTTGAGAACCATCTTTTTTTTAAAAAATAATTATTAATTTTAAGAACTCTGGTGGCGTACGACGCTAAGTGCACTAGCACATTTAGTGGGTGTTTCCCTGACTGTGGGGCTCACCTTGATGTATGTGTTGTATATCCATGCTGTCCATAAGTTTTTCCTGCTCATTTTAGGATGTGGTCCCTAAAATGAAGCAGATCCAAATCTCAAGTGGACCACACCATAGGAAAAAGTGGTCATCGAACGCTCACCATTAAAAGCTTCCAAGGGTCCCACTATAATCTTTATTTGCCATCCAACTTGTTGATAAGTTCAAACATATTTGGATGAAGGATGAAGGGAAAACATAAATATCAACTTGATTCAAAACTTTTGTGGCCCCAAGAAGTTTTTAATGGTGGGCATTCAATCCCTACTATAAGGTTGACTTAAGATTTGAATCTACTTCATTTTTGAGACCATGCCTTAAAATGAGCCGTGAAAACTGATGGACACCTACTAGTCTATTGGAGTATGAAGCTTGGTACATATGAAATTTGTCCACTTGGCATGTATTAAATTAAATCAAATCCATTAAAATGTTCGGATCCATTGATGCCACGTCAAAATCCCAAAATCAAATTGTGTGAATGACATTGACCATTGATCTATGGACACTTATTTGTTGAAATAGGACCATTAGATATTTTAAATTCTTTACCGTCCAATAAATGTCAAATGATCTGATAGTAGGATGATGAAGTAAGCATAAGTTGGGGCTAATTGTATAAATTGGGACTATTAGATATTTCACATTCTTCAGCATCCAATAAATATCCACTGATTTGGGGCCAATTACATTAGTGGTATGAGTGCCAAATGGATTGCATGAATTTGAGGCCAATTTGGGGCATGGAGTGGTCTCCAAAATTGGTGACGCTATTCGTCCGAATTTAATTTCAAATTTTCTTAAAATTTATTCTGGGTAATTATGTCAAATGGTTAGGGATATGCATTAGTGGAATGGGTGCCATAGCTTGCATGAATTTGGGGTCAATTTGGGAGCATTTGAGTGGCCTCCCAAATCGGTGACATTATTCATTCGAATTTAATTTAATTTTTTCTTATTATTACTTGGGAGGAGTGACGTCAAATGCTTAGGGAAATGCATTAGTGGGATGAATGCCATATATTACATGAATTTTGGGACTATTTGGGGGCATTCAAATGGCTCCCTAAATCGCCTACATTATCCATCCGAATTTAATTTTAATTTTTTCTTAAAATTTCTTTGGGGAAATGATGTTAAATGCTTCGGGATGTGCATTAGTGTGATGAGTGCTATAACTTACATGAATTGTGGGGCCAATTTTAGTTCAATCTAAGCCTGTTAGGTTAATAAAATCATTAGGCATGCTGAGGCAACATTCGCACCAAAGAGTGGACTGTTACATCACCATAAACATGGTAAAAAAAAAAAAAAAAAAAAAAAACGAATACATATTTGGAATATTTATAATATTTGGGATTTTTCGAAAAATTTTCTGGATTTGTTTTGTAAAACAAAATTTTTTTTTGGTAAACACGAGGGACAACGGCCGTATTAGTAACGATGGTGACCAATATGGCCACCATTACCAATACGGTACACCTTGATGTTAACTTTCCTTCGTTTCATCATATCTACTAACTCCATGCTCGTACTTGTCAATGTTCTTATATTCCATGTGGCAAGGCAAATCTTATTTTCCTAGACTAGCTTCTTTACCCGGACGCATCCAGAATAGTGTAGGAACCCTCGCCTACTTCTCACAACAACTGGACGCTGTTGTGGTGTATCGCTTCCGGTGGACGCCCTAGCCAATCCTTGGTCATTTCTCATTGTACCCGAGTACCGATGCAGTGCGTAGCATACAGGGAATGCCCTATCATGAGTTTAGAATGTCATATTGTACAAATTCATGTTCAGATGCAGTGCGCCGCTTATAGGGAACTTTGCCACTAAATTTGAAGGGGATGCTCTCCGACACTTCGATCATCTTTCATTTTTATTTTTTTAATTTGATGCACACACCCACACACACCACAATGGGTACTCAAACCCATGACCTTAGTGTTGAAACTCTTGTGAGTCTACCACTTTGATCAACCTTTGCTTAGCACCCAATCAACCTGAAAAAAAAAAAAAAAAAAAAAAAAAAAAAAAAAAAAAAAAAAAAACCCAACCTGGATTAGGGACATCCACATGTTGCATGTAGTTGGGTACTCTAATAGAAGATTATTTGTTTGCTGCTCGTTGATTTTGCACATGATGCATCTGTTAGGAATTGCAAGTTTTCACAGTAAAATTTTCTCCTTGACTGCAGTCCACAAGAACAATGAAACCCGTGGAGGCACGGCTATGAACCAGATAACAGGGGGAAGGCTCCTCATGCTTGTCTTTGCCACAATTTGAAAAAAAGGACTTCGTCAAATAAATTCCCAAGTCCATCCAACTCCAGATTTTCAGACCAGATTCACATTCCTCAACTTCCATTCGCTGCAGAATACCTAACAACTCTGTGCATTCTGAAATTTCGGTCTCTCAGATTCCTTCTCAATCATAAATTGCACACTTGCTGCCCTCCAAGCAACCTTTGACAGCCACTTCCTTGCACGATGCTACCCTACACAAGTCTGGGAACCTTTTCATTCAGTGCCTCATTACCTAGCCACAAATCTTCCCATAGATGAATTCTGTTCCCCCCTCTCCACATTGAATCTCAATCCCTTTGCTATCATCTCTCCCCATTGATTCCCTCTATTTCCAACCCTGCAAATGCTCCTCCCTATCTCAGATTTTCACCAGACTGCAAATGCTCCTCCCTATCTCAGATTTTCACCTATTGTTGGAACCAGTGTTCGAAATATCGGTATCGCACAATGTATCGCACCCTTGGGATACAGATACATATCGGTTATCACATTGGATATATCGTTTGTATCGCATAATTTATCGCACTTTTTGGGAAACATGGGAAAAATGATTGAATTTTTCAATGAAACTTCAGGTATTCTTAAAAAAGATAAAAATACACACTTTTAAATCATAACATCTTAAAAACAAGTGCACACAACATGTTTCCCTTGTATAAGATCTTAAGTTTGCATTGTCTGATTGAACTAAGGCAACTATATTAAAATATAATGCATAAGATTTATAAATGTATTAAGACATGTATATCCACACCGTCCATCTATTTTGCCACCTTAATCTACGGTATCATCCCAAAAATGAAGCAGATCCAATTATCTAGTGGACCATGCCATAAGAAAGAGTATTGATTGAAGTCCCTACCATTAAAACCTTCTTATGGCTCACCTTAATGTTTTTGTAGTGTTAATTACCATCCACTACGTTGATAAGTTCACATGAGCTGGATGAAAGGCAAAAAAACAAATATATGATTGATCCAAAACTTTCGTGGCCTATTAATAGTCAATCACCACTTTTTCCTTTAACATGGTTCACTCGATAATTGAATGTACTTCATTATTATTATTATTTTTATAATACACACATCTTTACTTTTTTATTGGTCTTGGCACAAAAAAAGAGGTAGATTGTGTGGGCCCCATCCATTGTATCCATGCTGTCCATTCATTTTTTCGGATAATTTTAAAGCATAAGCCAAAAAATGGGGTAGATCCAGAGATCAAGTGGACCACATCACGACAAAACAGTGGCAATAAAGATGCCACCATTGAAACCACTGTTTTCTTTGGTGTGGTCCATTTGAGCCACATATCTGGCTACATTTTGGGATCATGCACTAATGACCTATAAAAATGGATGGACGGGGTAGATAAAACACATATCATGGTGGTCCATATAGAGCCCTTGACAGGACCACCATCCGTCTCTAGCTCCCAATTTGTGCCGGACACGGATTTCCTGCCAACCAAAATGCTCAGTTGCGCACGAGTTATCATGAGAACTTTCTGATAATTCATCATAAGTGATACTATTCCAAAATCTGAACGGTCCACGTGATTCAGTACCCCATGAAACCCCTATGTCCCAACTTTTACTTTAATCCAAAACTTTGGTTGGCCATGGAAAAAGAAAATAGTTTACTCCCTTGATTTACATCTTTCTTTGCTATGGCCTACCAGAGTTTTATATCAAGGTGAAAATTGGTCGTTGTAAGTTTCATGAGATGCTGCATCACATGGACCGTTCAGATTGGAGGCCCATGACAGGTGTGCAAAGGTGCGCACGTGCCTAGATGCGTAGGTGAGGATGTGATGCAGGATAGCCCTAATTATGATGCATGCTCATGAACATAATTAAACAGCGGAAATAAAAGGAATAAATGATCTAAAATTCTAGCAGTAATCATCATAACTGAGAAAATCATAAAGGAAACATGCAATGGAGTGGACCATCATCACAACCATGGAGTATGGCATTCAATTATTACTTAGGTTGGATCCGGCGAGGGATGAGACCTCCCGATCTTGCATGGTCACACCCAATCGATCAATGAAGATCACTAGTTGAAGAACAAGAAGTTTCTCGGATTAGGGATTTGAGAATTTGGGGGTTTAGGGTTTAGATCGGTTCTCAAGATTTTGATCGAAGAAGGATTAGCCAAAACTGGAAAATAGAAAAAAGAAAATAATTACCTTGAAGAAGTTGGAGGGGCACAAGAAGAAATTAGAAGAGGAAGATGAAGGGAAGAGAAGAAGCACCATTAGAGAGAAGAGAGGAAGGAGGCAACCAAAGGGTTTGCTTTTCATTAATCAATAGTTAAAAATTCGAGTTTAGGGCTTTAGCCCACTTAAATAAGCAAATAAAGACATAAAATTACTAAAAGACCCATAACTAAAGCAAAAACGCACAAATAACATAAGTACGGGAAAGTTCGGGCGCTCAGTCTTCTTTTTCCAATCTTCCTTCACATGTGTCTTCCCTGAGTGGGGTGTTATATATGTCCAATCACATGTGAAAGGTCTTCAGCTCCTCAATAGTCGCCTATCCACAAGGACGGCACTTGTGGTTGGCGCTTTCTTCGTTGGTACACCTTGAATGCGCTTGTGTCCGCATCAATTCCCCTCGGGTGAGAAAAACTCGACTCCGACGAGTTGAAACTTTTGTAGCGCTCTAGTAGATCTGGATCAATACCCTGCAATGCGTCGCCCGACAGCCAGGTAGATTCAGACGATAGTTTGTTCTTCCACTTGACAAGATACCTTTGGAAACCTCCATCTCTCGTGGATACTATCTCGTCATCCAAGATTTCTTCAATTTCTTCTTTATGGGAAATGGGTGGAGGAGGGGGTGGAAGGGGTTGGGTAGCAAACTCAGAAAAAGGCCATGAAAGGGACGATGTATCAACAATGGGAGTATGTGCACGGACTAGATCTTCCACATTAAAAGTTGGATTAATGCTCATTTCAGGTGGAAGGTCAATCCAATACGCGTTGGACCCAACCTTTTGTAATATCTTGAATGGTCCAGCACTACGCGCTTGTAATTTTTTAGCAGATCCTTGAGAGAATCGCTCTGGCCTTATTCACACCATTACAGTCTCCTTCTTGAAATTCTTGCACTCTAAGATGAGAATCGGCTGAAACTTTATAATCATCATTGCTCTTATTTAACAGCTGTCTAATATGTGTATGCAAATCATGAATATGGCGGGCAAATGCATCGGCTGACTTAGAAGACCTTTGGGTAACTGACATAGGTAAGAGATCTATGGGCATTCTAGGTTTATAACCACTTACAATTTCAAAAGGACTCAACCCTGTTGATCTATTAATTGACCCATTATAAGCAAGTTCAACAGTTGGTAAAATTAGGTCCCAAGTCTTAACATGTTTACCCAATAGACAACGTAGAAGATTTCCAAGGCTGCGGTTTACCACTTTAGTTTGACCATCTGTTTGTGGGTGGTAAGCAGTAGAAAATTGCAAATGAGTTCCCATAATGTGCCACAGTGTCTTCCAAAAATAGCTAGTAAATCGAATATCACGATCAGACACTATGGTTTTAGGTAACCCATGAAGACGCACCACACCATCAAAAAAGAGACGAGCAACATGAGACGCATCTGACGTCTTCGAACATGGGAGGAAATGCGCCATTTTAGAAAAACGGTCCACAACGACAAAAACGGAATCGTGCTTTTTTATAGTCTTGGGAAGCCCAAGCACGAAGTCCATACTAATGTCCTGCCACGGAGCATGTGGCACTGGCAATGGCGTGTACAGCCCGGTATTTTGCTTTCTATGCTTTGCCAGCTGACATGTTCGACACTGCCCTAAAACTTTGGCTACGTCTCGCTTGAGACTTGGCCAATAGAAACGATCTTCCACGAGGACAATGGTCTTATCACGACCAAAATGGCCAGCTATCCCTCCTGAATGAAGCTCCCAGATGAGGAATTCACGAAGGGACATACGGGGAATACAAAGTCTGTCTCCCTTGAAAAGGAAGCCATCTTTAAGAACATATTCACCCATAATATGCTGGTCACTAGCGAGCGACGCGTAAGTACCCCCAAAATCAGGACATATGGGGTATTCATCTTTCAGTTGCTCAAATTCGACTACCTCTACACTCAAGGAGTTGAGCAACGCCACTCTCCTACTAAGGGCATCCATTGGTTTGTTTTCAACCCCGGCCTTGTGTTTCAAAACAAACGAATATTCCTGAAGAAATGCTATCCACTAGGCATGCCTTGGGTTTAGTTTCTTCTGAGAATGCAAATATCTCAAAGCCTCATGGTCAGAAAACAAAACGAATTCTTGCGGTAGGAGATAGTGTCGCCAATGTCTCAGGGATTGCACTAACGCATAAAATTCTGTCGCAAGTGGAGTATTTTTGTTTTGCCTCATTCAGTTTCTCACTGAAATAGGCCACTGGGTGTCCTTCTTGACTCAACACTCCACTTATACCGACACCAGACGCATCACACGCTACTTCAAAGACTTTAGAAAAGTCAGGTAGACGCATGACAGGAGCTTCCACCATCTTGCCCTTAATTTCTTTAAAAGCCTCGACTGGGGCTTTAGACCACACGAACTCCCTTTTTCATGCACTCGGTAATGGGAGCCATGATCGTGCTAAAACCCCTAATGAACCGACGATAAAAAGTTGCTAGGCCGTGAAAGTTTCGCACCTCATGAATGTTCCTTGGTTCTGACCACTCAACTATGGCCCTGACTTTTTCAGGGTCTGCGCGCATCCCTTCAAATGACACTATAAATCCTAAGAACACAACTTGGCTAGACATGAATGCACATTTCTTAAGATTAGCGTACAACTTTTCCTTCCTAAGGACACTACAGACCTTCTTTAAATGTTCAAGGTGTGATTCCTTAGTGGTACTATAAATAAGAATATCGTCAAAGTACACCACTAGGAATTTTTCCATGAACGGCTTCAAAACTTGTGTCATCACCCGCATGAAAGTACTGGGTACGTTAGTCAAGCCGAAGGGCATGACCAACCACTCATACAGCCCATCTTTCGTCTTAAACGCCGTCTTCCACTCATTTCCTGGGCGTATACGGATTTGGTGATATCCACTCTTGAGGTCTATCTTAGAGAATATAGTGGACCTGGCCATCATGTCAAGCATATCATCAAGTCTAGGTATAGGGAACCTATACTTGACAGTAATTTTGTTTATGGCACGACTATCCACACACATGCCCCACGTGCCGTCTTTCTTTGGCGTCAACAATGCAGGCACGGCACACGGGCTCATACTCTCTTGGATGAAACCCTTTTGCAGAAGCTCATCAACTTGCTTCTTCAACTCTGCATGCTCTGCAGGGTTTATCCTGTAGTGAGGAAGGTTCGGTAGAGTAGACCCTGGGACAAGATCAATGACATGCTGTATGTCCCTCATAGGTGGCAACTCATTCGGTAAGTCTTCAGGAAATACATCACTGTATTCCTTCAGGACCGAGGTCACTCTCACGGGCAACTCTGATGGAACCTCAGGTGTAATCTCTCTAGCCACAAGGGCATACACCATAGAATCCTCCTTAGCCTCTTTTTCAAACTCTCTTGCGCTGATTATATGTAGAGACTTAGGTTTGGATTTCCCCATTCCTCTAGGCTCACTTGCCTTCTCATCCTTCTTCTTCCCTAGTGTATTCTCAGGTGGCATGGGATTAAGTTTGATCTTTCTACCGTTATACATAAAAGTACACGCATTCGAACGGCCAAAGATCGTGACATCATTATCGAATAGCCACAGTCTACCTAGGATAACATGTCCCACATCCATAGGTAAAACATCACACCACAGGGACTCTTTGTATGACCCAAACTCGATGGGGACTAGACATTGCTGGGTGACAGGTAGGGATGTCTTGTCAACCCAAGAAACTTTATACGGGTCTGGATGAGGTGTGGATTTCAGTTTTAAGCGATCTAAGGTGCTAGTGGAAATCACATTCTGACAACTTCCACTGTCCACTATCACCTTACAATTCTTTTCACCACACTTGGCAAGTGTAGAAGATAGTGCTTCGACGCCAGTCAGCACTACTTCTAGACTGAGCTAGCACACGCCTGACTACTGCAAGCGTTGCTTCTCCATCCACTTCTTCTTCATCAGTAAGTCCTCCTTCAGGGTGACTCTTCAACTTCATAATCACCCTGGTCATCTCCACCCTCGTGGGATTCGCCTATAACTAAGGCTCTCCCACGCTCTTCGTAGGACACTGATTAGACATGTGGCCAAGATTGCCACACTCATAGCACCTCACTTGGCTCATGTTACTAGGACCGGCACCAAGAACCCCTTTGCCCTTGTCCTCCCTAGGCCTAGGCGGAATGGTCGCCTGTGCCCTAGGTTGACTACCAATATTAGGTCTAGTTCCTTGGGAACTAGATCTAGCACTGGAGTCTCGGGACTCAAAACGACAAAAGACAGGAGCCTTCAGATATTGCTCTAACTCCTGCACGACTTGATATGCTTCATCCAAGTCCGTTAAGGGCCGAGTCATAAGTTCGCGCTGAAGATCCGCACGAAGGCCCGTCTTGAAACGCGAGAGCGTTACTAGAGAGTCTTCTCGGATATCACATCGCATCACATATTTTTCAAATTTAGCGATGTAGTCAGCGACAGACATTGACCCTTGGCGTAAGGATTGCCATTGGTCAAGGAGCTTCTGACGGTATGAGAGAGGAAGGTACTTCTCCTTCAACTTCTCTTTCATCTCATACCAATGTGTGATAGGGGCTCTACCAACTCTCTCTATCCTACGCTCGGTGTTGGTCCAGAAGAGCTTGGCTTGACCCACGAGCTTCATCTTAGCAAACCGCATTTGACGGTTTTCCTCGACATGCCATACCACTCAAAGTAGTGGTCCATGTCAGCAACCCAGTCAAGGAATGCCTTGGGATCCAAGCGCCCATCAAAACTCGGGGCCTCAACTCTCACACTCTTCATCGCACGCTCATCTGGATCATAGCGGTCTTGATGATCATATGTGGCTCGTGCCTCTCGCACCACAGCACGACCGTTACCACGATCTCTATCCTCACTATCACCACGTGTGGCAGCGTGTTCTTCAATGATTCCTCCCACTTGGGAGTGCACATCATCCCTTACAGCGGGGTTTTCCTTTTGGGACGCCTCTAGTTGCTCGACCTTAGTCATGGTAGTGGTAATTTGGTTCTCAAGGCGGACAAACTCACGCCTTTGACCCGCTTCTAAGGCGGTTATCTTTTGTATCAATTGAGCAAGTTGCTTAGATAACTGCTCGTTATTCATGGTAGGTTGAAGTCCGAAACCTCTACCTCTTCTCGTGGGCATACAATGAAGACTTGAACCAAACTCTACTCAACTAGACTACTAGGTGTTATGACTTTCAAGATGAATGCGATGAATGCAAAACTACTATGAACTGACACAATTAAGTTGAAACAGGAAACAACTCAAATATGAAAATTTTTCAGATTAGGAACTTTCTAAAATTGGAAAGTTTCTAAAATTGGAAACTTTCTAAATTTGGAACTTTCCTAAATTAAACCTAAAAATCAAAACCCTAATTTGATAACTCGATCTAGACAAAAACCATGCAAGCCTATTCTCTGATACCAAATTTGACGCAGGACAGCCCTAATTATGATGCATGCTCATGAACATAATTAAACAGCGGAAATAAAAGGAATAAATGATCTAAAATTCTAGCAGTAATCATCATAACTGAGAAAATCATAAAGGAAACATGCAATGGAGCGGACCATCATCACAACCATGGAGTATGGCATTCAATTATTACTTAGGTTGGATCTGGCGAGGGATGAGACCTCCCGATCTTGCATGGTCACACCCAATCGATCAATGAAGATCACTAGTCCGAAGAACCAAGAAGTTTATCGGATTAGAGATTTGAGAATTTGGGGGTTTAGGGTTTAGATCGGTTCTTAAGATTTTGATCGAAGAAGGTTAGCCAAAACTGGAAAATAGAAAGAAGAAAATAATTACCTTAAAGAAGTTGGAGGGGCACAAGAAGAAATTAGAAGAGGAAGATGAAGGGAAGAGAAGAAGCACCATTAGAGAGGAGAGGAAGGAGGCAACCAGAGGGTTTGCTTTTCATTAATCAATAGTTAAAAATTCGAGTTTAGGGCTTTAGCCCACTTAAATAAGCAAATAAAGACATAAAATTATTAAAAGACCCCTAACTAAGCAAAAACGTACAAATAACATAAGTACGGGAAAGTTCGGGCGATCAATCTTCTTTCTCCAATCTTCCTTCACATGTGTCTTCCCTGAGTGGGGTCTTCTATATGTCCGATCACATGTGAAAGGTCTTCAGCTCCTCAATAGTCGCCTATCCAGAAGGACGACACTTGTGGTTGGCGCTTTCTTCGTTGGTACACCTTGAATGCGCTTGTGTCCGCATTAGGATGCCTCTTCTTGCGGAAGGCTTTTGCAAGAAGTTGCTGCGCTGGGATGCTAGATGGGGCCCACTGTGATGTTTTTCAGAAATCCACCTCGTCCATCCATTTGAAAGCTCATTTTAGGATATGCGACTGAAAATGAGGTAGATCCAAAAATCAAGTGGGCTATACGAGAGAGAAACTGGGGAAAGAGTTTCCTACTGTTGAAACTTTCTTGGGCTCCACCTTGATGTTTATATGACATCCAAACCCTTTATAAGGTCATTTCCATTGGGATGAAGTGAAAACACGAAAAAATTATCCTGATATTAAACTGTTGTGGCCATAAAAATGTTTCAACGGTCTCACCGAATCCCTATTGTTTCCTCTTGTGCGGCCCACTTGAGCTTTTGATCAACCTCATTTTCGGTCACGTCTTAAAATGAGCTTGCAAAACAGATGGACATGGCGGATTTCTAACAAACAACACAGTTGCCCCACCTATCATCCCAACGCAGAAACTTCATGCGCGTGTTTAGGCCAATAAAAAACGGCTCGAAAGCCTTTTTTTTTTTTTTTTGCAGAGATGTTCTGGAAAGAGGGTTTCGGCCTTCTGGAACGCTAAAACCCCGAAATTCTCTCCCCAAATCTCCGGATTTCTCTGATTTTTTTTTTTTTTTCCAAAATCACTTCCATTTTCAAGCAAAAATCTATTCAAAGAAAGAAAAAAAAAAGGAATCGGAGATTTTCTTTACCCTAACCTATGAATGGTGATCTTCGAATCGAATGGTGAGCTTCGATTCGAATGACCCACCAAATGCGGCTTCCAATCAGGGAAATCTCCTCTACCGGTACGGAAATCCACCCTCTTGAAAGTTTCCCTATTTTTTTTTCCGATTTTTTCGGAACATTTACGCACAATAAAAAAATTTCTTACTTTCTTCCGACGAGTTTCGTATCGTTGGACTGCGATACCGATAATATCGGCCGATATATCGGCAGTATCGACGATGTATCGCAGATATCGACGATATATCGCACGATATCGATGATAATATGGTGCGATATCTGAAGTTTTGGATTTTTGGTATCTTCCGGGGGTTATCGGAGGAGTTTTGTCTCGCAGTGGTGTGATACCGATAATATCGGCCGATATATCGGTTGATAGTATCGATATTTCGATCACTGGTTGGAACATTGGTCCCAGCCATTGTATCTAGGCCATATTGTTCTTCCACAATTCTCCTCAACAAGGCATCTTCCTCTATTGGGAACCTCCACCACCACTTCTGTTGAAAGGCTCCAGTTTCTCTCTTTGATCATACCTAGCCTCAAGGCCCCAGTTGCACTTCACCCCAACTGAATAAGTGAAACCTTTTTGGGTTACAGTTCCTTTCCCATAGGAAATCTTGCTAGAGCTTCTAACTTATTTGCTCTCTCTAATGGCACTTCAGTCAATGTCGTGTAGTATGTTGGAAGATTTGCAAGGGCCGCTTTTATCAATCCTTCTCCATAAGAAAGGCAGCTTTTCCATGAAGCCAACATTCTCTTGATCTTCTCAATAATTGGAACATATCGTTTTTGCTTATACCTGGTCTCCAAGGGGGAGACCAAAATAGACAAAAAGAAAGGAGCCTTTATTGTAGTCAAATATAGATGGCAAAGTGATTGACGTGGCCCTCGGTCCAACCCCCACCAGCAGACTTTTTTCTCAGATTAACTTCCAACCCTGAAACTGCCTGAAAATACCTTAGCAGACCTCCAATTTTCTAACCCGGTCATCTGGAGCTTCACACAACATGAGTGTATCATCAGCAAATTACACAACTGTATCTCTGCGCAACGTGTTCATCGTCTATACTTTTTCTTGTGTTTGTGTGCGTGTGGTTTTTTTTTTTTTTTTGTCAGCTATTCTTGATCTAGCCTTAATTCTAATTAAACCTAGACTTGTTCCTGTAGACTTATGGCTTTCACTTTATTCATTTTGGGGTGGGAATTGACCTCTTACTTTAGCAGGGGCTGCAGTTACTCGTTCGGAAGCCAGGTTGGCTGGCATCAATATTGTCACCGGAAGGTATGGCTTGTGGTAATTGTTATTATCTCATGGTTTTGATATGAGAAGCCTTTATTCAGTGTTTGTTCCTCTAATAATCTGTCATGGTATGGAATATAGGCAAGGGGAATCCTGCAACACAGCCTGCAAGTCAAAGGGGCAATCATGCGTTCCAAGCAAGCTTTTGCTGCTAAATACTTGCGAACTGTAAGAACCGTATCTCTTAATGATATGTGCTGTTGTTTCTTACCTGCTCGTTTTCTTTTCCTTGGAATACTAATGTCAAGGCATCCTCTTTACACTTTTTTTTTTTTTCATTAAGTTATATAAAATGGAAACTATTGCTTCAAGTTATTAAGTAAATCTATTAAACCAAGAGCAATCATGTGATTCCCGGGGCAAGGATATGCACAATATAATCTAGTTCTTGGTTTGAAAAAGTGGAGTGCATTGTTCATTGATCCGGACCATTGGTCTATTGGGCGCACTGTGGATAGATCATGCCACAGAACTCTCCTCGATAGGATGATCTTAATCTTTGAATTTTTGTTTGGGTCTGCTAATAGATGGTTAAGAAGATAAACACAGGAATGGTCCACATTCCACTGGAAAAGGCCCATGTCTAGTGGCAAGGATCTTCCAATCTGGGAGCTTTTTCATGGTGCATCCATGGGTCGCCTCAAATCAACAGTCTAGATCACCGAACCATTGGGACCCAATTGTTCAATCTGAAGACCCACGTGTACCATGGACATCCTTGGATCATAAAATTGCTTTAAATGCACAGATGTGTAAGTTGTACTAATCAGTCTTTTGTTGAGGGACAGGTTTCTATAAATTGGGCATGTGATGTTTGCTTGGCTGTTTGAGAAAGGAGATAGATAATTGTAGCATTTCCTACAGTTCTATATTATTAAACTCTTTGGGCAGTACGTGTCTAATGAATTTAACCAAACAAGGGTGCATTTTCATTGAAGGTTGTAGATATCCAAGGAGTTGTATGATATCATAGGTTCAAAAGATGAAGAAACAGAGATATCTATATAATAGACATAGGCAGCTGTGATTATGGAAGGCTGAAACATGCATGTGGGAACGGTAGGTGGTACTTGGGATCTCTTCTAGAAGAGAAATTTCCACCACAATCTATAATCAATATCATAGTAGCCTTGTCCTAGATATTTGGCTTCAGCTTTATGAATCCTAGATATTTAGCCAATTATTCTTTATTCCTTGGTAATTGAGCAAGTCTTTGCATCCCTTCTCACCACTTCGATCTAAGTCCTTTCCAATCTGCTTCTCATCCTCTTTTCAGGCCCTTCAACCCTAGTCAATGCCCCATCATACTAGAGCCGTCTCTAGTCTTCATTGCACATGGATGAACAGTTTCAATGTGATATCCTTCCTTTTATGCCTTGTAAGCTAGAGACGAAGGTTCAGTTAGAGGCTTTATGGTGGAAAATGCGGTCGTTTAGCTAGGCCATCTTCCGTTTGCTAATGATAATCTTGTCTTTTGTGATGCAGATTATACTCAATGTGATACTAGGGTTCTATGATGCTTCAAAGTGGTGTCAAGTAAAAAATTAGTATGCTTATAAGTGAGCTTTTGGGTGTAAGGAAAGATAGAGATGAGGTCACACAGACCTAGATGAAGAGGAAAGACAAATATCATATTGATCCAAAACTTCTGTGACCCCTAAAAGAGGTTCAATGGTAGACGTTCAATCCCCCACTACTTTTTGCAGTGTGGTCCACTTGATATTTAGATTTGTCATATTTTTCAACTCACGCCTCGTAAAGAGCTTGCAAAATGGACGAACGGTTTGGATATAACACGTACCTCATGGTGGGACCCACGAACTTTGTGACGTAAAGTGTGTTTGCACCCGCCAATCCGCTTCCCGTAAGTTAGGGAGTGGATTAGCTATTACGCAGGTAATAAGCTTAGTGGGTGTTACGCTTACTGTGTGGGACCCAACTTGATGATTGTGTTTCATATCCATACCGTTCATTCATTTTTTTTCAGATCATTTAAGGATGTTATCCCAAAACTTATGTAGATCCAAATCTCGTGTGAGCCCGAGGAAGTTTTTAATGATATGTGTTCAATCATTACTTTTTCATATGTTATGGTCCACCTGAGATTTAGATGTGCTCAATGTTTGGGACCAGGTTCTAAAATTGGCCAGAAAAACGAATGGACGGAGTGGATATACAGCATGTCATCAAGGTGGGCCCTATAGTTAGGTTAACACCCATTAAGCTTTACCCAGATGACACCTAATCCGCGCCCCTTAGGGAGAGTGGATTCGGTGTGTGCGGGTTCACTAAAGATGATGTGGCCCTTATTATGGGGCCGACCTTGATGCATGTATTGTATATCCATGCTGTCCAGCCATTTAGAGAGATCATTTTGGGTCACGAGACAAAGAATGAGGCAGATCCAAAGCTCAAGTGGACCCCACCACAGAAAACAGTGGGAATTGAATGCCTACCATTACAAATTTCTTGGGGCCATAGAAGTTTTTGATCAATTTGATATTTGTGCTTTTCCTTTGTTCATATCTGTCTAAACTTATGAACAAGTTGGATCTCAAATTAACATCATAGTGGGCCCCCATAAATGGTTTCAAGTTTCAACGGTGGGCATCACTGTCCCCACTGTTTTCTGTGGTGGGGTCCACTTGAGCTTTGGATTGTCCTCATTCTTTGGTTCATGTCCTAAAATGATCTCTCTAAATGGATTGACGATGTGGATACAACATACATCATGGTGGAGCCCGGGGGCAGGGTCCCACCCACACGTTGGTCTATGAGCAATTTGGGTGGATCGCCAGATCACTGGTTCTGAGCACGGTTTGGGTGGATCCTCGTGATTCCTTAACCGTAGGGCCCGCTGTAATGTACATGCCTTACATCCACACCGTCCATCCATTTTGAAAGCTCGTTTTAGGGTATGTGATCTTAGAAATGAAGTACATCCAAATTTTAAGTAGATCATAACACAGGAAACGGTAGTGATTGAATCCCCACTATTAAAACTTCATCGGAATGTTTATTTGCCATCCAACCTGTTGGTAAGGTCACAAAGATCTAGATGAACGGTGTGGATACAACACATACATCATGGTGGGGCCCACAGTTAGGGCCCCAACCACATCGTTGTTCCATCACATGTGGATTGGGTACTACACCCACCAAGACAAACATGGATTGCCCACTGGCGTAGTGAGGTGGCTACTGGATGGTGCCTGTGGCCCCACCTTGATTAAACACCCAACATTAAAAACTTCCTAGGGCCCACTGTAATGTGTATTTGCCTTCCAACCTGTTGATTAGGTCACAAAGACCTGGATGGAGTGAAAACACAAATATCAGCTTGATCTAAAAGTTTTGTGGCCCCTAAAAAGTTTTTAATGGTGGCTGTTTAATCACCACCTTTTCCTGTGGTGTGGTCCACCTGAGATTTAGACTTGCCTCATTTTTGGGCTCATCCCCTAAAATGAGCTAGCAAAATGGATGGATGGCATGGATAGAACACATACATCATGGTGGAGCCTACAAAGTACTGTTCAGCAGCGAGTTGCTACTCGGGTCAGCATTTTGGTTGTAAGGGTAGACGTCTGAAGTTTATCAATCGATCTGGACAATCCACTTAGGTGTAGCAAACATTTCATGGGCCAACAAGTAATGATACGGTAGGTAGGGCCCATAATTTACTTATTATTGTTTGAATGAAAACTTTGATTAAATGATCGTAATCATTCAATCCATGATTGTAAACGGGATTGTGCCCAATCCACTGGATCAAATGGATCATTCATATCAATTGATGGGATTTCCCACATGTGCCTAAACAACTAGGAAACTTATATTTCTTTCCAGTTAGATGCACAATGAAGCCATCTTGGTGAAATGGGACAATTCAACCAGTGCATCATAACATGGATGGGGCATGGTTTAGTCACATCATTGCCCATATTTTACAAATTCTACTCTTTTTTTTTTTTTTTTTTTTTTGCTTTTGAATGAATTAATTGTATTTTCATACATATCTTGATACATTTATAAATGTATTGCATTGAATTTGAATATAGTTGCATTAGTTCAATCAGTCCACACAGAGCTTAGGACCCTTTACAAAGGAAACCTATTATGTGCACTTCTTTTTTAAGAAGTTATGATTTAAAAGTGTGTATTAATATATTTTTTAACAATCCTTGAAATTTCATTGAAAAATTCAACCATTTTCCTAATGTTTCCCCATGTTTCTCAAAAAGTGTGATAAATTATGCGATACAAATGATATATCCCGTGCGATAACCGATACGTATCTGTATCCCAAGGGTGCGATACATAGCGTGATACCGATATTTCGAACACTACTCTCAAGGAGTAAGCTTTTTGATTGACAATGGTGAAAGGGTCAGATTTGGGAAGATATTTGGATCGGGGAGGCTTCTATCCAAGATTTATTTCCGTTGGTGGCTCATTTATCCATGAAAAGGAATATCATGGTGGCTTATTGTTATGATTTTGTTGGATCACAAGTGTGGAATCCTCATCGTTTTCCTATGCTTGATGGTGAGGTAGACGAGTTTGCTGATCTACTTGAGTGCCTTCAAAAGAAAGTGCCACATAGAGACGAAAGAGATTCCATGGTTTGGAGGATGGACAAATTAGGGAGGTTCTTGGTTCGGTCCTTTTATAAGTTGTTAACGTGCTATGAAGGCAACCCTCCTTTCAATCACACATTATTCGTTTGGCATTATCAAGTCCCTCCTAAAGTGGCTGTGTTTGGTTAGCTTGTTGGCTGAGGTAAAGTCCTCACTATGGACAATCTGTAGAAAAGGGCTATGGTTCTTCCAAATGTGTGCATCTTATGTATGAAGGACCAGGAGTCTATCAGCCATCTCTTCATTCATTGCCCATTTGTTAATCGGGTTTGGAACTTTGTCCTCGATCGCTTTGGCTTTTCATGGGTCATGCCGGAAACCGTGAAGGATCTCTCTCTCTCTCCCTCCCTCTCTCTCTCTCTCTTTAAATATGTGGCATGGTGTTCATCTTGAGAAAAAAGCGTAGTCTGTGTGGCGTATGACATTGATGGCTATTCTTTGGGCTATTTGGGGGCAGCAGAATGGCACGTGTTTTTGGAATGAATCCTGTAAGGAAGCGGTTGTTATTTCTAAGGTTACAAACTTCATAGCCGAGTGGGTTCCTTGTACGAGCTCTGTACAAGATTTTAATCTTTCTTTCTTGCTTAGGTTGTAATTCTTTGTGCCTTTCTGCACCTTCTTAATAATATCCTTAAAAAATAAAAAATAAATAAAGGGAAAGAGTCTCTGATCCACCAGCTAGTGGAGGAAGAGCCATACTTAGCTGTTACGACTTTCCTCCACAAAATAGAAACCTCCACCCTAAAACACTAGACCCACTTACCCTACAAAGCTGAGTTAACAACCTTCAAACACCTGATCCTAGCAGCCCCTTCCTCACAAGGATGGCAAACCTCTTTCCAGTTCAGCAAATGAAACTTACCTTTAGAGATATCTCCTTGTCAAAGGAAGTGCCTTCTCAACTTATCAATACACTCAATAATTGCCTTGGGACATAAGAATAAGGACAAAGTAGAGAGGGAGATTAGAAAGGGAAGATTTTATTAGATTAAGCCTACCCCCAACGGAGAGTAAATTGCTCTACTAGTGGCTAAGCTTTCTTTCCATTCTCTTCATCGCCTTATCCCACAAGTGAGCCGCAGGCTTACTTAGATAGAGGGAGGCAAAGATAGAAGGAAAGAAATGACCCATCCCGGCACCCAAAAATCTCAATAAGACAAGAAACCTCTTCCACAAAGACATGAATGCCAAGAATTTCGCTTTTAGATAGATTAATATTAATACCCAAAACAACCTTAAGCCATCTAATTGAGATCCTCACATTGGATGCCATCGACTCAGCCTCACAAAATAGGATGGTGTCATCCGCAAACTAAAGATGACTAATGGGCTGAGGGAACTTTTGAACTTTAAAACCCCTAAAAAGCTCCACAGATTCCCTCTGAAAAGAATCTTGCCAAGAGCTTCAGCTACAATCACAAAAAGGAAAGGGAAAGAGGGTTTCCTTGCATAAGGCCCCAAGAGGCTTTAAAAAAACCAAATGGGGACTCATCAATCATAACTGAGAAAGTAGCCGAAGACACACAACACCGAATCTAGCTTCTCCACTTCTTCCCAAAGCCCATCCAGCCCAACAAATAATCCAAAAAAGACCAATTAACATGATCATATGCTTTCTCGAGATCTAATTTCCAGATCACTCCCTGATTATCCATCTGGTAGCACGAGTCCAAACATTCATGGGCAATCAGAGAACTATCAATGATTTGTTTGCTAGAGATAAAAGCACTCTGAAAAGGTGAAATGACCTTGGGGAGAACAACCCTAATTTCTGACTCAAAAGCAATAATTTATATGGGCTCCCAAGGAGACTGATTGGCCTAAAGTTCCTTAGGCAATCCCCACCATCAAGCTTAGGAAGAGGGTCATTAAAGTGCAACCCAACTCTTTCGAGAGATAGGCCAAGGCAAAAACTCCTCCGCAAAAGCAAGGTGGTCCATTTTAATCAACTCCCAAAATGATGGGGACATCACGTGCACACACGCACTCACACTTCCCCCCCTACGCACGTACACCAGAAGGAGGGCCCCACCGTCGATCTGGATCGATGACGACGTTTAGGGAGGGCCTCTTAGTTAGAAGACGGAGTTTTGGTTCAAGAGAGTGGGCCCGATAGCCAAGAAAAGCCCATCATGGGATCTCATGATCGTGACCCACTAGTCGGATTGATTTCATATTTTAGGTTTTGCTTATTTATGTTATTTAGAACATCGTGAACGCTTTAGATTTCTTTGATTGGTTTTATTTTAGTGTACTTCATCGTCAAGTAATAGGTTGCGCACACGGCGCGAGTTTTGGGGTATAGGGTTTTCCCTATAAATAGGCATGCCTTATAGTTCTTTTAATTAATTGAAGATTAATAAAAATTCTGCGCTTTCCTACTCTCTGAGTTGTGAAGCCTAATTGGGTGCGAAGCCCTCCCTTCTTCGAAGGGTTAACTACCGTGGTGCGAAGCCACATCTATTTCGATTCACCTCCATCCATCGCCATCTCTATTACCCGTCTTATACCATCCACCCTTCTCATCTCTCATAATCACGTGCACTACAAATTTGTCCCTTATTGCATCAAATTCCCTCTTCAACAGGTTTTCAGAATCTGGCCCTGCAGGAGGGCTGAAACTTTGACGGATCACCACGCCCAGGCCGTAGATCGGATCGACGTGAAATTTGGGAGTTTTGAAGCCCAAGCCTGATCAACCAACCCCAAAGAGACGATTTTTGGGTACGTGGGTCCCACATACGTGTGGCCAATCACCAGCGCACGTGCGTCAGGCCCCACTCGTGGTCCGCACGTGACAACTGTCTTCTGGTTCAGGTTTCCCTCTCCTTTACTCTCTCATATTTGTTTTTCATAAACCCTAACCCTAGATGGTCCTAAATCCCCAAATTCTATCCCTATTCTCACCCTAGGATTCCCTGAATTGAAATCGGTAAATCCCTTGGATTAGGGGCTGATTACTATGCATGTGTGGATGATTATTTCTTATCTTTGAGCATCGTTTGGTTCATAAATTTTATTGATCCAACCCCTATCATGTGTAGGCCTGGACCCGCATAGATTCCCCTTAATTGAATGTTTGGACTTTTGTGTGGGATATGGAATTTGTGTAATTGTTTTTGAACTAACGTGATCTTAAGCCTGAGATCATGCATATCATATTGGAATTTCATGTCCTGCATCAAATTTGGTATCAGAGCTTAGGGTTCTTATAGGGGAATGCATTACATGTTTAGGGTTTAGTTATTTATGTCCATTACGCATCAATTCTCATCATATATGGTTGTTTAGAGGTCCATAAACCCTGACATAAGCTGCTAAAATATTATGTTATCCCCTTATTTGAATTATTTTAGAAAGTAACTTAGCTTTCTATTTCTAGGTTTAGAAACTTTCCTTTTCTGTTTTTAGAAACTTTCTTAATATGTTTTTAGAAACTAATTTCCTTTCTTTTTTCTTTTTTAGAAACTAGTTTACTTTCCTTTTTCTTTTTTAGAAACTACCTTACTTTCTATTTTTAGAAACTTTCCTTTTTCTTTTTTTAGAAACTAGGTTGCTTTTTAGAAATTTTCTTAATTTTTTTTTTTAGAAACTTTGCTTTTTTTCGTTTTTAGAAACTAGGTTGCTTTTTTAGAAACTTTCCTAATTTGTTTTTAGAAACTTTCCTTTTTTCGTTTTTAGAAAATAGGTTGCTTTTTTAGAAACTTTCCTAATTTGTTTTCAGAAACTTTCCTTTTTCGTTTTTAGAAACTAGGTTGTTTCTTTAAAAATTAAAAAAAAAAAACTTATATTTTGACAACTATATTGCTGAATTTTGGTTTGCATCCTACACTAAACATGGAGCAACTGCTATAGTCACTAAACAAACTGTCCCAGAAGATTGAGTTTTTGGGTAAGTGCTGGGAACAACATATAGACCAATGCTTTGATCAACTTGACGTGCGCATTACCCGACTAAAGACCATTGCCAGGACAAACCCTACTATTAGGGTAGATGTCTAATCTCAGGCAGGTGGCCTAGAGGATAGACCAATGAATGGAGTTGGTCAAGGAATCAATTATGCGCGTGCACTCATGCACCCACCCCATGAGGGACATCAAGACCACTATTTTGAGGGGTATAACATGTGCGGCCTTGTGGCTAGAGAGTGCACCAGAGGCTAGTGTAGCGTTACCCACTGAGGCCATTCCGGTAATGGATCAGTTACGTGATGTCTTTCTTGATGATCTACCGGATGAGTCTCCCCCTAGGAGGGATATAGAGCACACCAGAACATGGGACACCGTAATACCTACAGTCGAGTTTACGTTGAATAGTTCTGTCGATAGGTACACAGGTCTAAGTCCTCGTGAAGTCATTACTGGTTATAAACCTAGGAAACATATTGATCTTGTCCCTATATCACTGTCCCATAGACTGTCAGAGTCTGCAGAGTCTTTTGCGCATCACATTCATTCATGACATCAAGAAATCAGGCAGAAGATCATGACTAGTAATGAACATTGCACATTTTCTGCAGACCAACATAAACGTTTCAAAGGATTCAATATTGGGGACTCTGTGATGGTTCGCATCAGCTCCGAGCGGTACCCTCCGAGGGCCGTTCGTAAGTTACACGTGCGTAGCGCTGGACTCTTCAAAATTATAAAACGAAATAGTCTCAATGTGTACGAGGTAGATCTTCCACCTTCCATGGGAATTAGTTTTACATCCGATGTGGAGGATTTAGTTACTTTTCAGGGGACCACTGATACTTTGTCCGACCCTTCGCCCACCCATCCTAATTCCCCATATTTATCCCTTGAACTATGACCCCTTCCCGACCCATTTTCCCTCTCTATGTCCCATCCCTACCCGTCCCGACCCATTTTCCCAACCTTTACCTCCTATACCTACCCATCCATCTTCCCAGCCTCTACCTCCCACACCTATCCTTACCGACCCATTTTCCCAGCCTCTACCTTCCATACCTAACCTTCACACACCCAAAGAGGAAATAGAGGATATTCTGGACCATCAGATAGTTTCAACGTCGGACGGAGGGTTTCAGAAGTACCTGGTTAAATGGAAGTCACACCCAGCTTTAGACAGCACGTGGCTCACTGAGGAGCTTCAGAGACTTGATCATGACATCCTGGAGCGGTTCAGGAGTTTTATTTTGCCAGTGGCGAAATCTTCGCAGCCGGGGAGAATTGATGGGGACATCACGTGCACTCATGCCGCCCCAAACTCACGTAAGCTAGAAGGAGGGCCCCACCGTCAATCTGGATCGATAACGACGTCCAGGGAGGGCCTCCTCGTTAGAAGACGGAGGTTTGGTTCAAGAGAGTGGGCTCGATAGTAAAAAAAAGTCCATTATGGGATCTCATGATCATGGCCCACTAGTCGGATTAATTTCATATTTTAGGTTTTGCTTATTGATGTTATTTAGAACATCGTGAATGCTTTAGATTTCTTTGATTGATTTTTATTTTAGTTTACTTCATCGCCAAGTAATAGGTTACGCACATAGCGCGAATTTTTGGGTATAGGGTTTTCCCTATAAATAGGCACGCCTTGTAGTTCTTTTGATTCATTGAAGATTAATAAAAATTCTGCGTTTTCCTACTCTCTGAGTTGTAAAGCCTAATTGCGTGCGAAACCCTCCCTTCTTCGAAGCCACATCTATTCCGATTCACCTCCAGCCATCGCCATCTCTATTACCCGTCTTAAACCATCTACCCTTCTTATCTCCCATAATCACTTGGGCTACAAATTTGTCCCTTATTGCATCAAATTCCCTCTCTTCAACAGATTTTCAGAATCTGGCCCTGCAGGAGGGCTGAAACTTTGACGGAGCACCACGCCCAGCCCATAACTCGGATCGACGTGAAATTTGGGGGTTTTGAAGCCCAAGCCTGGCCGACCAACCCCAAAGAGACGATTTTTGGGTACGTGGGTCCCACACACGTGTGGCCGATCACCAATGCACGTGCGTCAAGCCCCTTTCGTGGTCCGCACATGACAACTGTCTTCTGGTTTAGGTTTCCCTCTCCTTTACTCTCTCATATTTGTTTTTCATAAACCCTAACCCTAGATAGTCCTAAATCCCCAAATTCTATCCCTATTCTCACCCTAGGATTCCCTGAATTGAAATTGGTAAATCCCTTGGATTAGGGACTGATTACTATGCATGTGTGGATGATTATTTCTTATCTTTGAGCATCTTTTGGTTCATAAATTTTATTGATCCAGCCCTATCATGTGTAGGCCTGGACCCGCATAGATTCCCCTTACTTGAATGTTTGGACTTTTGTGTGGAAATGGAATTTGTGTAATTGTTTCTGAACTAACGTGATCTTAAGCCTGAGATCTTGCATATTATATTGGAATTTCATGTCCTGCATCACAAAAGGTTTGGAAGAAAGCCAAAGGGAAGCTGTTAGGCCGAGGGTTTTCTCCCTCGCTAATTCCCAAACGGCCTCCTTAATCTCTTCACGACGGATGGGCATCTCAAGTTTAGTAGCATCCTCCAAGGGAAGAGATCCAAAATCCAAATTATCAAGGTTAGGTCTTTCCTGATCTTCATCAGAAAGCAAATTGAGTTAAACTTAATAATAGTGTTGCATATGGAACCTTTATCAACTTACTTTTTCCCATTAACCATGAAAGAGGAGATACAATTGGCCCGAGCACGGGTACTGGCTATCCCATGGAAGAATTTGGTATTTCTATCTCCCTCCGTTAACTAGATAACCTGTGACTGCTAACACCCTTTTATCTTCTCTAATAACCTAGAGTGATAGTTAGAGGATAACTTACCTTTAAGAATTATGTCCACTTGTGAAAGTAATCCATTTTCCTCCTCGATGTCCAATTCTTGGATGTCATGAGCAAGTGTCCATCTCCTACTTCCTTTGATTGAAGACTGCTTCCAAGCACAAATCTTAGCCTTCAACAGCATCAGTTTTTTAATATAAAAAGCTAAAGGTTAGGATTGTGTGGAAAGCATTTTTCAAAATTGAATATCAATTCAAGAAGGAGATCATGTATAGTGTTGGTGATGGTTCCTAACTTTTGGTAAGACACCTAGTGTGGTGATGGGCCTCTGAGTACCTTACCATATGGCTACCCTGGATACAAAGGTGCTCCCATAACATTGTTATTCTATTTTAGGGAATCAAGTTTTACGGCTGCCTCCTTTTCAAAGAGATGTGCCATTAAAAAAAGAAGAAGAAGAAGATGAATTTGAAGGGATGGTGAGCATCCTCGCTTGTTGCAATGCTGGGAAGTTGTCGAAGGAAGAAAGGCATAGTTTGGTGTGGAAGATCAAAATGTTGCGTTGCTTCTCAGTAAAGTTGTTTTGCTTGGCTCTCATTGGTATCTCAAATCAGGGGAAGAGACACCTGACCAAGCATATCTGGTTAGACTCATCTGACCAAATGTTTGCATTTTATGCCTTCGGTTAATGCATTGTGATTTTGCAATGTCCGTTTGGGAAGGGTCTTTGATCTTTTGCGATGTTCTAGTTTATGCTTCATTCAATTAAGTTGTTCTATTATTGGCTTGGCATGAGGGATGGTGTTGTACAAAAGGGATGATTTTGTGGAGGCGGTCCCTCTTGACAGAACTTTCCTAATGTGTCTAATCGCCCGGCCGAGTCATTCTCAAGAGCTAGTTTATAATTGTCATTGCTTTGGCCAGGTCTTTAAAGGGCTTTGAATCCTCTCTCTGGAGCACGTTGATGCTTCATGGAACCTTGATTTCTTGCTACATCAGGAGAGATGATTCTTCATGATTGCCCCCACTGATTTCCATATCTTTCTTTTTTTGTTTGGTAATAAAATTTCAGGTCTGAAAAATGTCTGATTGGGACTACTTCTAGTTAGGTTTCTCTGGATGATCTTCCCATGCGCCAATCTCAACAGTGTCATCTTTGTAACACTAATCTCTGCTCATATTGCTTTCAAACTTGCCAACAGACCATAAAGCATAACTAGCTATCTTATAGAATTTTATGTTTCATGGGCATGTGGCAATTAGGCAACACTCCGAGGCACATCCTTACTTTACCCAGCTTCAATTTCACCATAATCTCTACATTTGGAATTAGATATAAAGACAAGTTATAGTGGACAGAGAAGGCATAATAGAAAACTTGAACATGATTAGGGGTCACATATAAGATAAACATGAATAAGGGCCACAATATAAGAGCCATGCCAAGAACCCTTCTTTTGGGCCTTCCTACTGCAAAGGATATGCTTCCTTGTCATGTTCCATACATGGGCTTAGGTTAAAAAAGGAAGGTTGACACATACTCTCCAGAAAAGGCTTTTCAACTCAAAAGTTTCAATGATCATGTTAAAAAAAGGTGACCCTACACGATTGTCTTCCCTCAAAAGGCTGTAAAGCTAAAGCTTTCTAGTGAATTTAAGGATGTCCCAATGAACAAATTTAACGACTCATTCTGCTACATAGCAATTTGTGAAAATCCTACGTGAATTTCTTACTATATTGTTTATTCATTTATTTTTCATAAGCCACCTAGCAAGAGGTAGGTTGCATTAACATGTTGTAACAATTGGCTACCAGCAATACAAATTTGGGAAATGCATTCACGGCCTTTGTCAAAAGGTGAACATTTATCGGCTTGAGCCAATTGTTGAGATGACACAAACAGATGTATGGAGCCTACTTTTTAACTGTGTTCTCTAGGAAGTTTTTTTTTTTTTTTTTTTGACTAAAAAAGTGACGAAGGATAGGACAACCCATATTGAAGCTCTCTCACCAAAATTGACACAATTGTGGTGGAAATCAAGGAATTTAATCATAACATGTAGAGTTGCATACCTATAGCCTTCTCGATATAGGCTTTTCACATACATACCACTTCAAACTAGGAAGTCTTGATTGGTAAGCAAGTTCTGTATTAAAAAGGGAACTAACCACTAACATAAAGTAGAAAATTTTGCGCAACTATGAATGTATATGGATGAACAGTGCACAATTGTAGACAAATGTGCATGTGTGAACAGTATGCACATGTGAAGCAATGTGGAGTCCATAACCTGATCTAATCATCTGTGTGACCCAGCAATCTGATCCTATCACCTGTGGGGCCCACTAATCTGATCATAGGAGTTGGATCATTGCGTTCAGGGCCTGGTTTCGTTACAAAGAGTCACTTGCACAAAGTCGCGGATTATTGATATTTATCAAAACAGAATTTGATCAAGTTTCAAAGCTTTTTTATTTGTATATATTAAACTGAAATATTCTTTATGGGACACAATGTTGGGCAGTTAAGGAACAACATGTTCATAGGTTGAGCGTTGCTGAAATGACGATGTTGAGATGGATGAGTGGCAAGACATGGATATAATTAGAAATGAATGCATTTGAGGGAACTTAGGAGTAGCACCAATAGGTAATAAGACGAGGGAAGTAGAATTAAATGGTTTGGTCATGTGCAACAGAGACCAAGAACCATGCCGGTTAGGAGTGAGTTGGTACAAGTTGAAGGCTCTAAAGGGCAAGGGTAAGGCCCAAACGGATGTGGATGGAGGTAGTAAGGAAAGACTTGATGACCTATGGTCTAACTGAAGGTATGTGAGTGGAATGGCAGAACATGATTCATGTAGCCAGCCCCAATTAATTGGTATAAAGGCTTAGATGACGACATTAAATAGAAATCATGGGATGGTCTTTTAACATTTATTTTATATCTTAATGTTCTTTATAACTAAATTTTTTGTAAAATCGAAGTTAACAAAATTTTGTGTTTGAAAAAAACCAAAGAAACAACCTCAATTACGAAAAGGTATTCGTACACATTTATGCTTAGAGTGTCATGCTTACTTGAAGATGTATTTCTCTTCAAGAGATCATTCTATACACCAATTTATTTCCTTAAGTGCAGTTTCTTATGTTACCTGTCAAACTCTACCATTATCATGATCACACTGATAATGAAAATATTGTGCAGAATAAACCATTGGGAAGTGATTGGTCTTCTTTGTTTCTACATTGTTCTGTTTCTCTATTTTTCTTGTTAAAGTACTCAATGCTCATTCAACGGATTTGTCTTTTTTACTTTTGCTTTAGCATTTGTTTTTTTGCTTTTGACTACCTTCTTAACATAGTCGTTTTTTAATTCTTGTAAGCACGTCCGATATATATACCATTTTATCTTGGGTGGAATTATGTCTGCCATTAAGACTAAAGGGAATGTGAAAATTAATTCATACTGTTTCTAAATAGTCTGCAGAAGTACATGAGCTGCAAGGGTGATTGTTTAGCTAGCATGGGAATGGATCAACCTGCAGAAGTTGTTGATGATGCGCCGAAGCATTTGGTATGCTTTCCTCTTGTCCGTGAACCTTTTAAAAATGAGTTTTCAAGAGAGGTTTTGGCAGGGTAATCTACAAAATGTAAACATAGCAAAAGCAGACAAGTTGGTTAAAGTTGTCACTTTATCTGGGATGGAATATGTGATTACCAAATTTTTTGTTTAGTTCAAGAATTGGCTAAATGTGCACCCACTAACATTACTGTCTTGGGTGTAAATCAGATGCAAGGTGTCTCGTAATAGTAACGGTGGTCGTAATGGTCGCCGCTATTACCGTTATGCATAATGGTTGTTATGGCCGTTATGCCTCCTTAACTCTTTTTTCTTTTCTTTTCAAAACAATCCAGAAAAATATGAGACAATCCCAAATGTTAAGGGGATTCCAAATATGTAACTTTTTGGTGTTGACCGTGTTTATGATGGTGTAATGGTTCACTCTTTGGTGAGAATGTTGTTTCGGCCTGTTTGATGGATTGACTGCAAAACTCCTATATTTAATTTCCTTATTATCTAATATCAATGATAAATATATTAAGCATGAATGTAGTATCAAAATATCTCGCATTTGCAGGGTATTACTATTATTTACAGTATTTGCGTAGTTATTGTAGTATTAGTGTATTAACCAGTGTTTTAAATAGAGGTAGCGTGTGGCGTAACGTTCAACCCTCTATAGCGTGTAACGTAAATACGTAGCGTGTAGTGTAAGCTACACAATACTTATATTTTTAAATTTAAATTAGAACAAATATGATAAACAGTACGGAAAAAATATAAAAAGACCTAAAAAAATTTCAAGCAAGTTGTTAATTATCATTTATCAAAGGCTAATCCACGTATATAAATCAAATCAAATAATTATCACATCAACAACTTTCTAAGCAAACCACTTGGGCCACACCATAGAAAATAATGCATATTCACCCATACGTACACCTCAGTGGGCCCTACGTGTGCTACACCATAGAAAACAATGCATATCCACACCCACACATAACCTATAGTGGGGCCCATGTGGGCTACATCATAGAAAACAATGCCGACCACCACCTCAAAAAAGAAAAGAAAATGAAAAAATTGCATACCAACCTTATGAAAATAACTAATAAATATTCATTCTAAATGAAAATGAACTCGTTAAGGGGCAAGAACATATCTCTTGCAGGTTGAAGAAGAGATTTAATCAATCAAAAATCTGAAATTTGTAACTTCGTAGCCATATGGTTGCATAAAGGGGGAAATCTGATTTCTCCTTTGTTTCAGCTCCAATGTTCTTCAAAATACAGCAAATAGGCTATCTTGTAGGCTCTAAGGATCGGCCAAAAAATCCCCTTCAATGGCCTTTTTGATTTCGAAGAAGCGAATGAGTAGTTACGTCGGAGGCTAGGGTTTGAAAGAGGGATTTTCAAAAACCCTCTTTTGAACTCTTTTCTTTTAAGTTAAGTTTTTAAGTTATCTTTATGTTGTGAGTTCGACACATGTTTTAATAAAGAAATCACAACTATTTCAAGTTAAAAACAATAAAGCAATTTTGGTTTCAATTTTACATTATAAGATTTTCTTATAATATGAGTTTTACACCATTTTACATACAAAAAACTTTAAAAAAAGAAAAAAAAGAAAAAAAAAGTGCAACGCAGTGTACGCTACATGCTACATAGTTGTAGTGTATGCCATGACGCTACAGGGGATTTGCGCTATTTGGGTATGCTACGTAGTACTACGGCAACACTACACTACGTAGTGTACGCTACCGCCACTACACTATGGGCGCTATTTAATACATTGGTATGACCATCCTCGTGTACATTAGGCTAAATTGGTCCAAAGACTTTCATCATGTCCTGTGACTCCTATCATCCTCAAGAAAAAAAAGAAAAAAAAGATTTAAAACTATTTGATGAACTCCCCTGCAATTTGATTGTACCTACCTTGATGGTTAGTCGAGGGAGTTATTTTAAGCACAAGTTTAGCGATGTGTGCTTGGTGATCAGTGTTTGTGGGCGAATGAGAGTTGACTTATGTGAATGTGTGTAAAAATACTTATCTTAGTAAGAACTCACTAGTCACCACTTATTAATCACCACTGGAATGAAAATATGTTTGCTTATGGTTGTTCGACCTCCACGTCCTCGTCCTCATCTGGTTGTGGCTATGGAATAGGTGTTGCGTATATATAATAACCAGAGTTGGAGAGAAAGACTAGGTCAACGTAGCCCAAGGATGACTAATCCTCACTGGGCATCTGCTAGGTCAACCTTGACCTTGAGTGAGAATTACCTACCAGTGCCAGACGAAGACCTGTAGCCATAGTTGTAGCCACCGGGCCGACCATAGCTTTACTGTTGCCCCTACTCGTACTACTGAGAGTGAGATTGTGACGATGAATTACTTGAATATGGATCTAGATGTGTTCATATAGAACATTCCGACCAGGACTAGTCCAACATGAAGGTGGCCTAATAGGCTCTGTATACTGCTCATGGTTGTATTCATATTCACATCCATATTATTCGTAAATAGTCTGATGTACTCTTGGACCTCATAGTGCTGCATCTCCTCCAGTTCCACTAGTGCTAGCCTCATGATGCCTCCTTGGCTGGTTGTATTGTGACTCAGTATACTCATAGGTTTGACCTTGTGTACCCTGTCAATGCTCATCAAACACGCTATCCGTGAATGGCTGTACAATGTACTGAGCAACACTAGAAATGGGACCAACATATTGCACTATCATCATCACCGCCATACTCATCCGTCTCGATTTTGCTGTTGCTGCTTGCACTCTTCTGCTAGGTCAAATCTACTACATTTGGGTGCAAGACAACTGCATGACTTTTCACCATCTTCTTTTACATGTTTCTTCCTTTGTTCCAACCAAGACAGAAAGTGGGGCCTCCTCATCATAAATGTTGTCCAAGTTTATTGGACCGAAGTTGCTTTCGTCAAGCAAATTCACCACTAGCTTTGCATTATGCAATCTTAGCTTCACATTGTAGTGCATGTAGACGGGTTGATCCAATGTCCTAATCTGCAATCTATTCATATTCTTTGGATAGATGAGTGCAAGACAATTCTAGTTCCTTTCACAGCTAAAGGAAGAAGTTGTATGCCTAAAAACTTTGATTGCAATTGTTTTGAGAGGCCTTGCATTCTCTCCAAAATGCACCCACCAATCGGCTATATAGAAAAAAAAAAAAAACCCTTATGTTAATGACTTAATAAGGCATAACAAATAAAACAATTTCTACGATAATATTAAATAAGCATCAGTTTCTTACTCGGAGGTGTTTTGATTCACCGCCAGCTATGTAGGAGTATCTTCGAAGCTGCCTTGGCAAAGTGCATATATTTCCAACCATAAACAATACACCAAATGGCCCAAAACATTAATGTTTTAAATACCGAAATAACAAAATTAAAGACAATTAATTAACTTGTACTAACTTCATTCAAAGCCCTTATTTGCTTATCTAAGTTAGGCTCTAATATATTCATCGTATTTTTTTAGCCCTACATGAACCTCATCATTCTCAACAAATAATTAGGCATATCTAAATCTTGAATTTAGATACTAACCTGCATTACATTAATGAAAACAAAGACTTGAATGATCATACCATAAAAATAACCAAGAACAATGTTCTAAGTATCTATATCACTACAAGTTTCACTGGTGGGGATATGAAAACAATATTGATATTGCCGCTAATATCATTGATAACTAGAAATGCGGGGAGACATTGGAAAAATTGTGGAATTCAGGAGATGCTAAAATACACATATTTGCTTGTTTAGGAATAAAAAAATTGCAAAACGAATACATACATAATAAGTTTCCATTTAATGGTGGCTTAAAAGCATGTGTCGTCGTAAGAAATTAGTCCAACCATCCATCTAAACATCCATTGATATTTCAGAATATCGACAATACATGATATTTCGTCAAAAAATTATCAACAAATGGAATGGAAAGGAAATGAAAGATTGTGGTCTCGATATTGCGCATGTTGCGATAACGATAATATCAAGATATTATCAATATTATCATCGACAAATTGAACACTACATGCAACCATGTGCCCATAAAAATTTTGAAATGGAAAATTTTATAATAAACAGATTTTTTTGTGATATCAATACGTTGGTGATATTATCAAAATATCGCCGATACAATTGTGATACAAGCGACACGTAGAATTCACACAATCGAAAATATTGGCAATACAAGTGACACTTGAAATTTACACAATTGAAAATATTGACAGTACATGGTGAAATCAATATGTTGGCGATACTTATGATACATTGCTGATACCTAGAATTTCTAGTACTACCAGTTGACGCAGGATAACTAATCACTTGCTCTAAAAGCTCGAACTGATAGAGTGTAGTGAATCAATCCCTTTATCTCATAGCCCGTGCCCCACATCCCATGGGTTAGGTCCTCGGCCGAACCCCCCTCGTGGGCCCCACATCACATGGGTTCCGCCTCACACAATCCACCCACCTCACACGGGTGGGGCCTGCCTCAGACGAGCCACCCACCCCGAGTATGCCCCTACATCCCACAAGCCACCCCACTCGAGCTCAGTGTGAAAATGCCTTTGCATTAATCACCCCCGGTGAGGAGCCTCAAACACGAGACCTCCCACTTTGATACCACTTTGACACAGGACAACTAACTACTTGTTCTAAAAGCTCGAACTGATAGAGCATAGCGAATCAATCCCTTTATCTCATAGCCCAAGACCCACATCCCATGGGTTATGTCTTTGGCCGAACCGCCCTCGTGAGCCCCACATCACATGGGTTCCGCCTCACACGGGCCACCAACCCTGAGTGTGCCCTTGCATCCCACAGGCTACCCCACTCGAGCCCAGTGTGAAAATGTCCCTGCATTACCAATGTTATCGGTATCGCTACTAGTGTTATTGGTATCACCGACCTAGAGACAAGGATAGTATCACGGATGTTTCAATAATATCGGGATACTTCGAACAATGACTAAGAACAACAAGTGATAATAACAAAGAGTTTACCTGCCGCATGAAGATCGTGGTGAAGTTGTTTTGCCCAATGTTTGTCGATCATCTTTCATTAATTGGTGTAATGTTTTCAATCATGACGAATGACCATCTTTGCTTTATCCATTGCATTGTTGAGGTTGTCCATGGTAGGTGTCTCATCTAATTCAGTAATATGGATTACCATCATTAGTGGTTCCATCACCTTGAGGATATTTGTAACCTTCTTCCAACATTTGTTGTCCTTGATGGTTGCCTCAACCTCAACTGGTGTTCTCGATGTCTTTTGCCTATATTTTGTGCTGAGCCACTCCTGGGAAGCAAACATCTTGCTCAACTCTCCCTAATGTTGGTACAAACTCTCAAGGGGCTATAAAGTTCGTCGCAAATCTAGTTGCAACATGCCTGACTAGCTCTCTCCCATTTGTGAACCTTCTCATTATGGCAACTAATTGATTGTGGTTGCAAATCACTTGTTTTTCCCTTTCGACCAATACTGCTACTCTCTTCTTCTTTTCACTACCTTCTAATATGGGTTGATGCAATGTGTAGCACACGGTGACCAATATATATATTATATATGGTCTCTTCGCCATCAACATTCTTCTTGTAGACTTATTTATTGCTTTATTGTTGGTCACAATCAACAACACATTTTCTCCAATCTTATCCACCATCTTGTCCATTAGGGCGAAATATGGTTAGCATTTTTTGTTGCATCTGATGCATCGATTGATTTGTGGAACACTGTTCCCAAGTGGCAGTATACCATGAAGTTGATCATGCTACATTTGATTTAGCTAGTCCAGGCATTGCAAATAACCATGCATCCTTTGGTATGCCATATGGGTTTAAAGATAGCCGCTCATGCCTTAAAGTCTCGATACTCTGGTTCTGTCTATTTACCCTTTATATATTTAGTTGTGGATGCCTTAACTCCTTCACATGTTTCCATCACTGCATCGATTACCGCTTGCTAGTACAGGGAGTTGGCAACATTTTGGGATATATTGCCATGTATGAATAGCTTGGCTGCTACCTTACATGCTTCTCAATCGCAGTTCTAGTCCACATTTATTTGATCTTCTTCTATTTTGTCGTCTCTTTTCTAAATAGAATCAGATCACACGAGGGTCTCTTGGGCTCCACCACATCCCATCATCAGCCATGAGGGGAGCACGTGAAGAAGTCTCCCGTCGGCCCCTGAAGACATGCTGTAAATCACTAACCTTTCCCCAGTCGCAACTGCACTTCCACTCTTACTACCTCCGAAACAACGTACAGATCCCTTCCCTCCAAACACGCACCAACAGTCTTCTTCTTCACGAGCAGTGTGCACGCTCACTTCTAGCCATTGTCACCTCCCATTCTGAATCTTCATCGAAATCAACATTCTCATCATCGATGCCCATATAATCAAAAGACCAAACACCTCCTGTCCAGCGACATCAAGAGCATTCTGCTTCTTTTTGTGCACGATAGTTCTTTTCCCCTTCAACTCTCCCAAATTTTGCTGCATCATGTTAATTATCTCTCTTGGCATGCTGTTGTACCCCACGACTTGGCTTTTTTAATGTGTCAAATGTTGTTTAAGTAATGTGATTCCACTAGTTATCACAATAATTACTGTTCATTGCATGCCTAATACCACCCACCCTCTCATAATGTTACCATATCCTTACTTCCTGATTGGGTAGCCATTTTCTTACTAGTAAAGTCTAAATGAAGTTGTAACATGTAAAGTTAAACAAAAGTCTAAAGTGCTCAACTAGTTTAAAGTAAACCCTAAACGAGAATGAATCAAGTGCTTCACCTGCCCAAAATATAAACATATAATCACTTTCATCTGGAAATAAGGGGGGAAGAAAAAAAAGAAGGAAAATACTATCAATAATCCACAATCAACATATGGATATGTACATATACTCATCCTACATCAATTGGAATCATCCACACTCAACATCAATTTTTTACTCATTTTAAAGAAAAAGTCACTATTCATCCAAAAAATAAGAAAAGAAGAAGAAATGCTATCAATAAAATCAAAATCAACACATGAATGTATACATACTTATCCTACATCAACTGGACCCATCCACCGCCAACATGATTTTTTTTAACAAAAAAGATAAAGTTCTTAACCATTTTTCTAAAAACGCACTATTCATCTGAAAAAAAGGAAATGTTATCAATAATCCAAAATCAACACATGGATATGTACATCTACTCATCCTACATCAATTGGAATCATCCACACCCAACATCCCATTAAAAAAAAATTAACCATTTTTCAAAAAATATCATTATTCACCCAATATTATATATATATATATATATATATATATATTGAAAGTGCTATCAATAATCCAAAATCAGTACATGGATACGTACATTTACTTATCCTACATCAATTGCAACCATCCACAACCAACATCAATTTTAAAAATAATTTTTTTAGCCATTTTATAGAAAGAGTCGCTATTCATTGGAAAATAAGAAAAATAAATAATAGAAAATACTATCAATAATCCACAATCGACACATGAATATGTACATCTACTCATCCTACATTAATTGGAACCAATGTTTTTAGTGTCGACAATATCAGCCGATATATCCCACAATATATTGTCTTGCACCTATGTGATATGAAACGCACATATAGTGTCTAAAATTTTACATCTCGTTGGATATATCGCAACATTTCGCATGGTATCATAGATATCATAAAATATCGCAACCAACCATTTACAAAAAATTCTTTGCATCAACGCTATCTATCGATATCGACAGATATCACATGAATGCATGGAAAGTCCAGTTTGAGGGCAGAAAAATTGAAAAGAAAAGCCATCCAAACCCATTTTCTTGATTTCTCTCCACTTTTCAGTAGATCTATTGTGGATTTTGACCCATCGTTGTGAATCCCTTCGGTGAAAAACACCAATTTCAAGTTGGAATCAAAATTGAAGCCAATTTGGGGCTGTTTTCAATCGTGTGACTGTGAGCATTTTGATTTTTTGTCCTTTTTTTTTTTTTTTTTGGCTATAAATCGGAGAGGATGAGTACCAATGATATGTTAGCAAGTATCTTCAATGGTATCATTCTATTATGACTTGGGCATAGTATTGTCGATTTGTGGAACAACAGTACTATGCCCAGCCTCGTCGAGATGGAGATGATGATTTTGAACCACTATGCAACTCTGTGGATTTGAGCCACAACCACACACACTATTCACAATCACAAATATATTTCTAGTTTTCTACTTCTTTTGCTTTTGAATGTATTGCTTGTGTTTCCATACATGTCTTCTTACATTTATAAATTATATGAATTGACTTTGAATACACTTGGATCCATACATAGAAAATCTATTATGTGCACTTGTTTTTTATAATGTTTTGATTTCTAAGTGTGTATTGATGTCTTTTTTAATGATCCCTGAAGTTTCATTGAAAAATTCGACCAATTTCCAATGTTTCCCAACAATAGCGATACAACCAATATATCCCATGCAATAATCGATATGTATTTGTATCCCAAGGGTGTGATACGTTGCATGATAACAATATGGAAAACATTGATTGGAACCATCTATACCCAGTGTTCGCAATATCGATACTATCGGCCGATATATCGGCCGATATTATCGGTATCGCACCCCAGCGAGACGATACTTCGCCGATAACACCCGGAAGATACAAAAAAACCCTAACTCCAGATATCGTGCGATATATCGTCGATATCGTGCGATATCGCGCCGATATCGTGCGATATCGCGCATACAACCCACCCCGATTTAGATATCGCGGTATTTCCGCCTCCATTATTGTCGGAAATCGACAAACAGAGTCACGGACACTCACGGGTGCGTTTGCAGGGATCTCACGAGTCCCACTGTAGCCAACAACCCACAACAATAAAAAACCGATGCCGTGGGTTGCTGAAAATCAAAATTTTTTGAATGAGAGAGAGAGAGAGAGAGAGAGAGAGAGAGAGAGATCGGAGAATACCTGTAGCGGTGATCGGAGGTGGGCCATTCGACCGGTAAGTACCCTGTATCCCCCTTTCTTCCAAAATTTCTTGCTATTTTCTTCATTTTTTCTCTTTCTTCGCCGACTGGAGCGTGCCGGTGCGGATTTCTCGGAGATTCGGCGAGAAATCGGGCCGGATTCGACGAGAGACCTCTTCCGATCACTTCGCTGCGTGAAGGGGAGGGAAATCGCGAGTCCGGGAGGGAAATCGCGAGCCTTCGCTGAGAAAATGGCGAGACCGGCGCGGGAGGGGTGAAACATACCCCGGATTGCGTACGCCGTAACTCAGTACGCTCTTATCGTACTGAGTAAACTCAGTTGGGCCCACCGTGAAAATAAGTGGTTCATCCACACCGTTCATACGTTTTTTCAGCTCATTTCAGGGGTTGAACCCAAAGTTGAAGCATATCCAACTCTCAAGTAGATCATACGACAGGAAACAGTGGGAATAATGATTTCCACCGTTGAAACCTTCCTAGGCCTTACAATGATGTGGATTTGTCATCCAAGCTGTTAATAATATCACAAAGACATGGATGAAGAAAAAAAAAAAAATAAGCTTAATACAAAAATTCTGTGACACTCAAGAATTTTGCAACGGTATAAGTTCAATTCACACTGTTTCATGTGGTGTGGTGCATTTGAGCCATGGATATCCTTCAATTTTGGACCCATATCATAAAATTATCTAATAAAATAGATGGACGGACTGGATAAAATTCATAGGCATGGTGAACCCCACAAATTTTAATGGTGAACGTCACTCTCTCCACTGTTTTCTGTGGTGGGGTCCAGTCGAGCTCTGGATCTGACTCATTTTTTGGTTCACACCCTAAAATGATTTGTTAACATGGATGGACGGTGTGGATAGGAAAAATACATCATGGTGGGACCCACGTAACTTGGTGACCCAACTCCGTAATCCGCTGGAAGCGGATTGCGTACGCCGGATGCATGCGGGACGTGGTGTGGTGGTCAGTGCTCTGTGGGCCCCACCATGATGTATGTGTTTCATCCATTCCGTTATCCATTTTTAAATATCATTTTATTCAATGAACTCAAAAATGAGAGGGATATAAATCTCAGGTGGACCACACCACATGAAAACAATAGTGAATGGATATACCATTTAAATCCTCCTATGGCCCACTATACTGTTTATTTGACATCCAAACTGTTGATTAGGTCATACAGGCCCAGATGAAGAGAAAAAACAAATATCAGCTTGATCCAAAACTTTTTTGACCCCCAAAATGTTTTTAATGGTCTACCCTCATTTAACACTGTTTCCTGTAATGTGGTCCACTTCAGATTTGGATATATCTCATTTTTGGACTTATACCGTAAAATGATCTGTAAAAACAGATGGATGGCATGGATGAAACACATACATCATGGTGTGACCCACATAGCACCGCCACCAGCGGACGCGGATTGCGTCCTACCCCCGCCTGGACGGTAATCCGTCCGGGCAGGGCTCTGTGGAGCCCACCGTGATGTAACTGTTTCATCCTGCCGTCCAACGATTTTTTCAGAAAATTTTAATACGTGAACCAAAAAATGAGGCAGGTTCAGGGCTTGAGTGGACCACAAAGTGGGGATTGAACGTCCACCATTAAAAGCTTCTTTGGGGCCAGAGAAGTTTCGGATCAAGCTGATATTTGTGTTTTAAGTTCATCCACGTCTACGTAACCTTATGAATAGGTTTTATGGTTTAAAAAAACATCACGTGAGCCCTTAGAAATGTTTCAACGGTGGTGTCATATCCCGTGGGCCCTTGAAATGTTTCAACGGTGGTGTCATATCACGTGGGCCCTTAGAAATGTTTCAACGGTGGGTGTCATATCACGTGGGCCCTTAGAAATGTTTCAACGGTGGATATCATTATCCCTGTTGTTTCCTGTGGTATGGTACACTTGATCTTTAGATATGATTCAATTTTTGGCTCAACCCTTAAATTAGATGGAAAATGAATGGACGGTGTGGATAGATCACTACGTCAAGGTGGGCCCAACCCACAGAACTGCCCTTTTGGGCTAGAGACGGTAGGGGTGGACGCAATATGCGTCCGTGCTCCTTGACGGGATTGACTACTACTACTCCCCCTGGCACCAGCCAATGGCTGTGGTCAGTGCTCCGTGGGACCCACCATGATGTATGTGTTTCATCCATGCCGTCCATCTATTATTACGGATTATTTTACAGTATGAGACCAAAAATGAGTTATATCCAATCTTAAGTGGACCACATTACATGAACAGTGTTGAATGAGCGTCGACCATTAAAAACATTATGTGGCCATAAAAGTTTCAGATCAAGATGATTTTTGTTTTTTCCCTTCATCTGGACCTCTATGACCTAATCAACATATTAGATGTAAAATAAACAGTACAGTGGGCCTTAGGAGGATTTTAATGATAGATATCCAACCACTATTGCTTTCATGTGGTGTGGTCCACCTGAGATTTATATACCTCTCATTTTTGGGACCAAGCCATAAAATGATCTGTAAAAATGTGTGAACGGAATGGATGAAACACGTACATCATTGTGGGGCCCACAGATCACCGACCACCAGCCCCGGGGCTGGTGTCAGGGGGAGTAGCCAACCCGTTTCCATGCTCCTTGAGCTCCAGTTGCACGGACGGTTCAAAGGAGATCAAAGTTACGTGGGCCCAAAGTGATGTATTTATTATATGTACACCGTTCATCTATTTTTGGAGATCATATTAGAGCATTATCCAACAAATGAATCATATCCAAATATCAGCTGGACCACACCACAGATGGCAGCGAAACACCGTTAAACAATTTAATTGGCCTTCGTGTAAGATCAGTTGGCCCAAAATGATAAAACATCACTTAGAAAAATGTACCGGAGTAATCTCGACTTAGTGGAGGATAATTTTCTAACCCTTCTCCATATGAAAAGACATTTTAAATAAAGTCACGGTGGCCCACACATGAACTTATGGTTGACATTCCATTCACACTATTCCATATGATATGGTGCATTTGAGTGGTAAATGTAACTGATTTTTTACCTCAAGACCTGATAGTGAATATAAATATGATGAATGGAGTGAGTTTTACACTTAAAATATGGTGGCCCACATTGACTTGTGTTGTAGAGAACTCTACATACACTCTCCCTCTCTCTCTCATCTTCTCTCTCTCTCTCTCTCTCTCTCTCTCTCTCTCTCTCTCTCTCTCTCTCTCTCTCTCTCTCTCTCTCATCCCCTCTTTGTTCAATGTTTTTCACAATAATAAGGGTTTCATGGTAGACATTCAATTCACATTGTTTGCCTTCGTGTGGTCCACATGATTTTTTAGTAAGCTTCATTTTTTGGATAAAGACTTATATAATATTATTTTACAGAGAAAATATGTCAGGAGGAAGAGGAGGTAGGCAACCTGATATAGGGTGGAGGTACGGTCAGCCCATTCCCGATAATCGATTCGGGAGTATTTAATTTATGCGGCCATGTATCGAGGAGTGGTGGAGTAACCCGCTTAAAGGAGCATTTAGCGGGAGGGTATCGCAATGTTGTGGATTGCCCAAAGTGTCCACAAGATGTGCGAGAACAGATGAGGAGCATATTGAAAAAAAATGTGAAGACAAAAGATGAACGACATGCACGGGAGAGGGAGATTAGGGAGGAGTTGGGGCGACCACCATATGCAGGTGAGGATGATGTAGTGGATCTCGAAGATGATGATGATGATCCCGAATACAGCCGCGCAATGCAAGAGTCCATACGGGATCGATGGGAGAGGGATCAAGATAGGAGGTGGAATACAAGTAGGCCTCGATTTGAGGGGTCTATCCATGAGCGTGGTGGGGGGAGTGGAGCAGGGGGGAGTGGAGCAGGGGAGAGTGCTAGGGGTGGATCAGGGGAGGGGAAGTAGGCGAGGAGGAATATGGGGCATGGGCAGGAGTAGCAGCATGCGGGTGCCGGATCTACCTTCGGATCCGAGGATGTACAAAGAGGTGGGAGGGACACAAAAGAAAATAAAGGAGATGTTTAGTGGAGGGGATGTGAGGAAAAAAGTTGGAAAATTTATAGCAAAATTTTTTATATACGGTCAAATCCCCGCAAATGCCGCAGCAAGCCCGCACTTCAAAAATATGATAAGTGAAGTGCAGCGTGGGGGAGAGGGTGTGCAGCCGCCTACACCCGCACAGATCATGGGAAAATACTTGGATGATGAACATGCAGAAATGAAGACATACGTTGATTCGTATCGGCAGTCATGGGAGATGTACGGCTGTACCGTCATGTGTGATGGTTGGACCGGACCGACGAAGATGTCGATTATAAATTTTATGGTTTATTCCAGGGGACGGGCGGTGTTCCTAAAGAGTATAGATGCGAGTAGTAAGATCAAAGATCATAACTACATTTACAAACTAATGCACAACATCATGCAAGATGTTGGGAGGAAAAATATTGTGCAGTTTGTTACGGATAATGGGAGTGCATTTGTTAAGGCGGGGAAAGATATTCAGAGCAAGTATCATATGTATTGGACCCCCTGCGCAGCCCATTGCATCGATCTCATGCTGGAGGGGATCGGGGATAGGCCGTCGGTGAAGACTGTAATTACTGATGCACGACTCATCACAAACTTTGTATACAACCACGGCTGGTTATTAGCCGCAATGCGCGAGAGGTGTGGTGGGGATATAGTGCGCCCCGGAGCGACGCGATTCGCCACAAATTATATCGCCTTAAGTAGCCTTCTCAAACACAAACAAGGGTTACGAGAGCTTTTCGCCTCTCATGATTACGTAGAATGGAAAAGGAGGTTGACGAAAGTAACCTATAGAATTGAGGAGCTGGTGCTGGGAAAGACATTTTGGGATAAAGTGCGTGGTGTTGTGGGTATTCTAGAGCCCATTTATGTGGTGTTGAGGATGGTGGACAATGAGACAAATCCGTCGATGGGGTCGTTGTATCCGTCTATACAACTAATGAAAGATGCCATTATGATTAAAGCTCCCAATGCATATATGGGTGCATGCAATAATAGACGACCGTTGGGAAAGGACGCTTTCTCCCCACTACATCAGGCTGGTAAGTACCTAAATGGATTTATTTTTTTCCATATGCAATAATAAGCGAGAGTTGTACTAATGTGTATATGTTGGTTTTCAGCATATTTCCTAAATCCCAAATACCACTACAGCCGGAACCTCTTCGAAGATAATTCATTAAAGAGGGCTGTGCATGAGGTGTACGATCACTTATTCCCCGATTGTCCGGGGAAAGATACCTTTGGTAGTGAGGTAAATATGTTCCGCACTTACATTATCATTATCTTCATCTCGATTATTAAATACTTATTCTAGTTGTTATACGCTATCAACAGATTGTTAAATTCCGCGACGCAGTTGGGATGTTTGGGTGTCACCCTGCGGTGAAGTCAAGGAATGCCATGATGCCATGTGAGTCACTGTAGTAAACTTAACATTTATATTATTTTGAAAATTTTAGGATAATGAAAGAATCTTATGATACGCAGGCGAATGGTGGTCCATGTATGGGACTGACTGTGAGGTTTTACAACGATTGGCTGTCCGTGTACTTGCACAGACGGTGTCCTCGTCACCCTGTGAAAGGAATTGGAGTACATTCTCCCTCATACATACAAATAAACGTAACAGAATAGGGTATGAGAGGCTTCAGAAGCTAGTGTATTGTCACTACAATATGAAGTTACGAGAGAGGTTGCTCCGCTCGGAAGGAAGAAGAAAAGCACAGGAAGACCCACTAGACCTGATGACGGTCGGACAGCATGCATATGCTGAGGATGCGGAGGATGACATAGTTTACCAGTGGGTTAGGTCGGATGACTTAGATACCTCGGATGGGCGTCAGAGCCACATATTGCGGCAGAAGCAGAGACACAAGGGATTGATGTTGACAAACATGTGGAGCAACAGAGGTCTCCTGATAAGGCATTCGACCCATTAACGAGGAGTCCGGAGGGCAGCCCGCGGCATTCACTATCACGAGGGACACGTGGTGGGGAAACATTGTCTGACACCGAGACTCAGTCAAAGAGTGATGCGGGAAATGAGTCCGGTGATGATGGTGGCGGCGATAAGGGTGACGATGACTCTGATGACAGTAAGGATGATGATGATGATGATGATGATGATGATGATGATGATGATGTGATGATGGTGGTGACGCGGGTGGGAGTCAGGATAAGAGGCCTCTTAGCCCTTTTACCGGGGAGGAGAATTTCGATCATTCCACGCAGGACGCTGACCATGGTTCTCGTCCAGGAGAACCACGACCTCGTCTTGTTTACAATAAGACATACACGCGTCAAAAGCTACTGCAGAAAAAGAAGACTCATAAACTTTCTGATTTTGAGGAAGAGCTGCTGGCAAAATGTGAGGGACACAAGCGTTCGTGGCAGGCGAGGTGGCTCCAGATTTGGATCACGGACGAGGGAGGGGAGCTCGAGCTACAGGCCACAACATGAATCTGGATCACAAACACTGGAGAGTAGCTCGAGTTCTGTGCCACAGCATGGGCATGGATATGGACCTAGTGGATATGCGACGAGTGACTCCAGCAGTTACGGCACATCATTTTTCAACCCTGGTCAAGAGTTCACTTCTGCATATGGGCAAGGATATGAGCAGCAGTATGGATATGGCCAACAATATGGATACCAAGGAGCTTCATATCTGCCCTTTCCAGATCCATATCAGTTACAGACTGTGACGATTACGCAGTACCCACGAATGGGCGTATTATTTCAGTTCGGAGAGGATGAGTACCAGCGTTATGTCAGGGAGTATCTTAACTGGTACCACTCTTCTATGACCTGGGTACAATATTGTGGATTAGTGGAGCAGCGGTACTATGCCCAGCCACGTCGAGATGGAGATGATGATTATGAGCCACCACGCAACTCTATGTGGGTCTAGACCACAACTAGTCCTCATCAAAGAAATGTATATTTATCAGATTTTACTTCTTCAGTTCTTATTTTGTTTTTCAATGAATTGGTTGTGTTTTCATACATGACTATGTATATTTATAAATATCATGCATTCAATTTAAATATAGTTGCATTAGTTCAGTTAAACATCGCATAACTTAGGACCCTATACAAAGGAAATTTATTATGTGCATCTTTTTTTTGAGATGTTATGATTTAAAAGTGTGTATTAAGGGCCTTTTTAACAATCCCCAAAGTTTCATTAAAAAATTCAACCATTTTCCCAATGTTTCCCCATGTTTCCCAAAAAGTGCGATAAACTATGCGATACAAACGATATATCCCGTGCGATAACCGATACGTATCTGTATCCCAAGGGTGCGATACATTGTGCGATACCGATATTTCGAACACTGTCTACACCCAACGCCAATGAATACACACACACACACACACAATTTTTTTTAGAAAAAGTCATTATTCATCCGAAAATAAGAAAAATAAAAATAGAAAATGCCATTAATAATCCAAAATCAACACATGGATATTTATATCTACTCATCCTACATCAATTGGATCCATTCACACTCAACATATAAAATAAAATATAATAATAATAATTGAATTATTGGCATTTTTAAATAATAAACAACAATTTAAGAAAAAAATATATATATACTACCAAGATGTGGTTGATTTGATGATTGAATCTTCATACAATTCAATTCCAACAAGGAAAAAAAAAAAAAAAGGCTCATACATGCCTATTTTTTTGAATTTTCCCAAAATGGCCCACGGAGCTTTGATTTCCCCAAATTGCTTAAATGTTCCAATCCAAAATAACTAGTCAATGAAGGTTGAAATTGCATAGAAAGAATTTAAGAACATGTAGGAATCAAAAGAAGTGAAAAAAAATGGAGAAATTGTGATTTTTATAGAAAAAAGGTGACCGTTTTTCAACCATTACAATCGCTGTCGACCTTTACTGGGGTAACTTATGGCCACCAATACAGCACACCTTGATTAGATGGGATTATATCTCATAACTTAGCAGCAGTATAATATATGTCTTATCCATTTCATATGACTATTAAAGAGAAATTAGAAATTTTCTTTTAATTTGAAATACAAGAAAGCCAATGGAATACTGCATATTTTACTCTTGAAAGAATTTTGAAATATATCTCAGAGCTATGAAAGATTCAAGTATTAGGAACTGTCTTCCCCTTGGAATTGGCATAGTGAACTCTGCATAATCATGTTTTCCTTATCTATGGGAAGCTAAGCTAGTTTCTCCAAATATGGAAATTCACCTCCTAAGTCAGGCGCAAGGTTTCTGGAATTTGCAGAACAGTTATCAGGCATTTCCCTTATTGGGGAAATGGTTTCATTTCTGCTCAAGTGTTCCTCTATTCTCTTGGAGGTTTTGCCAGCCACAAGGCATCTTTTGATGAGATTTGTTAGCCCAAACTCCTTCCTACATGCACCTTTATAAGCAACACACCTGACAACCTGGCATGTGGGACATCTGAGCTGTGCATAAGGTGGCCCAACAGTGAAGATGGCCATACACAAAAATCTCCAGTTTACTCATCAGATGGTGGGACACAAGTTTATCAGAATAATGGACAGTTAACCTTATGCACCATTCAGATATTCTTCACGCTTGCCATGTGGTCACGTTTGTAGCATGTGGATAGGGTATATGCCCAACAAATGAGATCTTTTCTCTACCGAGGAATGATCATATACAACAATGGTTCCAAAATCTCTATCATGTCGGCCGACACAAGTGTGTTGCATTTGTGTCGGCCAATGCCAATACTTGATTGGGGGTGAAATGGTCTGACCCAAAATTTGTTGTCCGTATCATCCTGTGTTGGCTGACAAAGGCTGTATTGCTACTGATACGCCCACTTTGTATCGGTTGTAGGCCAATATGCATAGAAAGGTCCATCTGTATCAGCCAATGCCAATACATGAATTGGGGGTGAAATGGTCTGACCCAAAACTTGGTGGCTGTATTGTCCTGCATAGGCTGACACAGGCTGTATAGCTACTGATATTCTCACAACTATCATTTTCCAATTTTTGTTTTCTGATTTTTCTCCTCTCCATTTCAAACTTGGAGGAAATGTAGAAACCATTTTCAACTAGATCTATTTTTAGTTTGAAGATCAAAACACAAGATTTGAGCAATATTCGGCAAATCAAAGCAAAGTGCACCATTTAGGTAGTTAAATAATTATATTTATGAACCTATGTGTATATGTATTAAGTTTAATGCACTCTAAATTCCAGGTAGTGAGTGTATGGTGAAAATGGAAAATGGTTTGGAGTGCATGAAGATCCCAATTGCTGGATGATATGGTGATAGTATTTGCCTAATTGGTAGTAATGATGCTCAAGTCGATATAATCTATACTCCATAGTCTATAGTTTATACATCAACTGATGAAAATAATGGTTGATAAATTTACCAGTATCATAAAAATTTCGAAGTCAAAAGGTCAGCTAAATTCTCAGCGCCCTACATTTTTTGTTTGAAATGTGTGATACAGATTGCTTTTTCTACCAACCCGAAATTATAATTCGATGCTCGTAGTTGTTGATTAAGTTGTAATACAAATTTACATTTTGAATGTAGACATTTATACTTTGGTTTATGCAACATACATATCATATAATGCTATGCATGCTGGATATATAATAATAACATTCATCATTTGATATATAAATTACAACAATAATTTGTATGTAAAACCAACATTGCATATGTTTAGAGTATGTACTGGAGCAACCACATGATTGAACCCCTAGCATAAAATGTATTGGAGGAAGCAGCATACAATGTACCAGTTCCAGTACTGCTTACAGGAGTGACCTGTGAGACCTAGTTAAACTTGGCTAGTCATACATCATTTTTACTAAAGCATGGTCAATACACCATTCAATACAAGTCCAAAACACAGAAAAGTATAGATTCTTGTGTTTCCCATTTACTCCCTTTTTTTTATATATAAAAAATAATAATTAAAAAAAAAAATTCTGTTTTGTAATTTTTTTGGTCTAAAAAGGGACCAACATAGGGCCATATAGGTCTGATATGGCCCATATCGTAATATGCCCCCGAAATGAATATTCAAAACCTGTTGTATACAACCATCACATGCTAAGTTAACATGCTACATCAAATCCGAGCAAAAGATTGGACCACCACAAAGATCTCCTTGCGTGAAAATCAAACTGGTCCACTAATCAGGTGCGCCACACTGTGAAAGTCAACAGACAACCGATGATCTGACCCCAACGTACAGGTGTGGTCCACCTGATTTGGGGACCACCCGCACTCTAGGTTATCTTCATGGTGGGGCCACCTTTTTCGCAATAAGATGCCCTACACACATTGGTGAGTAAAAAGGTGTAGTGTGCTAACTTACAATGCTATGTGCTGTACATTTTATCTAGCCAATACCTATTCTCCTGTCATCTAATTGGGCTACTCATTAGGAGAATCCGATCTGATGACTCCATGTAGTAAGCTATTTTTTGGATTCTAACATTTGCTACTTTCAGAAAATCAAGGGTGTTCATCTGTAAAATAAGGAATCTAAGAACTGCTATCAAATATGTTAGAGATAAAAAATTGCTTCTTTTGAACTTTTGTTTTTATCTTCAGATAGTACTGCATACCATCAATCTTTGAAAAAAAAAGAAGTAAAAAAGCAGCACCTACCATTTGTAAGCAATTGCTATCTGACTTCCCAAACGGACTTGCAACACTAGTTCGATTATTCTTCGTAAGCTTGAAGAAACTATCATTGGCAGTAATGTTAACAGCAATGAAAATGGCCATGACATCAAAGTTGATTTGATCAATATTTGCTCTTAATTTCAGAATCCAGGTGCGTGCTTGTATACACGAATGTCAACCATGCTCTCATGTGATGGTTCTCATCAGCATACGAGGAGACTTTGCCCCTGCGCATAGTGTGTTTGCATTGTTGTAAGTTCTTCTTATTATTATTTTGTTTGGCAACATATAACACCTGCAGTTGACTTTCACACCTTTTCTCTATTGCATCCATACACGTATGACGTACCTATGCATGCATATATTCACACATGCACATGGGTGCTCCCAGATCTACTAGTGTTACATGCACCCTTATGTACACATACACATGGGTAGGTGAGGGTGGGGGTCTGGGTGGGTGTGGCTATGCACTACATGAATCCTATTCTTCCATTCTAGTCTATTGAGGGCCATAACTTCAGTTGGACCATAGGTCATTAATTCTTTTCTTACTACGACTGTCCATGTCCTTTTGGGCCTTTCCCTTCCCCCTTTAGAGCTTTCAACTTGTACCAACTCACTCCCAACTGGCGTGGTTCTTGGTCTTCATTGCACATGATCAAACCATCTAAGTATGCTTTCCCTCATCTATTACCTGTTAGTACTACTAAGTTCCCTTGAAGGCATTCATTTCTAATTCTATACTTCCTCGTTTTGCCACTCATCCATTTCAACATCCTTATTTCAGCTATACTCATCCTATGAATATGTTGTTCCTTAACTGCTCAACATTTTGTCCCATAAAGCATGGATAGTCTTATAGCTATCCTATAAATTTTTCCTTTCCGTTTGAGTGGTACAAGATGATCGCGTAAAACTCCAAAGGAACATCTCTGTTTCTTCCACCCAACTTGAATTCTTCGGCCAACATCATTCTCAATCTCTCCACTCTCATGAATTATTGGCCTAAGGTATCATTACTCAAAAGTGGTCATTTTGGGACTTCTAGGTCCACAATCTTAGCTAATTCCTCGTGTTCATTCCTATTGTTAGTAAAATTGCACTCCATATACTTTATCTCAATCTAACTAATTTTAAATCCTTTAAATTCTAAAGCACCTCTCCACAAATCTAGCTTTATGTTGATGCATCAATAAAAACTATGTCATTTGTAAACAACATACACCATGGGATCTCTTCCTACAAATGCCTTGTTAACTCGTTCATAATAATGATCAGGAAGCTTAAAGATATTGCGTCGGCTTTTCGGCTAAAGATGGCCTGGGATCTCAGAATTTCTTCGAACAAGAGCCTATGGAGCTCGTTCATGATCGCTAAATACAGTTGCGACCTATCTCCTTCCGCCCTCTTAGGTCCTACGAGCTTCGGATCCCCATTATGGAAGTGAATTCATGGATTCATCCCGGTCGCGGAGTCTTACGTTCAGTGGTACCTAGGTGATGGTAAATGCAGATTTTGGCTAGACAACTGGTCAGGGCTTGGTCCCCTACAACGTTTAGCCTCAGCCCCAGTCCCTCCCAACCTTCTTCAGCTTTACACTTGTCAAGTGTGGGTCCTAACGGCCCCCTCCCACCGTCAGAGGTGTTCAATTTCCTTCCTCAACAGGTCATCAATTTTATTTTTCAGCAGGGTTTCTGCCTATCGGAAGCGACCGACTCCCCACTCTGGCCGTTCATGGCGTCCGGGGTGTTCTTTATTGCTGCGGCATGGGAGAAATGCCGATTGCCTTTAACTGCTAGAAGCTGGGCCCGGGGGGTGTGGCATGGCAAGCTCCCGCCAAGGATCTCTTTGTTCACCTGGAGGGTATTAACGAATGCGATTGCAGTGGATGAGGCGGTCCAACGCCGTGGCATCAGTATGGCGTCTAAATGCGTATGTTGTGTTACCGGTCCTGAACAAAGTCATGAGACAGAGTCCATTTCTCATTTATTCCTGTCTAGTAGTATTGCAGTGGCCATTTGGTTGTTCTTCGGTCGACTTTTTGGTGTACATATTCTGGAATCGGTGTCGGTGGAGGCTAGGATGGCGCAGTGGTGGTCTGCGGCTGCGTCAAGTTCGTCGCGTTCTGCTAATCATACAGTCGCCCCAAATGTTACTTTATGGTGCATTTGGAAATGCAGGAATGCTGCAGTCTTTGACGGCACCCCAACGTCGATTGCCACGATCATAGCTAGAGTGAAATGGTGGCTGAGCACTATTAATGGCGGTAATGACGAGTCAAATTCTGCGACCTCCTACAGCGTCCCGAGTCAGGCCGCTAGTTCGGCGGCTTCTGCGACTGGCAGCCATAGGAGGAGATCGCCTACTTTCTTGGTGGTCAAATGGTCGAGACCGCAGGATGGTTGGGTGAAAATCAATGTCGACGGATCGTCGCTTGGCAATCCAGGGAACTCGGGTGGGGGTGCGGTATGCAGAGATGAGAATGGGGTTTTTCTATTCGCATTTTCTTCAGGCTATGGTCTGGGCTCGAATGTGAATGCGGAGCTGAGAGCGATTCTAGATGGCATGGAAATGTGTATAGGCAGGGGCTTCCAAAATGTGATCGTCGAATCAGACTCAAATCTAGTGATCAGTTTCCTTACTCTTTCCGCAACCCCCGGGTGGAAATGGGGATATTGGATCCAGAGGATCAATTGCATTAGGAGAATCGGTAATTTCCGCTTCGCTCACATATACAGGGAAGGGAATGCTGTGGCAGACCAGATGGCGTGATTAGGTAGTACAGATCAAGGTAGCAGGCTGTTTCTTCGGCAATCAACCCTCCCGGTCAAGGTTAGAGGTCTTTTATTCTTAGACAAAGTGGGTCTCAGAGATATTCGGAAAAAAACTTGAGCCGAGAGGAACCGTGGCTAAGTTTTTTTTTTTTTTCTGCTGGGATCTCTTTTTTTCGTCTGTATAATGCTCTCTTTTTCTCCTGGGTTCTTTATGATAGGCGTCCCCCTGGTTCTTTTTTTCCAAGGGACGCCCGAATGTAATTGGCCTTTCTGTTTAATGAAATTCCCCCTTAAAAAAAAAAAAAGGGATGACTTTCAAAAAAAAAAAAAAAACACTCGTTCATAATAATGCAAAGAGGTATCGGTTCAATGCCAACCCTGGTGCAAGTCTATAGTAATTAAGAGCTCACCAGTGGTCCTCATATTTGTTACCGCTCCCTCATACATATCCTTAATCATGTCAGCATATCCTCTTGAAACTCCTTTCCTAACATCCACCAGATTAACTCTCTAGGGACCCAATCATATGCTTTCTCTAAGTCAATAAAGACCATGTGGAAATCCTTCCTCCTCTCCCTATATTCTCCATCAATTGTCTAAGTTGGAAAATAAGGTCAAAACCTCCCGGGCATGAAACCAAGTTGATTTTCTAACATATTCATTTCAGGCGTTAGTCTTTGTGCAATCACTCTCTCTAAAGTTTCACAGTACAACTCATAATCCCATGATCGTTAGTGCAGCTCTGTATGTCTCCTTATTCTTGTAAATAGGTACGACGGTACTTTTCCTCCATTCGTTTGGCTTCTTTTTTTTTTTTTTTTTTTTCAATCTTAAAATCACGTTAAACAACTTTTGGACCAAAATAACCGTGTTTCTCCCATGCACTTGCCAACCTTTATTGGTATACCATCTAGTCCTTGGGCCTTTCCTATTTTCATCTTTCTCAAAGCTTCTTTCACTTTGGATATCCTAATTTTATACAAATATCTGTTTCTAACGTCATTTAAATTTATGGTTCCTTCTTTCCCTATGCTCGAGTGGTTGTCATTTAGTAAGTTCTAAAATAGCTTCTCCACCGTTCATTGATCTCACTATCCTTTACTAGCGCTCTTAAATATTAATGCATTTAACATGATCTAGGTCCCTACCCTTCCTCTCTCTCATTTTTGTAAGTTAAAAGACATTTTTCTTACCTTCTCTCGGCCCCAATCTATTGTAAAGATCATCATAAGCTTTAAGTTTAGCCTCGCTTACTACTTTCTTAGCAATCTTTTTGGCATTTCTATATTGTTTAAAATTTTCATCGTTTTTAGTCCACCATGAGTCTTTGAAGCACGAATGTTTCTCGTGAATATCTTTTACATCATCATTCCATCACCATTTCCTTTTATAATGAGCTTTTCCCTCTAGTCACTTCTAAAACATCTTTTGTCACTTTCTTAATGGAGTCAACATTCTCATTCCACATGATATTTACTTCTTCCTTGACATTCAATTTTCCTTCTAAAATCAATTTATTTTTAAATAATAATGTTTTCTCTCCATTTAATTCTACCACCTAGTTTGTGGACACCTACTACATTCCCTCTCTCTCTCTCTCTCTCTCTCTCTCTCTCTCTCTCTCTCTTAAATGTAATTATCTAACCATTAACCAGGTGTAACGGTGTCCACCGTTACCGATACGGATACTGCTCGTATCGGCCGATACGGTGTGTGTAATGTTGCAAAAAAATTTTGGTAAAAAAATTATGGAAAAATATCCATTAAATCTGGAATATTCTAAATATTCCATATATGCATTCATTTATAATTTGGAACATGTTTATGGTGGTGTAACGGTCCACTCTTTGGTGAGAAGTTGTATCGGACTGCCTGATGAATTTATGAACCTGACAACCTAGTATTGGCAATAGATCTTTTATATTTAATTATCTAATTATATAATATCAATATGAATTAATTAGAATGAATCTAATACCAAAATATCTCATATTTGTAGGTATTGGTGTATTACATATCTTGTGACTTGTGTACATTTTATTTCAACATACAATCTAGGGACTTTTATGTCCAATTATGTAATTCATATATCTATCAAATTAATATAAATTTTCCTAATAAATCTTAAGAAAAAATTTGAAACTATATTCAAGTAAATAGTGTTGTCGATTTAAAGATGATTTGGTGGACTATTTGTTGCCCCAAATCAACTTTATATTCATGCAATCTATTAACACTTATCTCACTAATGGATTGGTGGATATTTATTGAACAGTGAAGAATGAAAAATATCAAATGTATAGAGAATGCTAGTGTATTGTATTGTGTATTGTGTATTGTGTGTGGTTAGTGGGCCATTTTAGTGTAAGTGCATGTGCACACTTCCCTATTCTCCTGCGGTGTACTATATGCTTTATCATAATAAAATATTATGTGTTAGGGCAAGCAAGCTCTACACATTATCTCTCACAAACTCTCCTCCTCCTCTCTTAGTATTCTCATCTCTTCTTCACATTATCCTCATCAAATCATTCTTACTTGGTATTAGAGCAAAGATCCAGGCATTCCGCATCCAACAGGTTGAGAGGCGACACGTCACCTTGTTGACGTCAGCGTTGTACAGACGCATGGACTCCGTTTGAGCTAAAAGTTTAGGGGTTTGATAGATCTTGATTTTAGAAGATTTGTCATGATTTTTTCAGAATTTATTGGACCTCATTTCATGGTATTTTGGGCGAAATAGAGAATTTGAAAATCGGTCCCAGATTTCATTTTTCTTCGATCTACCTCAAATCGGTAAGCTTTTCTTTGGTTTCTTTGCTCAAGATGGACCGAAATCTTCCTCCCAAGCTATCCATGGTGGATTTGTTTTACTTAAGATCAATGTTTGAGAGGTTTTTAACCTCAAACGGGCGTGCGGCTGGGCCGTTTTTCACTCGGTCAGGCCCTTTTTGACTGCGTTTCATGGTATTTTGGATGATTGATATTTGTTTGGGGTTTATCTCTTGTTATCTTGAAGGATTGAGTGAGATAGAGTTGTTTGAATCAATCTTTCTTGGCATAGGGGGTCTCTTGGCATAGGTTTATTTCTCTTGGACTCTACTATGGCTGACAAAGGGCCATCATCTCTTGGCATAGGGTCTCTTGAATCCAACCCCTTGCAGATTACCTCCATTAAGTTGAATGGTGACAACTATCTTCAATGGGCACAATCTGTAAAAGTATTTTTAGGAGCTCGTGATAAGTTGTCGTATATTTTGGATGATCCCCCAAGCTCTACAGATGTTACCTACAAGTCTTGGACAAAAGAGAATTATCAAGTTATTGCATGGTTGTTGAATAACATGGATTCCTCGATTAGCCACTCGGTGATGTTTTTTTCCTCGGCTAAAGGCATTTGGGATACGCTTCATGATATGTTCTCGGAATCTCAGAATTTTTCACGGGTATTCTAGCTTATTCAAGAAATTGGTCGGTTTCAACAAAACTCCTGATCCTTAAAAGACTACTATTCGACGCTTCGGGGTATGTGGGATGAGTTAGATATGTATCAGCCTATTCTTTCCAAATGTAAAGAGGATCATGAACATGCTCATAAGCAACGGGGGGATACTCGTATCATGCAGTTCCTTGCTGGGTTGAGTTCTGATTATCTTCACGTTCGTGATCAGGTTGTTATGCAGGATACTCCTCCCCTATTGATGACAGTCTATGCCATGTGTCAGCGTGCTATGGTCTCTACTCTTCCTTCTCATTCATTTGTGCCACCCGAGCGTTCGGCACATCTTGCTGGCGATCAGTCCTCTCTTGGTCCTCGGGTACCATCCTTGAGCTCAGGGCGCATTTCTGGTTTTGGTGGTCGTGGTAGAGGCCGCGAGGGAGATTGCAGTCGTGGCGGCCGTAGTTTTCGTGGTCGTGGTGGACGTGGACGAGGACGTGATGGTTCCCGCATTTGTTCACATTGCGGTGGAACTAATCACTGTTGATTATTGCTGGCAGCTACATGGTCGTCCTACGTATGCTGCTGCTTCTGTTGCTTCCACTATTGCTTCTGAGACAGTCTTCCACCCCGACAGCTGAGTAGTCTACTTCAGGGGAGTCTCTTATCATTTCTCGGGCGGCATATGATGCCCTTATACGGCTTCACATTCTGGATATTCCTGAGCCTTCTCACGCAGCTTCGGCCCAGTCAGGTATTGCCCTTCTTGCGTCATCTTCTCCTACCTCCCGGGTCATCGACTCTGGAGCTTCCTCTCATATGACTGGTAAGTTGCAATTCTTTTCTTCTTATTCTCTTTCTTCTCCCACTCAGTATGTCACAGTTGCAGATGGAAGCCAATCTCTCATCTGTGGGATTGGTTCCATCCCTCTCTTCTTCCTTGTCTTTGTCCTCCGTATTGCATGTGCCTCGTTTTCCATTAAACTTATTGTCTGTTAGCTCTCTTACTAAATCACTCAATTGTTCCATCACATTCTTTCCTTCTTATTGTTTGTTTCAGGACCTACAGACGAAGAGAGTGATTGGTGGGGGCATGAGCAAAGAGGCGTTTATCTTCTCGATGATACACCTGTTGCCGCTTTTAGTACCCTTTCTCTAGATCGAGAGTCCATGACACGGTGGCATTGCCGCTTAGGCCACCCATCCATTGCTAGATTGAGACTTTTGTTTCCCTCCTTATCTGTCACTAAACCATTATGCTGTGATATTTGTGAATTGTCTAAACATCATCGTGCTACGTTTCCTCCTAGCTCTTCTGGGAGGAAATCTCAACCTTTTTTTCTGGTTCACTCGGATGTCTGGGGACCAGCTCCGATTACCTCGACTTTTGGATTTAGATATTTTGTTACCTTTATTGATGATTATTCCCGCATGACTTGGATTTATCTTTTGAAATCTAAAAGTGAAGTGTTTGATGCGTTTAAAGTGTTTTATCATGAAGTGTGCACTCAATTTCATTATTCCATCAAATCCCTTCATTCTGATAATGGGGGAGAATACATGTCTAATGCCTTTCTGTCCTTCTTGCAGGAACGTGGTATTTTGTCTATAGGACGTCATGTGCTCGCACTCAACAAAATGGTATTGCAAAACGAAAGAATCGTCATCTTCTTGAAGTTGCTCGCACCCTTCTGCTTGGTATGCATCTACCCAAACATTTTTAGGGTGATGCTCTTTTAACTGCTACTTTTCTTATTAATCGTATACCCTCACGTATTCTGTCTTACAAATCTTCATTTACTATCTTGTATCCTCATGATAATCCATTTCCTCTACCACCTAAAGTTTTTGGTTGTACATGCTTTGTTCAAATTTTGGATGGGAGTAATGATAAACTTAGACCCAGGGCGATTAAATGTCTCTTTATAGGGTATACTCGGAGTCAGAAAGGGTATAAATGCTTTGACCCATTGACTCGTAAGAAATGTCTCTACCGATGTCACCTTCTTTGAAGATCTTTTTTCTCCTCTCCAGGCCGATCCCTCTGTGATCATCTTGCGAGTCAAGGAGAGTGACTCTTATCCTCTTTCCATTAGTGATCATGGGAAAACTCCTCTCCCCTCTATTCAGCATCCTGTTGGTGATATGGGTGAGCCTAAGCATCTGCGGGTGTATCATCGTCGAGATAAATCTTCACAAGCTCAGCCATCCACTCTTCCGCTCACTTTGGATGTTGGTTCAGGTGACTCTCCTAACTCGAGTTTAGATCTTCCCATCGCCTTGCGCAAAGGGTCACGATCTTGTACTCAACACCCCATTAGTAATTTCGTTTCATATGATCATCTTTCACCGTCTTTTCAGTCATTTGTAGCTTCCCTTTCATCACAAACTATTCCTAGATCTCTCTCACATGCTCTTCAGAGTCCTGATTGGACAAAGGCGATGATGGAGGAAATGTCTGCTCTTGAGAAGAATCATACTTGGGATCTTGTGCCACTTCCTGTAGGCCATAAACCTGTTGGCTGTCGATGGGTTTATACAATCAAGTTTCTTCCAGATGGCTCAATTGATCGCTATAAAGCCCGTCTTGTTGCTAAAGGTTACACACAGACTCATGGTGTGGATTACTTTGAGACATTCTCTCCAGTGGCTAAGCTTAATTCAATTCGCGTTGTGCTCTCCTTGGCCGTTAATTTATCATGGCCCTTATTTCAGCTTGATGTTAAGAATGCATTTCTCCATGGGGATCTTGCAGAAGAAGTTTACATGCATCAACCTCCTGACTTTGTTGCTTCTCACAACCCTGCATTTGAATGTCGGTTGAAGAAGGCTCTTTATGGACTCAAACAATCTCCACGTGCATGGTTCGAAAATTTAGTTAGGCTCTCTTGGAGTTTGGCTTTGTTCGTAGTCATGCCGATCATTCTCTCTTTATATGTCGTCGATCGACAAGTATCATGGTTCTCATTGTCTATGTGGATGATATTGTTTTGTCCGGTAGTGATTCTGCTGGAATGAGGGAGGTCAAAGATTTTTTGAAGACCAAGTTTGAGATCAAGGATCTTGGTCCTCTTTACTACTTCCTCGGAATTGAAGTTGCTCGCTCATCATCCAAATTGGTCTTGTCACAACGAAAATATGCGCTCGATCTTTTCATGGAGACTGGCATGTTAGGGTGCAAGCCTGCTACCACTCCCATGGTGCTCGATCTTTTCACAGAAGCTTTGACCAGATGATGGTGCTCTCCGTACTGATCCCGAGATGTATCGATGACTTATAGGCCGGCTTATTTACCTGACTATTACTCGCCCGAATCTCTCATTTGCGGTGAGGGTTGTTAGCCAATTCATGCAAGCTCCCCGTACTTCTCATCTCACGGCTGTCTACCGCATTCTTTGGTATTTAAAATCAGTCCCGGGTCTTGGCCTCCGCTTTCAGTTGCATGGTCATCTTCATCTTTCTGGCTATTCTGATGCTGATTGTGTAGGTAGTACTTTTGATCGCCGCTCTACATCCAACTTCTGTACCTTCCTTGGTGGCAATCTTATAACCTGAAAGAGCAAAAACCAGCCAGTTGTTGCCCGGTCCTCGGCTGAAGCAGAATATCGTGCTATGGCTCATGCGACATGTGAACTCGTGTGGCTTCGCAATCTTCTTGAAGAACTTGGCTATCCTCCTTCGGATCCTATTCCTCTTCATTGTGACAATCAAGCGGCCATCCATATTGCTCGTAACCTAGTTTTCCACGAGCGAACCAAGCATATTGAGGTCGACTGTTACTTTATTCGGGAGAAAGTCGCTTCTAAGGAAATCGTCACTCCATTTGTTCGATCTGGGGATCAACTTGCTGATGTTCTTACAAAGTTCTTGAGTCGAGATGCTCTTCATTGTGTTCGTGACAAGTTGGGCTTGATCAACATCTATGCTCCAACTTGAGGGGGAGTATAGAGAATGCTTGTGTATTGTATTATGTATTGTGTGTGGTTAGTAGGCCCTTTTAGTGTAAGTGCATGTGCACACTTCCCTATTCTCCTGCGGTGTACTATATGCTTTATCATAATAAAATATTATGTGTTAGGGCAAGCAAGCTCTACACATTATCTCTCCCAAACTCTCTTCCTCCTCTTCTCTCTTAATATTTCATCTCTTCTTCACATTATCCTCATCAAATCATTCTCTACTAAATGATCCTATTTTAGAAAAACAAGTGTTTGCAAATTAACAGTGAAAATCATTTAAATAATTTAATTTTGGAATTGTGACATGGCAACAAAAGTGCCATAATTTAATTTATTAATTTTGAGTTATTGTATTCCTCATGGACAATTTTTATGGCCATGTACATGGGGCCCACCACGATGTATGTATTGTATATCAATGACATCCATCCGTTTTATCAAATCATTTTAAGGCATGGTTCAAAATTGAGGTAGATCCATATCTAAGGTGGACCACTAGTGGGTGAGGCCTTGAAATTGGGGTCCACCTTGATGTATTTGTTTATCCGTGCCGTCAATCTATTTTGCCAATTCATTTTAAAGCATGATAAAAAAAAACATGCATATTTAAACCTTAGGTGGACCGCTAGTGAATGACGCCCTGAACATAGGACCCACCTTGATGCTTATTGTATCTCCATGCTATCCATCCTTTTTGCCAACTCTTTTTAGGGCATGGTCCAAAAAATGAGGCAAATCCAAATCTTTGGTGGACCACACAGTAGGGATTGAATTCCCACAATTAAAACTTCTATTATTATTATTATTATTATTATTATTATTATATTTTTTTTTATTTTTAAGCTGCGACTTGTGTTTTCCTTGATCTAGGTCCATGTAACCTTATCAGTAGTTTCGATGGTAAATAAACATTACAGTGGGCCATAATAAGTTTTTAACAGTGGCCATTCAATCCTATTGTGCACTCCACTTGAGATCTGGATCTGCATCATTTTAGGGACCATGCCTTAAAATGATCAGGAAAAATTGATGGGTGGCATGTATATATAATACAACACATAAATCAAGGTGGGCCACATGCACTAAAACAACGCAAGTGCACAGGGGGCCTTCAATCCTACTGTGCGGTCCACTTGAGATCTGGATCTGCTTCATTTTAGGGACCATACCTTGAAATGATCAGGAAAAACTGATGGGTGGCATGAATATATAATACAATACATAAATCAAGGTACGCTGCATGCACTAAAGCAGTGCAAGTGCACTAAGCAGCGTGCTCCGCAGACCACATAAAAAAATAAGGTGCGTGGCTGTTTTACAGCCATGCCACCCGTTCATTTTTTGGAGACCGAGAGAGAAATGAGAGGGAAAAGGAAAAAAAAGGAGAGGGAAAGAAAGGGAAAAAGAGAGAGAAGGAGAAAACGAGAGGGAGAGAAAAGGAAAAAGAGAGAGAATGAGAAAATAAGAGGGGGAGCCGCACCAGAGGGGAAAGAAGAAGAAGAAGCGGGAGGAGTAGTTGCAGTGGCGCCGCAGGGAGCTGCAGCAAGAAGAAGAAGAAGAAGAAGAAGTTTCAGCGGCATTCAGGTTATTTTTTTTATTTATTTATTTTTTTTTTTATTTTTTTTTTTTTATTTTATTTTCTTTAGGGTTACTACCTGTAACAAATGTTACGGGCCCGTAATGGCCGTTATGCCTTGTATTTTGGTTCCATTTTCTGGACCTCCCCGATTTAGCCCCCGTATCGCGTAACGGTAACCGCCGTTACCGTTACGTATCGGCCATTATGGCTGATACGTAACTGATTTGGGACACCCTGCCATTAACCTATGTTGCACATATAGACCCTCTCCTGGTATAACCTTACAATCCTTCGATTTGTTTTCCTAAGTGGAAAGAAATCTATCTTGCCTATATATGATCCACTTTTGAAAGATATTAAATGTTTCTCTTTTTAAAGTTTTTTTTTTTTCAAGGTTAAAATATGTGTTTTCTATGGCTATTGTATGCCAAAGTGAAATCAAGGATATTATCCACCATCTCATTTCTTTCCTAAACCCATATCCATCTTGTACGCTCTCATTTCCTCTACTTTCTTTTCGTTCATGATTATTTAAGTCTACTCCTACAAATATCCTCCCTCTATTCAAAATTCCTCCTGCTAGTCCATCCATATGCTCCTAGAATTGTCTCTTGGTTCTATCCTCTAACCTTACATGCGGTGCAATCGCATGAATAACATTAATTATATCCTCTCTTAACACAAGTTTTACTAAGAAAATCCTATCACTTACTCTTTAAACATCCGCAACTATCCTTTAAATCTTTTATCCACCACTATCCCTACCCCATTTCTATTATTATCCCTTCCTATATGCTAAAGTTTATATCCCGGATGCGAGCTACGTTAACTCTCCTATGTTTCATTGTCTCCTAACTCCATACTTTTGCCTGTCTATGGTTCCTATATTCCATGCAGCAAGATGAATCCTATTCTGTTGGACTAGCTTCTTTACCCATGTGCATCCAAAACGGCATGGGAACTCTTGCCTACTTTTTGTAGTAACCGGACGTTGTTGCGGCACATTGCTTCTAAGGGACACCCTAACCAACCCTTTCTCATTTCTCACTACACCCAGGTTTCAATGCAGCACATCATTTATAGGGAACACTCTAGCGTTACTTTGGAATGCCATATTGTCCTGATTCATGATGGAAGTCATGGCATAACTTTGACCCCACCTGCCAGCCCGATGTAACCCTCCTTTGTCCGGGTTGGAGGTTGGCAATAAGAGCACAAGACACCCACGGGTGCAATGTAATAGACTTTAGCATAGGTTGATTCAAATTAGGCGCCATCCAGTAGTCTATTACACGAGTTGATTACAAGCAATGAATACACATACACGCACACTCATATATTTGATTACAATCAACGCACACACGCGTGCGCGCACGTATGTATGTATATATGTATAGAGTTCTGCTCTCTTGTGAGTTGTGCCGCGGGAGACCGTTTTGTGTAAGCAAATAGGGGCTGGCTTTGATGGATCCCACCATGATGCGTCTATGAAATCCACCTTGGCCATCAGATGCGTCAATTTATGTTAGGCCTAGGCCCTAAAAATCAGGTTGGTTCTTGGTTCAGGTGGGCCATAAAAAGGGAAACTGTTGGAAGAATGCCCACCCTTCATTTTTGCAGGGCCCACCATGATGTATATTTGAAATCCACTCTTATCATTCGATGTGTCATCACTCTTCACGCCCTGGGCCCAAAAATCAAGATGGTCCCTAATTTAGGCGGGCCACACCAAGGAAAACAGTTGGGAGATGAACACCCCATAATTTTTTACATGGTCCACTATTATGCGTTTGTGAAATCCACTCCGACCATTAGGTGTAATCGCACTTCAGGCCTTGGGCCTAAAAATCAGGTTGATTTATGATACAAGTGGCCCACACCAAGGGACATAATTTGGAGGGTGGGTGCCATGGTGTGACATAAAGGCTGTTACGGGGCCGTAAAGGCCGTTACGTAAAGGCAGTGTTTGAAGTATCGGTATCGCTACAAGTTTTACTGGCCAGGGATAGGGAAACAATATCGATATCGTCGATAATATCGCTGATAACTGGAAATGCGGGGAAACATGGGAAAAACAGTGGAATTTTTAGCCAAATATTAGGAGATGTTAAAATGTATTTGTATATTTAACAATAAAAAAATTTGCAAAAAGAATGCATACATAACAAGTTTCCATTTAATGGGGCCTTAAAAGCATGTGCTATTGTAATAAATCAGTCCAACCATCCCATCCGGCTTAATTAACCATCCAACCTTCCATCCAAACATCCATCGATATTATAAAATATCAACAACACATTATATGTCACCAAGAAATCATCAACAATTGGAAAGGAAATGAAAGATTGTGGTCTCAATATCGCACATGTTACGATATCGATAAGATCAAGATATTATCAATATTATCAATGACAAATTGAACACTACATATAACCATGTGCCCATAAAAAAAAAATTTTGAAATAAAATTTTTTCTAATAAACAAAATTTTGATGATATCAATACGTTGGCGATATTGTTGAAATATCGTCCATGATACAAGCATTACCTAGAATTTACATAGTTGAAAATATTGGCGATATTGATGCATTGGTAATACAAGCAACACCTAGAATTTACATAGTTGAAAATATTGGCGATTATATTAGTGATATTGATACGTTGACGATATTTAGCGATACGTTGCTAATACCTTGAATTTTTGATACTACCAACGTTATCGGTATCGCTGAGCTAGAGATAAAGATAATATCGGAGATATTTCGATAATATCGAAGATCATTCGAACACTGCGTAAAGGTAACAGTGGCAACCGTTACACATTACGGGTCATAATGGCCGTAACAGCCGTTATGGAAAAAAAAAAAGAAGACCCGTAATTGCCGTTAACGACACATTACATCCATTATAAAGACCATAATAGCCCCGTAATGGTCTATTATGGGACATCTATAGGTTTTTCATACTTTTTAATCAACATTACGTGACAAATACAGTTTTTTGGAGGTTTTTCAATAAATAAAAAATAAAAAAGAGAGACCGCAACAGCTGTTACGGGGCCATAACAACCGTTATGCCCCATATATCGTAAAGGTAACGGTGGTGGCCGTTACGTCCACCGTTACCGTTACCGTTACAGAATACCTTAGTGGGCGGAATACCTTGGTGGCCGCCCCCCTATACATTGTTTCCAATTGTGTAGCCCACCTAGATCACGACCAACCTGATGTTTAGACCCTAGGCTTAAAATGGGGTGACACGTGTGATGGCCAGAGCGGATTTCACATACACATCAGTGGGGCCCACTCAAGCCCCCCTGTGATGTGTCACCATGATGTGTATGTGAAATCCACCTAAGCCGTCAAATGCATCGGCTCATGTTAGGCCCAAGCCCAAAAATCAGGGTGGTCTGTGGTTAGCGGGCCATACCAAGGGAAACAGTTGGAAGGATGCCCACCTTTGTTTTTTTACAGGGTTCACCATGACGTGTATGCGGAATCCACTCCAACCATCAGATGTGTCATCACACTTTAGGCCATGCCCTAAAAAATCAAACTAGTCCTTGATTTAGGCAAGCACACCAAGGGAAACAGTTGGGAGATAAATGCCCCCTTGATTTTTTTTATAGGGTCCACCGTGATGTGCATGTGCAATCCACTCCAACCATCAGGTACATCATCCCATATTAGGTCATGGGCCTGATTTATGATTCAGGTAGCTTACACCAAGGGAAACAATTGGGAGGGTGGGTGTCCCCCTATACATTATTTTCGATGGTGTGTTCCCACCTTGATCACGGTATGACTTGATTTATGGACCCTAAGCCTAAAATGAGGTGACACATGTGATGGTCGGAGTGGATTTCACATACACATCATAGTGGGGCCCAGTCGAGCCCCTCTCCCCCCGTTTTGCTTGCATGCAACTTGCTTCCGACACAGCTTGCAGGAGAGTGGTGCTCTCTCTCTCTCTCTCTCTCTCTCTCTCTCTCTCTCTCTCTCTCTCTCTCTCTCTCTCTCAATGTTTTAAATAGCTTAAACTATGTAGCGTAGCTTAGCCTTAGCGTCACATAGCTTATGAAAATAGCTTACGTGATAATTTACAGAGCCTATATGATAATTTTCATATGTTGCATGCTACATGGACTACGCTGCATTCTACGCAGTTCACATTCCAAGTTATTTTTCACAACATAAAAATTAATAAATGTTTTCAATGATTTGTTACATTTTTCTATTTTTAATAAAATCAATGCTTTTAGTAAAATAATATTAGTAACAATATTAAATCAGTTTCATCACTCTTTCTTTACCTTCATACTCGATCATCGCCCTTCCCTATTCCTTTAGGTTGCATTTAGTTGCACCAAATATCATGAAATTTCATTATTAATCAATCTAATTTGGTGCAACCAAGCACAACCATGATTAAAAATCTAGAAGTAGCGTGTAGCTTACGCCACATGCTATGCGGCTTACTCCTCACAATTCAGAGGAGTAAACGCTACACTACACGCTCTTCACTATTAGACACACACACGAGGTAACCTATTGTCGATCCGAACCATTCATTTATGCATACAATTAGGAACAACTCATGGTGCAAAAATCATGCCAATAGGGTGATCCTAAGCTTTCAATCAATGGCATCAAAATGAATAGTCAAGATTGACTGGAGAAACAAAGTTGGTCCAATCATCGTCTTAAAACATCTAGTGGATAGATCCTACTTTGTATTTCATATGATTTTATAGTAACAATTTGATTTGATGATTGTAACATATGATTTATGGCTCGTAAACAAATGGATGGTTGTAACAAATTGGCCCCATTCAAATGTTTAGGCAGTGTTCGAAATATCTCCGATATTATCTTTATCTCCAGCTCAGTGATACCGATAACATTAGTAGTATAAAAAATTTCAGGTATTAGCAATGTATCACTAAGTATCGCCAACGTATCAATATCACTAATGTAATTGCCAATATTTTCAACTATGTAAATTATAAGTGTTGCTTGTATTGCCAATGCATCAATATCGTCAATGTATTGCCAATATTTTCGTCTATGTAAATTCTAGGTAATGCTTGTATCATAAGTGTATCGACGATATTTCAATAATATCGCCAACGTATTGATATCATCAAAATTTTGTTTATTAGAAAAAAAAATTATTTCATTTTTTTTCATTGGAACATGGTTGCATGTAGTGTTCAATTTGTCATTAATAATATTGATAATATCTCGATATTATCGATACCACAACATGCACGATATTGAGACCACAATCTTTCATTTCCTTTCCAATTGTTGATGATTTCTTGGTGAAATATCATGTGTTGTTGATATTTTGCAATATCGATGGATGTTTGGATGGAAGATTGGATGGTTAAATAGGCTGGATGGGATGGTTGGACTGATTTCTTACAATAGCACATGCTTTCAAGACCCCATTAAATGGAAACTTGTTATGTATGCATTCTTTTTGCAAATTTTTTTTAAAAAATTTCTAAATATGTACATTTTAATCTCTTGAAGTTACGCGGAAAATTCCACCATTTTTCTCATGTTTCCTCCGGTAATCAACGATATCGATATTGTTTTTGTATCTTGGCCAATGAATTTGTAGCGATACTGATACTTCGAACACTGTGTTTAGGTCATATGATCGACTTGATTCTTGCACCATGGCTTGTTCTTAGTTGTATAAATGAATGAATGGTTCAGATTGACAATAGGTCACCTCGTGGACCATTTAAAAGGATTGGGGATGTTGTTAACATCCCCATGAAGGAGGTTTCTAGTCCAATTGGCTGGACCAAAAATTATGGTTCCACCTAGCTGATAACTTCATATCCTATCAGGTGAATACGACATCCAACCCTTGCATTATGAGCCCCACCATGATGATCATCTAGTGAGAAATCAGCCCCACCTACTCATTTGGTGGACCACACTACAAAAAAACAATGTCTAGCCATTTGTAAATAGCAAAATACAAGCATCATCCACTTGATGAGTGGATACGGATGATTTTCACATAATGCAATCCTTACATTCAACCACTAGTTGTACGATCCACCGTGGTGTTCATATGAAATCCACCTTGACCATCATGTGTGTCACTCCATGTTAGACCCAGGGCTCGAAAATCAGCCCCATCCATGGTTCAGGTGGACCACACAATTGGAAACAGTGTACAAGGAAAAGTTCACCCTCTAAGCTGTTTCCCTTGGTGTGGCCCAGTTGAATCACGTATGGGCCAGTTTTTGGACCCTAGGCCTAGCTTTTGGTGTGGCATATAATGGTTGGAGTGGATTTTCCATATTTATCACAATGGGCCTTCTAAAAATCAAGGATGAACATCTCTATCCCAACTGTTTCCCTTGGTGTATCTCACCTGAATCACAAGTCATCGTGATTTTTTGGCTCTGGGCCCAGCATGGGATTACACATCTCAGAGTCAATCTCACATACACATTACGGTGGGCCCTGTAAGGATGGGCTGGTTGGAGAGAGATGAAGCACTTTCATGTAATCGTATGGAGAGTGTTAAATGAGGAGAAAAAGAGTATTAAATAGAGAGAGAGAGAGAGAGAGAGAGAGAGAGAGGTGGGTACAAAGTTTGCACCCTCAGACCCGAGCTTCGGTTTGTAACTCATACACAGTGTACTAACTTCATCTGTTGATCAGTTTAATCAAATGTGAGAATTACGTTTATTCTAAGTTCCACCTAAGTTCGTCAAATGTCAATCACGCATACATAACACTTAGCACCAATCAACCATGCATATATAAATCTTCACGACTATTCAAATAACATAAAACTCAAACATCATTCTTTTGTTATAACATCTTAATATAAATATGTTTATTCCAAGCTCCTAATGTCTCAATCAAATAAATCTAAACAATTACTTAAAATCTCATAATCAATGCCAATATATATTGTACGCGAATCAAATTATCCTAGCAAATAAACTAGATATTCAGGAATGGTCTAATGTTGTCAATTCATCTTCAGACAAGTATAGCCACGTTTCACGTGGGCCGTGTTTAGGTTCAGTGATATATTCCGGTTCTTGTGCCACATCATCTGCTAACGGCTCATCTGTATGGTTTTTCCATCAATAAAAAGGTAAGCTGGCCAAGCTTAATTAAATAACCTAGCATGGTTCATAAACAGCAATTAAAATAGTATAAAGCACTCAATGCAAAAATGTATACACATGATGTATGAATGCGCCATATGAAGTGATCATCATCTGCTTAGGTTGGAGATCATTAACCAACATCCACCTGTTAGGTAGGCTTCCACCTTTCGGTAGGCATGGGCATAGCCCGCATTTGGTAACACTCTACCAGGATCAACATTTCTTCCAGGGAGGGCCCCTAGGATCGACCATACGATATGCGAATGCGATGGATGATGTATGATTTCATCATTTCATAAACACTTGTGTTAATTCAGAATGTAAGCATGTGATTCCATCACTTTCCAGAAATTAAATGTGAGAACATAAATTAGAATGTGACACAGTTTTATGAATCAACATCAATTAGATCAAAACATCAATCAATCAATTGCACAAACAATTCCATTTTAATTTCCATGAACATGAGATATGTTGGGTTATTCACTTAAGTCTAGTAGTGAAGAATTCACAAGATGATATGATGGATTTGGATTTGGAAATCGTAACAAGCACAGAACCATATTATTGTTTGATCCAATTACATCACATGGTGGGTCCCACCTTTGATTCAACACCCTAAGTGGTCAACCACTATGCAGCAACCTTCAACGATCAATTAATTGAAGTTTACATGCATGATATATTCATTTGATTTGATTATCAAAGCTCGGATTCTGTCCAGACACGTCAATCGATACAGTCGATCGATCGACATTGATCAAAGATGCCTCAATCGATCGAACTTCGAATCGACGGAATTTTGTTCAAGGTATATAGGTCGTTGGAAAAATTTGACACCTTCGATTGATCGATTAATTGATTGACAATTGATCAATAATACGGAGATAAGCTCGAAAATTTGGGGATTTACTTTAATTAAGGGTCTATGGTCCATTTAACCACAATGGACATATTTACCCTCATTATCGAGCCCTCAGTTAATAATCAGAGAGGCTCATAGATTGTTAATATGAATCATTCATATGCTTATTTACATCTAGATTCCGAAATTAAATAGCAAGTGATTGATCGGGGTGGCCCATCGGATGATTGGATCATCCAGATTTTTGAGGTCTTGGCATATTTTACCTCTATGCATTGGATGAATGGTGTGGATCTAACCACACATACACTGATTGCCAATCTCGACCTTTTATACTAAGTGATACCAACACTTGCGCAGAAAATCTTAGCTTTCCTTATTAAACACTTCCATATCTGACAACACAATAATCGTATGGCCGATCTGGCCCGTTCATTGCATTGTCCAAATAATTAAATATCAAATTTACCAAAATTGATAATAACTAATCTATCTTACAAATATAAATCTATCATCATTCATAGAGAGTAATTCCTTGTGCCGAAAGTAGACTATTTGCGCAAAGAATTGATCATCTCCATTCAAGCATATACGATGGTCGAATGACTAATCTAAACCATTCATTGCACCCGTTTAACTACATATTACATTAAGATTATTAAAATTGTAAAAGTACGAACCTGAAATCACTTTCCCACCAACCTTCTCTCTCTCCCGCTCTCTCTTTCTCAGTTGTACGTAGGGTCTCTTTTGGTTAATATTCGAGTTGGAGTAGAACTCCTCTTACGACATTTTCCTTAAAAGGAAAGGCTCGTTAGGAGGTTGAGAGATACAGGGAGAGAGTTAGAGAGATAAAAGGGAGAGGGATTAGGGATAGAGATAAGATAGGAGAAAGATGGGAGAGGGATGAGGTACGAAATATCTCTCTCAAAAGAAAAATAAAAAATCACGGGTGTGCTTGTTTGAAAAGGGGCTAATGAGAGAGAAGTGGTACGTGTGTGATGTATTTGGGCGATGCACCTCTTGTGTAAGAAATCCGGTCCGTTAATTACGTAGGGTACCTTGTAAGCATGTGAAAGACATTAAAATATGATTTTTCTCTAATAAATAGTAAGATACTCTTTTACAAGAAAAGTGAGTTGTTAGAAATTCATTTCAACAGTTTAGATTCAACTTGCATGTGTGACTCCAATGATAAAGACCATTTACTAATATTTGAAAGATAGCATTTAATTAGTACGTCGTATTCGATGAACGGGTCAGCAAATCTTTGACACATGTTCCCATTGTACCTATGTATGACTTGATGCTACGTAGTTTCTCATGAGGGAGCATTACATTTGCATAGAGAGAGCTTTTCATACTATTTAATGCATAGCTAGTTGGAGGAGTGATGCAGGACATGAAATTTAAGTATGAGATGCAAGAATTCAAGCTTAGATCATACCAATTCAAAAACAGTTACACAAATTCCACATCCCACATAACAATCCAAATCATTCAATTAAAAAGGGGAATCTATGCGGGTCCAGGCCGACACAGGCTAGGACTGAACCAATAAAAATTATAAACCAAACGATGTCAAAGGGAAATAAAAATCAACCACACATGCATAAAAATCAGTCCCTAATCCAAGGGATTCCCCAATTTCAATTCAAAGAACCCTAGGGTGAAAAAAATGGGCAAATAAATTAGGGCTAATGCAAACTAAGGCTAGGGTTTAGGAAATATGAATGAAAAGAACTACAGGGGGTGCCTATTTATAGGGAAAACCCTATACCCCAAATACTCGCACCATGTGCGCAACCTATTACTTGGCGATGAAGTAAACTAAAAAAAAAAACCAAAGAAAGAAATCTAAAGCGTTGACGATGTTCTAAATAATAACAATAAGCAAAACTTAAAATATGAAATCAATCCGATGAGTGGGCCACAATCATGAGATCCCCATGATGGGCTTTTCTTGACTATTGGGCCCACTTTTTTTGAACCAAAACTTGTCTTCTAGCTAGGAGGCCCTCCTTGGACGTTGTCATCGAGCCGGATCGATGGTGGGGTCCTCCTGCGTGCGTGTGTACATGCGTAGGGGTGGTGGTGTGCGTGCGCGTGTAGGTGGCGTGCGGGCGTGCGTGTGCACGATGTCCTCATCAAGGAGAGAGGATGCTTGTTTGAAAAGGGGCTAATGAGAGAGAAGTGGTACGTGTGTGATGTATTCGGGCGATGCACCTCTCGTGTAAGAAATCCGGTCCGTTAATTACGTAGGGTACCTTATAAGCATGTGAAAGACATTAAAATATGATTTTTCTCTAATAAATAGTAAGATATTCTTCTACAAGAAAAGTGAGTTGTTAGAAATCCATTCCAACAGTTCATATTCAACTAGCATGTGTGGCTCCAATGATAAGGATCATTTACTAATATTTGAAAAATAACATCTAATTAGTATGCCCTATTTGATGAACGGGTCAGCAGATCTTTGACACGTTCCCATTATACCTATGTTGGACTTGATGCTACGTAGTTTCTCACGAGGGGGCATTGCATGTGCATAGAGAGCTTTTCATACTATTTAATACATAGCTAGTTGGAGGAATTTGAAATGACTATCTAGCTGTGTGTAAGCATTTATCACTTTTATATATATATATATATATAAAATTGAAAACCCTGAAGGGCAAAGGATGCAGCCTAGAGGCTCAACCTACTTTAGATTACAATTCTTCCCAATTGGGACCATAAAGCAATAGAGGCAGTATCCAGACAATTCGTTCATAAGGCAAGGGACCTAACTCTACCAAGCACCAATGTTCTTGTTCTCCTCACAATTCAGAGTAGTCAATGGTCCATTTCCCATTGGTCATTTCCATATCCATTAGATGGAGGCAGAGGGATACATGTTTGACACTGCTTTTCTAATACATTATACTGATCTAATGTCAATTATCAAGTTAGTAGCTTGGAATACATATGCATACAATTGGGATATCCAATGTTTCTCACATATATGTACATATGCATGCAAGGATATGTTGGCATCTTCCTCTTTGGTCTTGCTATTTCCTCCTGAGCTTTTGCCTATGTTTTTTATTGGAGTTACCAGAATGCCCCTGATTATTAAATAGTTTTTGCAGCCATTTTATTCGATGGTTGACCCCCAAATCAGTCCAAAGCAATCAATACATGTCATGTTTCTTAGCCTAGGTCACCAATATGTAAAAGTCCCCCCCCCCCCCCCCCCCTAATTTATGAATTTTGGTGCAAATGTATGAGGAATTTTGGGGCCCTGTGCCTGCGCCTAAGAAAATGCAGTTTGCTAATGTGTAGTATGATGTACATGTGGAGCCCACAGTTGGGTGATCCAGACCGTTCATCTGATGGGCACAATTGGGGAATTCCTGAAAATTGCCTAGATTGGAAGAGATTTAAATCCTCAACAGCCCATTTTCCTTTGTATGTGAAGCATTGCTTCATGTTTTCTTAACTGGCAGCTTATGGGCCACTAATTGAAGAGTTAGAATCATCCAACCGAGATGTTCTAGGAGCATCTGAGATATTCATGGAGTGGCCCATCAGATCAACGGCCTGGATCACCTAACCATGGTTTCTCATGTACAGAATCCTGTGCATCAGCAAACTGTGTTTGCCGAGGTGCAGCACATTACAGATCCTCATGATTGGTTGTTGAACAATCAGGGAATGGACCACAACTAATGTGACGTACTTTCTAAGCCTTTGTTAATGTTATGTGCAGGGAACTCTCTAATTATGTTTGGAAAGAAAACAACACCTGTTCGAGTAGATTCTGTAAGCACGTTTGTCAATGGAAGCAGTCTTTTGCAAGCCCTGTTTCGCATGAATTTTGAGGAAAGCTTGCCAGAGGTTGTGGGACATTTAACAGGGAGAGCCTTATATGGTAAAACAAATTCTGCTTTGTAATATCTTGTTGTAGAATTTTCGTGTTTATCAGAACGAAGCCAGGCTTTCCTACATAGCTTGTATGAAGAGCTATGTAGGAAGCCAGCACATTACAGCACCTATGTAGGAAGAGCTAGTGTTATCTTCTTCTTCATTTATTTATTTCAGCACCTACATTGGCCAAATAAATGAGAAAGCAATGGAGGTTGAGCTCATCCCCCAATTAGATGGTGCTCTCCATCACAATGTTGATGTTCGATTCTCAATCTCACCTACACAAAAGGCGCGCACACACACACACACACACAACACACACACACACACACAAAAGGCAAGAGGTGGGGCCCTCATTACTGAGATCTAGATCGTTGATGGGCAGGCCGATGTGGGACAGGCAGCGTGGTCATCCATGATGGTACCACGAGATGGTGGATTACCGATGAGCAGGGCCCCACCTGCATCAAGTGATGTTCCCAGTGAAATTTTCAGGAGTTAGAAGGGCTGAGTTTGGTCCTTTGGGTGAGCTTATCTGCATCATCAAGAGCTGTTACAAAGGTCCTGACATTAGTATGATGGAGCTGTCTGTGTGCTCGTGAGCATTTTGTTTCTTATTTTGAATGGCATTTCCTATTAAGGTTTTAAAGGCAAGGATTCGTCCACAGCAAAGAGAAACCAAACAGTTAAAGCTCCCACACTTTTCTTTGTGTGTGTGTGTGTGTGTGACTTGTTAGAACTCTTAGTCAGTATACTCTTGAAGTTTTAATTGTCTCTTTGAAGCACTGACACTTAAGGAATAAGAGGTTTGCTAGTAAACATGCAATAAGACAAATTGGGACTTTAGCCGTTGGATCAGGATCTTTTTCAATGAACAAACCATTTAAATGATGGGCCTCACGGTGGATGGATGAGAGATACCCAAAGAAAGTCTCTTAACCTTTGATCATTCAAATGATCAAAGGATAAGGAGACCGTCCATATTCAAGGGAAAGGATCAAATGATCAAAAGGGTTGAAATATTCCAGTTTAGGAGTGTTTCTATTTTCTGGCTATCCATCATTCAAAGCGAGGCGTGCCATATGGTTTGGATCATTGAAAAATGACCCCAGATCCAAAAAGGTTTTAAGTACTGAAGTCTCCTATTAGCAGGAGCTAATAGGTTGTGATGTAATGTGGCAAACTTAGGGAAACAAAGAAACCTTGACGTGGTTGGGTCATTAGTAGGGGTGGGAACTGGGAACAGCCTGGAGTGGGGAATGCCCAAAGCCTAGCCTCATTGTTAATAGGCCTGAAGCTCAAAGCCCAAGCCCAACTTGTAAACAAAGGACAAAAGGCTAATTGCAGCTGGAATGGGGGTGGTTTGAAGCCTATCATGAGCTCTTGTTTAGGGCACTACATCTGAGCTTTTTGTCATTATCCTTTCTCGTAAGAAAGCAGAAAAGCTTCTGCATGATCTGCAGAACGGATGAGCAAGCAACTCAGCAACTCATTTCAACCATGGTTTTAAAAGAGTCTTAAAACCATGGGTCAGCAACTCAGATGGGCTTGTTCATTACTGAGCTGAGTTGCGACTCACTCGTGTGGGTCCAACCAGACCTGGACCAACTGAGTCCGAATTGACTCAGACGAATTGTATGGGACTCACCCATATCTGAAAACCTCGATTTCAAATCTGGAGCTGAACGGCTCTGGAAACTCTTTCAACCCTGGGTTCCAAATACTGTGACCGCTGTAACCTTGTCCCACGTATTTGGGGTCATTATGTGTATGTTCTACGCATACTAAAACCTAAAAATTCCACAAGAACGAGTTTGATGAGTGGGTTGTGCAAAAGACACCTCCCTTTAAAATCACAACTGAGGGGGAATCGTGGTACACTTTTAGCACTTATGACCTAAAAAAAAAAAAAAAAACAAGACCAAGTCAATAAAATTGGATGATTCTTACTTGAGCGATGCAAACAAAGCCTAATTATCAATTGAGTCACTGAGTTGAGTCAACTCACCGTCCCTAATCTGAGTCCAAAAACCATGCTCTAACTAGACAACAACAGTGACACCTCTGATTTTTTATTCTCTGTCATTTGCTTATCAACTTTTGCTTAATCGACATGTGATTAAGGACAACCAAACCTAATCACTTACTATAAGAATCACAGTAAAATTCAAACACCTATACACAGCTTTAGAACTCATAATATTAGGCATAATCAAACACCCATTTCTTCCCAATTGTCCTCAAATTAAAAACAAATATTCGTATACTACAGCAATGAAAATCTATCCACAAGTTAATATGTATTCTCTCATTGCCTACGAGCTCTCAGCTCCAGAAAATAAAAGGAAAAAAAAAAAAACACCCATTTCTTCCCAAAGGGAGTCTTCATGTCCTTTCCCCGCTCAAAAAACAGAACCCACAAGGGGAAAATTCAATAATCATTTGTAATGCATCAAACCCAACTCCCCCTTTTTTTACTTTTTTCTTTTTTTTTTTTTTTTTTTTCATTTTATAGGAGTGAGGGGGGCTATCTGGAACAAAACCTTCAAAAGCTATAGTCAGGTTTCAAGCTCCTCTGGCTCAGAGGTTTTGCTGTGCTCTGCCTCGGTTCCTCCTCACTCCCATCTCCACCCTCCATCACTACCGTCGCCTCCTCCTCATCACCTTCAAATGCAGGGTGAGTAAAGATGCTACTCAACAGCTGGGTCCCACGGAGGGCGTTGGTCAGTGGCAGGTGCCCCTCGGGCGTATCGTCCTTGAGCTCCCAAATGAATTCGTCAGGGAAAGACCTGTAATTGAATTGCTCAACCTCAGTATCGAGCTTCTTCATCCATCCGACCTTAAAGAAGAACTTGGTGAAGTCCCTTTGGGCCTTTTTCTCCCAAATCCGCTTCTGGACGCTGTACCCGAACTTGTCGCCGCTGCATTGGCGCCAGAGAGCGTCAATCGTCTTGAGGTCGGCTTCGGATATGAACTGGACTTCGGAAAAGAAAACGTAGCCGCGCTTGACGGCAGGGTCTCCAGCGAGGGCGATGAGGAGGCGGCGGGTCTCTTCGTCGGCGAGGCGGAAGTTTTGGGAGGAGAGGTGGTGTTGGAGGAGATCGAAGGAGATGGAGGAGGTGGAGGAAGGGTTTGTGGTGAGGGAAGAGGAGGAGAGAGAAAAGGGGGACGAGAGAGAGAGGGAGAGGAGAGGGAGAGATGGGGTATGTGGGGTGGGTGGTTTTAGGAAGAGGGAGGAGGAGAGAGAGTCTGGAGGTGGGAGTGTTGAGTGGTTGTGGCGATGGAGTGGGTGGTGGAGGGATTGGATGGAGGTGGTGGCCATTGAAGAGAGAGAGAGAGAGAGAGAGAGAGAGAGAGAGAGAGAGAGAGAGAGAGATGGGAATTGAGAAGGAAGAGGGTGAGACGTTTGGGAGAGAGATAAGGGGGATGGGAGTTGGGAAGAAAGGGAGGGAATTTGGATGTCATCAGGACAGGTGGAAGGGGAGATTTTGATTGGTTGGATTTGGGTGAGGCTAGATATCTCTCTCTCTATCTCGGCAGTTATGTGGGGAGAAGTTAGAAGGGTTAAATTACGGGATGCTTTTGCTACGGTTTATTCAACCGTGGTCAAGTCGTCTAAGGTTTTAAAACCCAGGTTATATGCACCGTTACAAAAGTTGCCGAGATTTTGAAACTCATCGTGATTATCTCAATGCTTTTAAGGGAATTTTACAACAGTTTCCACGTACTTCTTAATTAATATAAAATTTACATATAATAGCATTTTTAAAGAAGGTTTTCAAGTAGTGAATGTTGGATGCACGGAAGCAATCCTGAGTTATAATAATAATAATAATAAAGCAATCCTGAGTTATAATAATAATATAAAAAAGATCAATTAAACTAATCATAAACGTAACATATGATTTACGTGGAAAAATCCTCGCGTAAAAAGACCATTACACAAAGCGAAATCGAATCTACTACGAAATTAATTTTACAAGAAATTGAAGAGCTTATCAGTTGAGAATACACTTCGAATATAACAAAATTCTAGATTTGAACTCTCTTTGCTTCCAAAACTCATAGACACGTTTTCATACCCTAATCCATTGCTGCAAACTCTTCAATAGGTTAAAAAACAAAATAAGAAACAAAACCCGTAATTCCATAAAATTGCGTAAGTCAGTTGATGGGATCTTGGATCATATCAAGTGCCATCGACGTTTGTCAACAGGATCGAACCCACCTCGATCATATCAATTTGGAGCCAAAAAATGTCCTTCGAGCAAAGGCTAAAAAACAGATTTTCTCAATGGGATCGAGTGGTTTGTCGATCCCATCGGGGACCCGGTTACAGACGAATTTAAGACATAAGACAACAATCTCCGTCATGTATTCAATCTTCACAAACCACAGCCACAAGCTCCATCTCTAATTGCCTCCATCATAGCTACATTATCGTCATCGCTTCTCGTGCACACTCCGCATTCATCAAGCCTTTACCAAGCTCGAAGAAGTTGCACATAACTTGAACTTTTCTATAGGAACCACCTTCATAAGCATGTCCGCCGGATTGACGCTTATGTGGATCTTCTCAAGAGTCACTCCGCCTTCATCGAGCACTTATCGAATAAAATGATGACTAACATCAATGTGTTTGTACGAGAATGGTAAACTGAGTTATTCGCCAAATTAATCATAGTTTTGCTGTCACAATTTACTAACATAGCTTCCTGCTAAAAAACCCAAGCTGATTTATGATCCTTCTTAACCAAATGTCTTCTTTGAACGCCTCTGTCACTGTCATATTCTTAGCTTCGGTTGTGTAAAGAGTCATCACAAAACTGAAGCTTTAACATCCAACTGATCGCACCACTCACTAATACAAACGAGTAGTCGGAAGTCGATCTCCTGTTATCTACATTTTCTACGTAATCGACATCCACATACCTATCAACTTGTCCTCTAACTTTTCAAACATCAAAACGTAGTCCACTGTACCTCGAATATACCAAAGTAACCATTTCACTACCTCACAGTGTTGTTTATTGGGGTTAGTCATGTATCTTCTCACAACGCTCAATGCATGTGAAATATTAGGTCTCGTAGAGACCACGACATACATCAAACTGCCAACAGTGCTCGAATAAGGCACATAAGATATCATTTGCTTCTTTCATCTGTAGTAGGACATTGTTAAGAAAAAAGCTTAAAGTGCGCAGCATGAGGTGTGCTAACCGATTTCACCCTATTCATACCAAACTTTAGCAATACCTTCTCAAGGTATTCATATTATGATAACTGTAGCCTACTCTGTTTATCTCTATGAATATCTATGCCGTGAATTTTCTTTGCAGTTTCTAGATCTTTCATTTCAAATGTCCCTGGCAACTGAGTCTTCAACTTATCGATCTCAGACATGCTATGGCTGACGATAAGTATGTCATTTATGTACAACACCAGTACGATGAACTATCCATCATCTAATGTCTTGTAATAGACATAATGATCATACTCACTCCTGGTAAATCGTTAACCCATCATGAAGGTATCAAACATTTTGTACCACTGCCTAGGCGGCTGTTTCAGGCCGTATAATAACATCCTCAAACTACAAACTTTATTCTCAGCCATTTTTACTTCAAACTCTTCTGGATGCTTCATGTAAATCTTCTCCTCTAACTCCCCATGAAGGAAAGCAGTCTTCACATTCATCTATTCCAATTCCAATTGTATTAGGCAACCAACAAATACAAATTTAATAGACACATGCTTGACTACAAGCACAAAATCTCATTGAAGTCGATACCCTCCTTCTGCGCATACCCTTTCGCCACCAATCTCGCATTGTATTTATCCTGTTTTTTCTTACAAATCTATTTACAATCGATCTATTTTTGCCCCTTTGGAAGCTCCACCAGCTCCCATGTCTCATTCTTATATAGAGAGTCAATCTCATCATACATGGCTGTCAACCACTTCTTAGCATCATAACCATCTAATGCTTCTTTGAAAGTTAACAGATCCCCCTCGTCTGTAATGAGGGTGAATGCAACATTCGAATCATCCTTATATCTGACTAGCAATTTGCGATCTCTCGGTGAATTTCTTCTGAGTGGTGGCTGCTCCACCTGCTCATGTACTTCTGCCCGCAACTAAGGCTCTACCTATGTATCTTCTTTTTTAATCTTAACATTCATGACTGTTGATTTCTTCAGTTCGTTGCGTTTGTCCTTGCAAAACAAGAAATCTTCATCAAACCCGACATCTCGGCTAATTATGATCTTTTGTGTAACTCAGTCATATAGCCAGTACCCTTTCACACCATCATCATATCCCACAAAAATACACTTCTTAGCCCTTTAGTCTAGCTTATCTCTCTCAAGCCACGATACATAAAAGTAAGTGTCATAATCAAATATCTGCAGCTGTAAGTAGTCTACCTCTTGACCATTCCACACTTCTTTAGGAATCTAGCAGTATATCGACATAGACAGAGACTGATTCACAAGGTAACAAGTTATGTTAACGACCTCAATCAATAATTCATTGCCCAATCCGGCATTGCTCAACATGCTTCGGGCTATCTCCAAGAGGGTCCAATTCATCAGTTGCCCCACACCATTCTGCTCTAGTGTGTGCATACCTTTATTATGCCACACAATCCCATTACCTTGCAAAACTGGTTGAATTCCTTTAAAGTGAATTCACCATTATTATTTATCCTTAAAACCTTTATTTTCTGTCATGTCCGCTTTTCAACGCTTGCCTTTCACACATTGAATGTGGCGAATACATCAGATTTATTTTTTAGAAAATAAACCTACACTTTTCTGGAGCAATCGTCTATGAATGAGACAAAAAATGATGCCCCTAGTGGAAACAATGGACGGCGGGCCCCATACATCTGAATGCACATATTTTAACACCCCCTTACATACATGCTTTTCAATCTTAAAAGTTAGCCAAGATTGTTTACCATATATACAATATTCACATATATAAAAATTAACACTTTTTAAAATAGGAATCAAGATACAATTAGAAAGTACCTTTATACCGCGCTCACTCATGTAGCTCAGACAAGCATGTCACAAACGTGCCAATGTGGTCTCCGCTATAAACGTTGTAGCTCCACCAAATACGGTATTTTCAATCGACTTGTTGAGAATGTTATTTCATTGCACTTTTATTACCATGAGTGCCCCTTTCGAAACTTTAGGAACCCTTTCATAATCAGTGAATTTGCAACCAAGTGCCTCAAGAGCCCCAAGAGAGATAAGATTCTTCCTGAGGTCAGGAACGTGTCTCACATTCATCAAGATATGCTTCATTCCTCAAACATCCTGATCCGCACTGAATCGATATCAACATCTTACAGTCAATGTCATTGCTCATAAAAACTTGTTCACCTTTGTACTCACTGTAACTGGTGAACCAATCTCTATGAGAAGTCATGTGGTATAAGGGCCCCAAATCCAAAATCCAGTCGTTCATGAGGTAACCAAATTTAGATGTGGTCAAGACATCACCACCATCCACCTCCTTGCATGATTGCATTGTGCTGGCCTCTCTTGGCACATTCTCAAATTTCTCTCTTTTGAATCTTTGGGTTCCTGCAGTCCTTCATATGCCCTGTTATACCACAATTTCAACACTTCATCTTACCTTTCCCTTTCGATTTGGATCGCGATCGAGAATTTTCCTTCTCCTGTTCAAAATTTCTTCCCCTATAACCAACACATTGTAGAGGTACCCTTACTACTATATTTCTTTCTCGGCTACTTTTCATGAAGGGCTGAGATGACAGTTTCCACATCGATGGTATCTCTACCATGGATCAGAGTGTCTACGAGATTCTCATAAGACGGTGGGAATAAATTCAATAGAATTAAGGCTTGATCTTCATATCCGATTGTAACCTCCGCATTCGTCAGTTTATATAGCAATTCACTGAACATGCTCATGTGTTCGTTGATATCAGATCCCTCTGTCATCTTAAGATTATTAAACTATTTCTTAAAATACAGACGACTACCCAAGAATTTCTTCATGTACAAACTATCAAATTTCGTCTATACCCTTTCGTCCAATTTCATTTACTAGACACAATTGTCTTGAGGTTGTTGCCCTCTCATCTAGTTCATCCCACTCTTCATCTGTTAAAGATGCAGGACTATTCGCCTTACCAATGAGAGCTTGTTGCAATCTTTGTTGAACTTAGAGGCCTCTCATCTTAACCTTCCATAGTTCAAAGTTATTTCTCCTAGTAAACTTCTTTGTTTCATACTTAGTGTCTGATCCCTTAAAAGACATGTTTTCAGATTGAATAAACTTGAAAAAAAAAAACTCCAATGTTAGCTCTGATATCACTTGTTGGGGGGACGTGGAGTAGCAACCCCGAGTTATAATCAAATAATAAGAGATCAATCAAACCAAGCACAAATGGAACACAAGGTTTTAAATAAAAATCCTTCATGGGAAAAAAAAAATGATGGCATAAAGTGACAACGAATCCACTATGAAATAAATGTTTAGAAGAGCTGTAAGATCTTACCGATCGAGAATACACTTCGAATATAACAAAACCCTAGCTTTGAACTCCATTTGCTCTCCAAAAGCCTTAAACACATTTTCATACCCTAATCCCCTATTACAAACCCTTTAATAGGTTAAAAACAGAAAAAGAAAACAAAACCCGCAATTTTGCAGAATTGCGCAAGTCGGTCGATGGGAACTTTGATCATATCAAGTGTCATCGACGTCTGTCGGTAGGATCGAAGCCACCTTCGATCATATTGATTTGAACCTAAAAACTATCTAGCGAGCAAAGGTCAAACAATGGGATTGAGTAGTCTGTCGATGTCATCGACAGGCCCAGTTACAGACAGATTTAAGACATCAAATAATAGCTACCTCATTAATCAATATAATTATCGTTCCACTACCTTTGGTGACGGAAATGTGTGGGTGAATCGTGTTTATGTAAAATCCATCCCGATTAATGGTGCCTAACCTCATGTTAGGCAAAGAGTTTAAAAATCAGCTCCATTTATGATTAAGGTGGACCACATTATTAGAATAAGTGTGCATGGCAATGCTCACCCTCCAAACTGTTTCCATTGGTGTGGCTCAAATGAATCATAGATGGGTATGATCTTTGGGCCAGTCAAAATATTGGTGTATAATCTAGTAGTTGGAGTGGATTTCAATAATTATCTTAATGGTTCAAACACCCCACCTAAAATAAGCAGCTTGGTCAATTCAGTTCTTGATACACAAAGGGCTCCAATTCCTATATCTCCAAACCTTAACCACATCCATTCTCCTATATACCATGTCCGAACCCTCTGAACCACGTCCAAACCTTAGTTTAGCTTAATCTCAAGCCAAAAAGCCAAGCCTAACCAAACTTGAAGTGAAATTTGAGCCCAAAATTTAAGCCAAATACAAGTCAAATTCAAGCTAAATACAAGCCAATTTCAGATTAAATTCAAGCCCAAATTTAGGCCCAAGTCTAAGCCTAGATCCAATAGAACCCAATCCAGCCCAAAAACCAGAAGCCCAAAAGGATTCTAAAGATCCACCAAGGCCCTCGTAGCAATTTGGTAGCCAGGCACAAGGTGGGCGTCACATGGTGCGCCATGCGCCACGTACCTCATTTTACAAATCAAGGTGCGCTTTGTTGGAGGAGGGAAATCTACCCTTAACTTCGTTGACTGCACCAAAAAATTGGAATTCCAAGAATGCCTTTGGTCAATCCTCTTTTACCATTCATACCACGCCCATTGGCCAATGAGAGGGTGCCATGTGGCACTCCCATCTCCTCAATCAATCACAACCTTCCAAGTCAACTTTCATCCCTAAAATTTATCAAAATAACAAAAAAAACCATCCCCTTTACCTATAAATACCCCTACTTATTCCATTTCATATACACACCATCACTTGAAGAGAAAGAAGGGGAGAGAGTTCATACCTATCCCATCCAATCACCAAGGAGAGAGAGAGAGAGAGAGAGAGAGCTACGAATGGGCTATGGGAATCCATCATAGCCCATTCGCAGCCCAGCTATGCCCAAAGCCCCACACACCCCAGCCATCCATCCCAGCTCAAGCTTTCTTCTCGACTCTTGCAACAATCCATCCATCTGCAACCCCCTCGTAGCCTTCACACTGGATAAAACAAGCCATAGATCAAGCTCGCATTCATCATTCTATATGTTACATTTGCATCATCACATCTCTTCCAAACCTCCTGCTTGTCTAGTTTATTAGAGTGTATGCTATTGGACTTGTTGATTTTCCAGATCCCGCCACACCAAAAACTCGAGTTGGCTAGACCATTTTTCTTTTTCTTTTTGTCTCTCTTAGGTAAATGGGCACTAGCGGGTCACCTTGACAATCCCTCACTCCCAATCCTAAGTTAGACACCCATAATTATAGGGTACTCGCTTGTGACCGACAAATTAGAAGATGGGCCCATTTTTCCATTTTTTTTTTTTTTTTTTTTTTTTTTAAATTACTTAGGTACATAGAATACTGGCAGATCATCTTTGCAATCCCTCACTTTCATTCCTAAGTTAGACTCTAAAATTCGTGGAGTACTTGTTCATAGTTGGCTATTGAAATTAAATTCATTTTTCGTTTCTTTTCAGAGACATAAATGTTGGCTAATCATCTCGACACTAGGGTAATCAATTCCCTAAAATCCATTTAACCCTATGAAGTAGAGACCGCACCCACGTGCGGGTGGAGAAGGTGCCTAACACATTTGTTCTCTGTAGCCAAGGTCCCTTAGAGTCCCAAGTCGTAGATCATGAGCCATTATAAAGTAGAGAATCTTCAGGTTTTTTATTTCTAGAGATTCTACAAGGTCTACCTTATTGTAGAAATCTAAATTACTGGCTAGTAGTAGGGGTGTACAACGAGTCGAACCGAGTCGAGCTGGCCTCAGCTCAACTTGGCTCGGCCACTGGCTGACCTCAACTCGAACTCGGCTTGGCTCGGTCCTCGAGCCTGACTGGCCAACTCGGCTCAGTTCGGTCAGCATCTCGGGCCGAGTCCAAGCCAAGATCAAGTCAAGTTCGTCATTGAGGCATTTCCACAAACACCTGGACTGCACCTTCAAAATCCCTCTATATGTGAAACAGAAGCAATGGTTTTACAGGTATTTTATCAAACACCTTCTAAGCAACATAAAAACAAAAAAAAATCAAGAAAAAAAGGGTATTTATTTCATGTACATACCTTCCTTGCCACTAGCCACACTTCGTTGAGTCATTTTATCAAACACTTGGTGAGCGACATCAATGGCAAAGTAACCGAGTCACCGAACAGGTTCGATCCGAGTTCGATTCGAGCTGGATTCGATCCGAGTCGAGTCGAGCTGGGGCTTGCTCGAACTCGGCTCAAACTCATTTTTTAGCTTAAAAAATCAGCTCGACTCGGCTCGAACTCAGCTTCGAACCGAGTTTAATCGAGCTTTTTCGAGTCAAGTCAAGTCGAACGAGCTAACCGAGCTAGCTCAGTTCACGTACACCCCTAGCTAGTAGTGACTCCAAGTCTAACAATTCATATTCTGTAATACTCCGTACTTTCCAGTACTCAAGTGTTATCGTGTAACCTGACTTAATATAAATGCAAACCTAATTTAAGTGAACATGCACATTCATTCTAGTCTAGATCCGACCGTTAAAAGCAATCCCCACCCATATATCAAGTTATCCACCCGTTGTTATTCAAGATAAGCCATTAGATGTGTTGATGACTAGATTTGGAAAGAATCTGAACGTCAGACAACATCATGTTGGGCTGACTAAGCTGCAAAAATATCAGCTTCGGGACTTAAGTCATTTGATCCACTGTTCCTTAGACTCATGGTCGACATTTGGGTGATCCATCCCTGAAAATCACAAATTGAATTACCTAATTGCAGAATCAACTGTACAATTTCAACTAGGATATACTAGGGGACCTAGGAACCACTCGAAATCAAATTTGGAGCAATCCAACCATCGAATAGACAAAAACTAACAAGATAACTCAAATTGATTGAGTATGGCCCACCTAAACCTTGGATCTGCGTCATCTTTGGTTGGATGTCCTAATAGGACCCACAAAGTCTGATGGATGGACTTGATCTGCCAAATCACCACTGTGGACCCCACTTTATGTGGTGCATGTGCACAACTAGTGCACACCCGCACCGCACTAAACCAGTCAGCCCAGTCAACAAGGTCTGACCCGACCTTCTTTCAGATTTTTCTCCTGCCCGCAAGTAACTAAACGGACAACGTCCGTTTGGGATGTTTTGTGGTCCACCTTGAAGGATCGATTGGATGATCCAAACTGTCCATCGTGTCCACGACGCTCGATCGACCAAACCCTTATCTCTCCCACATGTTGACACATGTGTGCAAGCACACGATATCTGGCGCATATTGAGGCATGTGCAGCGCGTTTCCAAGAATAAAAATCCTATTCCTCTTATGAACTAGCAATCCGAGTCAGCTCTATTTTTCCATCTCAACCTTTCGTTCTGAGCAATCTCAACCTTCCATTCGTTTCCTTTTAGGGTTCTTTTCCTTAACTAGAAGAAAAGGCGGAAAGAATCTTTTCGTTAAAGGGAAGAATCGATCCTAACCAGTGGGACGTTTCTAGAAGGTGCTCCAAATGCATCATGAGCGTCAGTTTTAGGGCAAGCAATGCCCCTATCTTGTGGAATGAAAAGATCCCGCGAGAAACTCATCATCGCCCGAGAAATCCGCCTGCGACTAAAAATCTCGGCACCCATCGAGATCTCGTCCATCATTGCTCAAATGGTGGGTCCCACAATGTCTTCGAGACTCATCTGAACCATCCAAAGGCCTTAGACTCGAAGGTCAGCCACCCGATCTAATTTTTTCATTAACGGGGTAGTCGTCTCCTTCGTTTTATCAAGAAACCTATTAGCTTGGATAATGACCCACTTGTTGATCAAAACCTCTAGTTTAATGGGTCGGTGACCCAAAGACTGATTCCATGTGGTTGATCAGAGCCATGCATGCAATTTTCATCAAAATAAGAAGAAGACGTCGTGTTGCGTTTAGGTTCGTAATTGAGGCGATGTAACTAATTCATAGGATTTATGGATTAGTTACATTCGAACCTGAAAGTGCCCTGGTTTATCAATTAGCGTGAGCATTGAGTCAGTTCGTCTACAGAGCCTGATAGGAAATCAATTCAAGCTTCTGCCTCAACCGGATGTGTGCAAGCTCGCCACAGGTAAATCTGAGCCTCACATCCCTTGTCCCAAATCACTAGGTAGCTAAAACCCTTAAAAATAAATTAGAACATCTTAGAGTTTAAGGTAAGAAAATGTTTTCAAAATAGGAAGATTCTCTAAATTTTCTTGCCTTGTCGATTTTATTGATACACATCCCGATATAATCGACTTGCGTTGTCGAGTCCTCGATGCTCCATCGATATCATCGAAAATAGGACCAAATATGTCCAGCAACCTCACAACAAATCTGGACGAATTATCGATGTATCGATACACCTATCGATATCATCGATATTCAAATCTCGAGTCTATCGAAATCGACTCGATACTATCGATAGGCAAATTTTCGGCGCCCCTGTTTTTCTTAAAGAATATCATATAAGCATCGATATATCGAAGCATCCTCGATACCATTGAAATTCAAACCTCGATGATATCTGTAAGCCTTCGATGATATCGATCTTGGGCACCAAGTTCTCCAGCAACATATTTCAGGGTGTTTTAACTATGATCGGGGGTCCCTCGGTAGAATCGATATTCAAATATCGATGACATCGATGCCGCATCAATTGCATCGAACATGGACAAAAATCGTCCAGCAAGCTTAATGAAAAATCTTTTTGATTTATTAATGCATCGACACAATTATCGATATCATCGACATTTAAATTCCGATGATCTCGAAGGTCCCTCGATCACTTATAAAAACCTGAAATATTTCTAGTCAAGTCTCTCTCATTTTTCAAGTGTCGATGGATCGAACCTCTTATCGATGGAATCGGAGTTCAAAATCCGATGACATCGACAATCATTTCGATTCATCGACCATCTGGCAAAAGGTTTCAAAAGCGTATGACATTGAGTTCGAGTCATCAAGCGGACCATCGATGCTATAGAGAGTATACACTCGATGATATCGAACTCTGTCATAAATGTGACCGTTTTATATCTGTTGGAACCTTTTTGCCTATATAAAGAGGACTTGTCTGTTGTTGCTGTGAGAGAAAGAAGAGAGAGCTTTTGTGTGTTTAACCTTAGATCTTACACCCAAAGCCCTTTCTCTCAGGGAAGTTCATCCTCCAATCCACCCTCACCATTGATATTCAATAGAGTGGATTGGGGAATGAACTTGTGCATTCAAGGATCCTCCAGCTACCATCTTAATGGCAAATCATTAAGCTGGGATGCCTTGAATGCTTAGATGATTGAAATCGCTCTATCTTCCTTATTGGAAAATCTTTTGAGAGTAGGATTTTATCATAACCTTGACCCAACCCGTCACCATGCATTGGTATATCTTTTGAGTTGCGGATCAAGGAGATCGAAGAGTCTTCGTCAACAAAGGAGGAGATCTTCGTCAACGTGCTTGATGGGACTCATCAGCTTATTAGTAAGTATCTAGAGTCCAGAGGACACTTGTGATCATTTCTTTGTAGGATTGGGTCTTAAGTGTTTCTCACCCCTTAAAGCCCTCGTAGGAGGCCTCCGGCGGGAGTGTACATGGTGGGTGCGTTGTGTGGACCCTTGCTTTGTAGAGAGCATAAACATCTGGTTGAAGGTGAACAGCAAAACCTTAGGTTTGAGGTCAACCGCTGTGAAACCTCGGGTTTGAGGTGAACTGTGTAGAAACCTCCGGTAGGGTCTTATGGAAGATCCTTGGCCAGTGTGCCTAAAAGTGGGTGCGTTGTGTTGACCCTTGCTCGTGAGAGCATAAACAGTCAGCCTCAGTGTAGGTTGTAAAGGTTAATGGTGAACCTCATTTAAAACTTTAGGTTTGAGGTGAACCGCTGTGAAACCTCCTTAGTGAAATCCATCACACTCAAGGGTTGAGTACGTCTGCCGGGAGTGGAGTAGACTGATCGTCGAACCACTATAAAAATGACTGTGTTTGAGCTTGTCATTCTTCTGATTATGTGATTTACTTCAATATTTGCATATCTGAATATCTAAGATCACACCTCACACACTTACACAGTCATATCCATCATAAACTAGTTTGTATATTGTTTACTTCTCAAATAGTTTGTGATTGGATCCTCTACCGGACTTGAAAGCCAGTAGAGTTAAGTTTGAGTAATCCTAATATGTGCCTGTTGTTAGGATTAGTGTAATAGGATTTTAAATAAATCATAAAAACTTTTAAAAAGTCCTATTCACCCCCCTCTAGGACATATTGGCATATCCCAACTTCAACTAAAGCGGTCTTCACCGCTATTTCAGAACCGTCTAGAATAAATTAATGGAGCCTATTAAAGGCTGCCTTTTAGGGTAGCCCATTCCAAAAATAGAAAGGAAAATTAAAAAGAGAGAGAGAGAGAGAGGGAGAGTGAGTTTCACACCGCCGCACCGAGGCGGGTCGACTCAGTTCGAGTCGATGCATGTTCAGGTGAATCTAGATCCACTCCCATTCAGCTAAAGAGGAGAGAAAGAAGGAAAGGAGAAGAAGAAGAGGAGTAGAAGAAAGAAGGAAGAGGAAGAACGAGAGAAAAAGAAAGGAAAAAGAAAGAAAGAAAGGAAAGGAAGAAAGAAAGGAAAAAGAAAGAAGAATATAGAGAAGAGAGAAGGGGAGAGTTGTCCGTCGCATTAGCTCGACCAAAGTGAATTGACGAGCCGAGTCTGGATCGAGTTTGGTCTTGTTTGGATTGCGACTCAGTGCGATTTGTATGATTGGGCCGAGTCTAGGCCATGTCTAGCCGTAAAAGAAAACATGAGGAGAAAGGAGGAGAAGAAAGAGAGAGAGTTAGTCAAGTCGATTCGGTAGGTGGTGCCGCACCGTTTTGACTCATCTGAGTCACTGAGTCGAGTTATAGGCTACTAATCTACCCAATGGGGTCCAGATCCCGAGAGTTACAAAGAAGGAAGTGAGAAGGGAAGTAAGGAAAAGAAGATGGAAGAAAGGAGGAAGAATGGGTGAAGAAAGGAAAGGGGAAGAAGATCTAGTGACCTTACCAAGTTAACTTAATGACTCACAATGTCTAGATCTAAGTTGGGCTCCACTGTCAGGCTATGTTGTTGGTCGAGTCAGTCCAGCAACTTCTGGGGTTTACTTGGGGGAAGATTCAGGCAGGTGCTCAGGTCGACATGAGTAGAGTCAGCGGAGTTTAACTGAGTCGACTCAGAAATGACCGAATCTGCCTTATGATGAGTGGGTCTGCCCGGCAGATCAAAGCCAGCTGTGTTTAGCATACGAAAAATATTATTCTTTCACTCACGGTGTGAGCCCAGGTTGGTTGTCGCCATTTCGCAATCGAATTCAAAGTAGAGTCGAATCAAATATCACAACAAAGACTCGATCCTAAAGTGTGCGCGTGTATTCCAACAAATACTGAAAAGTGAACGCGACATGTCACCTTTCAAGCTTTTCTACATCTTGATAGTTAGATTGTTCATTCATCTTCATTCATTTATCTTATTAATTGCTTAATGTGGTTCATTACTCTTATTGATTTTGATTCCCTATGATAACTGATAACTTGGATTTAAATTCAATATATGAACATATAGTAAGATTTAAATACCTCTATTCTGATTTGAAATGAACGCTTTAGATGTGCATGTGCTATATCGATACCATACATGATTTAATTTGTCATTCATGATCACTTGATGGAATGTTTTAAGGTCCTCGAACTAGTGGCGACTTTGTCTAATAAATTAAATGGAACATTTGATGTGGACTTATCATCTTATAGATCATTTGTTGCTTAAGTGGGTTTTGGGATAATCTCTTTTTATCACATCCTTGGGATGGACCGTTCGCCCTATGCAGCTTGATGGAATATTTACCTTTAAACATCCTATTTGTTAAGAGTATCATGAGCCGGGATGGTGGTATGGGACACTATGCCCAAGTTGTCGGCCTATACTGTATGATGAGACCCCCATAGTGACCTTTGAGCTTCCTTAAAATGGTTGCTTGAAATTGGAATAATAATGGTTGGGCTAATTATGCATTTTCATGGCATACGGACTTTACCGGGTGGTCGATGTAAGACACAAGTGTTTCTTGGATCATTATGAGTTGTACCATAAAGTATTTTATCGGGTGATCCTAAGTTATTATTACGTGCATTCGAACTGTTATGGATTATCCTTGTTGCATGGACTTTTTCGGGTGTCTAGTCCTTTTCAGGGCGTACCTTTGATTACTTTTTCGGAGACTAGTTCACCTTGGGTGTCCTCATTGCATGGTCTTTTCCGGGTGACTAGTTCTCCTTAAGGCATACCTTTGGGTACTTTTCTGGGTGGCTAGTTCTCCTTGGGAGACCTTTTTCAGCTGGATGTACATCCCCAGGTCTGTGAGCATGCGCATGCATCTATACATTTAAATCGAATATCTTAGAGGAATTTATTCAATATATGCGTATCTGATGAACTTTGTCTTATTATTATGATGATCATTGTGAAATATTCATTGTAGACTGTTCCTGATAACTATGCTTAATTATCTTGACGATACGATAAATCTTGGAGGTTTACCTCACTGCGATAGTCATTGACGCTATCAAACCTTAATTAGTATGCAGGAGACGTATAGGATGTGCATGTTGGTGTTCATATGGAATATGAGGAGCCAGATGATCTTGCGACTCTCTATTCCTGATTTCATTTGTAGTTAATTTGTATTGTTATGTATTGTAAAAACTTAAGACATTGATTTGTATAAGTTTTCGGGCAACCAGTCGAATATTTGGTTATGTATATTTGGACTCCCTCTTATACTTAATTTTTTTTTTATTTTGCTAGATTACTAACTCTAATAAAGAAACGAAAAAAAAAATGTACGTGAAATTTGGGCTATCTTTAAAGGTTAACACTCGGGTTTTTGGAAAACGAGTAGTGTACTTGGGTTTCGGGAACTGGGGTGTTACATATTCCCAAGTCAAACCATAAGTGTCATGACCCAAATTTTGGGTACCGAGCACACATCCCAAACCTGAGATCCGCCTTGTGACTTGCACATTAAATGCACTTACTTCATTCAACACATTTACACAAAGACATAATATGATATTGTTAATCTAAGTAATTCAACCATAGCCACATCTTATGCATCCAAAATCCGATCATTCATACACTTCATTTGTCAGAAATTTACTTAAGGACCCACCCATTTGGGGTCTTATTCACATGCCCCAAAATGAATAATTATTGTAATGTTATGAGTAATGCCTAATATTATAAATCCATGCCACAATCTCTAGAAACATGGAACAAATCAGAATTTATCCTTGGAATATCAAGTGAGAAATTGAAATGAATAATCAAAATCGGTCCAACGCGGCCAATTCATCTTCCGCTAGGTAAGGCCACATGTCGCTTGGATACTTCGCTGACTCAGTTGTTTCTTCTTGTTTTTATGCCAAGGGTTCAGCCTTGGTCACATCTGTATGGTTTTTCATCAATAGAGGGTATGCTGGCCAAGCCTAATGAGAATTCCTGACATGGTTTATCGCATCACAATCAAAATAGAACAACACAATAGCACGCAAATAGTCATCTAATAATATGAATGTAGGAAATGAATATATACATAAATGTTGTGCAATGCGTAAATGCATGAATGCATCAAGTGGGAGACCGTCCACTTGCTTGAGTTGGAAACCCATCAACCCACATCTGCCCTTTGGCAGACTTCTACTAAATTGATAAGCATGGGCAAGACCTGCATCTACTCCTTGAGTAGGCTTCCACTAATATAGTGGGCATTCAGTAATGATTCTACCAGGTACACCATCCTGGGAGATCTCCAAGGAATTCAGGCACGTATTGTGCATGCAAGAGATGAATGCACAATTATAACAATGCAATTGTAAACCACGGATTGTATACATCACTCTAATTCTTAGATTAGAGTCAATGCAAAGTACAAATGATCCAATGACATCAGTATAACAAATCAATATATGAGTCACATCAATGTAGCAAGTAAAATTATGAGTTTAACCATCATTAAATCAAATAATTCCAAAATGAGAGAACATGACAGCAAGATCAGAGTAAGTAAATTAAAATAATTAACTATGTTAATTCTAATGGAAGGGAAACAAGTGGGGATTACTGTATCCAGTGGATATGATTCTATAAAATAATCAGATCGGCCCAACTTAGAGTTCCCTAATGATCATATAAATGAAATCATTGACTAATCCTATTAATTCAAATGGCGGGGCCCACCTTTGATTGATCAAGTTCCCACAGTGGGGTCTACAAGAAAGATCATATGTTGTCAAATTAAATTCTTTCAGACCTAACCCTTAACACAAGGTTTTCGATCATCATAGGTCAATGTGGGACCCCCTTAATCACATCAAAGTGGCTAACCACTTTCCAATGACCTATAAATGGTCTAATGTAGGTGAAATTATATGTATTCTAAGTCTATTTATTCAAATATTAAGGCTCATGATTAAACAGATCTATTCAGGTGTCTATCGATCGGATCGACAACACTGTCGATTCAATCGATTGGACTCTCGATTGAATCAACTCTAATCGATGCTTTGTCAAATGAATCGACCACCTTTCGATTGAATCAATAAAATAAATAATTTGATGTTCTAGCCTTTGGACAATTTTCGACCCTTTCGATTGAATCACTCCGATCGAAAGTCAAATCGAAAGAAGTCGGATTCGATCTATTTTTGATAGATTGATTCAGAAAGTTAGATATATTTCTATTTTAATGATTTATGATCCAATTAAACATATCCAATTAATCTGAACTGTTTATTATATATATCAGATAGAAATATCCTAAATTATCCATAATTAAGAGGAAAATAATTGGATCTCGGATGATTAATATGGCCCATCGCATGATTGGATTAACCAAATCCTTGAGATCCTAACATATTTCGATCTTAGAGAATTGACGAATCATATGTATTAGACTTTACAAGTCATTAAAGGCTAATATCATTCCCTACGCCAATTCCCCGAAAGCTTTCGATTGCATAGAGGATGATTTCTCTATATTTGATATGCCGAAAGGATCGATGTGATGAACGTGTGGCTAATCCAATCCATTCATTTCATGGATCATTTAAAATAAGCCTAGTTTACTAGAAAATCCAAGTAAAGTATCGAATTAATAACCTGATGAGTTAGGCTTAACGTTTCCTCCTTCTCGTACCTCTTTCTTTCTCTCTATTTTGTGTGTAGAATTTTTCTTAGGTTTCTTTTAGTTAGGTCAGGACGCCCTCTATCCTCACGTACTGTCTCTATCCCTTACATCTTGTTCCTTAAGAAGGATGAATCATTGGGAGAATAAGAAATACAAGGGAGAGATAAGATAGGGAAAGGGGATAAGAGGAGAGATAAGAGGGATGATAAGAGGGATGAGGGAGCGATTCGGCTCTCTCCTGGTGAAATCAATATTTTAAATTTAAATTTTATATATATTCTTTTTTTTTTTCAAAATTTAGGATCGTTATATTCTACTCTCTTAAAAGAATTTTTTTCCTCGAAATTTATCTGAAACTACTCAAATAGATGAGGATGCTTCTCTTAGATTTCTCCTTCTTGCTACCATGACACTTCATTAGCTCCATGATGTGACCATAAAACTTTGACTAACGACATTATCTTAGTATGTAAGACATGCTACTTATGCTCCAAAATGCGTATTGGCTTCTCTAGATAAAATGTATCTTATCGAAGCTTAAGATCTTACCAATCAATCACATGGGAAGCATCCCTCTCATACTTTTGTAGCATATACACATGGAATACATTATGTACACTTGTCAGCTGAGGTGGCAAAGTGAGTCGGTATGCCACTGCTCCAACCCATTTCAGTATCTCAAACAGTCTGATAAATCACGGTGCAAGTTTACCTTTTGTACCAAACTGCATAAGTTCCTTCATTAGAGAGATCTTAAAAAATATGTGGTCTCCCACAACGAACTCTAGACCACATCTTTTGTTATCAGCGTAGCTCTTCTGATGGCTCTGTGCGGCTTTCAGTCAATTTCGAATAATCTCGACTTTCTCAGAAGCTTCTTAAACAATATCCAACCCAATCAAACCCCTTTCACCTACTTTTGCCCAACAATTTGATGCATGACATGGACGTCCATATAAAGCTACGTATAGAGCTATTCCTATGTGTAAGTGCTATGAGTTCTTGCTCCTTTGATTGTCAAATTTTGTAGTGTCAAAACCACAATTTGTGTCTTGTGTAGCACATTGATATATATGTTCAAGGTAATGCATCACATGTACAAGGACAATGCTTCAAGTCAAGAACAAAGATCTACTTCAAGAAATGCAAGATCAAGTACATTGTTCACTCCTTTAAGCTTCAAAGTTCAATGTTTTAAAGCGTCATCGAAAGAGAAGTGAACTGTTCATACTCAAGACTCAAGGTGAAGTACAACACATGTACTGCAAATTTAAGCTTCAAAAGATCTCAAGTTCAAGCTTCATCATGTGTCAAGATCTCAAGCTTCATGAACTTCAAAGATCATCTATCATCTGAAGAAAAGAAAGTTCAATGCTCATACTTCTTGTTTAAGGTATGAAAGACCTTAGATTGACCTTAGGGTAGGTCACTTTGAATACATAATTCAAATTGAATTACTTTACAAATGTTTGGTCTGTTCTTCAACTAGTCTTGGATCTTGTTCGACTAATCCTAGCACTGGTTTAACCAGTCTAAGAAATTTCATGACCAGTCCTAAGGTTGTTGCAAATTTTTGGAATTTTTTGGTTAAGCTATGACCAGTCCTAGAGACTGCTCGACCGGTCGTGTGAACAGTGCTCGACTCGTTCACGACCAGTCCTGCAGCTACGACTCAAAGTTCATCAACTATTCCAGGTTTCACACGACCGGTCGTGGACATGTCACGACCAGTCATGGAGGTCCCTCGACCGGTCGTGGATGGCCTACGACCAGTCGTGGAACGGCTTTATCCGATCGTGCTCAAAATTTTAAAAATCAGTTGGTCCTACGACTAGTTGTAGTGTCTATAGGACCAGTCGTGAACGTGATTTTTTCATCTATAAATAGAGCACGAATTTCAAAGTTTGATATCCAATTCAAGTATAATCAAGACATCACTCTGAGAGATAAGTTTATAAACTTCTTAAGCTATATTGTGTATATTTAATATTCTCTTTTATTAGCTTTTTATATTTAATTTTGTATTCTGCATTCCAATCTAATTTGAAAGAGGGATTGCAGTATTCTCACTTCTTGGAATCAAAATCAAATAGAGCTAGCCCAACTTAATTTAATTTAAAATCAATTTAGAACCTAGAACCATTTCATAAGTGAGTGTGGACATTGAACTTCTATATTCGAATTTCTACTTTGACTTGGTTCTTCCGGGCTGCAACAAAAGGAAAATATCCAGGTATTTTACATTATTGTAATTTCCTTTGTATTGGTTTCTTTTGAGATTGAGCCAAAAAATTCTCATTCTTTTGGTTGTCTGAAGTGATCCAAAAAACTTAGAGTGTGGAGTTTTTTGAATTGTGTAAGCCTACGTGAAAGACACAATTGTGAGGGTTTTAGGTGAACCTGGAAAAACCTATTTTTATAGTGAACACTAATATCCACTGTGTGAGGATATTAAGAGTGGAGTAGCTGTGTGGCTGTTGTTTAATAGTTGTTGTACACACAGGTGAACCACTATAATTCTGTGTTGTGTGGATGTGTGGTTTATTTTCTATATCTTTTATCATTCAAGTTTGTGAGATGTATTTGTAGATGTGAATGTTGTAATCTTTTACATTTCAAGCATTGTGGGGAATGTTGTAATAGCTTAGATTTCCTTTCTTATTATTTCCTTTTTATTCCTCTTCAGTTTGAGTTCTTGATACACAAACCGTTCTAGTAAGGTTGTCCTGCCATAAACCCTTGGTTTTTATGGTGTAAGGTTTTCCTTAGAACAACATTTGTATCAACCTCTCAATACTAGAATTTTAAGGTTGCTTTACATTTCCGTATTGTGGATTCTTTATAGTGTTATCTTTCCTTTAATTGATTAAATTCCTCTGTTATCATTTTAATTTGGCATAGTCTTATTCACCCCCCCTCTCTCTCTCTCTCTCTCTCTCTCTCTCTCTCTCTCTCTCTAGGACTCTAGCTCGGCCTTTTCAAGTGGTATTAGAGCCTAATAGCTCATTTTTTCATTATTCTATTTGAATTATTTCCTGAGTTAATCGATCTGAGTTATTTATAAGATGTCAAATTTTGAAAGCCTTTCAGTCACTAGGCCTCCACCTTTTGATGACACCAATTATGCCTATTGGAAAGCCAGAATGAGGATTTTCTTAAAATTCATGGATGAAAGTGTGTGGCCAGCCACAGTGACTGAATGGACCTCTCCTACCACTGAAGTAACTGGTATCGATGGATCAAAATCTATGAGAGTAACACCTTATTTTACTTGGACCACTCTTTAGAAAAGTGAGAGTAGTGTCAATGCAAAAGCACTAAATGCAATCACTTGCGCGCTATCACCGGATGAATTCAAAAGAATTATATCCTGTGATTCTGCAAAACAAGCTTGGGATATTTTAGAAATGACACACGAGGGAACATCAATTGTCAAGAAATCTAATGTCCAAATCCTTACAACCAAATTTGAGGAAATACATATGGAAGAAAATGAAATGTTTATGGACTTCTATACAAGATTAAATTTGACATTGTAAACTCTATGTGGGGTCTTGGTGATAAAATCCCAGAAAGTAAAGTCTATGTGCAAAAATACTACGCTCACTTCCTGAACGGTTTAATTCTAAGGTAACTGCGATCTAGGAACTTCGTGATACGGATAATATGAGGGTAGAAGAATTAATTGGCTATTTACAGACTTATGAGTTAAATTTTAAAGCCCCTAAAGGTAAATCCATTGCTCTTAAATCTTCTAAATGTATTTCTCAAGAAAATTCTGATTTAAAAAATTCTGAAGATGATATGGCCCTTTTAGCTAAAAAAATTTACAAAATTTTCAAAAGTAAAAAGAGAGTTAATTTTCAAAAATCAATGATAAGAAAAAAATCTAAATCTAAAACTTGAAAATCTTTAAAAGATAGTCAATGTTATAACTGTCATGAATATGGGCATTTAGCAAACAAGTGTCCTAAAAAGGACAAACCTAAAAAGAAAGGAATGTTGGCTACTTGGGATGAATCTTCTGGCACTGAAGCCTCTTCTGAATCAGAATATTCTGAAACCGAGTCGGGCAATGAAGTTAAGGCCCTTATGACTCTAGTCAAGTTCACTTTTTCAAATCATGATGATTCAACTAGTGAAGAAAATCTGAATAGTGATCATGAAAATAAAGAAGATCTTCAAGATGCTTATAATGCCCTATACAAGGAAAGTTGTAAAATTGCTGTAAAACTAAAACTTCAGAAAGAAAAGTTTTCAAAACTTAAAGAACATTTTGATACTCTTGTTTTAGAAAAATCTCACATTTTAGATTGTTTTGAAAAGACTAAATGCGATTTAGATTTCAAAACCTCCCTTATTGAAAATCTTAAATCCGAAAATGAAAAATTAAAACTTGAAGTCTCTTCACTTTTGAGTTTGAAAGATACTTGGAGGTATGCCCGAGGTGATCCTAAGTTAGAAAAACTTTTATCTAGATCAAGAAAATGTGGCGACCAATCTGGTTTGGGCTACGACAGAAATATTCTTCCTAAATAGAAGAATACTCCTCCTAAGTTTGTGAAAGGAGAGTCTTCAAACTTAAAAGGGAATAGTTCAAATAAAAAATTTTCTAAAAATGCTAAAACTTTTCAATCTTTTAAACCTAAAAGCAACCATATCAACTATAAAAATCAGAACCGAAACCCTTTAGCTGAAAAAATAGTTGATTTGCTTAAGGAGCTCTTAAAATCTAACTCAGTAGGTCATTCGTACAACAACTACAAATACAAGAAGACCAACTATACTCTTAAATCCAAAATAGTTATGAAATAGGTTCCTAAGGTTACTAGCTTGGTTGCCCACACCGCTTTCAAAGCTTCAAGCCATTCAAAGTGGTACCTAGACAGTGGTTGCTCCAGGCATATGACATGAGACAAGGGTTTGTTCACCAATCTTAAAGATATGACTGATGGTTCAGTCACATTCGGTGATGGTAGCAACTGCAAGATTATTGGCCAAGGTATGGTTCAACTTTCTAACCTCCCTTTATTTGAGAATGTCTTATATGTAGAAGGTTTAAAACATAACTTATTAAGCATTTCTCAAATATGCGATAAAAATCATAGCGTAAAAGTTTCTAACCTAGGGTGTGAAATTTTAAATAAAAACGGTTCTGTAATATTAACTAGTCGCAGAACTTCTGAAAAATGCTATATTGTAAGTGATTCTAGCTCATCTAATCAATCGTGTTACATAGTCCATACCGATGAGACTGAGTTATGGCATAAACACCTTGGACATGTACACTACCGCAATTTGTATAAATTGAGCAAAAGAGAACTGATAAGAGGTCTACCTAAATTACAGAAAGTAGACAAACTATGTGGCGAATGCCAGATTAGCAAGCAAACTAGGAGTGCTCACAAAAAGGTAGAATCCAATGCCACATCCAAACCGCTCAAACTTCTCCACATGGATCTTATAGGACTAACCAGGATGGAGAGTCGAGGTGGGAGAAAATACATACTGGTAATCGTGGATGACTTTACCGGATTCACTTAGGTAGCCTTTTAAAGGGATAAATCAGAAACCCTTGATGAAGTAAAAAGGATACTCAAACGGATCCAAACGGAAAAGGGCTCTCAAGTCTGTAAGATCCATAGTGATCATGGATCAGAATTTGAGAATAACAGTTTTGAGAAATTCTATAGCGATCAGGGAATATCACATGAATTCTCTGCGCCCAAAACACCACAACAAAATAAAATTGTTGAAAGAAAAATTAGAGTGCTTCAAGAAATGGCAAATGTAATGTTGAATAGTATGAAGCTCTTTAGAAATCTTTGGGCTAAACCCATAAATACTGTTTGCTATATAATCAACCGGGTTTATACAAGTAAGTCAAATAATAAAACTACTTATGAAATGTGGTTTGATAAGAAGCCTACGGTCAAATACTTTCGAGTTTTTGGCAGCAAGTGCTATATTTTACGTGACCGTGAAAATCTGGGTAAGTTTGACACCAAAAGTGATGAAGGGATCTTTTTAGGATATGCTTTGAACAGTCGAACGTATCGAGTACTGAATAAGAGGACAGGTGTAATTCAAGAGTCCATTAATGTGGTCATTGACGATCACTTGAATACACCTGTCTCAAGTTCAGATAATGATGAAATTCTTCTAATTGACAAACCAGATACTTCATCGAATTAAAATAACTCTGAATCGAGGACTGTTAAATATCATCCAACCACTCAGATTCTTAGAAACCCTCTTACTGGTGTGCGCACTCGTAGACAACTAGATGATATATGTAATTACGTGTACTTTACATCTCAGATCGAACCGGCTAACATAAAAGAAACTCTTACTGACGAAAACTAGATAGTAGCTATGCAAGAAGAGCTTAATCAATTTGTTAGAAATGATGTTTGGTATCTTGTTCCTAGACCTAAAGATAAACATATTATCGGAACTAAGTAGATTTTCAAAAATAAGTCTGATGAACTTGGTAATATAATTAGAAACAACGCTAGACTAGTTGTACAAGGGTACACTAAAATTGAAGGAATCGATTATGATAAAACATTTTCCCTAGTAGCTCGTCTTAAATCAATCAGACTATTTATATCAATTGCTTGCTTTAGAAAGTTCAAAATATATCAAATGGATGTAAAGAGTGCTTTCTTAAATGGCGATTTACATGAAAAAGTGTATGTTGAACAACCAACGGGTTTTGAAGACCCTAAAAATGTTGATAATGTCTATCGCTTAAAAAAGACTCTCTATGGTTTGAAACAAGCTCCCAGGGCATAGTACGAAAAATTGACTAAGTTTCTACTAAGTCATAATTTTCTAATGGGAAGTGTTGATAAGACTCTTTTTGTTAAGAAACATAACGATCATATCTTATTAGTGCAGATTTATGTTGATGATATTATTTATGGATCTACCTGTACTAACATGACTGTTGAGTTTGCAGATCTTATGAAATCTAAATTCGAAAAGTGCATGGTTGGGGAATTGAATTATTTCCTAGGGTTGCAAGTAAAACAACAACCTGATAGTATCTTTATTTCTCAAACCAAATATGCTCTGAACTTAATTAAAAAGTTCGGATTTGAGAATGGAAAATTTTTTTATACTCCTATGAGTACAATATTAAGACTCTCAAAGGACTCTACAGGTAAAGTGTGGACCCTAAATTATATCGTAGTATGATTGGCAGTTTACTTTATTTAACTGCAAGTAGACCTGATATTGGTTTTAGCGTTGAAATTTGTGCTAGATATCAATCTGACCCTAAAGATTCACATTTAACTGTTGTTAAGCGGATTATGCGATATGTCGTAAGTTCAGCAAATTTGGGTCTCTGGTATCCACATGATACTAGTGTTCAATTGGCTGCTTACACAAATGCTGATTGGGCTGGTAATATCGATGATAGAAAATCAACCAGTAGTGGTTGTTTCTATATTGGAAATTGTTTAGTTTCTTGGTTTAGTAAGAAACAAAGTTCCGTATCGCTCTCAAATGCTGAGGCTGAATACATTGCAGCTGGAAATGCATATACTTAGCTTGTATGGATGAATAGAATGTTAAGCGATTACAGAATTGCACAGGATTCAATGGTTTTATATTGTGATAATTCCAGTGCAATAAATATATCTAAAAATCCAATCCAGCATTCACGAACCAATCACATTGATATTAGATATCATTACATTCATGAATTAGTGAAAGAAAAGACAATTTCTTTGGAATACATTCCGACCGAGACTTAACTTGCTGACATTTTCACTAAACCGCTCGACAAAAGCAGGTTTAATAAATTGAAATTTGATCTTGGTATGTACAATTTGAATTGATTATGCATTCCTGTATCATATTGTATATATTTGTTAATTTATTTGTTTAAATTTTAAATTTAAGAGAAAAATGCATATTTTTGGCTGTGCACGACCAGTCGAGGACTTACTCGACCAGTCGTAGCACGACCGGTTGAGGACGTCCCACGACTAGTCGTGTAGCGCACTGGTGCTTTTAATTTGGGGAAAAAAACTCATTTCTTTCTCATTTACTCTTTCTCTCCAACGAGTCTAAGCTCGACCGGTTGTACCCAACTTCTTGATTCTTCAAGGTTAGTGCGTTATTTCCGTTTCTCTTCTAGATTCAAGTCTATTTCACTTCTTTTTCATTCTTGAAGTGATTTATTTCTTGTTTCCTTGAGGTTTTTGGGGTTTTCTTCTCCAAAATATGATTTTGAGAAAACCCTCTACATCTTTTGCAACCTCTTGATTTCTTTATTTCTTAGTTACAAATGAATGCTAGAGGTTAAAAAAAAACTTCCCGTGGTGCTTCTCATCTAGATCGACACCTATCATAAGGCGCCACTTTCGGTCACCCGAAGATGATCCCTCCAATGTATGGGATTTATGGTTGCGCAATGTGATAGTTGAACGACCTGTGCATATTGAACATATTACTCCATTTGAGATCTTTCTCTTCTCCAAGCTGTAGGATGGGATAACATTCTACATTGGGGTGGGCACAAGCTATGTTTGCATGTATTTCTGATTTCTCAACGAAAAATTTAACTTTTATTATAACAACTAGAGAAGGTCCATTTCAAGTAGACCGTCATTTGATTTCTGGTCTAATGGACATACCTATCAATGATGAAGGTATTCCAATTAGCTCTCTAGTTGATAAACCATCTGAATCAAAAAAACATGTACTTACTAGAGCATTATGCAACATAGATGCGCAATGGAGTCAAAATGGGAATGTGCACGCTTCAAGGTACTTGTTACCCAGATATAAGGTTCTTCATAGGATATTTATTTCAAATTTGTATCCTCGTTCAGGTAATAAAACCGAACTGACCTCTTTTATGGTTCGGATTTTGCATTCCATCATCTCTGGTACAAATGTCTGTCTTCCTTCTTTAATCTGTCATTCCATCATTCAATTTCGTATCCATCCTGGACACAGTGATATTCCTTTTGTATATCTTATGACTGTGTTAGCCACTCATATGTTAGTAGCTATGCCTGTTGAAGAGGCTCCTATTCATCACCTTATTTTCAACAACTCAAATATAAACAAGATGAATTTGCGGTTGGCTGCTGGCCAAGTGAATTTGGGTGGTGGTGGAGCTGAAGCAGTGAATGAAGAAAAAGGTGGCGATTTACCTCCAGATAATATAAATATGGATGATATCTTCAATGAGATTGAATTAGATTTTGAGACTGATCCTGACTATCAGCCTTTTGATTTCACTGAGAGGTTGCATTCTCTTGAGGAACGAGTGGCTCATATTCGTGTAACCCAAGCTTCTCAATTTGCTTATATGCGCAAATATATTAGGCACATTAACAAGGGTTTACACCGAATTGATCCATCTATTCCTACTCCCTCTTCTGGTTCTGATTAAGTGTTTTTCTCAAATGACCTGTAATAACTCTTATGATACTTTGATTTCTTTCAGTTTGTGGACTGAATTTGGATGAACTTTGTTCATGTTGGTTACTTATATGAGCACATTATTTGCTTATATCTTACCTTTGTTTGCTCCCTTATTCCTCTTTTGTTTTATTTTCCTCTTCCATATCTTAGTTGCTTCTTTTGTCATATTGTGACAAAAAGGGGGAGTAATATTTTGTTATGCTTGCTTATGGATATGGATATGGATTGTGGGTAGTAGTAGCATTTTTTTTAAGTGTGTTATTTAAGGGGAGTAAGTAAGAAGGTGTTTTGACTATTTCATGATAGTGTGTTCTGGTTATTGTAACTAGTGCATTATACTTTATTGTATATATATGGTGCATGATTCTTTATTGAGCATGTAATGCTTCTCTTATTTTTAATGGAGTAGGTTTTGTCACAAATTTGACAAAGGGGGAGATTACAAGTGCTATGAGTTCTTGCTCCTTTGACTGTCAAATTTTGTAGTGCCAAAACTACAATCTGTGTCTTGTGTAGCACATTGATATATATGTTCAAGGCAATGCATCACATGTACAAGGACAATGCTTCAAGTCAAGAACAAAGGTCTACTTCAAGAAATGCAAGATCAAGTACATTGTTCACTCCTTTAAGCTTCAAAGTTCAATGTTTTAAAGCGTCATCGAAAGACAAGTGAATTGTTCATACTCAAGACTCAAGGTGAAGTAGAACACATGTACTACAAATTTAAGCTTCAAAAGATCTCAAGTTCAAGCTTCATCATGTGTCAAGATCTCAAGCTTCATGAACTTCAAAGATCATCTATCATCTGCAGAAAAGAAGGTTCAATGTTCAAACTTCTTGTTTAAGGTATGAAAGACCTTAGATTAACCTTAGGGTAGGTCATTTTGAATACATAATTCAAATTGAATTACTTTACAAATGTTTGGTCTATTCTTCGACTAGTCCTGGATCTTGTTCGACTAATCCTAGCACTGGCTTGACCAGTCCAAGAAATTCCATGACCAGTCCTAAGGTTGTTGCAAAATTTTGAAATTTTTTGGTTAAGCTACGACCAGTCCTGGAGACTGCTCGACCGGTCGTGTGAATAGTGCTTGACTCGTTCACGACCAGTCTTGCAGCTACGACTCAAAATCCATCAACTATTCCAGGTTTCACACGACCAGTCGTGGACATGTCACAACCAGTCATGGAGGTCCCTCGACCGGTTGTGGATGGCCTACGACTAGTCGTGGAACGGCTTTATCCGATCATGCTCAAAATTTTAAAAATCAGTTGATCCTACGACCAGTTGTAGTGTCTACAGGACCAGTCGTAAATATGATTTTTTCATCTATAAATAGAGCACGAATTTCAGAGTTTGATATTCAATTCAAATATAATCAAGACATCACTCTGAGAGATAAGTTTGTAAACTTCTTAAGCTATATTGTGCATATTTAATATTCTCTTTTATTAGATTTTTATATTTGATTTTGTATTCTGCATTCTAATCTGATTTGAAAGAGGGATTGTAGTATTCCCACTTCTTGGAATCAAAATCAAATAGAGCTAGCCCAACTTGATTTAATTTAAAATCAATTTAGAACCTAGAACCATTTTATATGTGAGTGTGGACATTGAACTTCTATATTCAAACTTCTACTCCGACTTGGTTCTTCCGGGCTGCAACAAAAGGAGAATATCCAGGTATTTTACATTACTATAATTTCCTTTGTATTGGCTTCTTTTGAGATTGAGCCAGAAAAATCTCATTCTTTTGGTTGTCTGAGGTGATCCAGAAAACTCAGAGTATGGGGTTTTTTGAATTGTGTAAGCCCACTTGAAAGACACAATTGTGAGAGTTTTAGGTGAACCTGCAAAAACCTATTTTTATAGTGAACGCTAATATCCACTGTGTGAGGATATTAGGAGTGGAGTAGATATGTGGCTGTTGTTTAACAGTTGGTGTGCACACAGGCGAACCACTATAATTCTGTGTTGTGTGGATGTGTGGTTTATTTTCGATACTGGGACCCACTTCTTCTTTATACCGGGACCCATTGAAAGAAATTGGCATGAAGGTTAATGCAGAGGATGTATGTGATATAATTTCGGAGGGTCTAATGTTAAATTCTTAGAATCGCCGTATATTAAGAATCTATAGTTTCCTCAACAAGTTTGGGTGAAAATCAAAATCACGGGATAAATCTATAGCTCAGGTATTACCCAAAGAACTTTGAGGGGGAACGGGGTCGACCCCATCTGGACTCGGTCGACCCCGTCTTGCTGGCACTAATTCGGGATCGACCTTGACTCACTGTCCCACCCTAGTTGGCTTTTGAAATTTTCTGTTGTCCTCACTATCTTTTGCAATAATTTCCTAAGCTTTTGCATCTGTCACTGCAATTAAACGAGCATAATGTGAAATTCAACGAGCCTAACGTGAAATTGAACGAGCCTAACGTGAAATTCAACGAGCTTAACATGAAATTCACCGAGTCGAACATGAAATTCAATGACCCTAACATGAAATTCACCAAGCCGAACATGAAATTCACAATATTAACATCTTCTATAGTGATTAACTACGTGGGTTTAAAGTTTTCAAGTTTGAGTTGAGAAGAATGCTGGGGCACCCTAATCGAACTAAAACTTAATATCTATAGTAAAAAATGAAAATAAAATAGGCTTTCAGCCATCGATATGATGGAATCTCATAAATCTGCTAGGTTGGTTGGCTAAATCAGCTTCTCCTACCCCAAAATCATATATGAAATGTGGAAAAACTCATTCCGATTTGTAACATACGACTGTTTCAAGGTTTGACAGACACGTAACAAGTTGGGGTCGACCCCAACTGGACGGTCAATTCCCTTCACTTCACGATCAATTCCATGCATTTCACGGTCAATCCCGGCGATTCCCCTTCACTACACGATCAATTCCATGTATTTCACGGTCAATTCCCTTCAGTTCAGGTCAATTTCATGCATTTCACGATCAATCCCGACGATTCCCCTTCACTTCACGGTCAATTCCATGCATTTCATGGTCAATTCCCTTCACTTCACGGTCATTTCCATTCATTTCACAGTCAACTCCCTTCACTTCACGGTCAATTACATGCATTTCACGGTCAATCCTGGCGATTCCCCTTCACTTCACGGTCAATTCCATGCATTTCATGGTCAATTCCCTTCACTTCATGGTCATTTCCATTCATTTCACAGTCACTCCCTTAACTTCATGGTCAATTTCATGCATTTAATGGTCAATCCCGGTGATTCCCCTTCACTTCACGGTCAATTCCCTTCACTTCACGGTCAATTCCATGCATTTCACGGTCAATTCCCTTCACTTCACGGTCATTTCCATTCATTTCACGGTCAATTCCCTTCACTTCACGGTCAATTCCATGCATTTCACGGTAAATTCCCTTCACTTCATGGTCATTTCCATTCATTTCACGGTCAACTACCTTCACTTCACGGTCAATTCTATGCATTTCACGATCAATCCCAGCGATTCTCCTTCACTTCACGATCAATTCCATGCATTTCACGGTCAATTCCCTTCACTTCACGGTCATTTCCATTCATTTCACGGTCAACTCCCTTCACTTCACGGTCAATTCCATGCATTTCACGATCAATCCCAGCGATTCCCCTTCACTTCACGGTCAATTCCATGCATTTCACAGTCAATTCCCTTCACTTCACGATCATTTCCATTCATTTCACGGTCAACTCCCTTCACTTCACAGTCAATTCCATGCATTTCGCAGTCAATCCCGGCATCGATGTGAAACACGTTCTTCGGAGAAAAGCCTACAATATTTCATGTTTATCAATGCATTCACATCCTCTCAGAAAATGAATGCAAGTAGCCTTGAGTAGAATGGAACATGGAAGATGTAATGTGATAATAGGATGGAAATTTAATGAAGAAAATGGGTGAAAAGAAGGAATAGGGATGGAAGAGATGAGTTCGGGCGTGTATTTGAGGGAATAGGGATGCGAGAGATGAGTTCAGACGTGTATTTGAGTGTAAGGGAGTGAATGGAGTAAAATGCATGGAATTGATTATGAAGTGAAGGGAATTGACCATGAAATGCACGGAATTGACCGTGAAGTGAAGGGAATTGACCGTGAAATGAATTGAATTGACCATGAAGTGAAGGGGAATCGCCGGAATTGACCGTGAAATGAAGGGAATTGACCATGAAATGAAGGGAATTGACCATGAAATGCACGGAATTGACCGTGAAGTGAAGGGAATTGACCGTGAAGTGAAGGGGAATCGTCGGAATTGACCATGAAATGCATGGAATTGACCGTGAAATGAAGGGAATTGACCATGAAATGCACGGAATTGACCGTGAAGTGAAGGGAATTGACCGTGAAGTAAAGGGGAATCACCGGGATTGATCATGAAATGCATGGAATTGATCGCGAAGTAAATGAAATGAATGAAATTGACCGCGAACTGATTGAAATTGACCGCGAAGTGAATGAAATGGATTTTCGACCATCGACTTGATGGAATCTTGGAAAATAACCAGGTTGGTTGGCTAAAGTAGCTTGTCTTACCCCAAAATCACATAGGGTACATCAAGTAACTAATTTTGGTTTAGAAGATGTTCTTGTTAAATGGAAAAAAAAAAAAAAAAAAAAAAAAAAAAAAAAAAAAAGAGAAAAAAAAAAAAAAGAGAAAAAAAAAATTATATGCTTATATATACATATTTATATAAATATGTATTAGAAAAAAATGTAGGTAAAATAAATTTCTCCATGTAAAAAATAAAAAAAAAATCACAGACTGCTGCGGCACTACCACCGGTACGGCGGTACTAGCATAGCAGTCTGTACGTCCCTCAATGGCTACGGTTATAGCTACGGTTCTGATCCGTAGCTATTGGGAACCCCAGCTTACCTTTCTAAAAAATGTACAGCTGGGGCTTATTCTTAGGAGCTAAAAATAAGTGGGCTTTAAAAAGTTCGTGGGCTATAAATGGGTTGCACAGTACGAAATTTCTCTTGTATGAAAAAGCACGAGGTGCACATGAACGTCTTGCATGGAGATAGACCCATGGTAATGCCTAAAGTAATGTTTATTTTCCATCCAACTTAGTAATAAGGTCATAAAGACCGGGATGAAGGGAAAAATACAAATAGTAGCCTGATCCAAAACTTCTATGCCCCACAAGAAGTTCTTAATGGTCAGTCACCGTTGTTTCTTGTGATGTGGTCCACATGAGATTTCGATCGTATTCATTTTTTGGCTTATATGGAATGAGCTGATAAAATGGATGGACGGTGTGGATATACGATAAATACATCAAGGTGGTCCCCGTGGTCAGAAACACACCGTGTTTCGTGAGGTCGGACCACACGTAATCAGTTACCGTCTGCGTATGCCTTGCGCCTTTTCCTCTGCCACTACGGTAGATCGTAGAGAATGCAAGTTCAGCTGGTAAATCGCATAATTTCAGGACATATGGCATAAAAATAACAAATCCACGCCATCCATAGGATTGGTCATATGACTTTTAGGGAATGGGATGAAAAATGGAGCCGATACAAAGCTCAAGTGGGCCAAACGAACATGAAAGTAGGGATTGAACGCTACCATCGAAACATTTATTGGGCGACATGATATTTATTATAAATCCACTCGGTCCATCCGTTTTACCCGATCATTTTAGGTACTGGGATAAAAAATCAAGCAGATTCAAAGCACAAGCGGCCTACACGACTGGAAACAATGGAATTGAGCATCCACTGTTGAAACATATCAGGGTTTCGTGGGATCCATTTTGAGCTTCAGAGCTGGCTCATTTCTTAGGTCCATTCAATAAAACGAGTTGGAAAAACAAATGGAATAGGTGAATTTCTCACAAAAATCAAGGTGGGCTTCATGTCCTGTTGGAGTTAGGTTGGCAATGGCAACCAACGTGAGCAGGAGGTGGGACCCACCATGATGTTTGTGATAAATCCATGATATTTGTGATAAATCCACTCCGTCCATCCATTCTGCCAACTTTATTTTAGGGCATGGACCCAAAAATGAGTCTAATTTAAAACTCAAGTGGGCCAACCGAGCATGAAACAGTGGGAATTGAACGCCTTGACACATTCGTGTGGCCGCAGGATGTGTGATAAATCCACTCTGTCCATCTGTTTTTCCATATCATATTTTGGCAACGGCGCTGAAATGAGGCTGATTCTATGCTCCATTTGGCCACATGAAAGGAAAGAATGGGATGAAACTCTCACCGTTGAAAAATCCTAGGGCCATTTGGGCCCACTATAATCCTGGATCTGCCTCAATTTTATGCCTAGGAAATAAAATGATCCAAAAAAACAGATGAACGTAGTAGATTTCTGAAAATCATCAAACCGGCCTCACATATGGTCTAGGTTAGGCTAGCATGAGGTTCAATGAACATTTAAATCCGGAGGGCGAGCGTTGCCCGACTTAGGTGAGGCCCACCGTGATGTTTGTGACAAATCCACTCGGTCTTATCTGTTTTAGCATGTTATTTTAAGTCATGGGACCAAATATGAGTCCAACCAAAAGCTTAATTGGGCCAAACCGACATGAAACAGTGGGGAATACACGCTAGTTCGTGGGGTTACAAAATGTTTGTGACAATCCAGGCCATCCATCTGTTTCTCGGATCATTTTATAGCGGAAGCCGATGCCAAGCTCCAATGAGCAAAATGAGTACAAAATGTCCGAGTCCTTAGTGGTAGACTCCAAGGAGTTTCAACATGAGGTCTTGGGTTCGGTACCCATGGGTGGTGAAATCCTACTACTGCATGCGTGGGTGTGTGTTGGCTGTGTGTAAAGTAAATAAATAAATAAAAATAATAATAAAATCCCTACCGTATAAAATTCTTGGGGCCATCGCGGGCTTACGATGAAATTTGGATCTGCCTCATTTTGGGACGCGTACCCTAAAATGAGCCGGAAAAACATAAGGATGTAGGTGGATTTCTTGCAAACAACAAGGTGGCCCCATGTACTATCCAGTGGCGGCTCAAGGCAAGCCATAAAAATGAGGCTTTTTAGTTTAAAAAATTAAAAAATTAATAAATTCAAAATTATGAAAAAATTAATAAATTCAAAATTAAACCATAAATTTGCTTCTTGCCTTTTTAGATGCAAAATTACTAATTAAATCTTTGTATTCAAGTTTACCCAATAAATTAGTTTCGATAGATAAAATTATTAAACCGTTTAATCTATCTTGAGACATAATCGTTTGTAAATAATTTTTTATAATCTTTAGTTTTAAAACTTCTTTCTGCAGATGCGACTGTAACAGGTATGGTAAGTAATATTCTATATGCAATAAAACAATTTAAAAAACAATCTAGTTCTTTTATTAAATTAAGTATTTCAATTGGAGTATTAATTTCTGTTTTCGCAACTTCTTTTAAAACTTTTAATTCCGAAAATAAATTCAAACCATCAATATCATAATGCATGTCATGCTTGAAAAATTTTTCAAGATCGAGATATTTTTTTTTCTAAAGCGCAATCATTAAAAGATTTTAATCTTTTAAGACCAAACAAAAGCCGAATATGTCATCATACTTTGAAAATAGTTCAAATCTATCCTGCATGGAAGATATTGCTTGATCTACAATATAATAAAAATAATCAATTTTGAAAGATTCCTCTGCTGACTTCATCATCTCATCATCATTTTCTTCATTTTCATCTAATTGTTTTTTCGTATGAATAACACGCTTTTTACAGAATACAGCTTCTATATCCATCTCAATTGCAACTTTCTTAGATAAATCCAAAGCAGATTTAAAACCATTTTCTCTGTAGTTTTTTAAATAAGTAATTAGTCTCTTTAATTTATCCATAACAAGATCTATACGCATATTTTGAAGTTGTAAGCTCTTACTAACAGAATTTACAACAAACAATATTTATACCAGATATTCATTCTCAATAGAAATTCAAAATTTTCAATCTCATAGGTTGCTAAGCATTTGGCTTCATTTATTGTCTTAGGATCTTCACTAACTTCTGCTAATTTCAATAAAACATCCCTAATTTTTTGGGCTTGAAATTTTAAAGTCTCGACACTTTCAATGCGACTTTCCCAACGTGTTTGGGACAAATGTTTAGGAGTCAAAGTAATATACTCTAATAAAAAATTTCATCTTTTTGTAAAAGAAGCAAATAAAGAATATATACGTTGTACTACTAAAAAAAATGATATTGCTTTAAAGCATGAATTAGCCATATCACAAAGAACTAAATTCAAACTATGGTAGCCACACTGAGTATAAAATGTTCTACGATTTAAATCTAAAAGCCTTTTTTGCACACCTTGTTTGTTACCTTTCATGTTAGATCCATTATCATAGTCTTGTCCTCTAACATCATCCACATTAAGATCATGTTTCCTTAATATATTTAAAAGTTCGTCAAAAAGTCATTTCCTCGATATGTTATCTACCATCAAAAATTATAAAAAGTGTTCATCAATCTTTATTGGACTTACTGAAGTATCAACACTTCATAGTATAACAGTCATTTGTTCTTAATGACTTGCATCAGGAGTACAATCAAGAATAACCGAGTAATATTTTGCTCTTTTGATTTTCTTGATGATCATACTTTTGACTTCATCGGTTAACATCAAGATCAACTCACTTTGTATGTTATGCCCCAAGTAATGATTATAAATCCCATGTACTTGAACACGTCTAATATGTTCATGCATTATAGGATCAAACTCTGCTATCATCTCTATTAGGCCTAAAAAGTTATTATTATTATCTTCATATAATTTTTCCTTTTTCTCCCGAAACGCGAGATTGTTTCTAGTTAACGTCTTCACCACAATAATGATTCTAACAAGAATTTTTTTCCGATGTTCTTTCTCCTTGTTAATTCAATCTTGGACACTCTTATCAATTGTCTCATTTTTTGACAATTTATTTTCCAAGTCAAACCATCTAGTCATATTAATAATATGGTCATTAAATATTTCGTGAGACTTGAGCTATTTACCAAGATTTTTTTCAATCTCTACATCCTTCGTTAACTAATTAACTTGTACTATATTTTGAGCCAAACAATTTATAACAAAAACAAAATACTCTATCTGTATCTATTAAATATACTAACCATCTCCTATCTTGCTTTTTCTCATTCGGTAGTTTATGAATATAATATTCTTTTGAGAAATGTCTATTATTTTCATCTTTTGAGAACTCAATATCATTAGTTCTAATTGGACCTTTCTCTACTAAGATATCTCATAAGTTCATATCAATTTCCTTCCAATGCCCAAGATCATAACAAGTGATATTTAAGATAGATTGATCATCACAGCTTGGACTATATATGTATGTCTCATTAACAATTTGTTCCAAAATTTCATTTTGTTGTGTCACATCAATATTATCTTCTAAGTTCTCCCCTTGAGTCATATCAACATTATCAACTTCTTCTAAGTCCCCCCCTAATACTTGGTTCTTCACCTATTATCTTTTGATTAGAATTTGGTTCCTTTTGTCAACAAGATATTTGTTAAGGTTCCCCTCTTTGAGATTGCACTAAACTTTCTATTCTCATTTATTTCTTAAGTTTTTCATATCCAGATATATATTTTCTACCAGTCATTTTAAAGATTAACAAGTTGATATAAATAAGGAACAATAATAATAGATAAACAAAAGTTATTTATATAAATAATAAGTTAAAATATAAATTCTTGAACAATGGAACCTGACAAATCTTAGATTTGTTGAAGCAGCAACAACTAACAGATGAAGACTCTGAGAAGCTGATTTGTCGATTATTTGAGAAGTTGTTTTGCAGATATTGTTTACCAAAAAAGTAAGAAATACTTTGAGATTGAGAATCTGTTTTGCTTAGCAAAAAAGTCGGTTGTGTTGTGCGATTGTTTTGTTATTTAGCAAAAAGAACAATCCACTACTAATAATCTAATTAAACATTGGTGTGCCACTTTACCGTTAGAAAAATGAAGTTAGAATTAAATTTAGAAAAATGAAGTTAGAATTTAATTTAGAAAAATGATGTTAGAATTTAATTTTTTGAGAACTTAATTAGCAATAAAGTATGTAGTTGTGGTCCTAGGTTTTAGGAGAAGAATTTATTGGGAATGAGCTATTATTTTGAAAAGAGACGATAGAGTTAGACTGTTATTATTCATAGTGCTAGTTTCTATGATTTGTTTTTTATTTTCAATTTCAAATTTGTAAACTAATTTTTAGATGTTCCTATTTTGTAAGCCTTTCAATAAATTTTATTTCAAAATTTTTAGGCTTTTTTTCTTCTTCTTAATTTTAATTTTGCTATAATATAGGACCTTCATAATTAAGAAATTTTAATTTTGCTATTATATAGGGTCTTCATAATTAGGGGGCCTTAGGCGATTGCCTCACCTGCCTACCCCTTAGAGCCGCCCCTGGTACTATCAAAGGTTAGGTCACCGGTGGTGTGGTTTCAACGTAAGAGGAGACTGCCAAGTGCATTTGAGGGTAGTGGGGTCAATACCAAAATACAAAAACCTATTAGTACAAGTACCTAATAGCAAGCGTTTTAATGTCTAACAGTGATAACTATAAGCGGGTTTTGAGAAATAGTTTAAAAGCAGGAGGTTTTCGATTCATAGCTGAAAAGGTAGGCAGCCATACGGGAAAATCCCTTATACGGTTCCACATGTTTGGCCCAGATGGCATCGTGCAAACTCTTAGCTCGAGCATTGGATAATTCCTTAAGATGTGGGCCTATCGTGAACAAAGCTTAGGCCATAAAAACAAACTGATGTGATGGTTAGGAAGAATACGACCTTGGCGTCCAAAGAAAATTGCAAAAAGAACATGTATTGGTTGTCTACTTGCCAAATGACTTTCAAAGGGTCAAGTTTGTCTGTCGATCTGGTGGGCCTGGCTGACTGTCGGATGGGCTTGGCATGACATATTGGCTATGTGATCTGGGCTTGGGGCCTAAAAGTTAAGCTCTTATATTAATGGTAGTTTGTTTGAGTTGTGTCAAATAACCCATCAGCCCAGCCCAGCCCAGCCTGTTTAGGGTTTCAAGAGCTATACATCAAGAATGGTGGGGCTTATGCCTACACCTAGGGGTGTACATCGGGCCGAACCGAGTCGAACTGGGCTCAACCCGGCCCGGCCCGATCACCAGCCATACCCGGCCCAGTCATCGAGCCAACATGTCCAACCCGAACTTGGCCCGATCAGCAATCGGGCGAGTTCGGGCCGAGTTCGGGCCGAGTTCGAACCTTACAGCAAGTTCATAGGTCGGGCGGTGTTCTCACTTCTCTGTCTCAAATGGTTAAGGTAAAGATTTAGGATATATATATGGGAAAAGGTACAATGCACGTCCGTGAGGTCGAGCTGTGTGGGCCCCACCGTGATGCGTGTCGACCATCAACACCGTGCATTTGATGGGTCCCCTTTAAATTATGGGATATCCCAAAAATCAACCATATACGGAACTCAGGTGGGCCATACCATCTAAAATCATGTGAAGACATGCCAAAAACATATAAAAGCACTTGGTGGGGCCCACCTGAGTTTTGAATGTAGCTGAAACTTGATCTGAACCCTCATCCAAGTGGGACACACACAATGGATGGGCTGGATTTGTAAACCACATCTCGGTGGGCCCAAGAAATGTCCCATGAATGTTTTAATGGTGCACGGCCCCTCTCCACTTCTGTATGTGGTGTGGCCCACACAAGTCACGGATTGTCTTGATTTTTGAGACCTAGGCCCACGATGGAATGGTGCATCTGACTGATGGGGTAGATGTTCGAAACGCATCACAGTGGGGCCCACACAGCTCGACCTCATGGGACGTTAAAATCAACTCGAGCGCATTGTACCTTTTCCCTATATATATATATATATATATATATATATATATAATATATATATATTATATATATATATAACAGGCGAGTCGGGCCGAGTCGGGCCGAACTGGGACCTATTCGAACTCGGCCCGAATTCAGTTTCGAGCTGAAGAAAATGGCCCGTCTCGAACCAAACTTAGTTCCGGGTCAGACCGAGTCGAGCTTTTTCGGGCCGAGTCGAGCGAGTTGCCTACACAATGTGTGAATGGGTTGCCACAATTTAGAAAGAGATCGCATAATTTAGACACTCAAAAACTCGGCTCTGACTGGATGTTCAGCCAAGTGAAGTTGACTTGAAGACTCGATACAAGTCTTTAGTTACTTGACTCGATATGTTATAATTGATTCAATATTTTCACTGTACTTCTGAGGGAGATATTGGTTTTTGCACCTAGATGACTGTCATCAAGTCGACTCGACGGAGTTATTGTCCAGTCAAGTCGAGTCACTCTAACATTGAGTTTCATGGCGACTTTTTTTTTTTTTGTTAGCTTGTTAGTACACCCCACTGTCAGTTCACACATCACTGTTAGCCACCCCCACTAGGGAATCGATGCCAAGACCTCAGTGTTGAAACGAGGTATCTTTCACCCAGTCTACCACTTGAGCTATGGATCAGGGTGTAGTTTCATGGTGACTTGGCTCAAAATCTTGTCGATCAAGTTCACTCGGCCGAGTTTTGAGTCAGATCAACGAGTTTTAGAACTACCAGGGTCATTCCTAAACTCAAGTGGGTCACGCCACATGATTTTTAGAGGTTTTACATGTTATGGCCCACCTATTTTTTGCATCGGCCCGATCCGGTCCTTTTGCAATGAGAGGAGCATTGAGGAATGGCAAGCATTTCTTCAGGCCTTGCGGTGTCATTGGCATCCAATGAGGCTTTAGCCTTTCACGCTTCAGGACGGCTGTTTCAAATTCTCTTTCGAGGGATGCGGTTATTGAAGGAGGCTCTTGCAACGCTACGGAGTGAACCTCAACGAATCTGGGGTCATTGAAGTTAGCTTCTGTTCTTCTCCCAGATAAGAGCTTTATTACCTCAATTGATAGTCCTATTACAAGTTGATCTGAGGGACAAGTATTTAAATAAGAACTTCGAAAAGGAAAAAAAAAAAAACCCTAATAGTGCTTCCTATCTCCTAGGACCTTTTAGTTATTTATTTATTTATTTGGCATTTTGTTATTTATTTATTCTTGCTTGTGAGCAATTCTACCTCTTGGAATAGTCCTCTTATAGAGAATCCTAGAATCCCTATCAAATCCTTAATCATCCCAACTCTTGTATTATGGCAAATCAATCTAATCTAATCCAATATAAGATACTGAGTTGCAACTGTTGAATCTACCGAACTCTAGCCAAATTGTAATCGCCTAAAAATAGCACGTGTATATCTTGAAAACCACCTCACAAAAATCATCAGAGAATCAGCAAAATCAGAAACTATAATCTTTCAATCATAGAAACTATGGTCCCAGAAATTCATCATCATCTCATTGATTGTAATCAACCTATGTAATAGATTATCAGTTGGCGCCTGATCATAATCAACCTATATAACAGTATTACATTGCGGCCAATGTTGTCAAATGGCATAAGCGATCCTGAGTAATATCATAACCTTTTTTTTTTTTTTGAAAAAATTTAAAAGAACAAAAAAAATGAGAAAGAAAATGGAAAAGTTTGTGATCGCATACCATCCATATGGCATATGCGACCATCGCACAATCAATTATGAGATCGCTTTTGACAACATTGATTGTGGTTATCGAAGTTTTGTGCTCTCATTGCCGGTCACAAGCCTGGATAAATGAGGGTTGTGTCAGGTTGGCAGCCGGCATCAAACTTATGCCACAACTTCCATCATGAAGCGGAACAATATGACATTCCAAACTATGGTCCCAGAAACTCAACCCTCAAAATCCACAAACAAACAGTTCAAAAATTCAACACCTAGTAGGCCCTAGATCTGCACCAAGCCTTCTGCTAGATCTTGTCATCTCTCCTTCCTGGTGCTTCAGCACGAAATGTCATGTGAAGATTGTATTCCAATAGCCAATGAATGAACTATAGAATCGAGTGTGGTACTTCATATCGATACAGAGAAAGTGTATAACTATGCAATTGGGACTTCCTCATGTAATCTCTCTTCTTCTTCTTCTTCTTCTTCTTCTTTTTCATTTTTTTTAATTTTTTTTTTAATTTTTAATTTTTATTTTTAAAACGATAATCATTTTTATTAAGAAAGGCCACAGCCATAAAGTACAAAAGAAAAGAAAAGAAATAAAAATACAATCAAAGACCCTCTACAACTCTGACCACAACATGGGAAACTGATCAGAAACAAAAACATTAGATGCTTGCACCCACTCCTTCACATTCAACTCTGACCACTCCTCACATAAGCTCTTGTTCGAATGGGTTTCTGTAATAGATCATTTGGGTGGATCAAGGAATGTCTCTATGGTTTCTCTGTTTTAGTGGATGGCTCTCCATTGGATGGAGGCAGAGCAATTCTATCTCCCCATTTCTCTTCTCCATGGCAGCCAGAAGTATTAGCTTGCTTCTTTACTAGGTGGCAAATCTTAGCCATTAGAGAGGTTTTGTGACTGGTAATATGGATGTGGTAGTCTTGCACATTCAATTTGCAGATGAAATAAAAGACGAGAATATCTGCATTTTTTTTTTTTGTTGTTTGTTCATTCCAATCATCACAACCATGAAAGTTTTCATACATATAGCTCGTTTATATAGCAATGAGCACATATCATTGATAATTCTTCATCATCTAAGTCTTATCCCAATTAATTGGAGCCAGCTATATTAATCTATTCTGCTATGCCACTATGTCCCACTCTGTCAAGGGCCATACCTTCTAGTTAGACCATAGGTCATCTAATTTTTTCTTACTACCGCCATCCACGTCCTTTTGAGCCTTCCTCGTCCTTCTAGAGCCTTCAAATTGTACCAACTCACTCCTAACTGGCACAGTTCTTGGTCTCCACTGCACATAATCAAACCATCTAAGTCACTTTCCTCGTCTTAGTACCTATTGGTGCTACTCCCAAGTTCTCCCCAATGCATTCATTTCTAATTCCATCATTCCTCATCTTGCCACTCATCCATCACCATATCCTCATTTCAACTACACATCCTATGAACATGTTGTTCCTTAACTGCCTGACATTCTATCCCATAAAGCATGGCTAGTCTAATAGATATCCTATACAATTTCCCTTTCAGTTTCAGTGTTACATGGCGATCACATAAAACTCCAAAGAGGCATCTCCATTTCTTCCACCCAGCGTGAATTCTACATAAGGTAAACAATTAAGTGCTAAAAACCTAATTAGAAACCTTATTAGCTCAAATAAAAACCTTCCTTAATTTACTCTTAAAAAAAAAGCAACTAAATGAGTCCTTTTTCTTATAATTCTTTTTAATTTATGAGTAAAAGAGTATCTATAAAACTACACATGAATCCTACAAAATAAGAGGCATATGCATGATTCATATAAAGTAGGTATTAGCAATATAAAGCTGTATAAAATAGGATCTAATTCATATATGTATAGTTGTCGGCTTCATCGGATCAGCTTAGAGGTTTTAACTATTTATATCTGCAGTATAGTATTCCATACCAACCGTATAGCTGTTAAAAGCTGTAGGCATATAAAAGCTAGGGAGGGAATGGATGGCAAGTAACCATCCCTATGCTCACAATAACTACATCACTACAGCCCAATTTCCCATGAGGCGTTTTACATTTGTTGAGCACCACCACCCATGAAATAACTTTTCCTTCTTTCCCTGTGAACACCACTTCAGTTCTCTCCACAAGACCACAATCCAGTCATAAAGGAAAGGTGGCAATTGGCAAAGAGCACATCCTTTCTTATTGACACCTTCCCCATTCCAAGCATGACAGAAATCCCCAATGGAGACAGGCATTACCATTGGATTCCAAAGAGATTAAGGAACTCTCTCCGAAATATAAAAGCTATTTAATACCATATAAAGAGTCCAAATCAAGTAAAGCTCCCCAAATACCAAGCACGTGGCCCTGTATATACAACCGCATAACATTTTGAGCTGCATGAGTGTATATTCACAATAAATACTTTATATGCATAGTTTTTAGGAGCAGAAAACTCAATCTGGATAAATTTAATGGCCCCACAGGCCATCGGAGTCCACATTGAACTAGATTTGCCACGTGTCATATGTGTGGTTCCACATTCTAGATGCGTGGCTGGGGTGCATCAATTCCCACCAGCTTTGATATAACTAGTGCCTGAGTTAATAGACGATACAATCCAAAGAAACAATCTATTTTGTCCTGGTCCTTGGCAGGAGTTGGAGTCCTAGGCAATGGTTCGGCTTGATCGCCCTCAGGCTCCAACTTCCGTGATGGATCTTCCGTCACTTCGTAACCTGCCAAAGTTGACAGCCGTTGGTATGCGATTAGCACATCCATCTCCACCTAGATAATCTCCCAAGGTTTCACCACCCGGATTGTTGAACGTCTATCATATTTTCTTTCATTTTTAACAGCTAAGCAGGGCTTGAGCCCTCTTTTCTTTCATCTCGATGCTTGAGTCTCCTTTGATAAAGATACTACCATTGGGCACATCGTTTTTAGAATATTCTAATACAACTGAGGCTCAATGTGGTTTTCTTTCTGAAAGTAGTCTTGAAACACTTCAGGGATTGTGGAGTGGTTCGGTTCCTCAATTTCTGTTCCATTCCTCCAGTGTCTTCTCAATCCATTTTGATACCTCGGTTAATTCATTGCTGCAAGGTGTCACTTCCAGATAACAGGCATATTGTGGAGGATTTTCATAGTGAGGAGAGGGGTATTGGTATGGATGCCCATAAGGATCAGAGGATGAGGAACATGACTTGGGGTAATAGGAGGATAGGTAGCAACAATTGAAGCAGGCATGGGTGATTGATGGAAGTCAGAAGAGGAACTGGGACTACAGTGACAGAGAGATGGAGAAACATTGTGATAGTACAATAATCCAGATAGGAATAATTGTATATATAGTACGATTCTCCTCTTCTAGAAGACATCTCAATGAGATAGTTCACAAATTGTGGTGGGCAGAAATTTAGGGACTGGCTAGAGGCCAAAGTATTGGACCTGTGTACATGCAAAAAATGGTGAATAGGATTAAGGCTAAAATAGGGGAAGGCAGGCAGTGGTAGACTTATTTGAGATGAATTTGAGAAATGTTAAAGAAGGGACAACTTGGGTGTGTGTGTATATATATATATATATATATATATATATATATATATATATATAGAGAGAGAGAGAGAGAGAGAGAGAGAGAGAGAGAGAGAAGGAAATCTGACTGCAGCAAGAGAGTCTGATGATGCAGATAATTTTGCAGGTATCTGCAAAAATTCCGCTATCCAGTAGGTGCTACAGGTTGCGGGTTGGGTCACTTTAATGGTCAACCCAAGCCCAGCCCAAACCCCAACTCTAGGTATTGATTACTTAACCCTAACGCAATTCAGATTGCACCGGGTTGGGTCAGGTTGGGTCAAGTTAAAACAGGCAACTAGTATACTAACATACAAAATCAAACAGCTAACCATCGAGGATTATGAGACTAGGATATTTGAAGAGATTGTGTTTAGAATAGGTCAGACAAGATTTGGAAGTGGCCTCCTAACAGCAATTTCTCGGCTAAATACTTGCCCCACTTCAAATTGTGAGGGGATCTCCCAATGCGCAGAAAATTGAAGAACTTTGCCATTGTAGGAGTGAATGATGGTATTTTCTATTTTATGGCGAGCTCTTTGTTATGATGAGAGGTAGAGTCTCATATCAATGCAGCACAAATGGGCTGTAGCTGTCTAGCTGAGTTGTTGGATTCGTAGACACCCAATGATCGCACAACTATTTGCCACACGATCATGATTAATGATCGTGAATCTGTGATTATCGTGAATCTGTGATTACTTTTTTACAGATAAGGACAAAATAACCTCCCCCCCCCCCAAATAAGCATTCCAGACCAACCGACCCTCTTTTTTTCATACCAAATCACCCCTGCTTCAAATGGAAATAATCGAATCAACCATTTTCCAATCTTGCCTTTGTTCGACTGTCGACAACAGATTCAAAAATGAAAAATGCTTCGGCTTCCTACTTGAGAAATGCATGTGCACTTGCAAATTATATGCAAGCACACTCAGATTTTTACACGTGCAAATGCGATAGTGCAATATCCGCTGCTGATCAAGTGGCCCACTAAACTCTTTGGGCCTAGTCTAATTTTTTAACAGCAAAATTGAATGGTCAAAATTGTTCCACCATCTTGATGTTCGGGCTGCGCTCCATCCACAAAGGGGTTGCAGGGGCTGAATTGACACACTTGATGAGCATATACCATAGATGGTGTTTCTACCATGTAATCTCTCATAAATTGAAACAAACTCACAACAGTGGACCACGGAGCATAAAGGAAAAGGGTACAGTGTTCACCACTGCTTTGAATGGTTAATGGCTTATCCTAAGTACATGCGGCATGCATGCATGTCAATTGCCACCGTCCAAATGATGGAACTTGTCCAAATTGAACTCCATAATCACTTTAATGGCCCTTAGCATCATTTGCCACCTCAGCAAAACTCAAATGTTGACACCCTAATTGGCCCTGAGAACTCCAACAGCCTTTCCCAATTACTGTACCGACACGACCCTGATACGCGCCAGCCCTGGGTTTACCATACTAACACCCGACGAAGCAAACTTTGAAATAGCCAGGTGGGGAGGCTTTCGAGACAGCAGAAGGCTTCAGATGATTCCACCAGTTACACCACAGAACCACATCCCAACTGGCTGCAACCAGCAGAGAAGTAAGCCCCTTAAATCTGGAATCAGCAGCATACTACTTTTGAGGTCAACACCGACATTGACCTGCACTTGCCATAAAATGTTCTTCGATTCCTCCTGTTCCACAAAACTCCAGAGCACCATGATGGCAGCTTTCTCCCACAACAGTGCCAATAGATCCTCAACCTGCCACATTCCAGATACTAATAACCTCCACCACTATTCTAGGGAACACCCAATTCACCCCAAATTTTGCTTGAACTACAGACCAAACCTTAGAAGCAACTAAACAATGAATCAGAGGATGGTTCTCTGATTATTCACTCAAGAGGACGAATAGCATTCAAATTTGATTCATGTTCCCACGACTAGGATTTACCCTATTACTTAAAGCAGGTTCTTCCAAAAATGGAGCTCTAATCTAATCAATGTTGTCAACCCTCCCTCGTCTAAAGGCCATGAGTGGACTGTGGATGTCGACAAAAACATATTTACTGAAACGACATGGTTGAATGAAGCAAACTTGTTGAAGAAAGCAGAAGGGCTATAGTGTGGTTTATCCAAGAGAATATTTCTGGCAAGGTTTGGAATTCCACCAAGGAACATAAATACTGGATCTCAGTCTGTTAATTGACAAACTAAGAAGATCCTCATCTGCTAGTGCAGTACAGGATAATGCACAGTTCTCCTAACCATGCATGCCACAAACTGATGGGACAAGCTGAAGCTGCCAATAAATTACTTCAGTCGATTTTAAGGAAAACGTTTTTAGAAAGTAAGAGGGATTAGCATGAGAAGTTGCTCTTTTCTTACGGGCATCCGCTAGTGAACTACAAGATAATGTGATGGCATGCTATGTCATATAGGAGACAAGGTGTGCAAAAACAGTTACGTTTCGGCCATAACGGCTGATTCTTACCGGTAATGGCCAAGGCCATTATTCTATGTCATATAGGAGACAAGGTGTGCAAAAACAGTTACATTTTGGCCGTAACAGCCAATTCGTACCAGTAATGGCCAAGGCCATTATGCGATATGGGTCTGAAGCAGGGTGGGGAGAAAAAAGGGACCGTATTGGCTGTTAGAGGCTATAACGGCCATTATGGTACCATGACGGTGAAGCAAATGGAAATAGATATATATATATATATACCCACAAAAGTACACACACACACACACACTTACCTCTCTCTACACAAGAAAGACGACACATTGTTTCACAGCCACATCTTGTTTTCCTTTTTTTTTTTTTTTTTAAATGTTGTAGTATGACGGTCTGTGCACTTACACCCATGCGGCCCACCTTGATGTATGTGTTGTATATCCATGGCACCCATCAGTTTTTCCAACTCATTTCAAGGCATGGTACCTAAAATGAAGCAGATCCAAATTTCATGTGGACCACATAATAGGGTTTGAATTTCCACCATTAAAAACATCTTGGGGGCCCCATAGTTTTGGATCAAGCTGCTATTTGTGTTTTTCCTTTCATCCAAGTTTGTGGGACCTTATCAACAGGTTGGATGGCAAATAAACATTACAGTGGGCCCTAGGAAGTTTTTAATGGTGGGCGTTCAATCACCACTATTTCCTCTGGTGTGGTCCACCTGAGACTTCGATCTGCCTCATTTTTGGGCCCATGCCCTAAAATGATATGGAAAAAATGAGTGGACGATATGGACACACAACACATACATTGAGGTGGTCCCCATGGTCAAGGCCTCACCCACAAACAGGATTGCCTACTAACACTGCCAATAGCCAGTCGCTACTGGATGGTGTACAGTGGGCCCCACCATGATGTATGTGTTTTATCCACCCAGTCCATCCATTTTGCCAGATCATTTTATGGCATGAGCGAAAAAGGAGACAGATCCAAATCTCAGATGGACCACACCACATGAAACGGTAGTGATTGAATGCCCACCGGTAAAAACTTCTTTGGGGCCACAAAAGTTTTAGATCAAGCTGATATTTGCGTTTTCCCTTCATGTAGATCTGTGTGACCTTATGGACGAGTTGGATGGCAAATAAACATCATGGCGGGCCCTAGGAAGGTTTTAATGGTAGATGTCATTGTCCCCACTGCTTTCTATGGTGTGGTCCACTTGAGCATTGGATTTGCCTCATTTTTGGACTCATGCCCTAAAATTATCTTGCAAAATGGATGACGGTGTGGATATAACAAATGCATCACAGTGGCGCCCACAAAACTATGCCACGTCAACGCACCACTTGAGGTCGATGGAGTGTGTTATACTACCCAATCTGAGTCCCACCTAATCTGGCCCTAAAAAATTTGTACACAAGGCATGTATGAACTCAAAATTAATCGATTTAATTATTGGACTATTATTGCTAAGTCACAATCCCAAAATCAAATTGTTTGAACGATTTTAACCGTTAATTTGTAAACATATTTTTAAAATAGGAACATTTGATATTTTCATTCATTGCCATCCAATAAGTGTCCACCGTTCCATTAATGGTATAAGTGCCAATAGATTGGATGAATTTTAGGCTGATTTTGGGCATCAAGTGGTCTGCCAAATCGGCAACACTATACATCCAAATTTAATTTCATTTTTTATTAAGATTTATTGGAGGAAATGATATCAAATTATTAGATATAGAAATTATATGATAGGACACAAGTTTTTGGAGTCTATATATTGAAATGAAATGTACCCAAATCGCAAGGTATGTAATACACCAATACTGTAAATAATAGTAAACATGCAAATATGAGATGTTTTGGCATTACATTTCATCTAATAAATTTATCATTGATATTATATAGTTAGAAAATTAAATATAGAAAGTTTGCAATCAATCCCAAACTGTCAGCTTCAAAAATTCATCGAACAACTCAATAAAACATTCCCACCAAATAGTGGACCATTACGCTATCATAAGCATGTTCAAAACAAAAAAATGAATGCATATTTGGAATATTTACATTTTTATGGATTTTTAATTTATTTTTTTTAGAATATTTCGAGAGAAAAAAATAAATCAACCAATGCGGCGACGTATAGGCCGTTATGCCCCCCATATCAGTCGTTACGCCAATACTCCGTATCAATAACCATGGCGATTGTTACAACTACCATTACCGATATAGAATACCATTGGTGGATTGTAAGGAGAATGGTTTCAAAAAGAGGGATTGCAATGTGAAGTAGCCTCTTTCCCTATGGGTTTACTTGTATAGCCTCATTTATCAAATCTATTGCTTATGGTCTCACACTTATGGAGCTAAGTTATACCAATAGAAATGAAAGATGAAACGTTCAAAATCACTCTCATATCTTGTGGAACCAACTGACAAAGTTCATTTTTTTTTTTTCGTTTCATTCATTCATTCTTCTTTCTTTCTTTCTTTCTTTCTTTCTTTTTTTTTTTTTTTTTTGTTAATAATGATGAAGTTCACATGAAAGTCAAATTATTGAAACGGGGCGCAATACAAATACCAACAAAATATTCAGTGGATTCTAAAGAAAAGGGTTTCAGAAAATTAAAGGAATTGAAGAAATAAGTGACCCCTTTCCCTATGGGCTTACCTCACCAGTGACCACAACCTCATCTATTAGACCTGCTTTATGGTCTCAATTATTGAGCAAAAGGTGTTATACCAATTGAAATGAAAGATGACATATTTTGAATTGCCTCTAGCTTATATGGACCCAACTGAAGAAGTCCGCATGAAGGTCAATTAATCGAATTGGGGTGGATGCACACTTGAAGTTGTAATGCTATATTGAGCTCGGGTAATCAGCACTTGTGAAAAGGAATAATATACAAGCTCAATATTGAGAAGGAATACAACCACGTTGAGTGGGTTTTTGTGGACTATGTGCTAAGGAGGTTTGGGTTAGGCCCAAGGTAAGGGAAGTGGATGCAAGTTTGCATTAGTTTTGCTTGTTTCTCGATGTCAGCCAGTGGTGTGCCTAAGGGGGCGTTTGGCGCCATGGTATTAGATGGGATTAGGAGGGATAGAATTGCACTGGATCCTGTACAATTCCATCCAACATTTGGAGAGGATGGGATTAGGTGGGATGGAATTGCATTTAGTCCGGTGGAATTGCATTTGGTCCCATGCAGGATTTCCATGGATTTTGAAATCCACTACACATGTGGGCCCCACATTGATGTGTGTGTGTTTATCCATGCCGTCCATCCATATACACCATTTACATGTGACATTCTGGTTATATATGTACACAAGTGAGCGACATCTGTTGCGAATTTGGTCCTTTGATTACAATTCCATGGTCCACCAAACATGATTTTGCTTAATCTAGTGTTTTCCCATAGCAAAAATTTTATCCCAAACATGGAATTGAATGGCTACAATACCATGGTATTTCCAGACATGCAATCATTGAGCAATAATGATGTTAATCCCATCTAATACCATTTAATACCATTCAATTCCACGAACCAAACACGCCCTAAAGGGTTCTTCAAGTCCTCGCATGGTCTTAAGTAAGGGTCCGTTGTCTCTTTTTATCTTTATGGTGGTAGTGGATGCCTTGAATAGAATGTTATCCAAAAGTATAAGGTGGGCCTTATAAGCAGGTTTAAGGTGGATAGGGCACTTTCAAGTTTTCCCACCTTTAGTTCGTTGGCATTACTATCCTATTTTGTAGTAATGATGTTGAGGAGGATAACTTAAGAAAGGTGATTTGCTGCTTTGAATTTGTATCTGGTCTTAAGGTGAATATATCCAAATGAGAACTGTTAGGTGTTGGCACCTCTTGGGAAGATGTTAGGGAGTTGACATAGGTGTTTGAGTGCCACGTGGGGTCTTTCTCATCATCATTCCTAGGCCTTCCCCTTTGTATTAGCAAGCCTCCAAAGCATTTGTGGTACAAGGCCATAGAAAAAGTGGGGAGGAAGTTATTTGCTTGGAAGAGGCAGCATTTGTCACTTGGTGGGAGATTGACTCTTATCAAGGTGGCTCTTGCAAATCTTCTCTTGTACTTCTTATCTCTGTTCAAATGCCCGAAGGACGTTTTAGGGAAGATGAGGTAGTTGAGTTGCGATCTTTTGTGGCAAGGGGTCGAGGGAAAGAAAATGTTCCATTTGCTAATATGGGACGAAGTTTGCAAGCCTTATCTCGAAGGTGGAGTGGGCATTCGGAATTTGGAGATGATGAATGAAGCTCTTTTAGGCAAATGGCATTGGCGGTTTGCAATGAAAGATGGCAACTTGTAGAAGGAAGTCATCTACAGGAAGTATGGATTGGGTGTAGGAGCTTGATGGACAAGGGCCTCTTCTTTATATAGGGTTTTGACGTTTTGAAAAGGTATCTCTAGGCTTAGGCATTGGTTTGAGGATGCAGTGGATTTTTGTTTGGGGGATGGAATAAGGATTAGAAATGTAGGGGCATTTTCATACCGGGCTCGAGCAAGGTGGTCTATGGGATGCGGGGGCACACTCGGGGTGGCGGCCCACGAAACCCATGTGATTTGGGGGCCATGTGAGGTAGGTAGCTCATGTGAGGCGGAGCCCATGCATTTGGGGCCAACGAGGAGGGTTCGGCCGAGGACCTAACCCATGAATGTGGGCCTGGGCTATGAGATAAAGGGATTAATTCATCATGCTTTATCAGTTCGAGATTTTAGAGCAAGTGGTTAGTTGTCCTACATCAAATTGGTAATAGAGCGGGAGGTCTCGTATTCGAGACTCCTCACCGGATGTGTTAATGTGGGGGGCATTTTTACACCGGGCTCGAGTAGGGTGGCCTGTGGGATGTGAGGGCACATTTGGCATGGGCGGCCAGTAGAACCCATGTGATTTGAGGCCCGTGTAAAGCGGAACCCATGTGATTTAGGGCCCACGAGGGGGAAAAACCCATGGATTTGGGGCCTGAGCTATGAGATAAAGGGATTAATTTGCCATGCTCTATCAGTTCGAGCTTCTAGAGCAAGTGGTTAGTTGTCCTACATCAATTAGGTATTGGGATGATGTCTGAATGTGTGATAGGATCCTTAGCTAGGATTTTTCGAGGATTGCTTGACTATCCTCGAGTTTGGATATCTAAGTGGCTAGTTGCTTCATAGTAACAGGTAGGGGTGTGGCATGGACCCCTATTTGCTAAAGGAATCTCCTGAGGAAGAGTTTATTCTAGGTTAGCTGGCATTTTTCCCTCTCCCTCATTAGAGGATTTATTGCATTGGACGATCGAGAAATTAGGGCTCCTCTCCATCCACTCCTATAGGTGAAGGATTGTTGCTCCGTAGGCCTTCTCCCAAAAGTAGTTGTGCATACTGATACACTGCCTTTCTCTAGCCCTATGGGGCTCCCCCAAGTGTGTTGCGCTAGCTTGGTTGGCGGAAACAAGATGCTCAGTTTGGATAATTTATTGAAGATGAATATGATTATATCATAAATGCATGTCATCTTTGCTTGTTTTTTTTTTTTTTTCTAAGATGGCAATTTATTGATTAAACGGCAAAGCCACAAAGAATACAAAGAGCAACAAGAAAAAATTACAATGTAGACCAATCCAAGCCAAACAGGTTGTAGTCATGCAGATTCACTATGATTGAAGCCCATCCTACTACCATAGATTTCGCTATAAGGAAAACTCCCCTAGAACTCCCAAATACATCCCTGAAGCATTTATTGTTTCTTTCACCCCATAATGACCAAAGACCAACAATAAGTGACATTCTCCACACTGCTTGACCCTAGTCTCCAAAGCATCCTTTGTGCCACTACCTAAAAAACCCTTCAATAGTCATGGCCATAACGCATGCTACAAAAATCCCAAAGAAACTTCCCCATACTTCCCTCAAAAACGCGCAATGCATAAAAAACGTGATTGGCCGATTTCTCACTATGCAAACATAAGGGGCACAAATTCACAATAAATAAACCCCTCTTCTTTGTCTGTCTTTGCTTACATTGCAAGGAGACCATTAATCATCTTTTCTTTCATTGCCCCTTTGTGAGCGTTTTGTGGAATTGGGTTTTGAGGTCCCTTGGCATCTCTTGGGTGATGCCGGAATTGGTTGGTGAGCTCTTTTTGGCTTGGCATAGGGGAGGGGTGGGGAAAAGTGACAAAAGGGTTTGGAGATGTGCCCTACTAGTGGGCATTTGGGCTTTATGGGGGGGAATGAACAACTATTGTTTTTGCAACATTGGTGGGACAAGTTTTGAGGGTAAAATGTGAAGTTCTTGGGTTGCGATCTCTTGGGTCTAGGAATTCACTAGGTTTAGTATTGTGGATGGTTGTCCCCTTCGAAATTCTATGTATTTTTTAAAGCCATTTTTGGCTCTCTCATAAAATCATCACCATTCAAACAAAACAAAAAAAATAAAAATAAAAAATCAAAGACTGCGACTTCCTCGAGCATTCATGCTCAGGAGTTTGGTCCTCTGGGCTACTTTTGATGTATTAGGGGATTTTTCCTATACAAAATTTGTGGAGATTTCAAACTTAGGCATTTGTAATCCAAATTTAACCTTCCAAAATTCTCCATAGTCTACATCCATCCAAATACTTTACCCAGAAATCTACCAGGATCAGTTACAGGAGATCATGCCAATCAGAAAACTGGTAAACTACTACGAGACTGCTTGGAGTTGCTTCGAAAGTGTTCCTGAACAATGAGACTCCCAAGAAGCAATTAATTAAGTGATAAACATGTTTTCTTATAAGCCGCTTTAATCACTTATTAGAAAGAGATTATTAAAAAGGCCAATTTTTTGTAAGCAAGTTGGAGAGGCTTTTTTTATCACTCAACTTTGGTCATGAATCACATGGCAACCCTTATCTATAGAGGGGGAACATGTGTAAAAAAAACCCATGCAATCGGAGGAATTCATCAAGTAGGGTGCACTATGAACATTTCATATACCAAAAATTAGGGTAGTATGCTCATCAAGTGAGCCACACATGTACATTGAATTTGGATTGTGGACTACTTTTCCTAACTGCTCATTTTTCTCAAATAAGTTTGGCCTGCCTGATTAGAGGACCAACATTACTTTTGGTCCACGGCATAACCATAGTATACAAGATGCCGTGATGGCAAATGTGATTCTATCTAGACAATATGCTCATATACACTTGGGCTTAGGAAGCCTCCAGTATATCCAACAAAATAAGTGTATATCAATATACACTAGAGCTAGATCCTCTTTGCAAGAATACATCCTAACGCATTGCTATGGGATACATCGGAACTTTGACCTTTGGATCTTTGGACATATTTCAATGATCCAAATCATTTATATCTTGGGCATCACCTCAGATGGGGGATAGCCAAAAAAGAAATGGAACTCCTACTTTGGAATATTTAAACCCTTTAATCGCTTGAGCTTTTTTCCTATGAACATAGATAGACTCCTTGAACCTTTGAATATTCTAAGAGTCAAAATATTTTGAATATCTTGGGCATCATCCCAAGCCAAAAGGCTGCTCCTAAATTCCTAATATAACATATTGAAATACACATTGCTGGAGTTTTTTCTATTTCTTTTTTTTTTTTTTTTTCTGGCTAACATCCCATTTTTCTCATATAAGTTTGATATGTGTGATCAGTGGACACAGAGTACAATTTCAAGAATGGTACATCATACAATTTCAAGAATGGCCATTTGCTTTTTCCATGAATATTTACCAAAAATGTTTCTTTTGGCATAAATCATTCTAATTCTAGAGATCTGTTTGGTTTTGAATCAATCGTGCATTTCGGCTAATCAATGCCAAATAGCCCTTAAGTTTATTAAACCGAGAGCTTAAGAGAGATGTATATGTTCCTCAATGTCCAATACACCAAGTCATTGCCAAACAATTATTCAAATCAATCAAAAGCCCATGTTTCCTTTCAAAATGCTATTTCCAGATGCCGCCTACTCTCCCCATCGTTTATTAATATAAATCGCATACTGCAGCAACCTAATAATATTTCTACCAAATACCAAATTTTCATCATTATCAATTCCTGAAACTCTAGTTTGCTACTGATGAAGAAAACACAACAGAAATAAAATAAAATAAAATCCCGAAAAATTCAAATGCCGGAAATCCTTATTGGGACAGCCATAATTGACTGATCAAAGCATCGTTAATGCCACAGGCATCCAAGTGGGTTCCACCCATCCAATGGTCGGGATCAATCCAGGTTGCACCACAGCTATCCAATACAGACACACCCTATGCATATTAAGGGTCATTTGAATACTTGTAAATTTTTAAGTTGTGACTTTCACCTGAAAGTGAGTGAGTCACTTACAGGAATGTGACTTCTCACCCCTAGTCCCATGAAGTTTCCTGGCAGTTTTGACTATAAAAGTAACTTTTACAGGTTATAAGTGACTTACAGTTGAATTTCCTCTCCAAACACCACCTGTAAGTGACTTACCTGTATGTTACTTCCCATTTATAGAACTTACAGGCATCCAAACGATCCCTTAAGGTGCACGAACCACACTCTAGACTGTTTCACTTCGCACATTTCTTTACCAGACGTGTAAAGAAAAAGATTTCAATAATCACAGAACAACAATAAACAAGAAATCCATCCATCCTCAGAAAATCAACAGCAACATAAGAAATAATCCACCATATCATCAATTCCGAATTTATTCAATTCAAGAAAATTAGACAAAACAAACCCCTATTCCTGGGGTTTCTGCCCTAATTCAAGAAACGCGACTTACGGGGTATCCCACGGTTTTGGCTCCGGGACCGCGACACCATTCCTTCGAGCTCCGGGCACAGCACGACCTGGCACCCAAGCCTCGAGTGCTTGTTCAGGACCCGATTCCTGGCGTTCCTCATGAGCACGTACTGCTCGTCATAGGACGGGGGAGGGAGCTTCTCGAGCCACTCCTGGGCGATGTTGACCTCGCACTCAGCGGAGCAGGCGTCGATCTCCTCGAGGCGGTGGGATGCGGGGTCGATCAGGCCGTTGTTTGTGAGGGCCTTGAGGAGAGTGTGGCCGGAGAGCCCCACGATCTCGCGTCTCTGGCCGTCGGGATCTATGGCTAAGAGCTTGACGATGCGATCGGAGACTTTCTTGGATTGGGAAGTTGAGGACGAGAAGGAGGAGCGGGTGATGATGGATATATAGGAGGGAGTGCGTGGGATTTGGGAAGAGAGCTTTTGGAGAGTGGCGATCGCCATTGACTCGTCTTTCTAGGGATTCTCCTTCGAGAGGAGAGATGGGGAAGATAGGTCTGGTTTTTTCGGTTTTTCTGATTGTCGTAAGAATGGGATGGAAGTGCAGCGCCTGGAAACGGATCGGCTACTCACCCTGACACTAGCCAATGGCTGGTGGTCGGTGCTCCGTGGGCCCCAAATGATATATGTATTTCATCCATACCGTCCAATCTTTCTTTTAGATTATTTTACAGTACGAGTCTAAAAATGAGATTGATCCAAATCTCAAATGGACCGCACAGTGTTGATTGAACGCCCACTATTAAAAACTTCTTGGGCCACAAGTTTTAGATCAAGGCGATATATTTGCTTTCCCTTCATCCAAGTTTGAATGATCTAATCAACAGCTTACATGTCAAATAACCATTATATTGGGCCCTAGGAGGTTTTTAATGGTGGACATTCAATCACTACTTTTTCCCATGGTGTGGTCCACATGAGATTTATCTCTACCTCATTTTTGGGATGAATGCCTAAAATTATATTTAAAAATGGATGGACGGCATGAATAAAATACATACATCATGGTGGGTACACATAGCACTAGTTACTTTGCTGATGGCAGCGTCGCTAGGCAAACCGCGTTGGGTAACTCGTGCGGGACGCGGATTTCCTGGCTAGAGTTGTACAGGAGCAAAGTAAGCTTGGGTACTCGCTCGACTCGACTCGCAATTACTCGACTCGACTCGACTCGTCAGGTGTTTGAGCCGAGTACGAGCAAATTTTTTATACTCGTTATGATTTCGAGTAAAGTACGAGCTGGGTAGTACTCGACTCGGTACTCGACTCAATACTCGATACTCGACTCATGTGCTCGACTCGGTACTCGACCCATACTCGACCAGGACCATATAAACGAAAGCCCTAATCCCTCCCAGTCGCTTTCACGCTTTCAGCCCGCCCACCCAAAACGAAAATACCCTTCCCTTTCCTTCCCTCCCTCCCAGAACCCATTAAAAACTACCATCTCTCTTCTCTCTCTCTCTCTCTCTCTCTCTCTCTCTCTCTCTCTCTCTCTCTCTTCTCCTCTCTCTCTCTCTCCCCTCTCCCTGCTGCTCGTCCCTGCGGTCTACCTGGTGCCTTGTACGGCACAGCTCGGCTGCCCCTGTCTGGTGCTAGTCTCTCTCTGTTCGGTCGTTCCGACGTTCCCCTTTTTTTAAAAAAAAAAAATACCTTCTCTCTTAAAAAACCTAAACTCACACGGCCACGGCGACCGTCCGGCAGTCCCTACCCTGCCTGGTCGTCATTTCCCTTACCCTTCTTTTCTCTCTCTCTCTCTCTCTCTCTCTCTTCTCTCTCTCTCTCTCTCCTCTCTCTCTCTCACAGACACTCACATTGCCTTGTCAGTGGCCACAACGACTGTCCAGCGCCCCTGTTCGCAGCTCGTCACTGCCCTGCCCTATCCACAACTAGTCCATGCCCTGCCCGGTGCCTCTGTCCCTACTGCAGCTCGTCCCTGGCCTGCCGACACCCCTATCTGCAGTCGTCTGTAAGACCCGTATTCTAGTTCGTACTGTTCCGATGAATCCTGCGATCATTTCCGTCGAAGTCGGGCAATTCACGACTGATAATCGACGTTGCGATCGATCGTAAGTCGTATCCTTTAGATTCGAGTCGGTTTAATCCGAGACCTGTATCATTGCGACCGCACCGTCGCCGCGGTTCCAACGCCGCGACTCACGCACCGATCCGATACCCTGACCAGAAGATGTGAGTCGGCGTTTATTTCGAAGAAACGCCTCGCTTTCTCAATCCCAAGAGAATCTCTACGCAATGTCAAATCAATCCCATCAATCAATCAATCACATCAATCAATCAATCACTTCAATGTCAAGTACAAGCAACCCATGCTTTCTCTCTCCAAAGTCAACTCTTTCTTACTCTCTCTCTTACACACCCATACCTAGTCAAGTACCACATCCATCACCCTCACATTACTCACCTCACATCACTCTCTCTCCCTTACAAACCCTCTCTCTCCTTCTCATTTTTCCACATTCCCAAGCAAGGAAAAAATCCCACGTTCAAGCCTTCCATGAGAGAAAAGTGATTTGTGGCCCCCATTCCCATTCCAAAACTCATAATCTAGCCATCCATTTCCCATCTCCACCATCAAAGAGGAGCACAAGGAGGGTGGCGTTCCAACGGACCGAAGAGATCAACCGGTGGGTGCTTTGATAGGGTAGTTTTCTATGTTTTCATGATGGGCCAAGTGGGGCCTACCGATCAATGGTGTGGATCTCACTTTGGACCCTAAGATGTGGCCGATGGCCCACTTTGATTATTTTCTTATGTATGATTGGATGCAAGGGGCGCGCCCATAGTGTCAGGGTCCCTCATCACATGTGTTGTCCTACCTTCTCTCTCTCTCCTCTCTCTCTCTCTCTCTCTTTTTTCATTTTCCTTTTCTTGAGATGATAGGATTGTGTGGCCCACTTGTATGGACCCCACCATGAAATAAGTATTTTATCCAAGCCGTCCGTGGGTGGGGCCCATCTTATTTGTGTTGAACTCACATCGTCCATCATGTGGTGGCCCACCTAAACAAGGGCCCGCTTTAAATATGTTGCTAAGCCTAAAAACGTCCAGCGTCTGGACGTTGCTTGGAAAGGAAAAACACAAATGTTGGCTTGATTCTCAAGCCTTGGAGAATGGCCACTTGTTTAGGCCCCACCTTGATTATGTAGTCAATCCACACCGTCCATTCCATTCTACAGATCATTTTAGGTGTTGAGCCAAAAGATGATGCCGATCCGAATTTTTGTGGGCCATGGCGTGGGAAACAACTTCTTTACCATTGAAACTGCCCCAATTGTTTCCGTACCCCGATACATGCCCAATATTGGCTTGTTACGATTGTTATTGGCGGTAGGGACCAATGGGTGGGGTGGATTTATCGGATGCAGGTCCCACCCACGAAAAACCACAAAAAAAAATTGATTTTCAAAAATAAAAATAAAAATAAAAATAAGGGCAGCAGCTTTTGCTGCTGCCGCTGACAACGCCTATAGCGGGCAGACGGTGGGCAGGAACCCACGGCTCCAGCCATGGGCCCCACCTTGATGTTTATTTGAAATCCACACCGTCCATGAGGTGGACCACCCCCTGAGGTGGGTCCCCTCCGAAAATTAGCCTGATCCATGGCTCAGGTAGCCCACATCATAGGAAACAGTGTGAGTGAACGTTTACCATTGAAACTCTTTTGGGGTCCACAGAAGTTTTGGATCAAGCTGGAATTTGTTTTCTTCCCTTCTTTCAGGTTTGTGTGACCTTATGAATGGATTGGATTGAAGGTAAACCTTATGGTGGGCCCCACGTGGGAGCCACAGTGATGTACGTGTCTTATCCCCACCGTCCAGGCGGACGGTGGGAGTCCACTGTAATGTACGTGCTGTACTCCACCGTCCAGCGGATGGTGGGAGTCCACTGTAATGTACGTGCTGTACTCCACTGTCCAGCAGATGGTGGGAGTCCACTGTACTGTACGCTGTTCATTCACTCCGCTAACTCCACATCACTGTACTCTCTCCCATGCTCCGTCTATACTCCACCTCATGACTGCTGTACTCCCACCTCTGCTGTACCTCAGGTAAACCTGACGATGGGCCCCACGTGGGAGCCACAGTGATGTACCTGTCTTATCCCCACCGTCCAGGCAGACGGTGGGAGTCCACTGTAATGTACGTGTTGTACTCCACCGTCCAACGGACAGGGGGTTCCACTGTAATGTACGTGCTGTACTCCCACCGTCCGCTGTACTCCACTGTCCAGCGGACGGTGGGACCCACCTGAGTTTTTGCATGCGCCTGAAACTTGGTCTGAACCCTCATTCAAGTGGGACACACATAATAGATGGGCTGGATTTGCAAACCACATCACGGTGGGCCCTCAAAAATGGTTATGAAGGTTTTAATGGTGCACGACCCCTCTCCACTTCTGTATGTGGTGTGGCCCACACAAGTCACGGATTGACTTGATTTTTGAGACCTAGGCCCACGATGGGATGGTGTATCTGACTGATGGGTTAAATGTTTGACAAAAATCAGCCGTGGGGTCCATTAGCTTAAGCTCATGGGAGGTTAATTGTTAGCTCGAGCTCATTGTACCTTCTCCCTATATATATATATATATATTATATATATATATATATATATATATATATATATATATATATATATAAGATTGTATATATTATGTATATTATATCTATATATTTATCATTTATATATTATATTATAATATTGTATACATTATGGCGGGCCTTGGAAATTTAATGGTGGTTTGGCCCATTTGATCCATGTGATTAGGCCCACCTTAGTGTATATGTGAGGCCCATGTGATGGGGCCCATATTAATGTATTTGTGGCCATTGTTGAGGCCCACCTTGGTATATACATAAGGCCCATGTGATTCGGCCCATTTGAGGTATTTAAAGGCCCATGGGTTATGGCCCATTGCAATGTACTTAAGGCCCACTAATGCGGCCCACTTGATTTATATAAGGCCCATATGAGATGGCCCATTTGATGTATCTGAGGACTATGGGTCGAGGCCTAATGAGATGTATATTGGTCCATTGCAATGTGTGATTCCACCATGATTTATTTAATGGTATTTAAGGCAGGCCGGGCCATGGGGACAATGTTGGTTTGACGTCCACATTGTAGGTGACGACGGTTAAATGTCCGCATTATCACTCTTCCTAAGGCCCACTGATAGGCCCATACTTGTACTTTGTAGTCCGTTTAGGGTCATCTTCACTTCGAGTAATGCCCATTATCATACCATAAGTATAGTGCTGCCCCATGATTCATGATCATACGCATCATATGCATGCTTGAGATGAGGGGTGATTGATCATAGCATATGCCTTCGGGCAAACTGTTACGGGTTCCCTGATAGGCGGAGTTGCCTTGCATGAGCGCATGGTTTACGCAGGACTGTTGCATGACTGGTAGTGTGACTCATGCACTTGAATTGTGTGATTGTAGTTACTGTATGCCCTAGCGATACCAGGGTCATAGCCTCCACAGACACATCGTGGGTGGCTGGATTGGATACCGAAAATGTTTGGTTCTAGCATACGGGCTCCATAGATGTCCCTGGGTGAAAATCTCTAAACCCGATGGTACCAGATGATGACTCCAACGTCGAGACCGAGTGGATGTACGAGCGCATGAGGGCCAAATACCAGGAGGCCGCGTCTCCCACTGTGTCGTGGTCGGTTGGAAAGGGGTGTAACCTTACCCGCCTAAGTGAGGGGACAATTTCTAGGTTGAGTTTGACCAGCTTGAGGAATCGGTCCGCTATTGACGAGTCGGGCCCGATATTGGCAGGCGGATAGTGAGGTCTCTTTCACTCTTCCAGTTGTGCGTCCGGATAGAGACGACAAGCTGGCGTAGAGTGTACTAGACCCCAGTGATTATCCAAACTGATAACTGTATTAACATGAGGATTGACATGCTTAAGCTGCATTATGCATAGCATGGCCTTGATATGGCCGATATCATTTATATTCTGTACCGCATAGCCTTGGTACAGCTGACTGCATTCATGTACTCATCAGCACGATTCCGCATTACTCTGACCCTAGATTCTAAGCATGCTCATATTGCGCACACACTTACACCACCCTCTAAGCTTTCCATAAGTTTATGCACGATTGATGCGTGCAAGGTGGTGACGCCAGGACGCAGTTGTAGCCTCGCCGCAGTTGGAGCGTGCAGATGAGCCTTTGGAGCTTTTGTTATTTCCAATATATTGTATTTCCCTTCCTTACGCCTTGTACTCAAAAGTTTTTTATCATAGTGAATTTTGTGATGGTGTTCTTGTGCTTATTGTTCATGGGTTATGCTTGTGGTTATGCTCATTACGAATCAAATTGATTATTAGAAATCCTCCTTGTAGCATCCCAGGATCGGAACCTGGAGTATGGGCACTGGGAGCCGAGAATGGGGTTCTACAGAAGCTGTCGGCGCCGGATTCGGCGATCGAGAATTTTGTGAACCCAGTTTCCGAGTTTAGGGCGTGACATCGTCCCTGCCATGCTCTGTCTTCAGCTCGTCCCACCCTTACCTTGTGCCCTTATCCGTCCATCAGGTAAGAATTGTTATTTTATTATTATTTGAATCGTATATGAAATAATTATCGGCTGATTTTTGTATTTTCATTTCATCCTGTGATTTCATAGGTTAATGAGTATGATGAAATATGATTATGATAGACGATAGTAGCCACGCACACAAATCAACTTGACATCACTAGGATGAAATAATGGACTCGGACTCGAACTCGACTCGAAAACTCGGACTTGACTCGACTCGATTTCTACTCGTACTCAGACAAGTAAAGCACGAGCAGGGAATCCATGCTCAATGCCCGAGTAGAGCCAAGTACGAGCAGGACTTGGCCAAGGCGAGCCGAATAAGCTGGGCAATACTCGGCTCGACTCGACTCGTGTACAGCTCTATTCCTGGCAAAGCCTTTCGTAGGAAGTTTCAGCGTGTTTGTGAGAATTCCACCCCATCTGTCTGGTTTTCCGGATCAGTTTAGTACAAAAGACCAAAAATATGGTGGATCAAAAACTCAAGGCGTCGATGCAAGAGGAAACAGTGGGAATTTAGTGACTATCATTGAAAATTTTGTATGGCCACGAAAGTTTCATATCACGCTAATGTTTTTATATCTTCACTTCATCATAGTTAGAATAACTCTTAAACAGTTTGGATAGCGTATAAAGAGTTTTTCCTACTATATGACCTACTTATGGGCCACACACCTTACTAAGCCCACTTATTCTTACCTTCCAAGAATAAGCCCCAGCTGTACGGATGACTTTTCACAAGTCGAAAACGTCCCTGCCTTATCAGACACACGTTCGAAAGCTGTCGGCCGCATCTCCTTCTCAAATTTCACTGATTTTTCTTTCCTCTTCCTGATCCTTCATCCTAGCCAAAGAATCCCATTTTCTGATTACTTCTCCCCCTCTGTGACTGTCCACCCTAGTAGTATAAAACCCTCATTTTAGTGCCTTCTTCTCTCCCTTTTTCTGATTGTCTACCCTAGGAGTAAAACCCTCATTTTCGGCATACCTTTATTTGGTCAAGAATACACACACGCGCGCGCGCGCACGCGCACGTCATTTTCAACTTTTGTAAACCCAAGATGGGACGAAAATGGTCCCCCCATCTAATAAGCGTCGAATGGCAGGTATATTTGAAATCTTTGCTTTCTTTTTGTGGACCCCATTATATTTTATATGATAAATCCGCATGGTCCACAATCCATTTTTTATTTTTTTAAACATTGAATGGTATGACATGTCCCGATAAATGAGCAAATTCAATGCTCAAATGGCCCACAATGAGGGTTTTTGAAACAAAGAACGAAAACTGATGTGAAATTAAACGAAGACCGAGTGAAAGAGACCGAACACCAACTGAGTTAATAGACCCAAGACCCACTGAGTTATTGATGAGGACCCACTGAGTTAAATTGACCTGAACTGAGTTAAATTGATCGTGAACTGAGATAAATTGACCACGAACTGAGTTTAAATAACCATAAGGTGAATGGAATTGACTGAGGACTAAGTGAAATTCGACTCACAACTGCAAGAAACTGACATCTTGACCGATAACCACTTGAAATCAACCGATAACCACTTGAAATCGACCGATAACTGTGTGAAATTGACCGATAACTCCCTGACGCTCACTTACCTGTCAATCTAACTTAGTTCGTGGTCATTTTAACTTAGTTCGCGGTCAATTTCTCTAACTTAAGCTAGTTTGCAGTCAATTTCACTAAGTTCATGGTCAATTTCATGATGTTCGCGGTTAATTTTACGATGTCCGTGGTTAATTTAACTCCATTGTTGGTCAATTCCATGATGTTCGTGGTCAATTTCACTCAATTCAAAATGTTAACTTGAAGTAGTTATCGGTCAATTTCACAGTCCTAATCAATTTCACTTAGTCCCCGATCAATTTCACTTAGTCCGCGGTCAAACACAATCAGTTCGTAGTCAATCTAACTCAGTGGCTGTTGAATTCCTGTAAGTACGCGGTCAATTTCAATCAATTCGCGTTCAATTTAACTTAGTTCTTGGTCAATTCGTGAGTTCACGGTCAATTGAAGTGATCTTGGTGAATTTTAGTCAGTTAGTGGTCAACTTCACTCACTCACTGTCAATTTCAAGACGTTCTTGGCCTGTTCATATTAGGTCTGGTCAACCGACACACCAACTTAGACTGACGAATTAGGCCAAAATGCAACAATATAACTCGAGAAACAATGTCCAATAATTGAGAATAATTGTTCATTTCCTAAACTTCTTTGAATTAAACTGAATTTCAGCTATGAGTTGGCCACTTTGACTTGGAATTCGTCAAAATGACCGAAACTGCTTGTATTAACATTTTTTTGACCGACAACCTTGTATAAATTTACCAACAACTTCATGAAATTAACTGATAAATGAGTGAAACAGACCCAAAACTTGTGAAAATTCACTTATAAGTCTTGTACTTTCATTTGAAATTCGCTAAAAACTGACCGCCAACTCGACAACTCACACCCATACTTTATGATTTTACAAGTTTTAGTTTCATAGTTCACAATTATTCCTCTACATCCTCCTGATTTAGATTTCATCTTCGCCCCAGTTCTAGTTCAAAGTTATTTTCAGATTACGTACAAGGTTTAGTCCTTGTGGATTCGACCTCGATCTTATCGAGATTATTACTACATCACAAAACTATACTTGGGTGTGGTGAACAGTGTCCGTATTGATATTTCCTTGTTGGATCTGCATTACTTAGCCGTGTTATCTCAGTAGCTTAGCTGTGGTTTGTGGTTCATGATCCATTTGATCTCTCTATTTGCCCACTTCATCTGATTTATAACCGAATTACTAGTTCTTAAGATATAAGTGACACTCAGGAATTAGGGAGTCGAGTTTTACTCGACCCCCAAAAAAATCCGCGTCGTTACAGCCCGTTTGGAACATAATCTTTACTTTGCTGGTTGTGCGCTTTATTTTTTTAAAAGAATTCAAGAAACTTTTAGTACAATAATAAAATTTACATGTATATAATAGTTACTAGTCTTAAATAAACTAAAACGAAAATGGAAATGAAAGAACGTAAGGTTTTAACGAAAGTGTTGAAAGAATGAACACTAAATTTTGGTTACTCCTTTATGTCAGTTTTGTATTACAGAAGATCCTTTCAAGAGGCAACTCTAGAACATACTTTATGTGATGTTAGAACAGAGTCTACTAATAGAAGTGGTTTAACAATAAGGTAAAACAAAGCAACATTAAATTTAAATAAGTAGGAAAAGAAAATGACAACGAACAAAAGATAATCATGCTAAATAACAATATGAAAAGTAGTGATAATAGATTTTGGATATTCATTTAAATCACGTTTTCTCATACAACATATCCTCTAAAGAGGCAACTGTAGAGCATACTTCATGTGATGCTAGAATAAATCTTACTTACAACAATATCCTAAGCTAAATCTGAATGCAGTTAAGAAGAAAGAAATAAAAAGGAAAAGGGAATGGTTGGATGTGAGGATTGAAAAAGGGAGTAAATCAGACTTGGACTAAAGGAAGGGGTTATAGAAAAGAAAGTGAGATCTCAAAGAGATAGAGAGAGTGATTGGATCCACTCCTTTGCATGCATCCCATCATCCTTGCATCAATTTATCATATTTTGGAATTAGGACAAAGTCAAATTAGTTTTGGCCGATAACAAGACGTTCTTGGTTGCATCAAATGCAAATGAGGCCTACTACTATGGAGATGAAGTAAGACCGATTCACTTTACTGAAAGGAACAAGCATAGACACCCGACAAGGATATTTATAAAAAAGAACTCAAACAGTATTGTGCAAGACATTACTGTTGTGATTCACTTAGTTAATAACCTGCTAAGGGGAATTATATCTTCTTAATTAGTTCCACGATGCACCATTGAAGAAATCTCATGACTAGTACACTAATAAATGAGAAGCGAATGGCCGACTTCACAGGTAGAATAAAGAGGCTCAAAGAGAGCCTAAAAGATGTTAACAATAGTTGCTTCATAAATTTGGCCGATGCGGTCCAATCTTCTTACTCTTCAACTTGTTGTAGGTCCCGGTCAAAAACCTCTCCTTTTGTAAATAAACTATAACATGGTCGCCCACCTTGAACATCTTTCGTCGCCGATGCTTATTGGCTTGCTCCTTGTACTTGTCGTTCGAGGCATGCAACTTAACTTATACATTTGCATGAATGCTCACGATTTGGTCCACCATATGTTCGGCTGTAATACTCATGCCCGAGAAATTGGGCAAAGGAACCAAGTCAAGTGTATGGCGAGACACTTGACCACAAATAATCTGGAATGGGGACTTTCCTGTCGAGTGGTTCATCATGTTTATTGAATGCAAATTTCGGTTGAGATAAGGCCAAATCCCACTGCTTCAGTTTGTCACTCGAAATACATCGAAGGAGGTTTCCCAATGTGCGATTCACAACTTCAATCTTCCCATTGATTAGTGGGTGATAGGCATTGTTGAACTGAAGTTGTGTACCGAACCGGCTCCACAAAGTTCGTTAGAAGTGGCTAATGAACTTCATATCACAGTTAGAAGTAATAGTCTCGGAAAACTGTATAGCCGCACAACCTCTATGAACAATAGTTCGCTACGTGTGTTACATCGAGGATAAAGTGTACCATCTTTGAGAGATGATCTACCAGCACGAACACTGAATCCATGTCACACTGTGTTTGTGGAAGACAAAGCACGAAGTCCATAGATAATTCTTCCTAAGGGCCGTCAGGCACAGGTAACGGGGTGTAGAGTCATGATTACGAGAATGCCCCTTGGAGGTCTAACAAACATGACAGTGCTACACTATTTTATCCACATCACATACCAATTACAACCAGTAATATTGCTCCTCCATAAGAGCCTGTGTCTTCTCTCACCCAAGGTGTCTACCAAGGCCACATCCATGTAGCTTTTGAATACTATGCTCTCTTAGAGAACTTTAGGGGGTGCACAATTGATTTTCTTTGAAGAGGAAACCATCTTACATATGTAGGTCACTAGGATGACCCTCTTGGAACCTCATCCATGCATCTTTAAAGTCATCGTCCTCGGCAAACAGCTCATTGAGATAGTCGAAGCCAACTACCTTATTACTCATTGTAACAAGTAGTGAAGCACAATTGCTAAGTGCATCAGCCATCTTGTTCTGTTATCCTGACTTGTGCTTTAGAACGAACGTGAATTCCTGCAAAAACAGAACTCATCTAGCATGCACACGATTCATGTTAGCCTGATTATTAATGAATTTGAGAGCTTGATGGTTTGTGTAAAGAATGAACTCCCTCTGAATTAAGTAATGTTGCCAATGTCATCGTGCCTGGACCACTGCGTACAATTCAAGCTCGTAGGTCGACTAATTTTTGGGTGCATCACTAAAATTTTCATTGTAGAAGGTTACTAGCCTACCTTCTTGAGATAAAACTCTCACAATTTCGACATATGAAGCATCAAATTTGACCTTAAACAGTTTGTTGAATCTAGGAAGTACAAGATACGGGGTTGTAAACAATCTGTGCTTGATTTTAGAAAAGCTCATATCACCTTCGTCAGACCACTAAAATGGCCCCTTCTTCATGCAATCTGTAATTAGTGACACAATGGTGCTAAAATTCTTCATGAACCGACGATAGAATGTTGTCAATCTGTGAAAACTCCGTACTTTGTGGATGTTTATTGGAACCGGTCATTCCTTGATGGCTTTCACCTTTTTGTCATCCACCTGGAAACCCATGGATGTCACGACAAAGCCCAAAAACAACAAGCTATCAGCTAAAAAGCTACATTTTTTAGATTGAGATAAAGCTTCTTTTCGGTGAGTATTTGAAGGACCTGTTCGAGGTGTTCCATATGGCTTGCTTTATCCTGACTATATATCAAAATGTCATTGAAGTAAACTACTATGAACACCTAATGAATGGTTTTGAAATTTCTTTCATCAAGCTCATGAATGTACTAGGCATGTTTGAAAGACTGGAGGGCATTACCAACCATTCATATAATTCTTCCTTGGTCTTAAAAGCTATTTTTCATCCATCACCAAACCATATTCAAATATGATGATAGCTGCTCCTTAAATCCAATTTAGAAAATAATTTTACACCCTTAAGCATGTCCAACATATCGTCTACCCGTTGTATGAAAAATTTATATTTTATGGTAATCTTGTTGATTGCCTTGTTGTTGACATACATGCTCCAACTCCCATCTTTCTTTAGAGTTAATAGGGCCGATACGATGCTTGGGCTCATGCTTTCTTAGATTAGACCCTTGTGGATCAATTCTTCCACTTGCCTTTGAAGAATATCACACTCCTTCGGACTCATCTGATAGTGAGGATGATTTGATAAATGGACCTGAGGACAAAGTCAATATGGTGTTGAATATGTCACATGGGAAGCAATTCATCGGGAAGGTCTTCGGGCCAAATTTCTTTAAATTAATTCAGCAATAGCTTTAAATTTCAGAATTTCAACCTATCCAGGATGGAATGTTGCTGGAACAGTGCAGAAAATCCAGACTGTCCACCTCACTTGGACCACACCTTTGGGACCCCGACGAAGGTCAGATGGGGCTAAAATTTGGGGGATATCAAGATGAGATCCCCACCTTTCAAAAGAATATATTTTATGGGTACAAAAGGTCCCCCAATCAGTCCCAAATTCAAGCCCAAAGTCCAACAAAAATCTGTCCAAAAAATTTCTGGGTAGCAACATGCACAGGAAATAAAATGAGCATAGGAACGAACCAAAATAAGGGGAAATCACCCAATGGAATTTGAGTTGTGGTCCACCTCAGTGGGCCCCACAAATATCCAGACCTAATCCATACCATAAAATCCATTGCATGTGTCCAAAAAGGGAAATGAGGCACCTATGTTCATAGAGTAGACAGACATGGGCGTCCACTCTTTTTGGATGGTCTGGATACTTCCAGGCCACAAGGTGGGCCACACATATTTAAGAATAATAGAT
>JAJHSJ010000003.1:67021385-67078787 GCA_021015155.1 Magnolia officinalis
AATTCAATTGAACTTGGAAATTGTGCTGCATTTTTGTCTATGCATCAGATTTTACTCGAATGTTCGCTGCTTGTTGCATGCATGACTGAATTTCCTACAAATAAGAGTAACATGTGATCCTTTCTTTATCATTAGAAAATCTAACCCTGTATGTATGCATGTTTAGTTACTGCCATTAGGAGTAGTTCGCATTCCCTTTTTGGTACCTTGCAAACTATACCATGATTGAATGCATGCTTCTTATTACTCACCTTCCTATGCACTCAACATGCCTCACCTCACATGAATTGCTATGTTAGTTGTAATGCAGTCTGCATGTTCGTTAAAATACCCTATAGATTAGAATTTTCTGATTTGTTGCATATATCCGTTCCTATAGATGCATAATTGATTTATTAATATTATTGATTGACTGTGGCTATTTAGTTAATTGGGTTGGCTAGCAAAAATAAAAAATATTCACATGGGTAGTCCCATTGGATCGGCTGCCCTATGCCAATCTGACTGATCCAGGCCGAAGACGGACAACCGACAGTAGTTGGACTACGCGGGATGCTTGCACCCAGTGCCGGTTGCTCCGTACTTCACCTAAGTCAGCCAAATTAGTCCACCAGTTGGCCAACCATGTATGTTCATGTCTGCCTAAATCTGAAGCACCCCATACCTTTGAGAGGCCACTATTAACTATAATGATATGATCCTCAAGACTCATGAGCTGAGCATAGTGGAATGGGACACCGTGTCCGAGCTGTCGGCCTACGCTGGGGTGAGGAGCCTCCCGTAGTGACCAGTGAGCAACCAATTCTCGGGAGCCGGGCATGATGGAATGAGACACTGTGTCCGTGCTGTCGGCCTACGCTAAGGTGACGAGCCTCCCCATAGTGACCACCGAGCATAGGAGGTGATAGGTCCTTGTTCGAACGGCCCCCATTAAATTATTCGGCCGATGGTTCTGTGCCAGAGTATCGTTCGAACGACCCGAGCATGAATGGAATTAGGTGATGAGCCCTTTCCCTTATGGTGATTTGGTTATGTGACAAGCCCGCCCCTCGAAACTTAGTGATCATACTCGGTATTGGGTGACGACCCACACCGAGTTGATCCTCAAACCTTTAGGTATCATGCCTTACCTTTGAAATTATTGATTTGTGAGACAAAAGGATGATACCTAAATTTGGATCAAGGATCACAGGCTTAGAGCTGCTACGGCCGCCTTGGGCCAAGTGATCTGTGTAGGGCCATTGACTAAATGGAGGTGTTTCAGCTTTTCCAATCTTGCTGCATGAACGAACTTAATTAAATACTCAGCTAACATGAATATTCACGCATTGCATTAGTTAGGTTGGCGACTCGGCAGTTGAGGTCGCATTGAGGAAGTGTTTGTCATTTGTGATCATAAGATGGAGTCGCTTGAGGGAGTGTTGTTGGTGAGGGCATGCATCATTCCATAATACATGCATATGCACTAACAAGAGTAGTTAGGTATTAGTGTTTGTATGTTTTTCATTAATCTCACCTTTGGAATCGATATTTTGTGTAACTCATTACTAATGACACCCACTGAGTTGATCACTCACTCCCAGTCTTGGACGGTGTTTTAAAACACCAACTAAACCCTTCTTTAGATGCAGGTGTCATGAAGCTCGATGCGCTGGAGGGGCGTGGATAGATGAGGAAGAGGAGCTTTCCTACTTCCAGCTTGTGGACGAATCCCCATAGACCGCACTGGATTACCGATGGCCCGGGGGTGAGGGGATAGTTGCATACTATTTTTGGACTTTATATTTTGTACATTTTCTGGGCGATGCCTCATGCATGGTTGAGGGTCAAATATTGCATATTAGACCCCAGTTATTACTTGATTTTACGAGTATGATACCGTTTAATGGCCTATTTTTATCGTGTTTGTGATGCAGCGTGTATTAAGGAGCCTGGACTGAAAAAGGGTACTAAAAGCATGGATTTAATGTTCATAAATTACCAAGGTAAGGGACGGACCCCAGAGGACTGAGATCAAAGAATTTACAGGCCAGAGATCCCAGAAAATCACGCCACTCACGTTAAACGGGTCTGAAAATTGTCCAGAATGCAAGATCATAGGGTTCCCACCATCCGTTCGGCTCAAGACTTCATATATTGCCTGAGGATTATAAAATAATCGTTCACATCAAATTTTAGCCATTGGATCCTTATGGAAGTGGCCCAACGGACAGATCGGCCCCTAAAATCCTGATTTGGGGCCCGTCTGATATCTGAATATGCTTCGAATTCAGTTTCAACCCCTTACACGATGTGATAAAATGGATGGACGGAGCGGATTTATGAAGAACATCATGCTAGACCCCACACGTACACTGCATGTACATAGGGTACATGTGCACCAGCCGTGCACCATTACAGCCAAAGTCGGTCAGCGCACGCTGACCGAATTCTTCTTCAAAATTTCAAAAACATAACAACGTCTTGACATTCTTGGGTCAGTTTTGATAGTGGGCTCCACCCATCACCACGTGTATGATCCAAGTCATTCATTATGTCTAGAGGGGGGTGTCATCCTCACCTAGGTGTCATTTTCGGCCCACACATACATTCACACGTGGATTGTTGAAAAACGCAGGATGGACGGCGAATTAATTTTATACAGTGAATCGCACCAAAACTCGATAAAAACCACTCCTTCCTGACTGAAATTTTGTCAGGAATCCAATGAACGGGGTGGATTTCGCTGAAAACATCACCATAGGGCCCACCGAACACATCAGCGCAATGAATTTCGCAGGCTACGCACGTCCGTGAAAACCGGCCGTTGTGGGCCATTCTGTGATCTCAATCATGGTCGGATCAATGATCCGGACCATCCATAAGCTCCAGAAGGGGGTCTTTACCCCAACCATGAAGCCAAATCAGATCATGGGACGATCTTCTAGCCTAAAATTCGGTCTAAACACAATAAGTTTGCATTTTCATGCTGTTTTTGCTGCGCACTGCTTCTTGCTGCGTAAAGCAGCACCAACTTCATTCTACTCTATAAAAGAGACATGAGGAGAGAGAGAGAGAGAGAGAGAGAGAGGAGGGAGAGAGAGAGGGAGGGAGAGAGAGGAGTGGGGGCATCAGGGGCAGCCGTGAAGGCACTTTGAGATCTTTGACATGAAGAAAGAAGAGCCAGAGGGAGAGAGTAGTCGGTCATCTCTTTAAATCATCAGAGCTTCTCCATCTTTCATGGTTTGTTTTCTTTGATTTATTTTTAGCCTCATCATGTCTCTAATGGGCTAAGCCTCTTAGCTACAGCTAAGAGGTGAAGCTTATGGTGTGATGGGAAGGATTCTACGGCTTGGATTCATGCTTTTGAATTGATGTTGATTCTAGTTTGATTATAAGGGATGCCTTTAGTTTTTAATGATTTGTTGTGACTTAAAGTACAATAGATCTGCTATGGCTTTAAGTATTCCCTTTCCATTATTTGATTGTGAAGTTAGGAAGCCCTGTTGTTCACCATTGCCCCTTGGACATGGTTGGATGATGAAATCCTTCCTAACATTCATACATCTTTCTGATTGGTTGTGGATTGGTTTAATTTTGTTGTTTACCTTGTCTCATGGGCATGTTTTGTGATGGAATCATCTCTAATTCTTATACCTTTCATCTCTTTGAAAACTGGATCAAGGGAAGTTCAGATTTGGATTTTAATGATATATCTTCCAACTAGATGAAGATGAGACTCTAAGTCCAGTTGAGTTCTTGATTCAAGAATAGATCTCCCTGATCTCTATTAGTGGATCCTTGGCACCCTAGTTTCCCACCTTTGAATTTTACAAGTTTTAGTTTCATAGTTCACAATTATTCCTCTACATCCTCCTGATTTAGATTTCATCTTCGCCCAGTTCTAGTTCAAGTTATTTTCAGATTACGTACAAGGTTTAGTCCCTGTGGATTCGACCTTGGTCTTATTGAGATTATTACTACATCACAACCCTATACTTGGGTGGTGAACATGTGTCCCGTATGATATTTCCTTGTTGGATCTGCATTTACTTAGCCGTGTTTATCTCAGTAGCTTAGCTGTGGTTTGTGGTTCATGATCCATTTGATCTCTCTATTGCTCACTTCATCTGATTTATAACCGAAATTACCTGTTCTTAAGATATAAGTGACACTCAGGAACTAGGGAGTCGAGTATTACTCGACCCCCAAAAATCCGCGTCGTTACAGCCCGTTTGGAACATAATCTTTACTTTGCTAGGTTGTGCGCTTTAAAAGAGAATTCAAGAAACTTTTAGTACAATAATAAAATTTACATGTATATAATAGCTACTAGTCTTAAATAAACTAAAACGGAAATGGAAATGAAAGAACGTAAAGATTTTTAACGAAAGTGTTGAAAGAATGAACACTAAATTTTTGGTTACTCCTTTATGTAACGTTTTGTATTACAGAAGATCCTTTCAAGAGGCAAGTCTAGAGCATACTTTATGTGATGTTAGAACAGAGTCTACTAATAGAAGTGGTTAACAATAAGGTAAACAAAGCAACATTAAATTTAAATAAGTAGGAAAAGAAAATGGCAACGAACAAAAGATAATCATGCTAAATAACAATATGAAAAGTAGTGATAATAGATTTTGGATATTCATTTAAATCACGTTTTCTCATACAACATATCCTCTAAAGAGGCAACTGTAGAGCATACTTCATGTGATGCTAGAATAAATCTTACTTACAACAGTATCCTAAGCTAAATCTGAATGCAGTTAAGAAGAAAGAAATAAAAAGGAAAAGGGAATGGTTGGATGTGAGGATTGAAAAAGGGAGTAAATCAAACTTGGGCTAAAGGAAGGGGTTACAGAAAAGAAAGTGAGATCTCAAAGAGATAGAGAGAGTGATTGGATCCACTCCTTTGCATGCATCCCATCATCCTTGCATCAATTTATCATATTTTGGAATTAGGACAAAGTCAAATTAGTTTTGGCCGATAATAAGACATTCTTGGCTGCATCAAATGCAAATGAGGCCTACTATTATGGAGATGAAGTAAGACCGATTCACTTTACTGAAAGGAACAAGCATGGACACCCGACAAGGATATTTATAAAAAAGAACCTAGACAGTATTGTACAAGACATTACTGTTGTGATTCACCCAGTTAATAACCTGCCAAGGGGAATTATATCTTCTTAATTAGTTCCACGATGCACCATTGAAGAAATCTCATGACTAGTACACTGATAAATGAGAAGCGAATGGCTGACTTCACAGGTAGAATAAAGAGGCTCAAAGAGAGCCTAAAAGATGTTAACAACAGTTGCTTCATAAATTTGGCCAATGCGGTCCAATCTTCTTACTCTTCAACTTGTTGTAGGTCCTGGTCAAAAACCTCTCCTTTTGTAAATAAACTATAACATGGTCGCCCACCTTGAACATCTTTCGTCGCCGATGCTTATTGGCTTGCTCCTTGTACTTGTCGTTCGAGGCATGCAACTTAACTTATACATTTGCATGAATGCTCACGATTTGGTCCACCATATGTTCGGCTGTAATACTCATGCCGAGAAATTGGGCAAAGGAACCAAGTCAAGTGTATGGCGAGACACTTGACCACAAATAATCTGGAATGGGGACTTTCCTGTCGAGTGGTTCATCATGTTTATTGAATGCAAATTTCGGTTGAGATAAGGCCAAATCCCACTGCTTCAGTTTGTCACTCGAAATACATCGAAGGAGGTTTCCCAATGTGCGATTCACAACTTCAATCTTCCCATTGATTAGTGGGTGATAGGCATTGTTGAACTGAAGTTGTGTACCGAACCGGCTCCACAAAGTTCGTTAGAAGTGGCTAATGAACTTCATATCACAGTTAGAAGTAATAGTCTCGGAAAACTGTATAGCCGCACAACCTCTATGAACAATAGTTCGCTACGTGTGTTACATCGAGGATAAAGTGTACCATCTTTGAGAGATGATCTACCAGCACGAACACTGAATCCATGTCACACTGTGTTTGTGGAAGAGACAAAGCACGAAGTCCATAGATAATTCTTCCTAAGGGCCGTCAGGCACAGGTAACGGGGGTGTAGAGTCATGATTACGAGAATGCCCCTTGGAGGTCTAACAAACATGACAGTGCTACACTATTTTATCCACATCACATACCAATTACAACCAGTAATATTGCTCCTCCATAAGAGCCTGTGTCTTCTCTCACCCAAGGTGTCTACCAAGGCCACATCCATGTAGCTTTGAATACTATGCTCTCTTAGAGAACTTTAGGGGGTGCACAATTGATTTTCTTTGAAGAGAAAACCATCTTACATATGTAGGTCACTAGGATGACCCTCTTGGAACCTCATCCATGCATCTTTAAAGTCATCGTCCTCGGCAAACAGCTCATTGAGATAGTCGAAGCCAACTACCTTATTACTCATTGTAACAAGTAGTGAAGCACAATTGCTAAGTGCATCAGCCATCTTGTTCTGTTATCCTGACTTGTGCTTTAGAACGAACGTGAATTCCTGCAAAACAGAACTCATCTAGCATGCACACGATTCATGTTAGCCTGATTATTAATGAATTTGAGAGCTTGATGGTTTGTGTAAAGAATGAACTCCCTCTGAATTAAGTAATGTTGCCAATGTCATCGTGCCTGGACCACTGCGTACAATTCAAGCTCGTAGGTCGACTAATTTTGGGGTGCATCACTAAAATTTTCATTGTAGAAGGTTACTAGCCTACCTTCTTGAGATAAACTCTCACAATTTCGACATATGAAGCATCAAATTTGACCTTAAACAGTTTGTTGAATCTAGGAAGTACAAGATACGGGGTTGTAAACAATCTGTGCTTGATTTTAGAAAAGAAAGCTCATATCACCTTCGTCAGACCACTAAAATGGCCCCTTCTTCATGCAATCTGTAATTAGTGACACAATGGTGCTTAAAATTCTTCATGAACCGACGATAGAATGTTGTCAATCTGTGAAAACTCCGTACTTTGTGGATGTTTATTGGAACCGGTCATTCCTTGATGGCTTTCACCTTTTTGTCATCCACCTGGAAACCCATGGATGTCACGACAAAGCCCAAAAAACAACAAGCTATCAGCTAAAAAGCTACATTTTTTAGATTGAGATAAAGCTTCTTTTCGGTGAGTATTTGAAGGACCTGTTCGAGGTGTTCCATATGGCTGCTTTATCCTGACTATATATCAAAATGTCATTGAATTGAAGAAGTAAACTACTATGAAACCTAATGAATGGTTTTGAAATTTCTTTCATCAAGCTCATGAATGTACTAGGCATGTTTGAAAGACTGGAGGGCATTACCAACCATTCATATAATTCTTCCTTGGTCTTAAAAGCTATTTTTCATCCATCACCCAAACCATATTCAAATATGAATGATAGCTGCTCCTTAAATCCAATTTAGAAAATAATTTTACACCCTTAAGCATGTCCAACATATCGTCTACCCGTTGTATGAAAAATTTATATTTTATGGTAATCTTGTTGATTGCCTTGTTGTTGACATACATGCTCCAACTCCCATCTTTCTTTAGAGTTAATAGGGCCGATACGATGCTTGGGCTCATGCTTTCTTAGATTAGACCCTTGTGGATCAATTCTTCCACTTGCCTTTGAAGAATATCACACTCCTTCGGACTCATCTGATAGTGAGGATGATTTGATAAATGGACCTGAGGACAAAGTCAATATGGTGTTGAATATGTCACATGGGAAGCAATTCATCGGGAAGGTCTTCGGGCCAAATTTCTTTAAATTAATTCAGCAATAGCTTTAAATTTCAGAATTTCAACCTATCCAGGATGGAATGTTGCTGGAACAGTGCAGAAAATCCAGACTGTCCACCTCACTTGGACCACACCTTTGGGACCCCGACGAAGGTCAGATGGGGCTAAAATTTGGGGGATATCAAGATGAGATCCCCACCTTTCAAAAGAATATATTTTATGGGTACAAAAGGTCCCCCAATCAGTCCCAAATTCAAGCCCAAAGTCCAACAAAAATCTGTCCAAAAAATTTCTGGGTAGCAACATGCACAGGAAATAAAATGAGCATAGGAACGAACCAAAATAAGGGGAAATCACCCAATGGAATTTGAGTTGTGGTCCACCTCAGTGGGCCCCACAAATATCCAGACCTAATCCATACCATAAAATCCATTGCATGTGTCCAAAAAGGAGAAATGAGGCACCTATGTTCATAGAGTAGACAGACATGGGCGTCCACTCTTTTTGGATGGTCTGGATACTTCCAGGCCACAAGGTGGGCCACACATATTTAAGAATAATAGATCAACAAAAGAAGAGTAAGAAACGGCCACAAGGGAAGGGGCTCCACCACATTGAGGCCCTTCCCTTCGTCACAAACTACACATATCACTATATTGATGGGATTACAAGATATACCCATGCATGCATCTTCTAATCAAAATCCAATGGTGGAAATGCCATCTCCACCAAGGATCAAGGGTATAGATGGCCTAAGGATCCTTCTAAATAGGAAAAGAAACCATGGTGGGGTCCATGGAAAATGACCCCTCTCATGAGTTATGCATGCACAAAAGGATGGGCTAATGGCCACATCCAAGAAGACATGGGGCCTCCACCATCATTTGGTGGGCCTCACATGCTTCAAACATGAGGTGAAGAAGAGAAATAAGGGGAAGGAATGTAGATCCTAAGATTCTAAGTACATGCACACCCACCTACAAGGTCTTCAAGCAAACACCTCCAAGATAGTCTTCAAGCTCCAAGGTACATGAATCTAAGGTTGAGATCTTATTCTAATGGTTAGATAGGGGAATATATGGGTGAAAGTGAGCTGAAAAAATGGAGGAAAGTTGCTGGAGAAGAAGAGAAGAGAGATGGAGAGAGAGAGAGGGAAAAAGAGAGAAAAAGATTTTTAAGGCAAACAATCATCTCTTCTTGTCATGGATGGAGAAGAGTAATCATTGCAATAGGGAGTTAGAAACAATGTTGTAGGGTTAGTAGGCCTTTTAGGTTAGTGGGTGGTGTTTTAGAGATGGGTGGTGTAGGGATAGGGCCTAGGTAGTGTGTGTGTGTGTAGTGTGTGTTGAAAATAGTTCCAAGAGATGGGACCTACCTAGAAATCCATGCACACCACCCCTAGGTGGGCCACATGATCATGATCAAAGGGCTTAGAAAATAAAATGCAGCCAACTTACGATCTATACGCTGGATGGACGCACAAGACACGGCGTTAGAACTGTGGCGACGATGTAGTCGCAATGGCATAGGTCTCAAATCGATCCGAGTCGGGTCTTCATGACTGAATTCATTGATAACCGCAAATATTATCCAAGGGTCACGGGTCACCGGGATTCGACCGGTAGGACCGTGGGACCAAGATGGACAGAATGCATACTCACACACACACATGCACACATGCGAACTCGAGTCGGGTCTCACAATCCTCCCCACCAACAAAAAAATTTTTCCTCAAAATTGACAAAACCGGAACAACAAAATAAATAACATCATATATATATATATATCAATCATCAATCACAAGAGAAGGCAATACAAGCAATCAATCATTGAACAAAAATGGATAACGCTCTCTAATCTCGGCCTCGCGTTCCCAAGATGTCTCGGCCTCCGAATGATGATCCCGTTGCACTTTCACCAATGGAATGACCTTGGTCCTGAGGACCTGCTCCTTCCAATTAAGAATACGAATCGACTGCTCAATATAAGAAGCATCCTCACGGATCTCAAGTGGCTGCTAATCAATCATGGGAATAGTGTTGGACCCACATTTTCGCAATCATAGAAACATGAATACATCATGGTTTGCGGACAACTCAGGAGGTAAGGCAAGCCTATAGGCCACAGTGCCTATGTGCTCAGTAATCTCAAAAGGTCCAATAAATCTCGAGGTGAACTTGCCCTTTACACTAAAGCGAACCACGCCCTTCATAGGTGAGACCTTGAGATATACCATGTCCTCGACTGCGAACTCAAGGGGTCGACGCCGATGATCAGTAAAACTCTTCTGCCGGCTCTGAGCTGTGCGCATCGTCTGCCTGATAACATCAATAAACTCTGACGTCTGCAGCACAAGCTCAGGACCTAAGAGACGATGCTCTCCTACCTCGGTCTAATAACTAGGAGATCTACTCGGTCTACCATAAAGTACCTCAAAAGGAGCCATGCCGATAGTCGCCTGATAGTTGTTGTTGTACACGAACTCGGCGAGGTGCATATGCTCATCCCAACTCCCCGCAAAGTCGATCACATAAGTCCTGAGCATATCCTCAAGGATCTGGTTGACCCTTTCAGTTTGCCCATCCGTCTGTTGATGATAAGCGGTGCTGAGATGCAAAGTGACCCTCAATGCCTGCTGAAAACTCCTTCAAAACTGACACGTAAATTTGGAGTCTCGGTCTGAAACGATCGAAACTGGGACGCCATGCAGTCTCACTATCTCCTCAATGAATATCCTCGCCAACTGGTCCATAGACCAGGAAGCACGCACTGGAATGAAATGAGCCGACTTCGTCAGACGATCGACGATAACCCAGATGGTATCGTGACCGCGCTGAGTCCTCGAAAAACCTGCGATGAAGTCCATCGATACATGCTCCCACTTCCACTCTAGAATGCTCAACGGCTGCAAGGGACCAGGGGGCCTCTGATGATATGTCTTGACATGCTAGCATGTGTCACACTCGACCACATAACTCGCAATCTGGCCTACCATCCCTACCCAGAAATACTGCCTTGACAACAAAACAAGCTCGACATCAGCAATACAAAACTATTCAGCGGGCAAGAACATCTCATCATCTAAAATGGAACACGATAATATCATCAGCCTAACACAGTGATCTTTCCAAAAATGTCGATACTGATAATCCCTTATAGCAGACTCTAATAGTAATCTGAGTGAACAAAAGCCCTTAGTTACAAAAGGGTGCAATGTATCAAAACACAAGACTTATATACGGAGACAAGGAGAATACCCATAACGACACCCCTAATAACTAAGGGTCCTGCTGAGTCACACAAAATTAAGCCTGAGGTGGCTGGGGAGGTATCTGTCTCCTCTGCATCTGTGATCCCTGCTGCTACTGTGGTCACTGTGAAGGCCCATCCTGCAGTCTCGGCTGCTGTTGGGGTCTCGGTGGTAGGAACCAGGGTCGCTGCCGTAAGGGAAAAGAGCACTCGCGCCTCTGATGCCCTGTCTGCCAACATCCATAGCAAATGCCAGTAAATGGCCTAGAAGAAGAAGTTGTTGTATGCGATGCTGATGCTCTGGCGGCTCAATAGGCTACTCACCTCTTCTACTGTCAACGCTGCCAGGAGCTACTGGAGGGGGCTTACCTCTTCTAGCCTCTCCTCTGATCACGATCCCTCTGCGAACCAGTCCACTCGGCCTCGCCCTGAAGTAGAAATACCGCTAACGGAGCTCGCTACAGAGTCAAATCTCGTAAAAGAGGACTCACACGCCCAGTTCCGCCTGTCCGGGCATCTCAGGAACGGGTTGACGGGTCTGAAGAACATCAGTGACGACCTGCATCAACTGCTGGAGATGCTCAGCTCCTATAGGAATTGTCAAATAAGTGGGGGTAGCACTGGCCTCTGGCGGAGGCACAGGTATGGCGGGAGCCTCAGGAATAGGTACGACAGTCTCCAGAGGAGAAACATAAATCTCAGATGGTGGAGCAAAAGTCACTCGGACCGCTGGAGTGGAATGAGAACCATGTCCATGGGCACCACGACCACGGGCATCACAATCATGGGCACCTCGACTAGACGACATGGTCTACAGAAAGAATAAAGGTAATGAACACTTAGGAATTAGAATCCTGGAAGGTTTAAATGGAACGGGGGAAACGCACTCGGGACACTACTTATCCTAAGCTCGCAGCAGCTATGTGATATTATCCCAAGTTATTTCAAAATTACTTGCTATGCTCTGATACCAACTCCTGTTATGCCCCAGACTTAATAACCGGATTCACAAGCAACCCGATGGCTGGTTCTGGCCACAACAGCCTCCGTAGTACCCCATTCTCGGCTCCTGAGACAGGTTCCGATCCTGGGATCGTACAAGGAGGATTTCCATAATAATATAATCATTTCCAATACGAGCATACCCAAGATCACAACAAGTAAATCTGAGAATAACAAAGGGCACACATCACAAAATCAACTAAGAATTTGAACTTTTACAAGTTTCCATAAGGTCCAAAAGGACATACAAAAGATAACAGAAGAAAGAAGGGAGAGGATCTGCAACACTAGGTCCTCAGCTCGCACACCTATCCAAGCTCCGCTGTTAAGACGCCAACTTAGGATCTCCTGCACGCATCAATCGTGCATAAGCTTATAGAAAGCTTAGAGGGTGGTGAAAGTGTGCGACAATGGTGCTTAGAAGAAGATAGAGAATGCAGAAGAGAGTCATGATCAATACCAATACCACTAGCCTTACCAAGGATATTATGAACACAAGAAGCTATACCAAGGCAGTACGATAATGCCGGAAGCCATACCAAGGCTATATAGTGCAATGAATACTATAATACAATGAGGACTGGGTGCCATGCCAAGGCAATGCAATATGAGGCTTACAAAACCAATGCAAATACAATGCGAAGTACTGCCAGTGCTCATATCCAATCCACATATCAAGTACATTTCCATTATAAGGAAATCACCGGGGTCTACTACACTGGTGGATGACTGTCGCTCTACAGACCCCGCACAGTCAAACGAGCGTACGAGACCTCACTACCCTGCCTGCTGACAGCCAATCACTAGCAAGGCCTGAAGGTAGCGGACTCATTCATGAGCTAGTCAGACTCAGCCTAGCAATATCTCCTTACATCAGGCGAGTAAGGCCACACCCCTATCCAACCGACTACAAGATAGTGAGAGTCACGGCCTAATGGTATAAGGCCCTCGTGCGCTCATATATTCCACCCGGTCACAGCGTTGGAGCAAATCCTTGGTACCATGGAAGTTTTGAGAATTTCACCCATGGGCATCCTATGCACCCGATATGCTCAAGTAACATTTCCGGTATCCAAACATGGCCATCCACGATGTATCTGTGAAGGCTACAACCCTGATGAAGTAAGGGTGATAATGCTCATATGTTATGCAATGCCAGATGCATGAATCACACAATCAACTATGCATCAATTCCAAACATCTAACGTGCTCAAGAGGGAATACTACATCCCTCAGGAAGGCAACATGCAATGCTCAATGATACAATCATAACCACACACACAGTGTCATCTAAGCATACAATGATTTACATGGGTCACGAGGATGAATTTAATCACACTATATGGCGATATACAATGTAGTACACTCCTCCTATCCAAGAAGGGACCAAGACTAGGTATTTAACAATATCCATAAGGAATCCAACTTCTAGTGGGGGCCCATTTACCTAAGGTAGCCCACGAGACTAAGTATACAAGATACGGGTCTAAGTAATATAGAAATGAGCCCAGCAAGAGTTTAAGATGATTATCCAATCACTCTTAAATACAACCGGGCCTAGAGAGTCCATAATGGAGACATTTAATCGTCATTCCCAACTATATGGACAGAAGGCCCAAGGCCTACATTTAAGATAAGAATAAGGGTAACCACATATATATTTTCCTCATAATAGGCCATAAAAAGATATAATACCACTTTTAACAACATGGGCCCCAAAAGAGAAATTAAGGCCCAAGGCTCAATTTCTAAAGGCCATAGAATCCATGTATTAAGTTGGACTTGGTGGGCAGCCCGTGTACATAATATACAGTTCAAAAATAAGTTTAAGTTTAGATGAAATGGGCCCAACTACATCAGCCCCAAAACTAGCAATTTAAGTGGGCAACCAAGGGCCCAATACTATCCTTATCTTAGCCCACAAGTCCATCAAAATAGTGAAAGTCGGCCCAATATATGGTTGGGCCAAGCTAGGACGTCCCAACCCACTCTGGGCCCATGGGATGCCCAAAAAATCTGATCTAAGATGGGGTCCTTATGGGATCACTAAAGGTGACCCAAAAGAATGCACTGATTAAGCCTAAAGATTATAAGAAAACATAAGCATGTAACATTTACACAAGTTCTCAATATGGTGGGCCGCACAGCCAAATAAAGTTTTAATCATAAAATTATACATTTAAGGCCCTTTGATAAACTTTTGGCCCATTTGACTTCCTAGACCTGCTAAGGTCCAGAAATTAGTTAAATATGTGAAAATAATCTCATGAAGGCCAACTATACTCACTGGGGGACCCCACCATGTGTATATATCATGAAAAGATCAAGTGGGCCTGCTTCTGGATTGTAAGTCCAGCAGCAACCCAAGGCAGGGAGTGCTTCCATGATCGGGCGATCTAAGGCTTAAATGGCCTGAACCAACATACTTTGAGGTAAGCTCCACATACATCCATATTTAACATCAAATAAACGGCCCAGGGTCTATGGTGGGCCTTTAACCATCCACAGAGAAACCCATGGGCCAACCTTAGGATTACCCAGGAGGACATTCAACCTCAACTGGTTTCCAAGAGGTAGTCTGCCACTACTCGAGTATGAAATAAGGCCCAAGGCTGAAACAATCCATGGCCTAGTGGGCCATACACTGAGCCTAATACAAAGGCAACCTGGTGGGCCCCTTTAAGCAAGGTTAGGGCCCAATGATAAAGGTCATGGGTTCACTCATTATGGTGGGCCTAATGGGCAGCCCATTATCCCAATCATATGGAAATCATTATTTTTAACACAAGTAAGTTGGGCCTCACATCTCGGCCCAAGTATGGATTTTATTACAGTGGGCAGACAAGGGCCCAACTACTTGAGTATTTGGCCTATAAGACCCATCACAATGGCATGGTAAATATTGGACCCAAGGGTTCAATGGGTCTATCAAAAGTTCCATCCCAACCAAGGCTATAAGGCCCATACTTAACTAAGAGACTAGCCAAGAAGAATCCCATTTGAGATGGGCCTTTAATCATGCACTAATTAAGCCCAAAAATATAAAATTAAGATGGTAAGATAACCGACTTAAATCTTTCTCAAATCTAGTGGGCCATATTGCCCTAAAGGAAGATTTATAGGCAACAACTATTGGGCTCAATGCCAAATTCCCGCCCACCCAAATTTCTGGGTTGGTAAGAGTCCAACAATAGAAGTATTTCTTAGTATATTTAATCCTTGATGGCCCACACACATCACTGTAGGCCCCTCCAAATGAGAGAAAATATACTACATATATATCAAGTGGGCCAAGCTGTTGGAATGCAAGCCCAGCAGTAGCCTAAGGCAGGGATATCCCATGTGTAGGCAGCCCTATGGGCCCGGGGTATCTAACCCAGAACTCCACCCAATGGGCCCCAAATTGAATACCAAAAAATGAAAGATGATCAATCCCCTAAGGACCCCACGTGGATGGGTGGTGGGATATACAACACATTAAGGTGGGCCCACGAAGCAGGCTGGACGCCCCGGCCTGGGCGTTCCTGCTTAGCTGGCCACTCCCGGCCGCACCATGGCTAGATCAAATGTCTGTTGGTTCTAAAATTTTATAGAGTGACACTTCCATAGGTGGGTCACACCCTCACAAAATTTTAAAAATTTTGGATATTCCTAAGTATTTTAATTAATTTAATCAAAACAGTCTATCCAGAAAATCAGACAGACCTGGACGTCCCAACACGGTGGGACAGTCCGGCCTTCGCCATGGTGTACAAAGGGGTCCATTGGCCCTGAAATTTGGTAGGTGGGTCATACCATGAGTTGACCACACTTTCACAAAATTTTAGAATTTTTAGACATCTAAAAATATTTTAATTCATTTAAGGAAATCAATCTGTCCTGAAAATCGGACTGATCTAGACACCATATTATAGTGGGCCGGTCCCAGCCACCACCATGGTGTGTACAGGCATCCATTGGCCCCAAAATTTTGTAGGTAGGTCCTATCATGGGTGTTCCACCTCCCTATAAATTTTTAGAATTTTTAGACACCCAAAAGTATTTTAATAAATTTCAGAATTCCAACCTGTCCAGGGTGGAATGTTGCTGGAACAGTGCAGAAAAGCCAGACTGTCCACCTCACTTGGACCACACCTTTGGGACCCCAATGAAGGTCAGACGGGGCTGAAATTTGGGGGACATCAAAATGAGATCCCCACCTTTCAGAAAAATATATTTTATGGGTACAAAAGGCCCCCCAATCTGTCCCAAATTCAAGCCCAAAGTCCAACAAAAATCTGTCCAGAAAATTTCTGGGCAGCAACATGCACATGAAATAAAATGAGCATAGGAACCAAAATAAGGGGAAATCACCCCATGAAATTTGAGTTGTAGTCCACATCAGTGGGCCCCATAAATATCCAGACCTAATTCATACCATAAAATCCATTGCATGTGTCCAAAAAGGAGCAAATGGGGTACCTATGTTCATAGAGTGGACAGACATGGGCATCCACTCTCTTTGGATGGTCTGGATACTTTCAGGCCACAATGTGGGCCACACACATCTGAGAATAATAGATCAACAAAAGAAGAGTAAAAATCGGCCACAAGGGAAGGGGCTCCGCCACATTGAGGCCCTTCCCTTCATCACAAACTACACATATCACTATATTGATGGGATTACAAGATCTACCCATGCATGCATCTTCTAATCAAAATCCAATGGTAGAGATGTCATCTCCACCAAGGATCAAGGGTCTAGATGACCTAAGGATCCTTCTAACTAGAAAAAAAACTATGGTGGAGTCCATGGAGAATGACCCCTTCCATGTGTTATGCATGCACAAAAGGATGGGCCAATGGCCACATCCAAGAAGACATGGGGCCTCCACCATCATTTGGTGGGCCCCACATGCTTCAAACATGATGTGAAGAAGAGAAATAAGGGGAAGGAATGTAGATCCTAAGATTCTAAGAACATGCACACCCACCTACTAGGTCTTCAAGCAAACACCTCCAAGATAGTCTTCAAGTTCCAAGGTACATGGATCTAAGGTTGAGAACTTATTCCAATGGTTAGATGGGGAAATATATGGGTAAAAGTGAGCTGGAAAAATGGAGAAAAGTTGCTGGAGAAGAAGAGAAGAGAGAGAGAGAGAGAGAGAGAGATGAGAGGAAAAAAGAGAGATTTTTAAGGCAAGCAATCATCTCTCTCTTACCTTGGATAGAGAAGGGTATTCATTGCAATAGGGAGTTAGAAAACAATGTTGTAGGGTTAGTAGGCTTTTTAAGTTAGTGGGTAGTATTTTAGAGATGGGTGGTGTAGGGATAGGGCCTAGGTAGTGTGTGTGTGTGCAGTTGTGTTGGAAATAGTTTCAAGTGATGGGACCTACCTAGAAATCCGTATACACCACCCCTAGGTGGGTCACATGATCATGATCAAAGGATTAAAAAATGAAATGCACCCAACTTACGATCTACACGCTGGATGGACGCACAAGACGCGACGTTGGAACCACGGCAACGATGCGGTCGCAATGGCATAGGTCTCAACTCGATCCGAGTTGGGTCTTCATAACTGGACTCACGGATGACCGCAAACACTATCCAAGGGTCACAGGTCGTCGAAATTTGACCGGTAGGACCGCGGGACCAAGATGGACGGAATGCATACTCACACACACACATGCACACATGCGAACTCGAGTTGGGTCACACACTAATTTCACATTTTTTAGGGTTTGTTTTATTTTAGATTATCTAACATCACTAACTTCGTTTATTTTTTTATATTTTATAGGTGTCTTATAGTTCCAGTTCCTCTCTTCTGGTAACATCCATCCTCACTCCCTTCACTTGCTTCCTTAATTCTTACATGATTTTATTTTTCTGTAGGCTTTTGCTTTTCATTTTTAAGATTAAGTATAGAATTAGGTTTTTATCATGTTCATGTCAGAGTGGACACGAAAATACTTTAATCAACTTCTAAGAGATGAGATATTGGTTAAAGGGTTGTTAAATCACTGTGTTAGGAAACGCCCTATGTCTCATAAATTAACTAAAACTACAATTGAGAACCAACTAGGTTATGATGTTCCACAGTTAAGAAGATAATGTGTGATTATTAGATTGGTGAAAATGCTTATAAACGGCCATCGAAAACACTAACATATGATATGTATGATCTTGATTTAAATGAACCATCATAATTAAAATTGGAGAGGTGAACCAGCCATAGATTTTAACAACTATCCCCTTGAACCTCCTACTTATGAGACCCCACTGAAGAAAACCCAAGAGGATCGAGCTCGAAGGTGGATTGATCAAAAGCAATTCAACCAAAAAGTCATGCAAACATTCCATGACATCATAACATCATTAGGGATCTTTGCATCCTCCATTCAAAAAATTCGATCACGTCTCATTTATGAGTAAGAGACTTTTCTAGCCCAACCTTGGCCTAATCCCAAAATACAATGTGAGGAGAGTTATCCCAATTTTGTCGACACCATTATTAAGCATATTAAGTCCGAGGGTGATAACGAGACTAGTAATGCTCAACTTGATGAGGAGCCAGAGTATGTTTAGGAGCCTATGGTCCAGTTTCCCCAAAAGTTGATCTCAATTAAGGTTCTAATTAATGATCATGAGATGCAGGAAAATTTCAAACATGGTGATGTTGATACGTCCACCAACATGACATGCTTGATTCCAGTGTGGAGAATGAGTCCCTTTTTCTCTGAATGCTTCGACTCTCTAGAAGTTTACTTGGCACATTTGAGGACTCTAATGATGATATAATTAAAGACATAATGAATGTCTTACAAGACAATAACTCGGTAGTTCACATTGACCGAGGAAATTTTTTTAAGAAGTTTATCCTTTCACCGATTTCAAACGTTTACCATTAAGGGTGGAGGAGCTAGAATTTGAACCGGAGTCTGAAACTTCAAATTTTACTAAAACTACACTGACTAAAGAAATTTTTTTTTTCTGATTTATAATTGGTTGTAGTTTCTTATTCACCATGGTGTACTAACATTGAAAATTTTTCAGTCATAGTTGAATTTTATACACATTGGATACCTCAGGGCAACCAAAGAAGTTTTTTTTTTTTTGCTAAGGTTGATAAATTTCTCTAGACATATATGCTCCAAAGCATATAAGCCTACTGCAAAATGGGCTTTTGGATGACCTTGTTGAGAAACCTTTTGATAAATTTACAGAGACGCTAGCCATATGAGGAAAATATTTATTTAGAATGAGTAGTTTTTCTCTTTGTTTTCTTAGGGTTAGTTTAATTTATTAGTTTAGTTTACTTGCTAAAACACCAACTAATAGGAAGTTCACAATAACACTTATATGCTATCGCCTTTCAAGTACTTTTATCTACTCCTCTTTATTTTCATTGCTCTCATGTTGCTTTTTATTATAGTTGTGTATTGATGAGGGTTGAATATTGCATATTAGACCCCAATTACTACCTGGATTTACGAACATGACACTGCTTAATGGTTCATTTTAATCGTGTTTGTGATGCAAGGTGAATCTAGAAGCGTGGACTGGAAAGGATGCTAAAAGCATGGATTTAACGCTCAGACATCACCAAGGCATTGGACGGGACTCCATGAGACCAAGATCGAGGATTTACATGCCGGAGATCAGAGAAATTCCAACCACTCACCTTAAACAGGCCTGAAAGACGTCCAAAATGCAAGATCACAAGGTCCCCACCATCCGCTCGGCTCGAAACTTCATACATGGCCTGAGGACCATAAATTAACCATACACGTCGAATTTCAGCCGTTGAATCCCTGTGAAAGTAGCCCAACAGACAGATCAACCCCTTAAATCCTGATTTGGGGCCCGCTTGATATCTAGATATGCTTCAATTTTGCTATCAACCCCTTAAATGGGGTGATAAAATGAATGGACAAAGCGGATTTTGGATACAAATATCCATGGGACCCACACGTAGAGTGAATGTGCAACACGCACAATTGCACCGGACATGCACCTAAAATCCAAAAGTAGGTCAGCATGCGCTGACCGACTCTTCTTCACAAAAAATTCAAAAACGGCAGTTGCCGTTCTCTGTTTGCAACAGAGACTTTCGGTTCGCAGTTGTGGGACCTATCCATTGTCCAAATGGACAATCCAAACCGTCTATTAGAATACCACGACCCATATTACTAAGGCCTAGGTGACGAAATTCCATGAAATAATGAGGATGGATTCCTAGCTGTTCAAACACAGGACGGACGACAGAACAGAAAATCAGGTGGACCGCATCAAAAGCAATCCAAAAGCATCCTTTTCTGACTGAAATTCCGAGAGGAATCCGGTGGACGGAGTGGATTTTTTAGAAAAAAAAACAAAGTGGGCCCCACCATCAGAACAGTGTAAGAGATGTTACACAGGCCGTTGTTTTCGCACGTCCGTAAATTCTGGATGTTTCGGAATCCTGTGGGCCACTATATTTGATCAGATGGATGATCCAAACCGTCCATCGTGTAGGCCAGTCAAAATCCTCCCAAGGGACGTTAAAACTTTGGAAAGAAAGCAAGGAAGATGGGAGTTTTCAGCGCTATCTTCCAGCTGCGATAAGTGTTACGTTACCAGCTGCATCCGATTTCCACCGACTCCAGCACCCTCTCCACCGCCTTCCATCAGCCTATAAAAGAGAGTGAAAAAGAGAGGAAGGGGAAGGAAGAAAAGAAAGAGATTGCTAAAGGAGAAAAAAGACAGATTGCTCTTCACGGTGTCGGGATTGCTCCAAAACAGATTCAATCTAAGGGATGTGCGCCTTCTCAAATATATTTTTCTTTCCATTCGAATCTATGTAATTGCCCATGAGTTTCTAATTTTTTAGCTAGGGCTGAGATGAAGCCCCTAATTTGAATGATTCTTGTTATTTATTGATTTCATCTGGATTTGATTGATTTATTTCTTTCTCTATTATGCTTAAACGAGAACTCCATACGTCTCCAATCTATGAGCTTAACTAAAGTCTAGAAGTGGATGTTGTTTGGAATCTTATTCTAGGTGTGCTTGTGTCTGACCATGAACAGGTTTTCCTACAGAGAAAGAAATAGGAATTTACATCTACTCATGCCTGACCATGGATGGAAAGATGTGATCCTTTTGCTTCAAGGGAATTATACATCCTGTGTGCCTGACCAAGGACACAGATTGTGCTTTATTTATTGAATTTATATCAATCTGAATTAGGGTGAATCAACAAGTAAAACAAGAGTTAGGATAATTAGAGGTGGATTCAAAAGTCCTAGTGTTCTCCTTGAGTGAATTTTCCTTCTTGTTCTCAGTTATTTTTTATTGATTTTTGTTAGTTTACTTAATTATTAGCTAAAATATTTGTTGGATTAGTTAAGAGGAATCTGAATATTTGAATTATGACAATCAATCCTCGTGGGAATGATCTCGTAATACGTACCATATCTACACCTGATTCGTATACTTGCGAGTTTAAAATCATTTAAATCAGGTTGATTTAAGTAAAACATCATGTATACATTGAGGACAATGTAGACTTTAGGTTGGGGTTAGGATTCCTTTGAAAATTTTCTTCACTTGTGCTAAATATTTTAACTTGAGTTAAAAAATTCAATTTTTTTTTTTTTTGAAATTCTTCTATGAATTTAAGTGATTTTCAAATTAATACAGGAATTAGAATGATAAGATACTTAATGTTTAGGATTTTTAAAGCATGGACTTTAGTTATTTGATAGATTTCAAAAGTGAGTTCAAAGTTATTAATTATTAATTAGAAGTTTAAAACATTGATTGAGTCATGAATTCATAAGTCACATCTAACTTATACATTAAATTTTTGGTTTGATATTGAATTTTTAACTGATGTTTATTGAGAATGATAGGAACCAATTTGTCCATCACGTTCAATGAAAAAAAAAAAATATCCGGCTTTAAAAAATAGTTGTCAACGGAAAGGGCTACCTATTGAAGTCCATGAAAAGAAAAAAGAAAGGAAAAAAGGATTATTTGAATGGACAAGAAAAGAAGAAAAGATTGAAAATAGTGTTAAAGCCATTGATAAAAAAAAATAAATCAAAAGCTGGAAAATTAGAGTGTTGAACGGCAGGGCAAGTTTTGGTTTAGGCTTTGGTTATCCTGAATACTCTTTTGATTATCAATCTTATTATGAAAATAAAGAGTTGAACCTTTGGTTATGTTAAGTCTAGATTTCACTATACACACATGGAACTCAAAGTTTAGAAATTTTCTAATTATAAGATTAATACTTTAAACCTGATTAGGATATTTACCAAGTACTACAGTTTAGATGGAAGTTGTGCTCTACATTAATATATTTTGGATTTATATAATCTTGATTGTTTTTAGAATTACTTGAGTTTATTGTAAATGATTTATTTAGTTTTGAAATATCTTTCGCATGTTTTACTTGGGAATAGAAATATACTAGTGGGGGTTGTAATAATGCCTAAATATTACAAAATAATCCCGTCAATTGCACTAGTTTTGGTTTTATTCAAGTATTTAATTGATCTAATAAGATATGTTTTGTACATGCCTGGTAATTTAGAAGCTTAAGATGAATACATGCGAAGAATTAAAGTTCAAAAGAATGATCAATGAAGAATTGGAGATTTGGAGGACATTATTGAAGATTTCAAGAGCCAAAGATCTAAGAAAATCAAGTACAAATGATTGAGAAAAGACTAAAAATCACATAGTCCATTAACAGAAATAATAGATTATTCAGTCCCATCTGAGGTTGGCTCAGTCTGACTGAAAGTGCATAGAACAGTCTATCAATAAATTGTGATTTTCATATGTAATTTGGTTTAATAGTCGATCCAACCAAAGTTAGTCTCGGTGCCACCGAACAAGGGTTCGGTGTGACCTGAGGGAGATAGACTTCAGATGAATTTTGAGAAAATTTGGCTACAAGTGAGAGACCCGTGTAACTGAAAGCTACAGTTAGTGCGACTGAAGCGTAATAAAGTGCGAACTTTTGAAGTCAGTATGAATTTTTCCTATTTAAAAGGGTATTCTAACCTATTCTAGATATAAATTAGAGCTTAAGAGAGAGACCAAGGGGTGACGGAGCTTCTATGGGGCCGTCCTTCTTCTCCAATCCTTCAATTATAGTTTATCGTTTTAGTTTTTCTTTTGTTTTTGTTCTAAGATGTTAGTCATGCTAGGCTAATCTAGTAGCTATGGCTAATGGATGAAGCTTGTAGTTAATTAAAATATTTAGTTTATTTAATTCAATAATTACAATTTAAATGATGATAGTAGATTTAAAAAGATTTAGATTTTACTAAAGCTTTTTTATTATTTCATCTTTAATCCATTGTCAACTCCAGGCACACTAGATGCTTGAAAGTGCAGTTACAATGCTTAATTAAATAAGGAATCAATCTGTATAAATGATTGATCTATTGTTGCCTAAGGGTAGTTTAAACACTCTTAATTCCCTACGATTGATGCACGAATGCTTCATGAGAGAATCATTTAATTGAAATCATATCTTACTGGTGTTCATGATTTGTTTAAAAGAATTATCTTCCGATTGGATAGGATATGACTTCGATTCCAATTGATTTGTAAGTTGAATTAGTGAATGAGATATTATGATTACTATAAGTGGATTCTTAGATCCTTGATCTTTTATTTATTTTGTTTAAAACTCGTTTATACTTCACCGGATTAAAATCCGGACAAACCATTTACCTTTAGATTAGTTATAGTTTGTGTTCCTCATTCCCCGAGTATTCGACCTCGGTCTCACCAAGTTATTACTACATCGTAGCCCTGCACTTGGGGTTATTAACCCTTGAGTTCGATTAAGAGACTCCCTCGGAGACTAACACATGCATACCCGTGTTTGGTGGCATACACAAGAATTTTGATTTAGGTCCTACACAAGATCATAATCGAGTTTGGCAATTCAAACTCTTACACTCAATCCTACACGAGTGTACATGAACTCACTCATTAACACTAATTTGTCCAATTGAGTTCCATTAATAGGCCGTATTGGATTGCTTGATTGATGCTCTCCTGTAACACCTTGTACTTTTTGGTACTCGGGTGTTACCATGAGGGCCTAGCTTAGAATAAACGCAAACTCAATTTGTTTGAACGCTCACCTTCGCTCTAGCATGAATCGGTAGTTAGGGGCAATTTTCACCCATAGATCAAGCCATCCATCCGTCATCTTTCAAGATGGACCATCACACCACCAGATGGACCTAATTTTGAGGATTTAATACCCTCGATGGACAAATTTAAACCATCCATTGTCAACATATCATAAGATCCACCGTTCATCATGTTCCTAACAACCTACGATCAAACCACAGCTAAAGTACATGATCCAGTTTAAGTCTGACCACTTGAAGAATGTGAACCAATTTATTGAAGCATACATCACTAGTTTCAGGACTCAAATCAATAGATCCACTGATCATCAAGTCAGGTCTAAGATCATTCTAAGAGTCCATTGAAACTCAAGACAAATCCTACTCACCAACCACTTTATAAAATAAGAAAATATAAAACAAACCAGTAATCCGATATCTACATCATAGTGTGCGCATCTACCTAGTAAAATCACAATCCAACCATTAAACTTGACTAATGCATTTCGCATCTGTATCGGAACATGTCAAGAAGTCATATTCAAAACAAATCCAAACCACCCGAATTAGATCAGAAAGTTATAGATATCTCATAATGACCCAACCATCACCCTAGTGGGCCATTAGACCTTAAAACATTTAAAAAATTGGGACCAAATCCTTACATCCACCATTCACAATACCTAGAACCCTCAACCTAATAATACACCACTTATTTCTCACTCAAAATGAAGTCTAGGATATTCAAACCATTGATGTCCAGATCGGAAAGGATCCAACCGTTAAACAGTTAGTAAATGTGTTGTTAGGCTCACAAAAGGAGAAGTATGACCCACCTAAGCATATGAATTGCCAATAAATGGACGGATGTCTTAACAGGATAAGTAGAATCAAATGAACGATGTTGATTGTCACAGATCACCACGTGGACCCCACGTCTGATCATTTCGTGTGCACACCACCCCACGTCTGATCATTTCGTGTGCACAGATGGTGTGCACACGCCGCACATGATACCAAAGCATCGGGTCAAAGGTGTGTTGATTCGATAAAAATAAAAAATTCCAAAACATCAGCCGTCTCTCCCGCCCGATGCGATTCAAACAGACACATCCATCTGTAGCTGATGATGACCCACCATTATACCCCATCCTTGAAATCCAAACCATCCATTTTCTAGATAGGGTCCCACTGACCCTAACCATGGTGAGATCCACGGTCGATAGTCACCCACACGAGCTCGGTCAGTGGCTGATCGAATGTTGAAAAGGAGGGGGGGCTGCTGATAAGGAGAAGATGGCTACGTCAGCAGTTGCACTGGCAAATCCAACCGTTGGAAATCATCGGACGACAGCCACGGGCACAACAAAAGCCCCGTCACCCCTATGGTTTCCTGAAATGGTTCCCTACGCAGCAAAACGCGGAAGGAATATTACCTATTTTGGATATTTTGATCTCCACCATTCCTTGGTTTCTAGAAGGCTCGTTGGAGCGTTGTGAGACGTTGAGATTAGGTTTTGAAAGAGAAACACTTGACGAATGAGTTTTTGGGGAGAACTTGAAACGACGGAGGAGTTCTCGCCTGTAGTAAGGCTATCTTAACCTACGGTCAACCTTTCACTATGAGATGGACCCCACACTCTTTTTAGGATATATCAGGACCGCACAAATGACTCAGATCAATGAATCAGCCGGACGTTGCAAAGTCACCATGACCGATGGGTCATCTTCCTTAAGCTGTCAGTGAAACCCATCCTCTTAAGCTCCGGTCCTTTCACAAATCCGAGACGTCCATCATGTGGCCCACCCCCTCTAATGTCCATCAGAGTTTTGATCCAGGCCCATGCACAAGATCAGATGCAAGGGGAGACCCTGTTGACGATCATTCTCTGTTGCTTTGCGTTAACCAAGGTAGAAGCATCCAGAAATGGTAAGGCAATAAATAGCCATTTTATTAGGGTAAACCCCAAGGAAGAAAGGGAAAGGAATAGTAAGAGAGAGAGAGGGAAAGAGATTGGGCGCCACTGGAGCGAGTTGCATTTCGTGTAGCAACTCGACTCAGTTGAGTCGTTCATCTGCTGTGAAGAAGATAGAGAGAGAGAGAGGAAGAAGATAGTGAGAGAGAAAGAAGAAGGGAGAAAGAGAGAGGAACTGTTGGTGCGAGTTTCCAGCCATCCATCCGATGCCGACCCAACTCACTGCAAGCCCTGTTCGACCAGCTCGAATCCTCAGCTCAGTCAGGCCAAAATCATTCTAAAACGGTAACCATAATCGAGTCAGGGAGATGAGTTTCTGATTTTGACAAACTCGGAGCAACGCACGCCTTATCCAAACCCCTTTCAGTATCCAAACAACGTCCCTGATCAGGTACCCATGTCTGTTCTCTCTTAGTTTCGGGAGTTTTACACCAACTCGACCAATGGAGTTCTCAGCCACTCCCAACTCGGTCACGAGTTGGTGCGACTCAAATCCATACTTCATGGTAGAAACCTTGATTTAGATCAGAGGTTGAGATCGGTTTGCCTCAAGCACCTCAAACCGATCTCACCTATTTTTATAGCACTGTACCTAACTCGTTGAAAGAATCGACTGGGTCGAGTCACTACTGAGTTGGTGACTCATTTATGTTTCAGGTAAAACCCTGACTTAGAATGGACCTGGGAAACAACCCATCCCAGGTAACCTGAAACCTTGTTTAAGGGTGACTCGAACTTGCCCGATTGAGGGCTGATTCGGCCAGGCATGCCCAACTAAGTCAACACTACATTTCACTCAGTAACGAGTTGACTCGGCCAGTTTCCCAACTGAGTCAAGTTGACTCCAATATTGGAATCAACTATGGATGATTTGGGAAGTATCAGATCCAAGGGATCAATAACCAGCCCTGTAGTTAGTAGATTTCTTAAAACCAACTCAACTAGTTGTTAGTTGAAAACCCCGACCTAGTTGACTCGGTCGTGACTCACTGGTGTCTTGTGACATTTCATCCAGGTACAACCAGCAACTGTTTACCTTAGAAGACACTTCTTCCTTCAATCCGTTCAATCAAGTAAGTAGAAATCAAGGTGTATATAACTAGTACACTATATGTAAGTTGGAATTAGGAGATTAATTATATACTTGCTTAGATTTTAGGATCTTTACATCCACCTCACAAGAACATTTCAAATCAAGAGGAACATTCATTCAAGGTGAGGACTCACCCTTTGAGCTTCTCACTTAAATTCATTAATCTAATCATATATGATGCCTTAATCCCTCCCATTTAGTATCTCCTAAGTTACTTGATTGAGTTACTTAACTTATTATGTGAATATATGAATATGATAATATGTTGCGCACCTGATCCCTGTGTTAGATAATAAACATATCACTTTAATTATAGCAAGCATAAATGATTGATGATAACATGTCATCTTTAGTTGTACATTGTTAATTAACTATCTGTTTGCCGTCTGCGATTAAGTGATGTAATGAATGAAACCTGTCATGAGCTCACCATCTTGCGGTCCATATTTGCCTTATACGGCTTGGATCGCGTATTTGTCTTGCACGGCTTGGATCACATGTTTGCCTTACACGGCTTGGACCGAATATTTGTCCTCGTGGCTTTGATGGATTATTGGTGCCCTTTTGTGACTTGTTGGTTTTCTAGTCATCTTGCGGTATTCATTCGTATTGTGCTTTCCAGGTAGAGCGGGAATTCGTTTATCGATTTCTTAGCCATCTTGTGGTGTTCACGTACAATATGATTTTCGGGTGGGCTAGAGTTTGCATGTTGGTTTCCTAGCCATCTTGCAGTGTTCAGTCGTGCTGTGATTTTCGGGCGGAGTAGGTGTTCACTTAGCGATTTTCTAGCCATCTTGTGGTGTTCACATACGATATGATTTCTGAGTGAAGTAGAGGTTTAAAGCTTGATTTTCTAGTCATTTTATGGAGTTTGTAAGATTGATTATTTAACTATCTGGATACGTCCCCTTTCATTGCGATTTCTATTACGTTTCCTTAATGTTGAGATTATGTTGACTAGCTTATTTCTGAATATATGATTATGATTTTAAATTGCGTTGTTTAATATGTCTCTTCTCATATATTGTGATTCATGTTAGATTATGAACGATGAGTGCGTAATCTTAGAGGGTGCTCCTCACGGCAATAGCCATTGACGTTATCAAATCGTAACAGTTGATGTAGGTGTAGAGCGAGTCAATGATGTTCACTGGGTTGCTAGAGCAGATCGGGTAGTTGAGGAGCTAGACATGGTCCCTACGACCCATATCGAGCTCCATCACTAGTTGATAGATTCTTGGTTTTGTTTAATGAACTTTGTTATTTGGGATTATATAAGTCCTGTATGGGCGCTATATTTGAATTTTGATTATGGTTGGAATGTTTTTTTATACAATACATGGTTTTCTCTAGTTACATTTGCTGCTAACTCTGATTAATGACAAAGTGGTTTAAATTTACATTGAAATTTAAAGGCTAACACTCGGGTTTTTGGAAAACGAGTCATATACTCGGGTTACGAAAACCGGGGCGTTACATCTCCTGTGCTTTAATCAGTTTCCATTTTCTCTCTCGATCATGATGTCGATGTGTTACCAATGCTTTAACTCCAAGATCAACCACATTGCATGTGATGCTCTTTTGAGGTGACCAACATGATGAGAGGTTGGTGAATCTCCTACAACTAATGACAATGTTATAATCATAAGAGATTCACCTAGATGCGTGTCCTAGAGGGTTTACACAAGTATTTGACTATAAGTTCAAGTCTAATCTCTAGAAAATGGTGGAGTTCAAGCTCATCATCAAGGTGGAGGTTAGAATCCTCATTAGAGTGTTAATCTAAAAAAAGATGACTTGGAACTCACTGGATTAGAGACTTGGGATGATGGATATGATCATAGAATCACTGTAACATCTCGGATAAATCCGTACAAAGACCTAAGTACCAATGCAGGCAGAAATCACTAAGGGTCAAATTATGTAGAAATTAGATGAAAATTAATTAAGTACTAAATTGAATTAATTAGTAGATTAGCTTGACCTACTTTTTATACGAACCGGAAGACCTAAAACTATTAGGATCACCGACTCAACATTACCTTAAGACCGAGGAGCAATCTCAAAACCCAATTATTCTCAGGAGCACATTGAAACTCTGTATCGGACCTGGACAGCACGTCGAAAGTCCGATGACCACGAAACTATAAGGTTATGACCACCTTACTGGGCTTGACAACCATCGCGAGAATCGAGCCCAAATAGTATCCAGAAATGCACAAGTTGAGCCCTGAGTAAAGTGTGTGAGAAACGCGAATATCTTTAGAAAATGAACTCAACTTAAGTAATTTGGACCGTTCGCTTGTAGGCCAAATTTAAGGTTTCAGACTGTCAGATTCTGACCCAATTACTCCCTTGGATCAGGGAAATTTCCCTACACATGTCAGTGTACTTGTGGCCCTGATCGAGTGACGATGACCGTTAAACTGAAATTGGTTCTTCACGGTCGATCCACTAATCCGATCGGACCAAAATCTTAACTTGACATAGATCCATTGTCAGGAAACTTTCGCTGGACCATATGCAGGTAATGGACTTTCAGATGAGCTCTGTTGGCCCAAAACAGCCACCTCTTGGCTGTAACCCAAGTATACCATAGCCATGGGGCCATTGACATCACTTCTGGGCCTATTTAAAGCCCTAAACCCACCCCTCTCTCATTCCATACGAATTTTCTAAAACCCTGGGAGAGAGAAGAGAGAAAAGAGGAGGAAAGAGTGAGGAGAAGAGAGAGAGAGAGAGAGAGAGAGAGAGAGAGAGAGAGAGAGAGAGAGAGAGAGAGAGAGAGAGAGAGAGAGATAGTTGTTGGGATTCATTCCCACCACTCCACATGCCGAATCATCTCTCCCGTGTCGCTACACCATCGAATATGAATCCGATTTGGGTAAGAAATCCTAACCCTAATCTGTTTTAGGAATCCAAATAGAGGAAATGGTAAATAACTACCTATTTCATGATTTAGGTAGCCGTTGTGCCATAGACAAAGGCGTAGAGTACAAATCGAGTTCATAATCGACGTATCGGTGAAAGGTGCAGACTATAAACGTTTAGGTTATGATTTTCAAGGCTTTCAATGTCAGTTAATGATTTATGACTGACTTGATTGCTGTCACATATACTTAGATGCGATGTTTTTCGTGTATTATACATATATATATATATATGAACTATGTTGAATATAATGCATTCCATGTGTTTGTTGAAATGTTTGAATGAATATAGAATTATGATTTGTGCTTGCCATGATTTTTTTATTGAGAATACATGATTGTTGTATGTGTGACAACTCCTTTGTGAAAGGATTTGCTATATTATATGTTATAACTAATTTATTACATGTATGTTGATATGTGTAGTTTACGTGTTTGATAAAATGTCTGAATGAGAAGTTGCTTATTGAAATGTATTTAATAAGGACGTTGAGATAGGATTCTCAATTACCGTATCTATAGTTACAGTTTCCTTCATGTAACCTATCTCGCTACTACGTGATTTATGGATGAAATGCCTATGTATGATAACATGTGCACTATGTATTTGTTAAAATGCTCAAATGAGATTTATACTTGAATTGGTTGTTACATGCTGTTTTGACTATCACATATGAATGCCTATTGATTTGAGTATGGTTGTGTAACGTCCCAGTTCTCGGAACCCGAGTACATTACTCGTTTTCCAAAAATTTGAGCGTTAACCTCTGAAAACACCCAAATTCCACGTACATTTTTTTTTTCTTTGTCAGAGTTAATAATATAGCAGGATGAAAATAAATCAGATATTAGAGTGAGTCCAAATATATATAACCAACGTTTCAAGTGGTTACCTAAAAACTTATACAAACCAATGTCTTAACCTTTACAAACATAACAATATAAATTAAATACAAATAAAATCAGGAATGGAGAGTCGCAAGATCATCTGGCTCCTCCCATTCCTCCTCAACACCGGTATGCGCATCCTTTGCATGTCCTGCACACTAGATACGGTTCGATAACATCAATGGTTATCGCAGTGAGGTATACCCTTCAAGATTTATCGTAACATCAAGGTAATTAAGCATAGTTAACAAAAGCAGTGTATAACATTTATTACACAATGATTATCATGGAAATCAGATAAGGTTCATCAGATACACATTCATTAAATAAATTTGACAAAGATGATCTTGTTTAAATGCATGGATGCATGCACATGCTCACAGACCTGGGGACGCACATCCAGCCGGTAAAAAGTCACCCAAGGAGAACTAGCCACCTGGAAAAATACTCAAGGTACGCCCAAGGAGAACCAGCCACCCAGAAAAGACTAATATATAGATCGCCCAAGGAGGACTAGTCACCCGAAAAAGTACACAAAAGTATGCCTAAGGAGAACTAACCGCCCGGAAAAGACCATAATAATATATAGATCACCTAAGGAGAATTAGTCACCCGAAAAAGTATGCCAAGGTACACCCAAGGAGAACTAATCACCCAAAAAATACCGTAATAATATATAGATCGCCCAAGGAGAATTAGTCACCCGAAAAAGTACACAAAGGTACGCCCAAAGAGAACTAACCACCCGGAAAAGACCATAATATTTGCCATGAAAGTGCATGATTAGCCCAACCATTATTATTTCAATTTTAAATCATCATCTTAAGGAAGCTCGAAGGTCACTATGGGGGGTTGGTCACCCAGCATAGGCCGACAGCTCAGGCATAGTGTCCCATTCCACCATCCCTAGCTCATGAGACTAACAAATATAATGCTTTAAGGAGAACCCCTTCAACTAGTGATCAACCATTATCCAAAAGTGGAACTTACCACCATAAAGTTATATAAAATAATTCATTAAAGCCACATGGGGCAATTTTTCCATAAAAGCCCTAAGGGCCGAATATTCCATTTAATGGTACGATAAAAAGGGATTATTCCCCAAAAGCCATATAAGCATAAATGACCCATAAGATGATAAGTCCACAACGTAAATTTACTTAATCCATGATATAGGTGGCACTAGTTTGAGGGTTTCGTAAAAACACCATCAAGTAATCATAAATAATAAATTTTGCTACGTATAATGTTGATAACACATGCATAGCTAAAGTATTGACCTTAAACAGGGTAGAGATAATTGAAATTCATCACATATTCAAATATTTGCTTGTAAACTTAATTCATCAAGTATTTATAACATTCGAATTCAACATAAGCAACCAACCATATTAGGCAATTGATAAGATATATGAACAAAAGCGAATGAACAAGTCAATTATCTATATGTAATAAAGCTTGAAGGGTGGTCCTCACCTTTCAAGTCAAATTTTCTTGCTTATGTTGCATCCTAAGCACGGTGACTCGCTTGAGTTGGTTTCCAACAGAACTCGATCCCAATTTTGCAATCTAAGGGGGCGTTTGGGTGTCAGCATTCCCTACATTTCGATTAAAGGTCTAGATTAGCTTAAAACAAGATTTAACTCTAAAATTTATGAGATTGGAACTCACCAAACTAGATTGTTGACTCGGTGACTTGACTTAGGCGAGTCACACGATCTCCACTCCTTCTCCCTTCTCTCATTTCTTCTTCCTTTCCTTCCTTTTTCTTTTCTTCTTTTCCTACTCTGCTGTGAACTTCCAGTAGGGTCTAGACCTGACCAAATAGTGAGTCAGAGTCTTGACTCGGTTTTGAACCAAGTCAACTCAATGACTCACCTCTCTTCTCCTCTTCTTTTCTTTTTTTCTTTCACTCCCTCTTCTTTCCTCACTTTTGTTTCTCTGCTTTCTGAGCTGGTCAACAAGGAGCTTGGTCTCAAACCTGATTCATCAGATGTGTCCTGGTTCAACCCAGAACTAGCCAACTCAGTTGAACTTGTTGCAATCAAGTCAGTGAGACTAGGAATCAGAATCGAACAGGCCACCACTCCCTCTCCAAGTCCTTCTTCTCTGCTTCTTCTTTGTTTTCCTTTTCTTTCCTAGCTGCCGAAGTTCGCGCAACAGAAGCTAGATGATCGAGTTCAACTCGACTTGAGCTACCTTGACTCAATGCGACACAAATGCAACAGTGAGCAGCAGTGCCCGACACGTCCTCTTCTTCTGTTTTCGTTCTTCTTCCTCTACTGATTCTCCTTTCTCCTTTCTTCTTTTGTTCATCATTCCTGCATCCAGATGGAGTCTGACCTGCCAGGAAAAATTGGAGGCAGCGCTGGACTCGGTCCGAGCTCGCAGCAACACGAACCGCACCCATCTTCTCTTTCATTTCCTCTCTCTTTCACTCCTTTTTCTCCATCTTCTCTCTCGCCTTTTTTTCCTCTTTTTCTTCTCTGTTGGAGCAACCAGGTGACGCCCTAGATTCAGCCCGCTCTCGCGGTGACTCGGTTTGAGTTGGCTCAACTCAGGGTGGTAGAACGGCTCCAGAAGCGGTGCCCTCTTTCTCCCCTAGGTTTTATCTCTTTTAAAAATGTTGCCCTAAAAGGAAAGAGGGTATTTATACCCTCTTAAACATCTAGAAGGACCGGCAACTAATCGCGGATTAGTTACTGGTTTTGTTGAATAACTCGACAGGATTGGAGTTGATATGACGGTATTCTAATGGTATGGTTGTAATCCATCCATTCTGATAATCTTTCAAGACCTTGGGCCATTAGATGGACTGATCGGATCAATGAGTGGGGCCCGTGCAATGTGGTGGGTCTTTTCAGTTGAAGAAGGAAGATGACACTTCTGTTAATGGTGAAACCGAACCAGATGGATAACCTTCGGGTCTAAGGCCATTGGATGGTTCAGATGGGTCTCAAAGACCTTGTGGGACCCATCATTTGGATGGTCAGGACCAAAATCCTGGTGGTTAGCGCAATCTGATGTTGCGGCAATTTTTCTCATTGCGACGGAAGCCCTAAAATCAGCTTGGTTTGTGTGGTGGAGATCCGTTGACGTGGAGAGCTAGGATGCAAAGGAGGATTCCGCATATGTGTAGCCAGCCTGGCAGCGACGGAAGTGGTTTCCGTTTTCGGAACGTGTCGCATGTGCTCTTTTTGGGCTGGACCTCATGTGCTTGCACCCACACGTAAATATGTGAAACTCTCGGGATTGGCTCGAATTCGGGTCCTTTATAAGATGAATGGTTTGGATCAGTCGAGCCGATCATGGATGTGGGCCACCGATCACGACAGCAACAGAAGTTTCCGCTTTCGGAAACCACGTGCGCACGACCGTTTTGTGACAGTGCTCGCAAGCATGTGCGTGTGCTTGAGTGTGTGATGCTGATGAGGTTTTGGGTGGTTTTACCTGCTAAGCATGATGGACGGTTCAGATTTGGAAACCGACCATGATGGTGGGCCATATCTTGAATGCAGCTGCGCTCGTCTGTTTGAAAGTGAGACAGGAAGGAAAAATCCTCCTTTTTTCTTGATTTATCATGTCAGCACCGATTTGAATGGCTACGCCATCCAGTGCACGGCGGGAGTACACGATTTTGTGCACATGCGCACTTGTGTGGGGCCCACTGTGATGTATTTTAGAATCCCCTCCATCCATTTGATACTATGGGTCCAATCAGGGCCCCTGGCCAGCAATCAGACTGATCCAAAGCTCAATGGGCCATACATTTGCATTTTGGCCTTTTTTATTGTAGGTTCTCATCGATTCGACGGTTTAGATTGCATTTGATTTGATCATCATCAGTCATCAGGGTTTGTGGTCTAATTTAGAGTGGATCAGGTAATCCTACAACTTGGTTAAATGGGCAATTACACGTTTAAATGACTAGATTAATTCAAAATTTATCCTTTATGGTCCAGGGGTCCTTTAAACAATCTAGATGATTGGACCCCTTTAAACTTTTGGGTTCATAGACTTAAGACTATTGAAAGGTATCTAGTTATGTTTATCAACAATTTAACGGTCGGATTATTTCAAATCTGAACATCAATGGTCTATGTGTGATGATTAGGTGAAAGGTCTCCAAGTTGGACTTGATGATGGTGGATTTGGTTATCTACGATTTTGATGTTCAGTTTCAAGAGAACGTGGTTGTTCCTCAGACGGATTTCGAATTATCAATTACTAGGGAAAGTCATAGATTGGGTGTGTACGTTCACCCAAGTTCGCAACCTTGAACCACAATGGTAACACCCGAGTACAGGAAAGTACGGGGTGTTACAGATTGGGACTAATACGTAGTCCAAGCAATCGGTAATGGTTTACGATCAATGATCGAACTAGTTTCGCTACAACGGATATGTTCGATGAATCCGAGTCGTACGATGATTAGCGACAGTGGTTAGGCCACGAGGAGTGCGTATGTGTTCCATGTCGATTTATTTAACGTGCGCTCGTACCAGTCGAGCTTGTTAAGTAACCTGATTGGCCTAATGTATGCTCACCATGTATGGACGCTATTGCTTGAATCTAAGGTACCACTTACCAATGAAAAGCTCGTTTAACCTTGGTACCATGATCTGCTAAGACTCATGAGCCGGGCATGGTGGTATGAGACACCGTGGTCGAGCTGTTGGCCTACGTTGGGGTGACGAGCCTCCCCGTAGTGTCCAATGAGCAACCCAAACTCGTGAGCCGAATACGGTGGTATGAGACACTGTATTCGAGCTGTCGGCCCACGTTAAGGTGATGAGCCTTTCCGTAGTGACCTCGAGTATAAATTAGGCTTATGCTAAGGTAACAAGCCTCTCCGTAGCGACCTGAACTTGCCTATCCACTGCTTTTCAATCAGGGGTGATGTTGCCCTATAACTTGCCTATCGTATGTGACAACTTAGGATTGACAACCCTAGATGGATCATTGTTTTGATAAATGATATAAAGGGAGGTACTTTAGCTTCCCGAATCTGCTGTATGAATAAACTTAATTAAATATTGGCTAACACGACCATGCACCACATTGCATGTGCTTTGGTGAGGAAGCGTACGTATCCGGAGTGGTACATGCGCGATCGTGAGATGATGTCGCTGAGGAAGTGCAGGCGAGGGCATGCATCATTATCGTATATCATTCTTGCGGTAACAAGAGTACTTAGGATATGATTATTGTATTGCTTTATCATTACTGCTTGACTGAATTGATAACATGTTAACCTTTGCCTTATAGCTCTACTGAGTTGAACACTCACTCCCACTCTGGGACGGTGTTTTAAAACACCAACCAGACTCTGTTGTAGCTGTAGGTGATGACGAGACTTACGAGATAGACCCTGACTTTTATGACGACGATGAGGAGTTCTCCTACATGCAACTCTCAGGCGGGTCTATGTAGACCTGGAGTTGCGTCGTCGAGGTTACAGGGATACGGATTAGATGCCATCACATTATATCATTTTGTAAATTTTGGAACTATACATGTAATTATTTAACCTCGTGACATGTTCATACTCTGAGGACTTGCAACCACTTATATGCTTTATATATCTATCATAGTCTTCCACTTGCGTAATCAAACTGTCTCTGGAGTATGATATGCTGATTTAGTATAATCTCATTCATGTTTAATGCACTAATACGAATAACATTCAATCATCATTATTTATGTTGCATAAGTGATGCGACGGATCTCGGGAGTTGAGCTCTGCTCGACCCTCGAAATTCGGGGTGTTACAATCGCCCAAGCTTATATTGCACTAGAAACTACACACACACACACACACACACACACACATAGTTCGAGCTCCAAATGGAAAAAAAAAAAACGGACAGAAAATAGCTCTATTGATGGCATCGAGCAAGTCTTTGATGGTACTGAAAAAATCAAGTTTCCAACTGAATTATTGCTGGATAGTTTACACATTACTAACTAATGTCATCGAGTGATCTTCGATGTCATCGAGAGAACCCTTCGATGGGTCAATGTCATCAAGAAACTCAGATAAAAATATCATTATCTGCTGGACAGATCTAAGTTACCTACTCAATTCTATTGATGGGATCTTCGATGTCATCGAAGACCCCTTGAGGACTACTCGATGAGATCGAGAATCACTCGAAAAATTATTGTTTTCGGTATACGATTTTACAACAGCTTTACACCTCTTCTAGCTTAACTTATTATATTTAATTAAACTTCTAACGCTAATGAATAATCAACAAGGTTTACCTATAAGGTTAAATTATTTAGAGGTTTATGGGTTATTTTGTATCAAGGTTTAAGGTCACCAAGATACCTCATTTATATATTCTTTGCTCATTGATGCTCATGTCCTCTGTGTCTTCGGTCTTCAGCTTCCAAGGGCTTAACCGACTATATGACACATGGACTCATATAATTGACAAACAAAATGCATAAATCAAAGCAATAACAATTTATACACTCTTGTATAATATTAGGAAATAAAACCCGCACTTATGCATTATGTCGGTCGAACCGATGAGACATTCGGTTTAATCGAAAGGAATTGACTTACACACATTGGTCAAACCAAAAACATGCAGAAGTGGACATTGTGTAACTTGAGATTCATCCACTAATTCAGTCGAACCGAAAGGGATACCGGTCGAACCGAAACAAGGGTCTTCTCTACACTAGGATTAAAGGCACTCGATCAATAATTGCCAAATCATTGTTATATTTTTTGAATTTGAGATTTTCAAGCAAAACTGTATTATAAATTTCTTTACCTATCTTTAAACACATATGCATTGACTGATGATTTCTATGTTTACTTTAGTATGTTTAGTTTAGTGAGGATAAAATTATAATGAATACATGTAACCTTTTAATTAGGAGGATAATTGGTTAAGCATAGACCCTTAGAGCCCTTGTCGTTAGATTTATTAAAGATAATTCGAGTTGGCCGACGTGAGGAATGGGGTTAGTAGCTCAGGTGACCCCACCATGATATTTGCTTGAAATTCACCCCAACCACCACGTGAGTAACCACATATTTCTAACATGGTCCAAACGTTCACCTCATTTATGATTTACAATGACCACATGATTGGAAGCATTGTGTAGGGCAATGCTTATCATCTAAATGTTTTCATTGATATGACCTAGATGAATTGCCAATGAGCCTAAATTTTGGTGCGATATGTAATTGTTAAGGTGGATTTTGTATAATCATTACGGTAGTCTATGTAAAAGTAAGTGTGGACCCCTCTCTCCCAACTATTTCCTTTGATGTTGCCCCCTAATCACACGTCAGCCTCATTCTTTGGCTCTCAACATCTAATTTGGGATTCTACATCCAATGGTCGGAGTGAATCTCACGTACACCTTACGATGGGCCCTGAAAAAAAAAATGCAAAGGTGGGCATCCATATGCCTACTCTTAGTTTTTGTAGGGCCCACTGTGGTGATTATATAAAGACCATCCGTAATTCTGTTTGGTAACATTAAGAGCAACAGTTTGAAAGGTGAACGTTGAGCTGTACATTGTTTCCAATTGTGGATACACTTGAATCGCCGATGGAATTTAGGCATAATAAAAGGTTATGCACTTGGTGGTTGGCCGTGGATTTTACATGAACACAACACAATGGTGGGGCCCATTCAAGCTTTATTGGAAGGTACTCCAATAATAATTACTTTATTGTCAAGGTAGTTTATCACCTTGGTTAAAAATCTTTTGAAAAGGGTATTGGAATGTAATTTCATTATTGAGGAGGTAGTCTATCTTAGATTCCCTAAAAATTTAAAAATACCGTGAAGACTATCACCTTGGTTAGAAATCTTTTGAAAGGTAATGGAATGTAATTTCATTGTTGAGGGTAGTTTATTTTAGATTCCCTATAAAATAAAAATACGGTGAAGGGGACGCGGATCGCGTACTGACAGCGTCAGTAGCCAGCTATCGATAGTGCTCTGTTGGCCCCATGATATATACATATATATGTGTTTCATCGAAGCCATCTATCTATTTTTTCAGAATATCATAGAGCACGAGACCAATATAATGAGGGAGATCGGGCCACACCACAAGGAAACAGCCACCATTAAAAACTTTCTAGGCTCACTGTAATTTTATTTGTCATCCAACCTGCTGATTAGGTCACGCAGATATCAGCTTAATCCAAAACTTTTGGAGCCCTTAATAGGTTTCTAACGATGAGTGTTCAATTACCACTCTTTCCTGTAGTGTGGTTCATATGAGATTTACATCAGACTCATTTTTGGCTCATGCCATAAAATAATATGGAAAAGTGGATGGAAGGCGTGGACATGATACATACATAATGACAGGTCACACACTGTCAGCAGCTACTTCGCTACCGAGTACGCAATCCGCGTCGGGTGAAGACGTGGAATATTTTTTACATTTCCCTAGAATGAGGGATTTTGTTTTTTAATCGCCTGAAATATGGGGATAGAGAGAAGAAATAGAAATTGAGTTCACAGGAATCCAGGCATGAGAAACCAATAGCATTAATTCTCATTCACATGTCTGACCTACAGCTGCCAATTATAATAAGCTGGAATTTAATGCAATTTAATTGCCCCATCTCTTTCCATCACCATCCCAATCCCATCCGTTGCAGACCTGTGTGGTCCACTTCCTTCAATTCATCATCCTCACCTTAGGTTTTTGCACCATTTCATCCGTCCTGAAAAACCCACAAAGCAAATAAGAAAAGACAGCATTTCATTTACCAAATGCTCCAGGAAGAACAAATACAAAGCCTGTAGTCATGGTTTTAATTTCCATTCTGGGGTGTTTCAATTCCTGCATTTCTGTTTGAAATCTAAATAAAATAAATATAAGTTGTTTTTTTCCCTCGCCTGGGAATTTCAGATGAGCATAAGAAGAGCCGAATTTCAATTTCATGTTTAGCACTTTTCCAGCCTTTGATTCATGTTCTTCATCGCTGTTGAAACATGCATTTTTCCTTCTTTTTTTTTTTTTTTTTTTCCTTCAATTTTCTTTAAAATGAGATTTTATCATTTTAGATATTGAAGGGTAAACATCAGAAGGCCAGGATCTCTTTTTCAAAAAGAATGTTGGTGGGTTTTCCCTTTTAAATCATCTGGTTCAGTCCAAACAAGGCCTTTTACCCATCTCAGTCTTGTGCATGCACATCAAAAACGAAAAAAGAAAAAGAAAAAAAGCCGAGGTGTTTGATCTTTCTGCAGTTTTTCTCATCTGGGCCTTGAAGATGAGGATCAGAAGAGCAGAAATTCTGCTCAAAGCTGCAATCTTGGTTCTGTTTTCTTCTTCAAGGCTGCAGATTTTAGGCCTGGGTTCCATGTCTTCCATTGCTGTTTCTTATGGTGAAAATGGTTCTGCCTTCTGTGGCCTAAGCTCAGATGGGTCCCACCTTGTCAGCTGCTATGGAGCTGATTCATCAGTTTTCCATGGAGCTCCTTTCAGATTCCCATTCTCAGGCCTAACTGCTGGTGATGGATTTGTCTGTGGCCTGCTGTTGGATTCAAAACAACCGTACTGTTGGGGCAATAGCATCTACATCCAAATGGGTGTCCCTCATCCAATGGCTGAAGAAGCTTCCTACTCAGAAATCAGTGCTGGGGACCACCATATCTGCGGATTGAGATTGCTCGCCAAAGGGACCTATGCAAACATCTCCATGGTTGATTGCTGGGGCTACAACATGACAGCTTCTCATACATTTGGAGGTAAGATCATGTCTATCACAGCTGGTTCTATTTTCAATTGTGGCTTGTTTGCTGAGAACAGAACAGCATTTTGTTGGGGTGATGAGACTGGGAGTGGGGTCATTAGCCTTGTTCCTAAAAGCTCAAAATTTCAGAGCATTTCCGCTGGTGGGTTCCATGTCTGTGGGGTTTTAGATGGTGGTGTGGGGAGAGATTCCAGAGTCCTCTGTTGGGGGAGGAGCTTGAGCTTGAAAGGGTCTATTGGCAATTCAGCAGGCAGCGGAGATGTGGACTTGGTTCCTGAGGATTCCATGGTTTCTGTTGTGGGTGGGAGATTTCACGCCTGCGGTATAAAAAGCTATGATCATGCTGTGATTTGTTGGGGTTATAGGCTTGAAAACAGCACGCCGGCTCCTACTGGAGTGAGAGTTTATGCGATTGCGGGTGGGGATTACTTCACATGTGGTGTTCTTGTGGAGAATTCCCTTCGAGCTTTCTGTTGGGGTTCGAGTTTCCCATCTGCTCTCCCACTGGCGGTTTCACCAGGACTGTGTGTTTCTAGTCCTTGCAGGTCAGGTTTCTATGAATTCAGCCATCAGAACTCAGATGTCAAGATCTGCAGCTCGTCAAATTTGAGAGTTTGCTTGCCGTGCGGCAATGGATGTCCTTCAGGGATGTATCAGTCCCTTGGTTGCATGCCCACATCCGATCGTCGGTGTGAATTCAACTGTTCAGTCTGCAATTCGTCCGAGTGCTCGATTGGGTGTTCTTCCCCTGCAACGAAAAGGAACCAACGGCTGCTGACGCTTAAGATGCCAATCGTTGTTGCAGAGGTTGTTTTTGTTGTTGCATTGGTAAGCTTCATTGCCTTAATTACCTGTCTTTGCATTCGTCGCAAGTTATGGAAATGCTGTTGTTCTGCAATGGAAGAGGGAAGTTTGAAAGATCGAAGATGCTCTCTCAGCAAAGAGCCTGTGAGAATCCGTCCCGACTTGGAAGAGCTAAAGATTAGCAGGGCCCGAATGTTTACTTATGAAGAACTGGTGCAGGCTACCGGCGGGTTTAGGGAAGAATCCCAGGTAGGAAAGGGAAGCTTCTCTTGTGTTTTCAAAGGGCTCTTGAAGGATGGAAGGGTTGTTGCAGTTAAACGGGCGATAATGGCATCTGATCTGAAGAACTCTAGGGAATTCCACACTGAACTTGATCTCCTTTCGAGATTAAATCACGCCCATCTCCTCAGTTTGCTCGGTTACTGCGAGGAAGGCAGTGAAAGGCTCTTGGTGTATGAGTTCATGGCTCATGGGTCATTGCACCAACGCCTCCATGGGAAGAACCTGGGAGGGAAAGAGCCTTTGGATTGGATCAGGAGGGTCACGATTGCCGTCCAAGCAGCCCGAGGGATCGAATACTTGCACGGTTATGCATGTCCGCCAGTAATTCACCGCGATATCAAGTCTTCTAACATACTCATCGACGAAGAACACAATGCCAGAGTCGCTGATTTTGGTCTGTCTTTGTTGGGCCCCACTGATAGTAACTCCCCATTATCTGAGCTCCCAGCTGGGACTCTAGGCTACCTTGATCCTGAATACTATAGACTACACTATCTTACAACTAAGTCCGATGTCTACAGCTTTGGTGTCTTGCTTTTGGAAATTCTAAGTGGCCGGAAAGCCATCGATCTGCAGTTCGAGGAAGGGAATGTGGTGGAATGGGCTGTCCCACTGATCAAGGCGGGGGACATTTCAGTGATCTTGGACCCCACATTGAAGCCACCAGCGGAGATTGAGGCTTTGAGGCGTATCGCGAACGTTGCTTGTAAGTGTGTCAGGATGAGAGGGAAAGAGAGACCGTCGATGGATAAGGTGACGACAGCTCTAGAGCATGCGCTTGCTCTTCTGATGGGTAGCCCATCCGTGGAACAGCCAATCTTGCCGACTGAGGTGGTTTTGGGGAGTAGCAGGTTGCATAAGAAGGCGTCGATGAGGTCTTCGAACCGGTCGTATTCAGAGATTGATCCAGCTGAGATTGAAGATCAAAGGTTTGAGCTTAGAGCTCCTTCATGGATAACTTTCCCCAGCTTGGCCTCGTCTACAAGGACCAAGTCATCCATGTCGGATGCCGATTTGGACGGGAAGAATTCGGATGCTAGGAATGCAAGCAATGCAGGTTGCGGCGATGGGTTGAGATGCTTGGAGGAAGAAATTGGGCTGGCTTCTCCTCAGTAGAAGTGTTCTTTGCAGCAGAACCTGTAAAATTTCAAGAACAGCTCTTTGTGGGGTGGGGAGGATTTGAAAGGGAGCTGTAATTGATCAATCTCTGATATAAACCATTTGAATTTTGATGGGAACTTTGATGGTTTTTGGTTTTTGATTCTAATGGAGATGTTCGGGTATGCGTGATGAGGTGTTGAAAGACTGATAAACCATTTGAATTTTGATGGGAACTTTGATGGTTTTTGGTTTTGATTCTAATGGAGATGTTTGGGTATGTGTGATGAGGTGTGGAAAGACTGATGAATGTGGACACAAGTGCAACAGATCAGGGCTGTTTAAAAGATGGGACCCACGGTGTACGTTCTGCAGCCTGGAAATCGCTCATGTTTGGGATTGAGTGGGTCATGATCGAATGAAGTGGACGGTTAAAAATTTTCGACCGTCGGTCTAAATTTGGTCCACCAAGCAATGGGCTGACCTGATTTCAGGCCATGGCACATACATACCCAGGGGGCCATCTTTCATGCTCATTTGGCTGTGGCATGGGTAGCCATTACAGTTTCTTCCTGAGTCACAACCTCCCATGTTCTTTTGAGAATTGGCTAGGTATTCACTGGTTTTTTCTGGTCTCCATGATATTGAGTTTAATAACCTGGGCTGTTGAGATATTGAGAACCGTCACCGAGTTATGATTCTTATCATACTGTGGGAATTGGAAGAAGAAATTGTAACTAGATTGGATTTTATTTTTCTCCTATCCACTAAATGGAAACAGAATGAATTCATGTATAATTTCTGCTCTCTCATGTATGGTACTCATATTTAGGGCTGAAAGTTGGGCGGGTTCAATCCGACCGACCCGGCATTGGGTTGGGCTTGGGAAGGATGTATTGGGTTTGGTCTCAAGCTTGGGCTATATAAACACCAACTTGATAAAACTTGGGTCGGGCTCAGGTTGAAGTCTCGGGTTGCCCGACCCAACTTGAACCGATCGATATATATGTTCCTTTTAAATTATAATTGAGTGTGGATCGTCTTTGTTGAAGGTATAAGAAATTCCAGTGACGTCGGGTCTCATTGGTCCACGCCATTTCCAATGACTCAGCTAACAAGATATGCCGGATTTCTCTCTCCCAAATAGATTGCGTGCTACACAACACGACTTTTAAAGGAGTAGTTGTCCTACATTTTAGCTTGTTTGTTTATTAAAAAATATTGTTCTTTACAATAAATAACTACATATATAATTAATAAAATCATAGGTACAAAAAATAAGACGTGTATTGAAATATAAAAATATTAGCATGTATCCACCCAACCGAGTCCGCTTGGATTGAGAATTCCCAACCCGAGGTTGGGTTGGATTGGGTTAGGGTTTAGGTATAGGAACCTTGGGTTGGGCTAGGGTTGAGCACCAATCCGCCCGACTTTCAGCCCTACTCATATTATTAGGGTGCAATGTGCTAGGCCAGACTCCACTGGCTCAACTCCCGCCCACTTTGGGACGGGTTTGGGCTGAGCCCTCAGTTTGCCATGGGCTCTAAAAGTTCTTGCCAATACATGATTTGGGTGGGCCACACAAGCTCAATGAGTTGAAAGGGATACCCACCCTTTGTTGGGTCCGGGCCTGTTATTTAGACCTGATGGTGAATTGGGCTGGACTAAAGATTTCTTCTGCCATGGCCCAACCCAATCTGCTTTATTAGTATTTATGATCTCCTTGATTTTGTGCCAGAACAACAATGGATAGAAGGCCTGTTTACTAGAGCTGACTCATTCTAGAGTGATGTCCCAGTCGGGCCTATTTATAATGCTGACTCATGGTGCTGAACTGGATTGGAGCCAGCTGACCCAGTCCGAGACTGGGTAACATCCTAGTCGGGTATATTTTCAATGCTGGCTAGTAGTGCTGAACTGGATCGGAGCCAACCAAGTCTGAGTCAACTCGGATGAGCTGCATCTGACTCAGACGCTATCCATGGGCACAACTCAAGTACAAGTCCTTAGTCCACGGACTGAGTTGGCCTATACCTAGTTCCTTAGAAGATGGTGACATGTTTCGGCTTTGACCAGCCCACTCGTTATGCTCCCTAATCCTGATAGAGCTCGTGGTCAATTTCTGGGTGTGGCCCGGTCCAATCTAAACCGATCTAACTGCTACATCAACCTGGTAGACCAATGGCAATATCATATTATTACTATCATTATCATCATCTAAGCCCTATTCCAACTAATTAGGGTAAGTTATATATATTAATTTATGTTATTTCACTCTGTCATGCACTATAACTTTGTTTACACCATAAATCATTTAGTTGTCTTACTACCTTCATCAACGTCCTTTTTAGCATTTTCGGTCTTTTTAGAGCCTGTAGCTTATACTAACTCATTCTTTCTAACCATCGCATTGTCATTTTTAGTCTCAGTAACACATGACTAAGTTAAGTTTACCTTCCCTCATCTTGTTATCTATTCGTGATACTTACAATTCTATTGAATGCATTCATTTTTAATTCTATCATTCATTGTCTTACAACTCATTCATCTCAACACCCTCAATTTCAACTACACTCATCTTATGGACATGTTACTTAACATTTTGTCCCATAAAACATGGTTGTTCTTGTAGTAATTTTATAAAATAAAAATAAAAAATCTTTCAATTTAAGTGACACACAATGATCACATAAAACTTTAGTGGCAAATCTCTATTTCTTCTACTTTGCTTGAATTCTATGAGTAACATCCTTCTCGATCTTTCTATTCATGAATTATTGACTCAAGATATGAAAGTGGTAATTTTGAAAAACTTCTTAGTTAACAATCTTTATTAATTTCTCATTCTCACTCCTATTAATTACTAAAATTGTGTTTTATATACTTTGTTTTAATTTGACTAATTTCAATTTTTTAAATTCTAAGGTATCTCTCTATAAATATAGCTTTGTATTTATGTAGCCCTCTCATCTTGTCAATTAAAATTATACAATATGCAAACAATATACACCATAGGATATCTTTTTAAAAATGCTTCGTTAACTTGTCCATAACCAATGTCAAAAAAAAATATAAGCTTAATAACGACCTGGTGCAAGCTTATCATATTCGGGAACTCATTTGTCACTTCACTAGTGGTCTTGGAATTTGTTATTGGTATCTCATATATATTCTTAATCAAATTAATATATTCTCTTGAAATTCTTATGTCTCTGAACACCCATAAGAATAAATCTCTAAGGATGTTATTATAATTTTTCTTTAAGTTAATAAAGATCATTTGGAGATCCTCCGCATTCTCTATCCATTTCTCCATTAATTATCTAAGAAGGAAAATAACTTCAATGGTAGACTTTCTTGACACGAAACAAAACTGATTTTCTGATACATTTGTCTCATCCTTAGTCTTTGCTCGTTCACTAGTTTTTTTAAGTTTTATAATATGACTCGTAAGTTTAATCCCATAATGGTTAGTACAACTTTACATATTTCTTTTGTTCTTATAAATAAATAAAACAATACTTTTCCTCATTAACATTTTCTTCAACTTTACAATCTTGTTAAACAACTTTGTCAAAGAAAATAACTGGGTTTCTTCTATACTACTTCCAAACCTATTTTAATATGCCATCTATTCCAGAAGGTCAGGGCTTTTTCTATTTTTATATTGTTACAAATTAAAATATTTAAAAAACTGAAAGTTTAAAAAGATGACAGTCTGGGTCACGCATAATGATTGGACTATGGTTTTATAACTCAAATATGGTATGACTCTTTCGAGTCAACTCACTCAGCCAAACCAATTTAAGTTCGACACTCCCAATTCAGACAAGCAATGCCAATTCCCACTAATATGGGCGAGTTGCGCCTCAACCTGAGTCTGGACGAGTCAGCCCAACTCACTGAACCTTTTAACCATGGGGTCAGACCGAAAACTCATGTGATCAGGCAGTTCCAATCCAATGACGGTTGGTATAACGGGTCCAGGTCTGGTGTTGGCTTATAACATGGGAGCTGATCACCTACCCTCTAGACATTTTGGTGCCTTCAGATTGTGTACCTGGGCACATTTGTATTATGATCCAGACCATGCATCATGTGGTTTCAACTGTTGATTAGCCCCTGGCTAATTTTCTCTTCCATCAGACTATCTTTACAGTCTAAATTTTTGTCTTTTAATATACACATCCATTGAGATTTCTTAAGATTCTAGATCATGGCCTATTCACTGTTGGAATATGAAATTAAGAATGACACGGAGGCTGAGGCATGGAATCCGCTGCATAAATAAATATTGCTTACAGCAATAGAAACTTAGGACGCCAATTCCCTCCAGCTACAGCATAAAACTCTCTGGCAGAAGGATTCTACCCATGAGATATCCAACACCATCCAGAGCCAATTGATGGTCCGGATCGACCAAAACTGAGCGGGAATTTGATTCCCACCAATCATGTGCCAACAATTCAAACCGATGGGTCCCATGGTAGCTGAGGTGGCAAAACTACGTGTGTATATATATATATTAGTAAAGAAGTACCAACAGTAATTCGATTTCCACCTGTCCAAAAAGTCCAATTTATCAACCCACGATGACTCATGTAACCCATAGGACTTCGAAAAGCACAAAATCAGGTCACGTCAACACCACTATGAGGATTCTATAAATTTTGAGATCTTCTCTCCATTTGCAACAATTGATTGAACTTAAGGCCCTGTTTGGGCAACGGAATTAGAAGGATTAGGTGGGATTGGATTCATCTGGTTCCGTGCCAATTCCACTCCATGTTTGGCAAAGCTTGGAATTAGATCGGATGGAGTTACATTGGGTCCCGTGCCAATTTCACTCAATGCTAGCAAGTTGTGTAGGTCCCACCCTGATGTGTGAGCTATATCCACACCGTCCACCCTTTTTTGAGATTATTTTAGAGCATGGGCCAAAATCAGGCAATTTTAAAGCTCAAGTGGACCCACCACTGAAAGCAATGGGGATTGAATACTTACCGTTGAAAACTTCTTTGGGGCCACATAAGTTTTGGATCTACCTCATTTTTCGGCCCATACATAAAATGAGGTTACAAAACAAATGAACGGTTTAGATATAATACATATGTGTTATTCCGATAATTTCAAATGATGGTGGGTATATCCATTCAATGTACCACCGTATTACCAACAAAGCAGAGCATTAATCTAATCCCATGGAATCAGGGGACAACCCCTGCCATGGGTAATAATGATGTTTTTTTTGAATACAATCCCACCTAATCCCTTCTAATACAGCTGCCCAAACAGGGCCTAAGAATTGATAACCTCAAGTATAATGCTCCCGATGTACTAATAACTTGATAAGAACGAGGTCTATCCATTGGAAATTTGGTGAGAATATTTATCTAAGAAAAAATAGTTAGTCTAGGTTTTTAATACGGCGGAATAGAAGAATTCTAAAAACAATTATAAAAAAGAGAGTACCTGATGCAGGGATGAATGTGATGAGGTTGATTACTGTCTTCCTCAGGGAGATAACAACTTCGAATCCACGAAGTTTCTCTAGACTCTTCATAGAGACTTCTCGAATTCATAAGGAAAAATAGAAACTAGAAATAATTCTAGAAAGTTAAAATAAATTTATTGAATATTGATGGATGAAATAAATGAGTCTACAACCCTTTAAATAGGGATATCATAACTTGGAATAAGTTTAGGAATTAAACTATAAATAAACTCCCTAAAATTCGTAACGTACTATAAATAGTAAATTTTCTATTTAAAGTAAGTGTCTTATGTGGCTTAACCATGTTATTCTCCTAATTTTTCTAAACACTTTTCATGTTGGGCGCAACGCTTAAAGCCCAACGGATGAAGAGTTATAATCAAACTAAAACTTATTATTTATAGTAAAAGCGAAATTAAACATGGAATTCGACCGTCGATACGATGCAATCTCACAAATTCAGCATGGGGAACCCGGCATAGTCGGGTTGGCTGGCTAAAGTAGCTCGTCTTACCCTAAAATCATGTTGGGGGCCTTACACAAAACCTTAGGATCTAGCCTCCCGAAACAAACCAGAATTATGGAATAATAAAGCAATGAAATAAATCAAAGCATAAACCACACCATACAAGAGATTTTTACATGGAAAACCCTCAAAGAGGTAAAAACCACGGGACCTCGTCCAGATCAATAATTCACTATGAAGTAGAACGCTACAACCGTCTTCACTCACGTAGGAGTGGATAAACAATAAGAGAATAATAAAAAAAAAAAAACGGAAAGATCTCACCGATTACGAGGACGTAGAAGCGTTGAGATATAAATTACACAGTAAATAACCTCAACGAGCATAACCTCCCTTCTATAAGCTTCCTCTCTCTCTTTCTCTCTCTATCTCACACCTTTGATAGCCCTCTTGTATTTTTCATACACCTAGAAAAACCCTAGGAACCCCTATTTATAGTTTTAGGAAACTCCTTTCCGCATCCCAATTGCGAAAGGACTCAGATTTTCGTAATCTGTAAAATCGCGGAACGAATCTGCGTAACCATGCCCGGTCGAGACGAGACCACGACTGGTCGAGCGTCACCCACGACCGGTCGAGCACCACCCTCGACCGGTCGAGCACCCTAGAGAAAAATATCCCAAAGTCGCTAGACTTTAAGTCGATTCAGGACTTGACTTCACGACTGGTCGTGCACCAGCCCTCGACCGGTCGTGTAAGGCTCACGATCGGTCGAACACGGGAAAAAACCCCATTAAATATCCGCCGTTTTGACCCAGGAGGGATTTACCTTCTTCAAGCTAGCCTGGTTTCTACAAACCTCAAACTTGTCATTGAGCAAAGCCTTGGTCATCATGTCTGACTCATTATCGTCCGTGTGACCTTCTCAAGCTATAACACCTTCTGTTCCAAAGTATCCCTGATCTAGTGATACAGAATCTCTATGTGCTTTGACTTAGAATACTGACTTGGATTCTTGCTCAAGTGTATAATACTCTGACTATCGCAATAGACCACGTGCTCCTCCTGCTTCAGGCTAAGTTCCTTTAAGAACCTCTTCATCCAAAGCATCTCTTTACATTCCTCTGTGACTACAATGTACTCAGCCTCTGTCGTCGACAATGCTACGACCTTCTGTAGCTTGCTTTGCTAAGAAACTGCTCCCCCTGCAAACGTAAACATGAACCCCGAGGTAGACTTCATAGAGTCTATGTCGCTTGCCATATCTGCATCTGTGTAGCCCTCTAACACAGGTTTACCGTCACCATAGCATAGGCTCAAACTAGATGAGCCTCTTAGATACTACAGTATCCACTTCACCGCTGCCCAATGCTCTTTACCAGGATTGACAAGATACCGGCTGACAACACCAATCGCATATGCTATATCTGGGCGTGTACACACCATAACATACATCAAACTTCCTACTGCTGATACGTAGGGTATCTTTTGCATCTCTTCCACTTCTACCTTCATCTTGGGACACTGCCTATCGCTCAATCTGAAGTGACCATCCAGTGGGACGCTGTATTCATATTGAACCGCTCTAGAACTTTCTCAATATACCGCTCTTGTGACAGCCAAAGCTTCCTGCTGCTTCTGTCACGGGTTATCTTCATTCCTAGGATCTGTTTAGCCGGACCTAAGTCTTTCATAGCGAACGACTTGCCTAACTCCTGTTTCAGCCTGTTAATCTTCTTGATGTCTTTACCCATGATAAGCATGTCATCAACGTATAACAGCAGAACTAAGAAATCACCATATGAGAACTTGCGCGTGAAAACACAGTGGTCCGACTCCGTTCTGTCATACCCATGCTTCAACATAAATGAGTCGAACTTCTTGTACCATTGCCGTGGAGTTTGTTTCAGCCCATACAATCTCTTCCTCAGCCTATACACCATATGTTCTTTGCCCTTGACTTCGAATCCCTCTAGTTGGTGCATGTAGATCTCTTCTTCCAGGTCACCATGGAGAAAGACAGTTTTAACATCTAAATACTCTATCTCCAGATCCATGCTTGCCGCCAACCCAAGAAACACCTGTATGGATGTCATATTCACCACTGGTGAGAATATCTCTTCAAAGTCTATACCTTTCCTCTGACTAAAACCTTTCACCACAAGTCTGGCCTTGAACCTCGTCTGTGAATTCTTCTGCTTAACCTTCTTTCTAAACACCCACTTGTTGCTCAAAGCTTTCTTGCCCTTATGCAATTTCATCATGTCATAGGTGTGGTTCTTATGCAAGGATTTCATCTCCTCTTGCATAGCTTTCAACCACTCCCCCTTATGCTTGTTGGCTAGGGCCTCAGAAGAATCTTCTGGCTCTTCTCCATCAGTGAGCATAATGTACTCATGTGGCGAGTACCTCTTGGATGACTGTCTGCCCCTAGATGACCTCCTCATCTGTGGCTCAACAGGTAGATCAAGTGAGGGCTGCTCTCCTGGTTCATCTTCTAAAGGAACTCCCTTGTCCTCTGCACCTTGCTGTACTCCCCCGTCATCAGGCACTACAGGAGGAATAATTGGATCCATGTCCTCTAGCTCACCTGAACTAGGCTGGTTCTTCTCTGGCTTACCAATGTCTTTTATACACTGATCTTCAAAGAATACCACATCTCTGCTCCTGACGAGCTTCCTCTCAGTCGGATCCCACAATTTGTAACTTAATTTTTCATCACCGTACCCCAAGAACACACACTGCCTGATCTTCATATTGAGCTTGGACCTCTCGTCCTTTGGTACGTGAACGGATGCCCTGCATCCAAACACCCTGAGATAATTGTACGATGGATCCTATCCAGTTCACACCTTCTCAGGTACTTCTCCATTCAACGGGGCTGATGGAGACCTGTTTATCAAATACACTGCCGTGTGCATTACTTCTCCCCAGAACATCTTGGGCAACTTCGCATAGGATAACATGTATCTGATTCTCTCTACAATGGTACGATTCATTTGCTCAGCTACACCATTATGCTGGGGGGTCTTGGGAATCGTCTGTTCATGCCGTATACACAAGGACTTACTCATGAAAGTCGCCAATGTATTCACTACCATTGTCAGTGCGGATGCACTTCAATGATCTACCTGTCTCTCTCTCGACCATAACACGAAACAATTTAAACACACCAAAGATCTCGTCCTTAGATTTCAAAGAATAAACCCAAACCCTCCTAGATGCATCATCTATAAAAGTGACAAAATACAATGCCCCACCCAAGGTTTTTGTCCCCATAGGACCACAAACATCAGAATAAACCAAATCTAATGCATGCACTTTATTAACATGAGAAGCAGTTTTAACGAATGAAACTCTATGTTGTTTCCCTGATAAACAATCAAGACAGGTTTTGAGAGGTGTACCTGTCACGTCTGGAAGAAGTTGCTTCCTTGCTAGTAGCTGAAGCCCTTTTTCACTCATGTGGCCTAGACGCCTGTGCCACATGTCAATATCTGAATCTTCCGCTGCGTTCAACCCACCCTTGCACACATTGACACTTGCCTTGTAAAGGGTGCAACACTTCTTTCCTTTGGCTGCGATCAACGAACCCTTGATGAGCTTCTAGCGCCCACCAGCAAACTAGCTTTCATAGCCATCATCATCCAACCTTCCCGTCGACATCAAGTTGAGGCGAAGGTCTGGGATATGCCTCACATCCTTGAGAATCAATGTGCAGCCCACATCGGTCTTCACACAAATATCACCGACCCCTACGATCTTCGATACGCCAGAATTTCCCATCTTCACGGTCCCATAGTCACCTGACTTGTAGCTTGTGAAGAAGTCCCTGCGTAGAGTCGCATGAAATAAGGCTCTCGAGTTTATCACCCAGTCGGTGTCCTGACTCGTAGTCGTGAGACATATATCGTGATCTGCTGATAGAATAATTACAACGTCGCCATCTGAAGCGATCGCAGTGGAATCTACTTCATTTTCCTTCTCCTTACATTTTCTTTTATTTTCGTTCTTCTTACCACGACATTCATGCCTGTAGTGGCCCTTCTTGCCACAATTCCAGCAATCAACATCCTTTCTATTACTCGACTTGCCTCTTGATTTATCTCCGGCCTTCCCGCTCTTCCTGTTCTTTCCTCTCCCCGTTCCTGTGTCACAAGGGCCTCTTGCTGAGTAGACCTCTGAGACTTCCTCCTTGTCTCCTCATTGAAGAGACAGCTAGTAACCTGTTCCATGGATATCTTTTCGTCTGGCGTGGAGTTACTTAGAGACACCACCAATGTCTCCCAACTGTCAGGCAATGAACGAAGTGATAGTAAAGCCTACAATTCATCATCCAGGACCATCTTCATAGCGGAGAGCTAGTTCACTATATTGCTGACCTCATTCATGTGCTCGGCCACAGAACCACCATCTTTGAACTTGAGATTCACAAGTCGCCTTATCAGAAAAATCTTATTACCGGCTGTTTTCCTCTCATACAACCCTTCTAATTTCAGTCATAGGCTAGCGGCTGAGGTTTCCGTAGACACATGGTGGAATACGGAATCGTCCAACCATTGTTTAATAAACTCCATCGCCTTTCGGTTCATCTTCTTCCAATCATCATCAGACATATCCTTGGATTTTGTTGATATACCTAAAATTGAAGAATATAGGTCCTTGCAATAAAGCAAGTCCTCCATCTTAGCCTTTCATATGGTCCAGTTAGAACCATTGAGGCCGATCATCCTTGATGAGCCACCTTTCATAATTCAAAACCGATCCTACCCGTTCAATGAACTTAGCTTTAATACCACTTTGTTGGGGGCCTTGCACAAAACCTTAGGATCTAGCCTCCCGAAACAAACCAGAATTATGGAATAATAAAGCAATGAAAGAAATCAAAGCATAAACCACATCACACAAGAGATTTTTACATGGAAAACCCTCAAAGAGGTAAAAACCACGGGACCTCATCCAAATCAACAATCCACTATGAAGTAGAACGTTACAACCTTCTTCACTCACGCAAGAGTGGATAAACAATGAGAGAATAAAAAAATGGAGAGATCTCACCAATTACGAGGACGTAGAAGTGCTGAGATATAAATTGCACAGTAGATAACCTCTACGAGCATAACCTCCCTTCTAGAAGCTTCCTCTCTCTCTTTCTCTCTCTATCTCACACCTTTGATAGCCCTCTTGTATTTTTCATACACCTAAAAAAACCCTAGGAACCCCTATTTATAGTTTTAGGAAACTCCTTTCCACATCTCAGTTGTGAAAGGACTCAGATTTTCGCAATCCGCAAAATCGCGGAACGAATCTGCGTAACTATGACCGGTCGAGACGAGGCCACGACTGGTCGAGCGTCACCCACGACTGGTCGAGCGTCACCCACGACCGGTCGAGTACCACCCTCGACCGGTCGAGCACCCTAGAGAAAAATATTCCAAAGTCACTGGACTTTGAGTCGAGTCAGGACTCGACTCCACGACTGGTCGTGCACCAGCCCTCGACTGGTCGTGTAAGGCTCACGACCAGTCGAGCATGGGGAAAAAACCCCATCAAATCATATATGGTACGTCAAGTAACTCATTCTCGTTTGCGAGATATGCCTGTTTTAAGGTTTTGACGGTCTTGATGACTTCTGCCTCAGATCGGGCCTTTTCTGATCCATCTTGGACATGAAAGTGTCTGCGACCCGCTCTATATTAGTAAGGATCCAGAAATCCCCAATCAATATATTTTAAATTCAATTCATCTTCTCGAGTTGATAACTCACTAGAACTGGATTCTAATCTGTTCTAATCGGAAGATAACACAGTAATATCAATTAAAAACATCCAACATATATTATAATCATGATAGGCTTTATCTCTCATGAAATCTAGGTATCACATCGTATGGAATTGAAAGCATATAATATACTGGATGCGACAATAGATTTAACACTTAATATGTTGATTCCTTCCCCAATCTAAGAATTCAATCACATCCAATCACATTCAACATAAAAAACATTAACTTTTATTGAAGAAATGATTAAACATCAAATATCTATTAAAATGTTCATTCCATTAGCCTTAGCTAAGAGATTAGCTAAGCACGACTAACATCTTAAATAAAACATGAAAAAAAAAAAACACAACTAGAACTGAAGGATTGAGAAGGATGATTATGAAGAAGCTCCACAACTCATAGGTCTTTCTCATCTACCCTAATTCATCCTTAGGAAGGCTTAGAACACCCATTTAAATAGGAAAAGTTTACACCAACTGTCATGCCCGCACTCGGAACCAGGTTCACAAAATTCCTGATTGCCAAATCCGGCGCCGACAGCCTCCGTAGTACCCCATTCTCGGCTCCCGGTACCCATATACCAGGTTCCGATCCTGGGATGCTACAAGGAGGATTTCTAATAATCAATTTGATTCGTAATGAGCATAACCAAAAGCATAACCCACGAACAATAACCACAAGAACACCATCACAAAATTCACTATGATCAAAAACTTTGAGTACAAGGCGTATGAAAGGGAAATACAAGATAGTGACAATAACAAAAACTCCATCAGCTCGGCTACACGCTCCACTGCGGCGAGACTACGGCTGCGTCCTGACGTCATCTGCACGCATCAATCGGGCATAAACTTATAGAAAGCTTAGAGGGTGGTGTAAGTGTATGTGCAATATGATCGTGCTCAGAATGCAAAGATCAAAGTAATGGCGGAATCATGCTGATGAGTACATGAATGCAGTCAGTTGTACCAAGGCTATGCGGTGCGAGATATGAATGCTATTGGCCATGTCAAGACCATGTAATGCAAGATACAACTCAAGCATGCCAAACCTCATAATATATCAGTACAGTTCTCATTTAGGATAATCACCAGGGTTTAGTACACTCCAAATGGCACTGCCGCTCTCCTAGCCACACAGTCCAAGTGAGCGTAAAAAACCTCACTATCTGCCTGACCAATAGTCTGCCAATACCTATCTGGCACGTCGATAGCGGATCTATTCACGAGCTGGTCAAACTCAGCCTAGTATTGCCCCTACCCTCGGGCGAGTAAGGCCATACCCCTTTCCAACCGACCACGACACAGTGGGAGACATGGCCTCCTGGTATTCGGCCCTCATGCGCTTACATATCCACTCGGTCTCGAAGTTGGAGTCATCCTCTGGTACATCGGATTTATGGATTTTTACCCAGGGACATTTATGGCACCCGTATGCTAGAACCAAACATTTTCGGTATCCAATCCAGCCACCCACGATGTGTCTGTGGAGGCTATGACCCTAATGTCGCTAGGGCATATAATAATCATGATCATACAAATGCAAGTGCATGAATCACCCTACCAAACATGCAACAATCATGCGCGTACCGCGCGTTCATGTAGGGCAACTTCGTCTATCAGGGAGCCCATAGACAATCCGCCCAAAGGCATATGCTATGACTAGTCACTCCCATAACAAGCATACTAATGATGCGTATGATCATGAATCATGTATCTATATTAAACATATGTATAATGATGATGGGCTCTGAGCAAAGCGAAGTGGGCCTAGACGGCCTACCCAACACAGTATGGGCCTATCAGTGGGCCTTAGGGAGAGTGATAATTGCGGACATCTAACCAACATCATCCTTCAATGTGGACGTCAAACCATCATTGCTCCCAAGGCATAGCCCACTATAAAGGTCAACACATATACCATGGTGAAATCACACTACAATGGGCCTTATGTACATCCTATTGGGCCTCGACCCATGGACCTTCATTACATCAAATGGGCCACATAATCATGGGGCTTATGTATATTAAAGTGGGCCTCAACAACAGGCCATAAGTACATCAAGATAGGCCTAGTTACATGGGGCATCATATATATCAAAGCGGGCCTCAACATCGAGCCACAAATACATCAAAATGGGCCTAATCACATGGGCCTCATATGGCAGCCCATGATTGGCAAAATTAGAAGGACAGTGGGTCCAACACATTCATCATGTGGGCTTGCCTAAGGTGGCCCATGTTTGGGGCACATAAAAGGTGGGGCCTCACAAAATAAATGGACAGTGTGGATAATGCACACATCATGGTGGGTTCCCCATGTGGGGATGGACGGCATAGATAAATCACTTACCTCATGATGGAGGTCCACAGTAATGAAAGGTGTGGATACAAAACATACATTAGTGGGTCCCATGTGGGCCCACCATAAACGTTTATTTTCCATCCAATATGTGGATAAGGTCACACAGACCCTGGGGCCACTATAATGTTTATTTCCATTCAACCTGTTGATAAGGTCACATGGACTAAGGCCCACTGTAATGTTTGTTTTCCAACCAAACTGTTCATAGGATCACATGGGTCTAGGGCCCACTATAATATTTATTTGCAATCCAATCTATTCATAAGGTCACGTGGACCTTGGGCCCCCGTGATATTTATTTTCATCCAACCTGTTCATAAGGTCACGTGGACCAGGGGGCCCCATTGGGATGTTT
>JAJHSJ010000003.1:67078887-67182843 GCA_021015155.1 Magnolia officinalis
TAAAATGAGTAGGGGAATGGGATGGATGGCGTGGATTGAATTCATACATCAAGGTGGGGCCTGCATGAGCAGCCCACCCAAGGCTTTGAATCAAATTGATATATATATATATATATATATATATATATATATATATGTTAGTACGCCTTACTGTCTGTTCACCACTTACAGCACGTCCAGCGTCTAGGGACGCTGGATGAATGGCATGAATCAAGGGGGTCCACACGGACTTCGCCCACTTGGATCAATCTGATAATTGTTGTTTCCCATCACTCCAAGGTGGTAGGGCCACATGCTTGGACGGCCATGGGGTCCATTTGATGGACGGTTTGGACATCACATAACTCATTAAGTGGGCCACAAAATAAAGGAAGGAGAAGAGAGAGAGAGAGAGAGAGAGAGAGAGAGAGACGTGATGATGGAGGGACCCCGACACTATAGGCCCTCCCTTCCATGATTTACGACATACATCAAGTGGGTCCCATTGCATATGGGCCCACCGATCAAAATCAATGGTGGAGATCCTTTCTCCACCAAAATTGACAAGGTCTAGATGACCCTATCCATGTAAGGAAAATAAACATCATGATGGGGTCCATGTAGAATGGCCCCATCATGGAATGATCATGGGAACCAAGGTGGACCATCGGCCACATCTAGGGTCCAAGTGAGATCCATACCATCAATCGGTAGGCCTCACTTGGCCCATCATAAAAAAAAAAAAGAAATCTAGGCCTATAGAAACACTCACCATTCGATCTCTTGGTCCGATGGAACGTCGATCTCCTTGTGTCTCACTTTGATGGAGGGTGATGAGAAACGAAGGGCTAGGATGATAGATCTTGCGGTGAAAAGTGGGCCACAAAAACACTCTTCTCCCTTTGGAAAGCTTGGACGTCCACCACATTGGTTGCTTGGAAAATGTGTTGAGAAAGAGAGATAGAAGGGATGGTTGTAAGAGAGGTGTGATGGGGTGAGTGATGGATGTGAGGTGATAGTTGTACTTGACTTGAGAGTTGACTTAGTGGGTTCCTTAACTTTGGAGAAAGAAAGCATGGGTGTGTACTTGATTGATTGATTGATTGATTGATGGGATGGGTTGTAGAGATTCTCTTGGGTTCGTGCATGGCGTTTCTTCGAAATAAACGTGGGCCCACACCTTCTGGGCTGGGTATCGAATCGTTGTGCAAGACACGGCATTGGAACCGTGGCGATGGTGCGGTCGCAATGGTACAAGTCTCGGATTAATCCGACTCAAATCTACGGGATATGACTTAGGGTCGCCCGCAAATGTCGATTATAAGTCACAGGTTGCCTAAATTCTTCGGAAAGGATCGCGGGAGTCGACGGAACAATACGGACTAGGATACGAGCCTTACATTCATGTTTGGGCAAAGGCCCCCGCTATAGTAGCCAAAAATTGATGTTGTTGTTGCATTAGAAACATCATCTACTCCAACCTATCAGGAGGAGGAGCCGACTGAGGTATGTGTGGCGTCAACGTAGACGCACGGTTGTCCCAGAACCGGTGGGGCATTCTGTGTTAGTCCATTTGTAGGGTCCGTCGTGGCTGGCTGTAAATCCGGCATCGTGTCACTATCCGAGCCCAAACCGGGGTCTGTATGGCTATCGCTCAGGGGAGGTACCCCGTCAATCAATACACCAAGTGCAAGACATGCAATATCAAGTATTTTTAGGAGGCATTCCCTATATACAACATAGGGTACAACATGAGTCAAATTTAAAATAATAACACACGCCTTTCCAAGCATTCTACACATTCCATAACAAAAGAAGTTTCGTGCATTTCATTAACCAAAATTGTGACGATACATATGATGTAGCATTACAGAAATCATGACAGAAGATGCATGTGAGCTAATTTAGTAAAAGTTTTATCACAAACTATTCTAACATCCAACTAAGCCAACAAGGGCTATTACAAAGAAAAGTAAGAAACAAAAAAAATAAATAAAAGATGACTACAACATATGTCTAGTCCTCCGACTCTGGTGAAGGTGGAGGCGCACCCTTATCCTGTATGTAGCACGGGAGGATCTTCAGAGTGCGAGCCATTTTCTTGAATTTCTGTTTTAGGTAAGCCTAATTCCTCTTGACTTCTTGTCTCAGGGTGGCCTGGTTTTCTTTTATCTCGGCCATATGGGCTTATAAGGTAGCTCGATCATGGCAGTCCTCATGTGTAGCAGTAGGAAGGCCCCTATCAGAATCTTGGGCCTCCTCTCCCTCTTCCTGCTCTTCTTCCTCACTTCCCTCTTCATCACTGTCTTCTTCCTCACTTCCTTCTTCCTCACTTCCTTCCTTTATTTCATTCCCTTCCCCTTCTTCACTACTTTCTTCCTCTTCACTTTCTTCTTCTATCGCATCTCCATATTCATTGAGACGGGCTTGGTGTTGTCTAGGGCCAATCCCCATGTTGTTGAGCACAGTTTCACTGATAAAGTGGATAGGTGCAAGATTATCCATGTTAAGCCTGAAACTGAAGTTACGAGCAATCTTGCAGATAGGTCGGCCAAATGGGAGTGAAGTGTCGCCCTTAGTAGAGCGTGTGGTCCTAATTATCTGTGTTAGGACAAAAGTAGGCAGACAGAGCTTGTCTCCTTATCCAGCTCTATACAGGAAGTCCACCATCAAACGAGTGCATTCGGTACAGTTGTTCCATCTAGGATACATGTTGTACATGCATATGTGCAGAAGTAGGCGGAAGTCTACCATCATTTTTGTCGATGGGAGATATTGCCTCGCCTCCAATAAGCCAGTTGGCCACAAAGAAATCGCGTACAATGATCTCTCTCTCGTATACTAGTGAGACAAGATGCACTAGCATGTACCTCACCCCGCTCAATTCCTATGATCTGGGCCACCACATCAACATAGACTATGGCTTCCTGCCTCCCCAAGGGAATAGTAAACCGAAGAGGCTCCAGTAGTGGGTTCCGTATGTGGCCATAGAAGGCTCGGACTGTGCCTTCACTAGCGTGAGATTTGCCTTCAAATATGGGACCCCACCCAGCCTCCAACAGGAGGTCCATCACTGGATACAGTCCAAATAATTTCTCATCCACATGTGCTTTAAATACAACTCTGCGGTTACGGAACCTACCTAGTTCGGCACCCGCCGGTAGCGATCTCTCCAACGGAATTTGAGAATCGAGATCCCACTTCATTCTTCGCTCTCGCTCGACACTTGGAGTAGTCACGGTGCTTGCCTGCTTCCTCGAGCAGATTGGACGGCTTAGCCCGGCCTCATCCGGGGCACCTCTTCTCTTTCCCATAAGAGAAAGGAGTGCAGAGATGGAGAAAATAGTGGTAACTAGCTCAAAAAGAGCCATGGAAGTGAGAAGAAACTTAAAGGGTGAGATGGGTTTGTGAGTTTTGAAGATTATGAGACACAAAGATGGATTTTGTGCTCAATAGGTTTGAAATAAGGAAGGTAGAGAGTTGTAAGGGGAGGGTTTTGAGAAAATGGTGGAGATGGTGCAAGGTGTGGAAGAGGATGAAGGATGGAGTGTATGCGAGAGTGGATTTGCAAGAGCAAATGGAGTTTTTGGGGATTTAGAGGGTTAGAAAGCTTTAAATGGAGGGAAATGAGCAAAAGGGGGTGAAATAGGGTCGTCCTACATGAAAACGGGCCCCACACAAGTGGGTGGAGGGCGGTAGGCCGCAGAGAAACCGCGGGCCTGCCACTGCCCGCTATGAAGGTGACGGCGCACCGCATCCCTCTAGGCTACCAGTGGTGCCTCCGCCCAAGGGCGGTGGCCACCCCCTCCCAACACACCGAAAACACCGAGGGACACCCTGGGTCCCATAAGAAATCATGCAATGGGCCCCCTACGCCCGTGTGAGGTGTTTTCTCAGTCCAGGAAGCACGTATTCACGCTTTTTGATTTGTTCCAAGTTTGGGGTTCGCCAAATTTTAGTTCAAACCTGCCTTTTAGCAGCCTTAAAGGGATTGAGATCATTTCTCATGATCATAGACGCGTACGGGCAACATTACAATATTCAATCTCACCCGTCGGCGGAACTTTAGAATCATATGATCATTTCTACATTTTTTCACCCCCTCATAAGTAAAAGTGTGTCAGAGTGTGTCGTGTTACCATAATCTAGGTCCAGTTTAATCCAAATTATGCTCTGATACCAACTAGTAACGCCCTGTATTTCGAGGTCAAGCAAAACTCAACTCCCGAGATCCAACGCATCACTTATGCAACATGGATAATGGTGTTTAAATGTTGTCCATATTAGTGTATTAAACATGAGAGGGATTATACCAAATCAGCATATCATACTCTAAAGTTAATGTAATTAAGCAAGCGGAAGACTGAGATAGATATATATAGTATATACGTGTTTCACAACCTCCAGAGTATGAGTGTATTACCGGGCTGAATATATACATGTATTGTTTCAAATTATACAAAATGTCAAAATGTGAATGTCTGACAAATCCATATAATCCCTGTGATCCCGTCGATCAGTAGACGGTCTACATAGACCCGCCTGATAGCTGCACATAGGAGAACTCCTCCTTGTCTATGAAATCCAAATCAGCTCCATAGGCATCGTCACTACCTGCATCTACAATAGGGTCTGGTTGGTGTTTTAAAACACCGTCCCAGAGTGGGAGTGAGTGATAAACTCAGTGGTACTATAAGGAAAAGGTTAACATGTTATCAATTCAGTCAAGCAGTAATGATAAGGAATATAACAATCATATCCTAAGTACTCTTGTTAATGTTGGAATGGTATGCTGTAATGATGATGCCCTCGCGCGAAGCTCCCTCACAAGCAACTTCATCAACCGTTCACGAATGACAAACTTCTTAAATATGCCCTTCATCGCCAAAGCACATGCAATGCGATGTATGGTCGTGTTAGCCAAGTACTTAATTAGGCTTATTCATACAGCAGATTTAGGAAGTTAAGGCACCTCCCTTTATATCACTAACTCAAACGGAGATCCATCTACGGTCATCAATCCTAGTTAATCACATACGATAGGCAAGTTGTAGGGCATCACCCCTAATGAAAACCAGTGGATAGGTAAATTTAAGAGTTTATACTCGAAGTCACTACGGGGAGGCTCGTCACCATGAAAGACCTGTATTAGATCAACGGTCGTTGTCACTCGATCAGGGCCACAAGTATACCGATATGTGCAGAAAAATTTCCCTGATCCACGAGTGAAGTTCGGTTAGAAACTGACGGTCTTAAACCTTCAATTTCACCCGCAAGCCAATGGCCCAATTCACTTAAGTTTCAATGCATTTTTCAAAGGTATTCGCGTTTCTCACACACTTCGCTCAAGGCTCAAGTTGTGCGTTTCTGAATACTATTTGGGCTCGATTCCCACGATGATTTTTTAGCCCAATAAGATGGTCATAACCTTATAGTTTCGCAGTCATCAGACTTTCGATGTGCGGTCCAGGTTCGATATGGAGTTTCAATGTGCTCCCGAGAGAAGCCAACTTTTGAGATTTCTCCTAGGATTTTAAGTAGTTATGGGTCAGCGATTTTGGTGGTTTTAGGTCTTGTCATTTGTATAGATAATGGTTCGAGCCAAATCCATCGATTATTTAGTTTAATACTTAACTAATTTTCGTCTAATTTCTTTAGAGTACGGTCCTTAGGGATTTCTACCTAAGGTGGCACTCGGGTCTTTGTACGGATTTTTCCGAGACGTTACAATTGTTAGGAAGTTTAGGATCTTCAAACCCTTAGGTTATTTTACATAAACTTCCACATTTAAGTCACCGTTCAAGAAGGCACTCTTAACATTTATTTGGTATATTTTAAAATTTTTATGACATGCGATGAAAATAAATAACCTAATGGATTCAAGTTGAGCAACTGGAGGAAAGGTTTCATCATAGTCAATTCCTTGAATTTGAGTGTACCCTTGTACAACCAATCGTGCTTTATTTCTCATAATATTACCAAATTCATCAGATTTATTTTTAAAGATCCGTATAGTTCCAATCACATGTTTGTTAGATGGTCTAGGAACTAGATACCAAACATCATTTCTGATAAACTGATTCAATTCATCTTACATAGCCAAAATCCAATTTTCATTAGCAAGGGCTTCATTTACATTAGTCGGTTCTATTTGGGAAGTGAAGCAAACATGATTGCATATGTTTTCCAATTGTCTTCTGGTCTGTACACCAATTTCAGGATTACCGAGTATTTGATTTGTCGGATGATCTTTGATTAATCTATTCTTAGTTGGATCTGATTTTGATGATGATTCAGATTGATTGACAATACTAATTTTGTAAGTGTTAGGATGTTGAGCACACTTAGGTTGTCAAATTTCGTAAGACAAAACCACTTCAAAGTAGATCTTCAAAGATTGGTTGATGTTCAAGAGAAGATCTAACTTAAGATCAGTTTTTGTTCAAGAGAAGATCAAACTCAAGATCGGTCTATGTTCAAGAAAAGATTGAGTTCAAATTCAAGATGAAGTCAAGCTTAAATTTAAGATGAAGTCCGAGACAAAGTTCAAGCCAAAGAGAATCAGATATTTGATATATCTTAGGTGGCATAAAACCTTAGAAAGACTTTAGGACTAGGTTCTTTCAAAATTGTTTAATTATCGGTTTTTTTTCACTTGTTTTGCCTGGAATTCGGCTAACCTAAGCTTCCTCAGCCAGCCCAACTTCAAGCCTGAAGCAAATAACAACTTTTATTACAAATTTGGCTAGCCAAGTTTTGGTTTAACTAGCCCGAACTTGAAATTCGACCAGCTCGACAAAGTTTAGGTCAAATCCTGTAACATCAACTTTTAGAATTTGGGGGAATTCAGTCAGCCGAAGGTCAAATTTGGCTAGCCGAATTATGCTATTCGGCCAGCCGAAGTTGACCTCGAGCCAACCAAATTTTAGATAATTCTTATCCTGCGCAATCTGAAATCTATTGAACAGAATCTGTTGAACTTCTTTGCGTATATCGGGCTAGCCGAAATTCTAACTTCTTTGAGTATAAATTGAGTTCTTCTCTCATTCCGAAATACACAAGTTAATTATCAGAATTCTTCTGAAAGAGTGAGAGAAGCTCAAGTTATTAGCAAGCTATTGGTTGGTATTTATAATTTACTTAAATAGCTTTTTCAATTCCCTTTAGTCTCAGATCTTTTAAGTTTAATCTAAGATAGTAAACTATACTCCTCTTTGAGATCTAAGAGAATTGAATTAAGTAGCTTTTGGGTTTAACAAAATTAAAATCAATAGAACCCTATACCCTTTCTATCTAACTGAAAACGGCATAATATACATTCAAGAAAGAGGTCCTTTTGCTACAAGCTTCTACTACATCTTTTATGGTGAAAATAAGTATACCTTTTATAACACTTTTTAGGTTTTTCTGAGATCTCTCGTGAAAATCTCAGTTAAGGTTTTGTCTGAGATAGCCTGATAAAATCTCAGTTTGAGTTTTTATTGTGATAGCCCATGAAAATTACAAGAAATTGTATCAAGTTATTAAGGTGACCCTGTGAAAACCTCTTTATAGTGAAAGCCAAAATTACAAGGGAAGTAATTTTAGGAGTGGAGTAGGTGTAGTTGCTTTTAAAGCACCGAACCATTATAACTCTTTGTGTCATGTGGTGAATGCCCTATTTTTATTTTTTTGGTGGATTGGATGTTTTTAATTTCATTTGTGTGGTGAATGTTATAATTCTTTAATTTACTCTTGCTAGTTTAAAGTTTGATTTTAATGATATTCATGAAATAAGGTTGTCCTGCCTAAACTTTTAGGTGAAGGTTGTCCTACGAATTATTTGGAATCAAGGTTTCAATACTCGAGCAATTGAGATCGTTGTATTATTTACATATTCAGCACTCGTTTCGATTATTTGACATTGTCATATTCACCCCCCCCCCCCCTCTAGGATAACGTAAGCTCTCCTTTTCAAATTTCATCATCGTGATCATAATTAGGAGTGATAGTTAGATCATCGATAACAATATTTATAGATTCAAGTATCACCCCAGTCCTTTTATTTAGGACACGATATGCTCTACTATTTAAAGCATACCCCAAAAATATACCATCATCACTTTTCGCTTCAAATTTTCTCAAATGTTCCCGATCTCGTAAAATGAAGCAATTGCTTCCGAAAGTACGAAAATATTTTACAGCAGGTTTTTTATTAAACCAAAGTTCATAAGCCATTTTATTTTTACCTGCTCATATATAAACTCAATTAATAATATAGCAAGCGGTATTAATAGCTTCAGCCAATAGATTTTTTACTAATTTTTTACTATTAAGCATTACACTGCCCATTTCTTATAGAGCTCCGTTTTTCCTCTCGGCAAAACCATTTTACTGAGGGCTTTTAGGTGCAAAAAATTCATGTAATATTTCATGGTCATTACAAAACTTCTCGAAATTGTTATTTTTAAATTTAGTGATATGGTCAATTCTTATTTTGTTCATAGATAGTTCTTTTTTAGTCTGGATGCATTTAAATAACTTTTTGAGTTCGTCAAAAGCATCCGACTTTTCTCTTAAGAATGCTACCCAAGAGTATCTAGTGTAGTGATCAACTAAACTAAAAAATATTTCTTAACCGCCTCTACTCTCCATTCAAGTTGGTCCAACTAAGTCCATATGGAATAGTTCAAGAGGTCTTGTTGTGGCTAAGGAGTTCACCTTTTTGTGACTACTCCAAATTTGTTTGCTTATTTGGCAGGCATCACATACTTTCTTCTCTAATTTTTTAGTTTTGGGTAAACCTCGAAGATGATTTCTCTTGCTTAATTTATATAGATCTCTATATTTTACATGTCCAAGACGTTGATGCACAATTCAGTTTTGTCTGTTTAGAACATGTAGTAAGAGTGATTTGAAGAACAAGAGTCATCAATGATATAACAATTTTCAAAGGTTCTTCAACCATTTAATATTATATGGCCTTGATTATTAATTATCTCACATCCGTGATCTGAAATTTTAACACTATGATTATTATCATAGATTTGAGATATGCTTAGTAAATTATGTTTTAAACCTTCAACATATAAGACATCTTTAAATATAGGTAGGTTTGGAAGTTTTACATTACCTCTCCTCTTCGATGATCTCCGAATGTCACTGAGCCACCATCGATTTGATTGATGTCTAATAGAATCGCCTTATCACCTATCATATGTCCAAAACATCCACTATCCAGGTACCATCTTGAATGGCTACTAGCTTTGAAAGCTGTGTGGATACCAAGACACTTATATTTTAGAACCCATTTCAATATGGTTATGGGTTTAGGAGGATCTCCTACTATTTTCTATGTTTGAGAGTAAAGTTTTTCTTGTTTCTCCTTACTTTGTTATTTCTAGAGTTGGATTTCAAGAGCTCTTTAAGTAAGTCCACTATCTTATTTGCTAGGAGAGGACTATCATTTTTCTTTTCATGATAGTTGGCCTTAGTTTTTGGATTAGAAGTTTTTTGAAAAGGTTTTTCATTCTTCTTTACTTCCTTTACAATTTCTACGTGTAACACCCCGTACTTTCAGTACTCGGGTCACCACGTACATCTAAATTAGCTTACACGTATGTAGTAACACTTGTAACTTACCAACAACTCTCAATCATTCTTCTAACCCTTTGATTTTGGACTATGTCAACTCACGACACAATCATAAGATTCGAGATCGATCTGTCCATTTAACTATCACAACATGATTAAATTGGTCATGTACTTAAATAAATAAATAAATAAATAATTTAGAATCTTGATCGTGATGATATTTCTAAGTATGCCTATTAAATCATATGAAATAAATTTAGGAACTAAAATAAAAAATCGACCGTTCATTAGGTTTACAACGTCGTGTGGGACGACCCATCCCTTGGAAACATAAATCAGATTATTTGGTCTCATCACCAACCCCTAGATTACACCTACACACTCTTTAAGGTCCCATGGTTATTGATAACTAGACATGAATCGATCCAACTGTTGGATTGATTAAACAGTCAGGATATCGAATATCGATAATTAGACGTCTAAGTGGGGGTGCCACTTAACACTTAAAGTAAGTCAAGGGTTAGGCACCTAACTCATAAGGATCGAGCTACCATAAAGGCAATTCCATTTAAAAGCAGGCACTATGATTTCAAGATTTAGATAATAACAACGATAATAATTTATATCACAAAAGATGCTATAATAAAGGAATTTATTAGGAAGACCCATAAATTTAGCGTCCTAACCATCTAAACCAATTCCTAAGACCCTTTCGACCGTTGGGATGCAGATTGAAATCAATCCAACCATTGGATTAGTAAATGTCAATAGATTGACTCAAAATCAGATAATATGGCCCACCCAGACATTAGGTCGGCCTGATCGACTGCTCCAGGGCCCCAAGTTAGGGTTTCCAAATAGCGTGGACAGGGTGGATTTCGCTCAGACACCATGACAGACCCCACTTAGTGGCACGCATGTGCACAGTGGTCGTGCACTCGAGGTGCACCCGGTCTGCCAACATGGTCAGCACGAGCTGACCCATCCTTCCCCAAAAATGGGGAGTTTTTCTCTCCCTCCCTCTGTTTTTACCAACTGGCAGATGAACGTTTGTTTTGTTGCAAATGTGGCCCACTATCGTACTCACATGCACAATCCAAACCACCCATCTTGTGCGTGACTAGAGACTGACCAAAACCCTAGCCTTTTCACATGAAGACGAACACGTGTGTTCGCACAACAACCGATGCAAGAGGGTCCCGGAAACACAAAGTTTCCAAATATGGGAACTGTCCTCACGCCAGCTCGGCGATCCGCGTGAGCTCGCCCTTCCTACATCTTAACCGTCCAACTCCGAGCAAATCTCAGCCGTTTATACTATGTACTAGGGTCTTGCAAAGGAAGAGACCCAAAACTGAGCTATTTTCTTCTCCATGCGAGCCCACCACCCAAACGAAGGCGAAGCTTCGAAATCTCTCCTCTACAAGCTCCATGGCATTCCCACGAACATTCTGAAGAAGGCAGATTGGAGGAAGAAACTCCCATTTGACATCCGCCATTAACAGCGGGTCTCCTTCCTCGTCAAGAAATAGTAGTCGTTGAGTTGTGTAGCCACTCGATTTTCGTCAGGTGGGTTCAGCAAATCCCTGCTGAGCCGAGAATAGAAGAAGAACAGAGAAGGAAAGAAGAGACCAGAGGAGAAGAATTGAGAGGTCTATCATGTGCGGCAGCAGCTCAACCGAGCCGAGTTGGGTCCGATTCAAGCTAGAAATGGGACCTGTTTGGGACTGGTTAGAGTGTTGTTGGATGCTTCCAGCAGCAGCAAAGGCAGTAACAAAGGGAGAAAGAAAGTGAAAGAGAAGCAGAGAATGAGAAAGAAGAGAAGAAGAGAGAATGAGGGGGCGGCCGATCGGCTATTTCCGCAATACTCAGGCAACCTGGATCAGTTCCAAACCAAGTTGGATCCGATCTAGGCTAACAATAAGGTTGGTTTGGGCTTGGTTCAAGTGCTGTTGGATGCTTCCACCAGCGGGTAGGAGAGAAAGAAAGAAGAAATGGGAGATAGGGAGTAGAGAGAGAAAGGATTCGAGGGTGCATGCCGCACCAACTCGAGCTGAACCAAGTTCGGGCCAAGTCGAGCCAGGCTCGACGCTCCATTGCTGGATGATTCCAGCGATAAGAAAATAGAAGAGAATAGAAAGGAGAAGAAGAAGAAGAAGAAGGAAAAGCAGGGAGTTGGGTCGGTTTTGCTGTCAAGTCAACCAGACTCGACTCGATTGAGTCACATCTCGAACCGATCAGCTCTCTTGCTAGAGTTTTCCAGTAGTAGGGGAAGAAGGAAGAAAAGAGAAAGAAAGGGAAGAAGAAGAAAGAAAGGGAAGAGAAAGAAGGAAGTTGAGTCGGGTTTGATGGCTACTAAGTTGACTCGGCCGAAACCGAGTCTCCGCCGTATCGACAAGTGAAATTCATCGGGTCAAGCCAAGTTCGCATAGGTGAGTCAGCACTTCCTTCCCATGCGAGACTTGTTTTAAAATACTATTGTCGTTATTACAATTGTTATTTATGTTAACGATGATTAGCCAGTAATAGGTTATTTATGCCAAAACTAGTTATTTTATATGCAATAATATTTTATTTACAGCCCTTAAACATTACCATTAAGGGTAGATCATAGTATTTATTACCATTGTAATGCTTATTATCATCATGTAGCTTCTATAAATTACATCGCTAGTATTAATAGCAATTTTATAACTATTGATATTACTAACGTTGTGATTAATCACACATCGATTAGCGTTCAATCCTAGAAACTAAGTCTAAGGCTGAACTTTAGGATGAAAACCTAGTTCTACGTCAATACACTATTTGTGCTAATATTAGTTATTATAAACAAAATTACAGTTATCAAGTAGTAAAATCTTATTTAACTTTCTTAAATATTATCCTTAATAGTAGATCTTAATATTTATTATCATCATTAGTGTTACTATAATTATTGCAATTATTAAATGTGGCTAACCGTTGATAGGTTAATTTTGCTAGTATTGGTTACTATAGATATTAGATATTAACCTTAATCATGTTATTCCTATTTTGTCATTGTAGGTTATTGATAATAAGATTAGCGTTATTAGTATTAATAGGTAGTTATTATTTATTTTTACTCCTTTCTTATTGTAACATCCTGAATTTTCAGGACCCGAGTACGCGACCCGTTTCCCAAAAACCCGAGTGTTAACTTATAAAGAACCAAATTCCATAATTTTTTTTCTTTCATCAGAGTAAGCAGATGAGCGTAGAATGGATGAATCAACATAAGGAAAAAAAATTGAATTACATTTAGAGTATACAAGAGAGTGCCCATAATGACTTATACAAACCAATGACTCTATTCTTACAAATACAAAATGAAATAACATTACGTGTGAAACAAAGTAAATTGCAACAATCTTGAGCTGTGAAATCCTGTAACAACCCTTAGCAAATATAATCATGCATCCTTGTCAACCATAGTTTGCTCCTCACCAATATGAATGTGAACATCATCAGGACCACCTGTGCTACCTGTACGGTTATACATTTGATAGATGAGTGGCCAACTCAGTGTGAATTCTTCTCAAGATTGCACACCACCGCATTAGGTAAGAAATAATATAAAACATCCAGGCAACCAAAATAAAGTAAATGTAGTCTTATTATATGCATGGATGCATGAATGCAATCATTGTCCCGGGTAAAACATCCAGACGGACATTGGGGTCGTTAGCCATACAATCATCGACCCGGGTAAAACATTCAGACGGTCTGTGCCCCGGGTAAAACATCCAGACAGACATTGGGCTCGTCACCCATGAATATGACTGATCATCAGCGTAATACTCAGCGTAATCGCATGGGCATGATAATCCAAGTCATCATCATAAATCGAATGACTGGTCATTAGCGTAACATTCAGCGTAATCGCATGGGCATAATGATCCAAACCATCGTAAATATGTCATGTATGCATGATTAGCCAAGTCATTATTAGTCCATTTACAGTCAGCCAATTTAAATGAGTTCACGGTCACTACGGGGAGCGCATGGCCCAACGTAGGCCGACGGCTCGGGCATAGTGTCCCATGACCACCATCCCCGGCCCCTGAGGCTGCCATCTTAGGATGTTTAATTGAAATCCATCGACTAGTGGCCAATCATATTACAGTATATGGGGCTTACCATCGCATGGTTGCACAGTGTAAAACATCAAACCCATATAGGAAAAATATCAAAACAAAACCACATAGGACGAGTTGATGCCACATAGGGCCGATATCAAAACCATACGATAAAGACCATCCTTAAAACCATTGGACACAACAACCCTGGATGGTAAGCCCACATTAATGGTCAATTTAAACCACCATTCAATAACCACTAAGCCGAAGGTCCATTACAATTACAACCAGTCGGGTTACATCCTAAGTATGGGTGTACATTTATAGGTGGGGGTTTCTCACTGATGTACCAGTTTAAGTTCCATAAGCAATCCACAAATAATTTATGAACAAATATACAGGATGGACATTAAGCAAGCAATATGGCAATTCAATTTCCACCAGCTAACACATGTAATTATAAGAGAGAGATCAATTATAAATTAAAGTACAAATTATAACTTAAGCTAATGGAAAGATGGAAAGCTTAAGGGAAGAATCATCACCTTATGTTTGAACCGTCTGCACCATCGCTAAGAAGTGCATGTTCCCTTGGAATCAATACCTACCATCAATTGTAAAGTTGTACAATTAGATCCACGCTTACATGTTATTTAGGGTTAGGGTTTTAACCTAGGGTTTGGATTACCTAGGTATTAGGGTTTCATCCTAGGGTTTAATTCTAAGATTTTGATTATGGGATTTGGATTGTAGTTAGTATAAGATAATTTACTATGTTAATTTAATAATTAGCAAGTAATTATTAACCTTAATGTTATAATTAATATCAGCTCACTTAGTAATGATAATCATTATGATAATAATAATTACTATGATCTTTTATCAAAAATTTTAAGAGAATAAAACACTACTATTTGGCAATTAAAATTTCGTTTACAATATCTGGTTTTAGCATAATAACCTACAAATGTCTAATTATATCTAATATTAGCAACTTCAGTAACAAGAGTGGTAACAATTAGTAACATATCAAAATAAGGCTATTTATGGTAAATCGTGCCATTAAAAAAAATTATTAAGATAACGGTAATAAGGATAATGATTTCAAATCGAAATACTTCTAGTTGGGAAGAACACGCTGACTCACCCTTTTTCGACTCGGCTAGACTTGACACCCGATCCCAACCGAGTTGACGCGACTCAACCAACCACTCTTCTTCCTCCTTTCTCTTTCCTTTCTACCTTTCTTTTCTTTTCTTCCCTACTGGCTGTCCACAAATGTCTAGACAGCTCAAACCCAACCCGACTCGGCTGTACTCAGTTCCAGCTGAGTCAACTCAGCAGCAACCCCCTATCCACTCTTTCTCCTTCGTTTCATCTCCTTACTCTCTCTTCATTTTCTTTTAGCTGGGAAAAGGGTCCAGCAATGGCTGCTAGACTCAGTGGCATGAGTTCAACCAACCTAGGGACGAGTAGTATGGCTCGAATCCAACTGGGTCAGCTTGGGGTTGCCGCACCAACCCTACTCTCTTCTTCCTTTCCTTCTTCTTTTTCTTCTCTTCTTTCTCTCCTGCCTGCTGGAAACACCCAGCAATGACCGACCATCCTGGCCTGACTCAAGCTCGGCCTGAGTACAACGATTGCACAACACACTCCCTCATTCTCTTCTCTCTCCTCTTCACTTCCACGACTCGACAGGTGTGGACTCGAACAGTCTAGCAGGTCGCGAAGGCTATAGTAGCTAGGTCAATCAATGAGTCGACCGAACTCGACCAGACAAAAGCCTCACACACCATCCGATTTCACCTACTGACTGGGACCCAAAAGTGGGACTATCTCAGGCAACCATCTACAATAGACGTGGCCTACCAGGTGAATGAGCAGGCCACGACTCAATGCTTACGATGACAGTGTGGATGGGTGGTTTTCTAGCGAGGAAGATGAGCTCCTCCAATGGTGAAACTCCATCCAGCACACCTTTCTTCGATCTGGCTTTATGGAGGGTCCTTAGAGGTGCAATAGAGCTTGTTGAAACGAGATTTCAAAGCTCGACCACATATTGTTCAGTGGGTTCGAGCTTGGGAGACGGCAGCTTGTTTCTAGGATTTTTGAGAGAGGCCGGTGGAGAGTCATTTTCTCTCCCTTTTTAGAGAAAGACTTTGCTTTCCTAGACTGTTGGATTGAACCAAATGGTCAGGATTTGATCTGCTAAAACTTTCTTAGAGTATTGCCGGTATTTACAAAACCGGTCGGTTTTCTCGTAGCTATGGGAGGGAGCCCTAACCCAATTGCATCGGACTGAGGAGATCCTCCCACACGGACGACTGGGATCAACTAAAGACTCCTCACACGGATCGTGACACCTGGCGGTGGAGACAGGTTTCCATATTTGGAAACATTGTGTTTGTATGCTCTTCTTGCACCAAGGGTCGTGTGCACGTATGCTTGATTCCAGGTGTGGGATTTGGTGGGGTTTAGTCAGCAAGATCGACTGCACTAGATGGATGGTTCAGATCAAGGACATGGGCCCTATTTTGTGGGCCATAGTCGAGAGCATGGACGCATGTCCGTTTGAAGTAGAACTGAGCGGGAGAGAGAGAACCTCCCGATTTGAAGGAGTATTGAGCCAGCGTTCTCTGTCCGGCCCCTCTAGATCCATACACAGCTAGTGTACGAGTATCCCATGCTCAAGCGAATGTCTGTGGGGCCCACGAAGATGTTTGGATGGAATCCACTCCGTCCATTTACTTTGGGGGGCCCGCATGTTATCTTTGATTGAAGACCAGGCTGATCCAAAGCTTAGGTGGGCCATACGAATCATTTAAGCCCTTTATAGGTGTTGATTACACCGCTCCGATGGTCGGATCATTTCAAAATTGGACATCAGCGGTTAAAAGAGTCCTAATGGCCGTTTGTATGTCTTTCATAACGAGTAGTTAACCAGATACTAATATAAATGCAAATTTTATGATTATTACTTTATTATAAATCATTTTATTTTATTTTAACCATGTTGTGGGACACTTAAGCAGGGATGGGGCGTATCTAAACCACAGGTGGGCCTTACTACGTGACTCTTGGATCCTATTTGGGGGTTTCCATCGACTTGACGGTTAGATCATCTTCAGACCTGACCCTTAGGGTTCCTAAGAGTTCTTCATCACCTCTAGGAGATTTATGGATAAATGGCAAGCTACATTCCTCCAAGGGGCCACATTGGTTGAAATTAGGGCATTAAGTGGTGACATTATACAACCCATTACAAATATCTGATGGTCAGGTTAAATGATCATCGGTGATCCTCGGGGTCTCTAACCTAGTTTATAGGTGACAAGCACTAGTAACTTTAGTGATCAAAGGGATTGATTGTAATTTATTAAGTGATGTCTCATCTTATGGAGTTTCGACGACTAGGTGAATAATATATTTCTTAATTCAAGCCTTAAGATTCATGTTGGATAATTGGATTAGGTATTGGATGATTTAATATGCTTTTTAATAACCTTATTACCATTTTCATTATTATTGTTATTATTATTATTATTATTTTCTGCAATTTCTTCTTCTTCTCTGTAATTTGTTTAAGTGGTCCACCCTTCTCAGTGTCATTAAAGTCTGCAATAATATCATTTGCATTTCTTATTTCGTCTCACCTTGTTACTATATGTGCATACATAGATATTCACTTATTTATTTATTTATCTTTATTAGTAGTGGGATTTTATGTAGGACCCACCTTTGATTACGGTCATCAGCGGTTTGAATTACGTCTTACTAAGCCATGTATCCAAATCTCGGGCACAACTACTACTTGGACGGTTTTATGGTTAAATTTATAACTCGATGGTCGAGTTAAGGGAATTGATCACTGGGTCGATTAATGGAGTGTTGTGATTGATTCATTGTTTATCTAAGGAGTCCCAATGTAAATGTATGGTCTACCTGATAAATGGTGGATCTCGTGATCCAGGTCTATAAATTTGTAATCCACTAGATTCGTCTATCTTGGATAACAATGGACGGATAGCTTGATCTATGGATGAGAATTGTTTTCAACGGTTGGATTTAGGCTAGGATGAACGTGAAGGTTCACTTTGGCTAGGCTTGCATTTATACTAATTAGATTACATGGTAACACTCGAGTACTGGAAAGTATGGGGTTTTAAACTAATATTATTACAATTTAATTATATAAGTTGAACTTCAAATCCTAAACCAAAGTCTAGGATTAGATTAATGAATAAAACCCTAAATCTAAATTATCCAAACCATAGGTCATGATCCTAACCATAGATAACATATGAAACTTGGATCTGACCATACAAAATTTATAATTCATGATAGGATTCGGTTCTAAGGGCGTAAGTACTTAGCGACACTAAAAGGTGATTCGGTTCATCAGGTGATGATTCCTTCCCCTTGAGCTTTCCATTTTCCCATTAGCTTAAGTTATAGTATTTATTTTAATTTATAATTGATACCTCCATTTCATAGTCACATGTGTTAATTGTTGGAATTCAATTGTTACATTACATGCTTAATGTTTATCCTGCATATTTATTCATGCTTGTAGATTATTTGTGGATTACTTACGAACTTAAATTGGTACATCAGTAGGAAATCCCCACCTATAAATGTACACCCATACTTGGATGTAACCCGACGAGTTGTAATTGTAATGGATCTTCGGCTTAGTGGTTATTGAATGGTGGTTTAAATTGACCATTGATGTGGGCCTACCATCCAGGGTTGTTGTGTCCAATAGTTTAAGGCTGGTCTTTTATCGTATGGTTTAGATACTCGCCCTATGTGGCATATTTTGATAATTGCCCTATGTGGCTTGTTTTGATATCGCCTTATGTGGCTTTGTTTTGGTATTTTCCCTATATGGATTTGATGTTTTATACTGTGCAACCATGGGATGGTAAGCCCCATATACTATAATATGATTGGCCACTAGTCGATGGGTTTCCATTAAACATCCTAAGATGGTAGTCTCATAAGCTGGGGTTGGTGGTATGGGACCTATGCCCGAGCTGTCGGCCTACGGTGGTAACGAGCCCCCGTAGTGACCTTGAGCTTATTTAAATTGGCTGATTGTAACTAGACTAATAATGTTTTGACTAATCATGCATACATGGCACAGACTAGCGTCTATCGCTAATGTACGTGTTTTACGATAGGCAGTCGTTACGCTGCACTTAGTATTCTTCGCTGACGACTAACCTTTGTCTGACTGGATGATTTTCCCAGGTCGATGATTGCATGGGTGACGAGCCCAACTTTCGCATGGATGTGCATCCCCAGGGCGATGACTGCATTCACGCATCCATACACCTAATAAGACCTACATCATGTATTGTTTTGTATGCTTTGTTTTATAATTATGCTTACCTAATGCGGCGGTGTGTAATCTTGAGGGGAATTCACACTGAGTTGGCCACTTTCACGCCCTAGACTCGGTCACTGGACTCACAAGGAACCCGATAACCGGTTCTGATCACAACAGCTTTTGTAGTACCACATTCTCGGCTCTTGAGAGGAGGATTTTCATAACCGTATATTTATTCCAATACGAGCATACCCAAGATCACAGCGAGTACATCTCAGAAATAACAAGGCACACATCACAAAATTCACTATAAATATGAGCTTTAATCACTACCAAAAAAAGGAGCAAAGGATACAGACCACGTTAGTTTTTTTCTATGGATATAAACCTTAGCTACGGTTGCTACGGTTTTAATCCGTAGCTAAAAAGTTGACACACCATTAATATTTAATGGTATTGTAAGGAGCTCTATGGGGCCTAAAAAAACTATATGTTCTATCTAAGTCATCCTATATTTAGAAATATTACTTTAGAGGATTAAATAAAAAATCAGCTAGATTGAAGGCTCAAGTGGACCACACGGCAGGAAACATGGATATTAAATCATATTTGCTTTTTATGGTGTGGTCCACTTGGGCCTTCAATATACCTTAAATTTGGTATCATGAACTAAAATAATTTAATAAAATTATGGATCAGAATAGATAAACCAAATACATCATGGTGGGCCCCACGGAACCGCTGTCAGGACCGTCCACGTCCGTTCGTGAGACGACGCCCAAAATTTGGGCATGAGCTCTAAACAGAACCGCACCCAAAGAGGGTTATTTCTCTCTCTCTCTCTCTCTCTCTCTCTCTCTCTCTCTCTCTCTCTCTCTCTCTCTCTCTCCTTTCCCTAATCTTTGCATTCCCTAAGCTCTTCTTTCCCTAATCCTCTCTCTCCCTCCCTCCCGATCTCAACTCCATCTCTCTCATTCTCCTCCCTCTCTCTCCAATGCATCACTCATTAAGAAAAACACGCCGTGAAGCTCCTCTTTTCTCTCTCTCTCTCCCCATTGTAGCAGCCGTGAATCTCCTACCCAAAAAAACACACGCCTTGAAGCTCCTCTCCATAGGTTTCATATATTCTTCTCGTTTTCTGTCTTTCAGATTTGATGCATTGTCACTGTTTGATGAAATGACCTACTATCTATTTGTTGAAACGGCTAGATGAAATGGCATGTTATCTGTTTAATGAAATGGCATACTATATGTCACGCCCCAAGCTCGGAAACCGGGCTCACAAAATTCCCGATCGCCGAATCCGGCGCCGACAGCCTCCGTAATACCCCATTCTCGGATCCCAACGCCCATACGCTAGATTCCGATCCTGGGATCTTACAAGGAGGATTTTTCAGTCTGAATTTTTTTTGTAATGGAGCATAACCACAAGCATAACCAAGTCATAAAACAACGTCAACACATATCCACTATATCAAAAACTTTTAAGTACAATGCGGGAAGGGAAATACAGTATAGTCAAAAGGTTCCAAAATGATGTCCAACGCTACCTGCACGCAACGGTCGTGCATAAGCTTACAAAAGCTTAGAGGGTGGTGTAAGTGTGTGCGCATGGCAAACACCAAGTGTACAGTATCAGAGTAATGCGGAAGTATGCGACAAGTCCATGAATGCTATCAACTGAACCAGAGCCATGTAATGCAAGGCATGAATGCGATTGGCCATACCAAGGCCATGCGATGTGAGGCCTATGCAGCCAATGTCATATGCGAGATGCAAATCAAGCATGTCAGTACTCCATAAGTATACATATCAGTACAGTTCCTCTCAGGATATCACCGGGGTCCAATACACCTCACACTGACTGCCTCCTCCCTAGCTGCACAGTCAAGCGAGTGGAAGAGACCACACTATCCGCCTGACCAGTAGTCTGCCAATACCTACCCGGCTCGTCGATAGCGGACACATTCGCGAGTTGGTCAAACTCAGCCTAGCGTATAGCCCCCTCACTCAGGCGGATAAGGCCACACCCCTTTCCAACCGACCACGACACAGTGGGAGACGCGGCCTACTGGTATTCGGCACTCGGGCGCTCATGTATCCACTCGGTCTAGACGTTGGAGCATCTCCTGGTACCAAAAAGGTTCTGGGACTCTCACCCAAGGACATCCTAAGTGCCCACAGTGCTAGAACAAAGTATTTCCGGTATCCGATACGGCCATCCACGATGTGCCTGTGGAGCCACGGCCCTGATGTCGCTAGGGCGTGCAGTGATCAAGTCACACATATGCGAGATGCATGAGTCACACCATACAAACATGCAGCAATCTCGCGCGTACCACGCGCTCATGTCGGGCACTCTGTCTCATATGGAGTCCCGTAAATGTTTCAGCCCAAAGGCTTATGCTATGGTCAAACATTCCTCATATCAAGCATACATATGATGCGTATGACATGAATCATGGAACTATACTAAGCATGTTATAAAGTAATGGACTATCCTTACGCCGGAGATGGGCCTAGACGGCCTACATGAAACAGATACGGGCCTATCAGTGACCTTAGGGAGAGTTATACTGTGGACATCTAACCAACGTTACTCGTACAATGTGGACGTCAAACCAACATTGTCCCCAAGGCATAACCTGTCATCAAACATCATTACACATACTATGGAGGAATCCCTCATTGCAATGGACCCTAAGGACATCCTGTTGGGCCTCGACCCATGGGCCTTACATGGGCCGCATCATATGGGCCTTTTATAAATCAAGTGGGCCACATCAAAGGAGGCCTTATGTACATTGCAATGGGCCACGACCCATGGGCCTTTGAATGCATCAAAATGGGCCTCATAATATGGGCCTATAAATATCAAAGTGGGCCTCAACAACGGTCATAAATATAACAAGATGGCCTCATCACTTGGGCCTTAAATATACACCCAGGTGGGCCTCAAAGGACGACCACAATTAAATCAAGATGAGCCTCATCCACATACCAAGGTGGGCCTCAATGGACGTCCACAGTTAAATCAAATGGTTAGATCATTTTGATGCAACACATGCATCAGAGGTGGGGCCCACCGAACTACGGATCTAGCTCATCTTTAGCTCATGCCACACAAAAGATAAGCTTTTAAGATGGATGGACAAATTGGATGCAACACCTGCATCATAGTGGGGGTCCACCTGAAGGCCCACCAACCAGAATAATATAAATAATATAATATATAATTTATACATAATATATATATATACCATATTATATATGATATAATATATATATATATATATATATATATATATATATACACACACACACCCACATACACACACGCACCCACATACACTCACACACACACACACACACGCATGCACACCAACACGCATACACACACGCCCTGCACACTCACACATACAGGGCCCCACCGTCCACTGGACGGTGGAATACAACACATGCATCAGGGTGGGTTCCACCGTCCGCCTGGACGGTGGATGCAAAATACATACATCATCAGTGTGGGTCCCATGTGGGGCCCACTGTAACGTTTATTTTCCATCCACCCCGTTCATAAGGTCACGTGGACCTGGATAAAGGGTGAAAACAATTTTCACCTTGATCCGAAACTTCTGTAATGCCCAAAAGGGCTTCAATGGTAGAGTTCAATTTACACTGTTTCATGTGGTGTGGGCCACCTGAGTCTTGGATGTGGCTCAAATTCGGAGGGGGCCTACTTCAGGGAGTGGCCCACTAAATGAGCGGCGTGGATTTCAAATAAACATCAAGGTGGGGCCCACGGCTGAGGGCCGTGGGACCAGCCCGTCCGCCCGCAGGCACGCGCAGGCAGCGCCTGCGCCTCTGGCGCTGTCAGCGGCGGCAGCGCTGCTGCCCTGTTTTCTTTTTTTTTTATTTTTTTTTTGAAATCACCTGTTGTGTGGTTTTTCCAGTGTAGGGCCCGCATCAGGCAAATCTGACTCACCCAATGGCGTCTACAGTTCAATACCAACCCATCAAGCCCAATATTGGGTATATTTTGGTGCGTAGAAAGATTCAAATGAATTTAAACGGTGAGAATTAGTATTTGCTAAGGTACGGCCCACCAGAAAGTCAGATCATCCTCAATTTTTTTCTCAACGTCTAAAATGAATTGTGGAAAAGGGTAGATGGCTTGGATTAACTACATACATCAAGGTGGAGCCTACATGGGACACCCTTTCCCAAGGCTTTGAAACAAGCCAAAAATTTGTGTTTTTCCCAGACACGTCCAGCGTCTGGACGGTTTGAGTGTAACACATGCATTGAGGTGGGCCCTGTTTAGGTGGGCCACCACTTAGAGGATGGTGGGATCAACACATATAAGGTAGGCCCCACTTATAACGGGCTTAGATAAAACCATGCCTCATGGTGGGGTCCATCCAAGTGGGCCACACAATCACACCAACATCACATGAATGGAGAATAAAAGGAAAGAGAGGGAGAGAGAGAAAGAGAAAGTGGGACACACGTGGGATGGAGGGACCCCGATACTATGGGCCCTCCCTTGCATTCCATCATACATAAAAAGTAATCAAAGTGGGCCATTGGCCACATCATAGGGTCCCAAGTGAGATCCATACCATTGATCGGTAGGTCTCACTTGGCCCACCTAAGAAAGCATGAAAACTACCCTATCAAAGCACCCACCGTTCGATTTTCTCGGTCCGTTGGAATGCCTATCTCCTTGTGCTCCTCTTTGACGGTGGAGATGGGAAATCAAGGGCTAGGATGGAGGGTTTTGGGAAGGGAAAGGTGGGCCACACATTCATTTCTTTGCACTTGGGAGAGCTTGGACGTGAGCTCTCTCTTTGGTTGTTTGGAAATGTGTTGGGAAATGAGAGAGAGAGAGAGAGAGATAAGGAGAGAGAGTGATGGGAGGTGAGTGATGGATGTGAGTGATGGGTGATGTGAGGTGAGTGATGGATGTGGGTAGGTGGTGTAAGAGAGAGGATGGGAGAAAGTTGACTTGATGGTTGCTTTACTTGTGGAGAAAGGTGATGTGTACTTGACATTGATTGATTGATGTGATTGATTTGATTGATTGGATTGATTTGACATGTTGTAGAGATTCTCTCGGGATCGTAAAGCGCGGCGTTTCTTCGAACTGAACGCCGGCTCACATCTTCTGGTCAGGGTATCGGATCGATGCGTGAGTCGCGGCGTTGGAACCGCGGCGACGGTGCGGTCGCAATGATACAGGTCTCGGATTAAACCGACTCGAATCTAAAGGATGCGACTTACGGTCGATCGCAACGTCGGTTATACGTCGCAGGTTGCCGGAGTTTGACGGTAAGGATCGCGGCAGTTGACGGAACAGTACGGACCAGAACACGGGTCTTACAGCTCTCCCCACCTAATAAAAATTTCGTCCTCGAAATTTACACTACCATCGCAACTCACATAACTCATAAGGGAAAGAAAACATATCATCATATATAATCACAAAACAGCACAACGTACAATCAAACATCAAAAAGATGGGGATAGCGCTCGCGAATCTCGCCTCGCGCTCCCAAGACGCCTCATCTACACTATGATGTCCCCATTGCACCTTTACTAAGGGAATGACCTTGGTCCGCAGGACCTGCTCCTTCCGATCGAGGATACGAACTGGCTGCTCAATGTAAGAAGCGTCCTCGCGAACCTCCAACGGCTGCCAATCGATAACGGGAACGATGTCTGACCCACACTTCCTCAACATAGAGACGTGGAAAACGTTGTGGACGCCAGACAACTGAGATGGCAAGGCAAGCCGATAGGCCACGGCGCCAATGCGCCTGGTGATCTCGAAAGGTCCTATAAACCTCGGGGCAAGCTTGCCCTTCGCTCCAAAACGAATCACACCCTTCATGGGTGAGACCTTGAGATACACATGGTCCCCAACGACAAACTCCAAGGGACGACGCCGACGGTCAGCAAAACTCTTCTGCCGGCTCTGAGCTGTGCGCATCCTCTGCCTGATGATATCGATAGCCTCTGATGTCTGCAACACAAGCTCAGGACCTAGGAGACGGCGCTCTCCAACCTCGGTCCAACAACTCGGAGATCTGCACGGTCTGCCATATAATGCCTCAAAAGGAGCCATGCCAATGTCGCCTGATAGCTGTTGTTGTACGCGAACTCAGCCAATCGCAGGTGCTCGTCCCAACTACCCGAGAAGTCAATCGCGCAGGCCCGAAGCATATCCTCAAGGATCTGGTTGACCCTTTCGGTCTGCCCATCGGTCTGCGGATGATACGCGGTGCTGAGCTGTAAATCAGTGCCCATTGCTCTCTGGAAGCTCCTCCAAAACTGAGACGTGAACCTCGAGTCTCGGTCTGACACGATCGAAACAGGAACACCGTGCAGCCTCACGATCTCGTCAACAAACATCTTGGCAAGCCGGTCCGTATGCCAACCCTCACGAATCGCAAGAAAATGTGCCGACTTCGTTAGACGGTCCACAACAACCCAGATGGCGTCATGACCGCGCTGAGTCCTCGGCAAACCCATGACAAAATCAGTAGATATGTGCTCCCACTTCCACATCGGGATGCTCAACGGCTGTAATAGACCAGGGGGTCTCTGGTGATCGGCCTTGACACGCTGGCACGTGTCACACTCGGCCACAAAGCTAGCTATCTGGCGCTTCATCCCCGACCAATAATACTGACGCCTCATATCGCGATACATCTTCGTCGAGCCAGGGTGGATAGAGAAACGCGATCGATGTGCCTCGGTCATAAGATCTCGGCGCAACTCAAGAATATCCGGGACACATAATCGGCCTCTAAAGCGAAGTCCACCATCAGAACCAATCTGCCAATCTGTCTGACTCTCAGATGCTGCCTCTACTCGGTAATCCTGTAACGAATCATCTGTCTGCTGAGCCTCGATCACCCTTGCGACAAGAGAGGGTTGAATCGACAGGCTCGATAGCTGAACGATAGAAGACTGCAGACCAAACTCGAAGTCATACTCCGCTACATCCTCGAGCATCCTCCACTCCTGAATCATCATGTGTGCCACCAGGCCTCGTGGCTGACGGCTGAGGGCATCCGCCACCACGTTCGCCTTACCCGGGTGGTACTGGAGGTCAAAATCATAGTCCTTCAGGAGCTCCATCCAACGCCTCTGCCTCATATTCAGCTCAGACTGAGAGAACAGATACTTCAAGCTCTTGTGGTCGGAAAAGAGCTCGAACCTCACCCCATAAAGATAGTGCCTCCACACCTTCAGTGCGAAGACCACTGCCGCCAACTCCAAATCATGCGTGGGGTAGTTCAGCTCATGGACCTTGAGCTGACGAGACGCATAAGCCACCGGCTTCCCGTGCTGCATCAGGACAGCACCCAAACCAACTCGTGAGGCATCGGTAAATACGACAAATCCATCACTCCCAGAGGGAAGAGTGAGGACAGGAGCGGACGTGAGGCGGTCCTTCAGCTCCATAAATGCATGCTCACAAGTGTCACTCCATACAAACTCGGCACCTTTCCGAGTCAACCTGGTCAACGGGGCTGCAATACGAGAGAATCCCTCGATGAAACGTCGGTAGTAGCCCGCCAAACCAAGAAAACTGCGGATCTCGGATGCGTTCGTGGGCTGGCCCCACTGACGCACGGCATCAATCTTCGAGGGGTCTACGGCGACGCCCTGCCTCGTCACTACATGACCGAGGAACTTCACCTCCTCCTGCCAGAACTCGCACTTCTCTAGCTTCGCGTAAAGCTGGTGTGCACGGAGGGTCTGCAATGTAATCTCTAGGTGCCGCTCGTGCTCCTCACGAGTCCTCGAATAGATCAGAATGTCGTCGATGAACACCACAACAAACTGGTCGAGATATGGACGGAAGACCTCGTTCATCAACTGCATGAACACTGCTGGCGCATTGGTCAGTCCGAAGGACATGACCTGGAACTCAAAATGACCGTAGCGAGTCCTGAAGGCTGTCTTCGGGATATCCTCATCTCGAACCCGAACCTGATGATAACCGGACCGCAAGTCTATCTTCGAAAAGAACTGCGCCTCCTGCAGCTGATCAAACAAGTCATCGATCCTCGGAAGCGGGTACTTATTCTTGATCGTGACCTTGTTGAGCTCGCGGTAATCTACGCAAAGCCTCAACGAACCATCCTTCTTCTTCACGAAGAGTACCGGCGCTCCCCACGGCGAACTGCTCGGTCGGATAAAGCCTAACTCACGTAGCTCGTCCAACTGCTTCTGCAGTTCCCGTAACTCTAACGGTGCCATACGATACGGGGCCTTTGAGATAGGCGCAGTACCGGGCACGAGATCAATCTGGAACTCAGTGTGCCGACGAGGTGGTAACCCCGGAATCTCCTGGAACACATCGGGAAAACCACAAACGACCGGCAGCTGGTCGATACTCAAAGCAGCTGGCTCCTCAACGACACACGATAACAAGCAAGAAAGCTGCTCTCCTCTAGGCTCGGCAACAAACTGGAACTCTGGCACACCGGGTATAGAGAACGTGACTGTTCTCGCGAAGCAGTCTAATATGGCGTGGTACTCGGCGAGCCAATCCATGCCCAGGATGACATCAAAATCGGACATCGGCAATACGAACAGGTCAGCAGGCAAAAAGATATCCCCAACCAGAATGGGGCAAGATGCACAAAATCGGCCCAACACTGCAGTCTTCCCTAAGGGCGTCGATACTGACAAACCCTCACGGGCAGACTCCATCGGCAAACCGGTCGATCGGCAAAAATCATCGGCCACAAAGGAATGCGATGCACCAGAATCAAACAATACACGTGCAATGCATGTAGAAACAAGGAGAGTACCCTCGACAACCCCTCCTAATGACTGTGGTCCTGCTGTGCAGCATAGAATCTGCCCTGGGCCTGCTGGGGAGGTGCAGGTCCCCTCTGAGGTCTCTGCTGTGCTGCTGTGGCCGCTGTGGGGGCCTAACCTGCTGTCTCTGATGCTGTGGGGGAGGTACAGGAGGCTGATGCTGCTGTCGCTGCTGCTGCTGTGGTGGCTGTCGTGGAGGCTGATGCGGTGTCCTCGGCTGCTGTCGCTGCGGATGGGGACACTCGTGCACACGATGTCCCGTCCTACCACACCCAAAGCAAGTACCGGTGAATGGTCCTGAAGGTGGTGCTGGGGGTACTGCTGGTGCTCGGAATGCTGGGCGAGTCGTACGTCGCTGCTGCTGTGAACGATGCTGCTGCGGCTGCGAACTACCAGAGGGCGCCTTCCTCTTCTGATCTCCCCTCTGATCACGGGCTCTCTGCACACTAGCCCAATCTGTCTCGTATATCATGGCTCTCTCCACTATCTCCTCAAATGTCGGAAGCATGTGTCCGATCACACGACTCCGGAGGGCAGGACGTAAACCGTTCTCAAAACGGCGGGCCTTCCGCCCCTCATCATCAACAAGGTACGTCGCGAATCTAGATAGTGCGACGAAACGAGCCTCATACTGGGACACAGTCATGTCCCCTGGACCAGAGTCTCAAACTCTAATGCGCGCTGCTGGCGCACATGCTCAGGAAAGAACTTCCGGTCAAACCGGTCTACGAAGTCCTCCCAGGTCCACTCAAAATCGATCGCTACCGATCGGGCTACAGATGCCCACCAATGCTGAGCCTCACCCTGGAGAAGAAATACGGCTAATGGGACATGCTGCTGGGTCGTACATCTCATGGTGTCGAATATCTTCTCCACCTCGGAGCACCATATCTCTGCTGCAGTAGGGTCTGGCTCACCCCGAAAACGCGGAGGATCGTGCTGTCGAAAGTCCTTGAGAAGGGCGCTCGCACGCTCCTGCTCGGCCTCGGCTGGTGTAACAGTGGGACGCCTGCTCTGCCCCTGAAGAATAGCAGTCATCGCCTGTAGCATCTGCTGCAGCTGAGTAGCACTCACAGGTACGGTCGGATCCGCACCGGTCTCAGGTAAAGGAGTGGCATCTACAGGCTGAAAATCAGGAATATCCGGTGATGAAGCGGGAGTCACAGGTGGTAGAGCAGGAGTAGCAGGTGGTGGAGCGGGATTCGCTCGGGTCGGTATTCTAGCCATTACGTCCTACAGGAAGCAACAAGGGTCTATCAGCCTTGAGAATTCTCGAAGGCATAAACGTCAAGGGGCTATGTCGAAAAATTGCTAAGTTATCAGGACTCGAAACCTATTTATTCTAAGTTCATAACAGATATGTGTTGTGATCTCAGGTATTCCCAAGTTATGCTCTGATACCAACTTCTGTCACGCCCCAAGCTCGGAAACCGGGCTCACAAAATTCCCGATCGCCGAATCCGGCGCCGACAGCCTCCGTAATACCCCATTCTCGGATCCCAACGCCCATACGCCAGATTCCGATCCTGGGATCTTACAAGGAGGATTTTTCAGTCTGAATTTTTTTTTGTAATGGAGCATAACCACAAGCATAACCAAGTCACAAAACAACATCAACACATATCCACTATATCAAAAACTTTTAAGTACAATGCGGGAAGGGAAATACAGTATAGTCAAAAGGCTCCAAAATGATCTGATGCGCGCTCCTGCCTCACGCTGCTGCTGTCCAACGCTACCTGCACGCAACGGTCGTGCATAAGCTTACAAAAGCTTAGAGGGTGGTGTAAGTGTGTGCGCATGGCAAACACCAAGTGTACAGTATCAGAGTAATGCGGAAGTATGCGACAAGTCCATGAATGCTATCAACTGAACCAGAGCCATGTAATGCAAGGCATGAATGCGATCGGCCATACCAAGGCCATGCGATGTGAGGCCTATGTAGCCAATGTCATATGCGAGATGCAAATCAAGCATGTCAGTACTCCATAAGTATACATATCAGTACAGTTCCTCTCAGGATATCACCGGGGTCCAATACACCTCACACTGACTGCCTCCTCCCTAGCTGCACAGTCAAGCGAGTGGAAGAGACCACACTATCCGCCTGACCAGTAGTCTGCCAATACCTACCCGGCTCGTCGATAGCGGACACATTCGCGAGCTGGTCAAACTCAGCCTAGCGTATAGCCCCCTCACTCAGGCGGATAAGGCCACACCCCTTTCCAACCGACCACGACACAGTGGGAGACGCGGCCTACTGGTATTCGGCACTCGGGCGCTCATGTATCCACTCGGTCTAGACGTTGGAGCATCTCCTGGTACCAAAAAGGTTCTGGGACTCTCACCCAAGGACATCCTAAGTGCCCACAGTGCTAGAACAAAGTATTTCCGGTATCCGATACGGCCATCCACGATGTGCCTGTGGAGCCACGGCCCTGATGTCGCTAGGGCGTGCAGTGATCAAGTCACACATATGCGAGATGCATGAGTCACACCATACAAACATGCAGCAATCTCGCGCGTACCACGCGCTCATGTCGGGCACTCTGTCTCATATGGAGTCCCGTAAATGTTTCAGCCCAAAGGCTTATGCTATGGTCAAACATTCCTCATATCAAGCATACATATGATGCGTATGACATGAATCATGGAACTATACTAAGCATGTTATAAAGTAATGGACTATCCTTACGCCGGAGATGGGCCTAGACGGCCTACATGAAACAGATACGGGCTATCAGTGACCTTAGGGAGAGTTATACTGTGGACATCTAACCAACGTTACTCGTACAATGTGGACGTCAAACCAACATTGTCCCCAAGGCATAACCTGTCATCAAACATCATTACACATACTATGGAGGAATCCCTCATTGCAATGGACCCTAAGGACATCCTGTTGGGCCTCGACCCATGGGCCTTACATGGGCCGCATCATATGGGCCTTTTATAAATCAAGTGGGCCACATCAAAGGAGGCTTATGTACATTGCAATGGGCCACGACCCATGGGCCTTTGAATGCATCAAAATGGGCCTCATAATATGGGCCTATATATATCAAAGTGGGCCTCAACAACGGTCATAAATATAACAAGATGGCCTCATCACTTGGGCCTTAAATATACACCCAGGTGGGCCTCAAAGGACGACCACAATTAAATCAAGATGAGCCTCATCCACATACCAAGGTGGGCCTCAATGGACGTCCACAGTTAAATCAAATGGTTAGATCATTTTGATGCAACACATGCATCAGAGGTGGGGCCCACCGAACTACGGATCTAGCTCATCTTTAGCTCATGCCACACAAAAGATAAGCTTTTAAGATGGATGGACAATTGGATGCAACACCTGCATCATAGTGGGGGTCCACCTGAAGGCCCACCAACCAGAATAATATAAATAATATAATATATAATTTATACATAATATATATATATACCATATTATATATGATATAATATATATATATATATATTATTATATATATACACACCACACCCACATACACACACGCACCCACATACACTCACACACACACACACACGCATGCACACCAACACGCATACACACACGCCCTGCACACTCACACATACAGGGCCCCACCGTCCACTGGACGGTGGAATACAACACATGCATCAGGGTGGGTTCCACCGTCCGCCTGGACGGTGGATGCAAAATACATACATCATCAGTGTGGGTCCCATGTGGGGCCCACTGTAACGTTTATTTTCCATCCACCCCGTTCATAAGGTCACGTGGACCTGGATAAAGGGTGAAAACAATTTTCACCTTGATCCGAAACTTCTGTAATGCCCAAAAGGGCTTCAATGGTAGAGTTCATTTACACTGTTTCATGTGGTGTGGGCCACCTGAGTCTTGGATGTGGCTCAAATTCGGAGGGGCCTACTTCAGGGAGTGGCCCACTAAATGAGCGGCGTGGATTTCAATAAACATCAAGGTGGGGCCCACGGCTGAGGGCCGTGGGACCAGCCCGTCCGCCCGCAGGCACGCGCAGGCAGCGCCTGCGCCTCTGGCGCTGTCAGCGGCGGCAGCGCTGCTGCGCCTGTTTTCTTTTTTTTTATTTTTTTTTGAAATCACCTGTTGTGTGGTTTTTCCAGTGTAGGGCCCGCATCAGGCAAATCTGACTCACCCAATGGCGTCTACAGTTCAATACCAACCCATCAAGCCCAATATTGGGTATATTTTGGTGCGTAGAAAGATTCAAATGAATTTAAACGGTGAGAATTAGTATTTGCTAAGGTACGGCCCACCAGAAAGTCAGATCATCCTCAATTTTTTTCTCAACGTCTAAAATGAATTGTGGAAAAGGGTAGATGGCTTGGATTAACTACATACATCAAGGTGGAGCCTACATGGGACACCCTTTCCCAAGGCTTTGAAACAAGCCAAAAATTTGTGTTTTTCCCAGACACGTCCAGCGTCTGGACGGTTTGAGTGTAACACATGCATTGAGGTGGGCCCTGTTTAGGTGGGCCACCACTTAGAGGATGGTGTGGATCAACACATATAAGGTAGGCCCCACTTATAACGGGCTTAGATAAAACCATGCCTCATGGTGGGGTCCATCCAAGTGGGCCACACAATCACACCAACATCACATGAATGGAGAATAAAAGGAAAGAGAGGGAGAGAGAGAAAGAGAAAGTGGGACACACGTGGGATGGAGGGACCCCGATACTATGGGCCCTCCCTTGCATTCCATCATACATAAAAAGTAATCAAAGTGGGCCATTGGCCACATCATAGGGTCCCAAGTGAGATCCATACCATTGATCGGTAGGTCTCACTTGGCCCACCTAAGAAAGCATGAAAACTACCCTATCAAAGCACCCACCGTTCGATTTTCTCGGTCCGTTGGAATGCCTATCTCCTTGTGCTCCTCTTTGACGGTGGAGATGGGAAATCAAGGGCTAGGATGGAGGGTTTTGGGAAGGGAAAGGTGGGCCACACATTCATTTCTTTGCACTTGGGAGAGCTTGGACGTGAGCTCTCTCTTTGGTTGTTTGGAAATGTGTTGGGAAATGAGAGAGAGAGAGAGAGAGATAAGGAGAGAGAGTGATGGGAGGTGAGTGATGGATGTGAGTGATGGGTGATGTGAGGTGAGTGATGGATGTGGGTAGGTGGTGTAAGAGAGAGGATGGGAGAAAGTTGACTTGATGGTTGCTTTACTTGTGGAGAAAGGTGATGTGTACTTGACATTGATTGATTGATGTGATTGATTTGATTGATTGGATTGATTTGACATGTTGTAGAGATTCTCTCGGGATCGTAAAAGCGCGGCGTTTCTTCGAACTGAACGCCGGCTCACATCTTCTGGTCAGGGTATCGGATCGATGCGTGAGTCGCGGCGTTGGAACCGCGGCGACGGTGCGGTCGCAATGATACAGGTCTCGGATTAAACCGACTCGAATCTAAAGGATGCGACTTACGGTCGATCGCAATGTCGGTTATACGTCGCAGGTTGCCGGAGTTTGACGGTAAGGATCGCGGCAGTTGACGGAACAGTACGGACCAGAACACGGGTCTTACATACGTCAAGTAACTCATTCTCGTTTGCGAGATATGCCTGTTTTAAGGTTCTGACGGTCTTGATGACTTCTGCCTCAGATCGGGCCTTTTCTGATCCATCTTAGACATGAAAGTGTCTGCGACCCGCTCTATATTAGTAAGGATCCAGAAATCCCCAATTAATAGATTTTAAATTCAATTCATCTTCTCGAGTTGATAACTCAACTAGAACTGAATTCTAATCTGTTCTAATCGGAAGATAACACAGTAATATCAATTTAAAAACATCCAACATATATTATAATCATGATAGGCTTTATCTCTCATGAAATCTAGGTAATCACATCGTATGGAATTGAAAGCATATAATATACCTGGATGCGACAATAGATTTAACAACTTAATATGTTGATTCCTTCCCCAATCTAAGAATTCAATCACATCCAATCACAATTCAACATAAAAACATTAACTTTTATTAAAGAAATGAATTAAACATCAAATATCTATTAAAATGTTCATCCATTAGCCTTAGATAAGAGATTAGCTAAGCACGACTAACATCTTAAACAAAACATGAAAAAAAAAACACAAACTAGAACTGAAGGATTGAGAAGGATGATTATGAAGAAGCTCCACAACTCATAGGTCTCTCTCATCTACCCTAATTCATCCTTAGGAAAGCTTAGAACACCCATTTAAATAGGAAAAGTTTACACCAACTGTCACGCCCCGAACTCGGAAACCAGGCTCACAAAATTTTCGATCGCCGAATCCGGCGTCGACAGCCTCTGTAGTACCCCATTCTCGGCTCCCGACACCCATATACTAGGTTATGATCTTGGGATGCTACAAGGAGGATTTCTAATAATCAATTTGATTCGTAATGAGCATAACCAAAAGCATAACCCACGAACAATAACCACAAGAACACCATCACAAAATCCACTATGATCAAAAACTTTGAGTACAAGGCGTATGAAAGGAAAATACAAGATAGTGACAATAACAAAAGTTCCAACAGCTCGGCTGTACGCTCCACTGTGGTGAGACTACGGCTGCGTCCTGGCATCACATACACACATCAATCGTGCATAAGCTTATAGAAAGCTTAGAGGGTGGTGTAAGTGTGTGCGCAATATGAGCGTGCTCAGAATGCAAAGATCAAAGTAATGCGGAATCATGCTGATGAATACATGAATGCAGTCAGCTGTACCAAGGCTATGCGGTGTGAGATATGAATGCTATCGGCCATGTCAAGACTATGCAATGCAAGATACAACTCAAGCATGTCAAACCTCATAATATATCAGTACAGTTCTCATTCAGGATAATCACCGGAGTTTAGTACACTCCAAATGGCACTGTCACTCTCCTAGCCGCACAGTCTAAGTCAACGTAAGAAACCTCACTATCCGCCTGGCCAATAGTCTGTCAATACCTATCTGGCACGTCGATAGCGGATCTATTCACGAGCTGGTCAAACTCAGCCTAGTATTGCCCCTACCCTCGGGCGAGTAAGGCCATACCCCTTTCCAATCGACCACGACACAGTGGGAAACGCGGCCTCCTGATATTCGGCCCTCATGCGCTCATATATCCACTCGGTCTTGACGTTGGAGTCATCCTCTGGTACCATCGGGTTCAGAGATTTTCACCCAGGGACATCTATGGTGCCCATATGCTAGAACCAAACATTTTCGGTATCCAATCCAGCCACCCATGATGTGTCTGTGGAGGCTATGACCCTGATGTCGCTAGGGCATATAATAATCATGATCACACAAATGCAAGTGTATGAATCACCCTACCAAACATGCAACAATCATGCGCGTACCGCGCGCTCATGTAGGGCAACTCCGTCTATCAGGGAGCCCATAGACAATCCGCCCAAAGGCATATGCTATGATCTGTCACTCCTCATAACAAGCATACATATGATGTGTATGATCATGAATCATGTATCTATACTAAACATGTTGTATAATGATGGGCTCTGAGCAAATCAAAGATGGGCCTAGACGGCCTACCCACTATAAGTATGGGCCTATCAGTGGGCCTTAGGGAGAGTGATAATGCGGACATCTAACCAACATCATCCTTCAATGTGGATGTCAAACCATCATTGCTCCCAAGGTATAGCCCACTATAAAGGTCAACACATATACCATGGTGAAATCACACTATAATGGGCCTTATGTACATCCTATTGGGCCTCGACCCATAGGCCTTCATTACATCAAATTGGCCACATAATCATGGGGCTTATGTATATTAAAGTGGGCTTCAACAACGGGCCATAAGTACATCAAGATAGGCCTAGTTACATGGGCATCATATATATTAAAGTGGGCCTCAACATCGGGCCACAAATACATCAAAATGGGCCTAATCACATGGGCCTCATATGGCAGTCCATGATTGGCAAAATTAGAAGGACAGTGGGTCCAACACATTCATCACGGTGGGCTTGCCCAAGGTGGCCCATGTTTGGGGCACATAAATAGGGTGGGGCCCCACAAAATAAATGGACAGTGTGGATAATGCACACATCATGGTGGGTTCCCCATGTGGGGATGGACGGCATAGATAAATCGCTTACCTCATGATGGAGGTCCACAGTAATGAAAGGTGTGGATAGAAAATATACATTAGTGGGTCCTATGTGGGCCCACCATAAATGTTTATTTTCCATCCAATATGTGGATAAGGTCACACAGACCCTGGGGCCACTGTAATGTTTATTTCCATTCAACCTAGACCAGGGCCCACTGTAATGTTTGTTTTCCAACCAAACTGTTCATAGGATCACATGAGTCTAAGGTCGACTATAATATTTATTTGCAATCCAATTTATTCATAAGGTCACGTTGACCTTGGGCCCACCATGATATTTATTTTCATCCAACCTGTTCATAAGGTCACGTGGACCAGGGGGCCCCACTGGGATGTTTATTTGCATCCAACCGGTTCATAGGGCCACACGGTCAGGGAGGGGGGTCCCACCGAAATGTTTATTTGCCATTCAACCTGTTTATAAGGTCACGGGGGGGGGGGGGGGGGGGGGGGGGGGGGGGGGGGGGGCACTATGATGTGGTTCACAAATCTAGCCCACCCATTAGGTGCGTCCCACTTGGCTGAGGGTTCAGACCAAGTTTCAGCCGCATCCAAATATCAGGTAGGCCCCACCAAGTGATTTTATATGTTTTAGGCATGTCTTCACATGATTTTAGATGGTATGGCCCACCCGAGATCCGTATATGGCTGATTTTTGGGGACGCCCCGTAGACAAAGGGGACCCATCAAATGCAAGGTGTTGATGGTCGAAACACATCACGGTGGGGCCCACAGCTGGGGCTGTGAGGCCCAGCCCGTCCGCCCACCCGTGCGCAGACAACGCCTGCTGCCTTCTGACAGCAACAACGCCTGCTGCTGCATCTCTTCTTCTCTCTTTTTTTTGTTTGTTTTTCTAAGGTATTTCACCTATGGGGCCCGCGTCAGCAAGATCCAACCCGTTCATTAGATCTACGGTCCCTGATTGACCAAACGAGACCAATATGCGACTTGTTTTTGGTGAATAGAGGGATCAAGGTAGGTTTCAATAGTAATACCGCTTTTTCCTATGGCATGGCCTGCTTGATTATCGAATCAGCCTCATCTTTTGGCTCAATGCTTAAAATGGGCTGGGAAGTGAAATGAACGGCATGGATCATATACATACATCGAGGTGGGGCCTACATGAGCAACTCACCCCAAACTTTTTTTTTTGTTGACTTGATAGTACGCACTCCATGTTAGCCCTACCCGTCCAGCGTCCAGGGACGCTGGACGGCATTGATATAACTCAAGCATCATGGTGGGTCCCACATGTACGTGGCCCGCCTGTTTGGATCACCTGATACTTGTATTTTTCCCTTCCGTCCGGGCCCACTAATGGGCTGAATGGTGTAGATCCAACACATTCAAATGATGGGTCCCACAATGATGGATGGCATGGATAAGTTACGTACTTCATGGTGCGATCTATCCGGGTGGGCCACACCGTCATATTATCACAAGGAAAATAAGGAAAGAGGGAGAAAGAAGGATGAGAGAGACGTGATGGAGGGGCCCCACCACTATGGGCCCCACATGATACAACTCATACATTAGAATGGGTCCCACCAACAAGTGGGCCCTAAAAATAAGAATTTAATGGTGGATCACCCACTTTTAGGCTTCCTTCTTGCTCCCCTAGCTTCCTTAGCTCCTTGCCTTCAAGTTTGATGGAGGGAGATGAGAGATGAATGGCTTGGATGATAGGTTTTTGGGATGAAAAGTGGGCCACACAACTCACTTTCTCTTTTTCTCTCCTTGGAAAATTGTGGACGTGTGAAGCTTGTTGGTTGCTTGGGATTTTTTTTTTTGAATTTGAGAAAGAGAGAGGTGTGATGGTTGAGAGAAGTGATGGGTGATAGATGTTAAGTGTACTTGACATGTATGGGTGTGTAAGAGAGAGGGTGAGAAAGAGTTGACTTGTGATGTTGCTTGACTTGTGGAGAAAGAAATCATGAGTTGCTTGTACTTGACATGAAATGATTGATTGATGAGACATGTCATAGAGATTCTCTTGGAGTTCGCGACGTGCGGTGTTTTCCTCGAAATGAACGTAGGCCCACATCTTCTGACCTGGGTATCGGGTCGGTGCGCGAGTCCCGGAGTTGGAACCGCGGCGACGGCGCGGTCGCTAAGATACAAGTATCGGGTTGAGCAGACTTTAACATGCAAGTCTCGGCTTAGGATCACGAGCAAACGTTGGCTTCGGGTCGAGGATTGCCGGAATTCAACCGGAAGGATTGTGGAAGCCTTCGGAACAGTACGGACTAAGATACGGGTCTTACACCAACTTGGAACCGACTTCAATTTTCATACTTTTGGTACGCTTCGGCTGCAATCGACTGTAGCATTCGGTCGCACCAAACATCACTTTAGTTGCACTGAATTTATCTCTTGGTTGTAGCTGAATCTTTTCAATTTTCTTCTGAAGTCTCTATCTCCCTTAGGTCACACCGAACATCCCTTCGATGGCACCGAACCTGGTTTCAGTTTGACCTAAGTGTCGAGCCGCGAATTAAGTCTAAAAATCATTATTTGTTGCTGGATTATTTTGTGCACATTCGGTCGAACCAAACAACCCAGGTGGGACCGAACAGTCTGCTAATTTTGTTATTGCAATGCATGATTTTTTCAGTCTCTCCACATTTTATATTTGGTTTTCTTAGATCTTTGGCATGTGAATTCTTCATTAATGACGTCCAAATCTCCAAGTCTTCTCTTAATTAATCTTTTAAGCTTTAATCCTCTTTAGGCATGCTTTCGTCTTTGTTTCTTGGATTACATCGCATGTACAAAATAAATGTTAGTTAATCAATTAAGCACTTTGAATACATGGAAATTAATTCAATTGAGATGATAGATATGTAATATTTAGATGTTATCACACCCCCCAACTAGCATTTTGTTATTCCCAAGTAAAACATGCGAGAAATTCTAAATTCAAAAACAATTCTGAAAAGAAACAAATCCTGTAATCTCAAATAATTTCAAACTAATCCAATCCAGAGAGAACCAAATTAAATATATTATTCACCTTAATTTTAGTACTATAACACCCTGAATTTTCACGGCCAGAGTTTATACTCGTGCCCGAGAAAACCAAATGTTAATAATGTATAAGTTGAATACTTTAAAATCGCACCTTTTTTTTTTTTCATTTAGATTATATCCAAATACATTCATGAAGGTAACATTCACGAGAATAAAATCGACTATATTGATTATTTCATCAAAGTAAAAGAATTTAGTAAATAATCAAATGCCCTCTCAATGGGAGCTTATTACATTTATCGAGTTAGCAGCGGAAGTATAAAACTAAATCATAAAACTATCTTCTTATTCATTCGATATCATCTTCCATAGGGAGATGACCCTCTAGGTCTTTAATTTGTACATCACCTGCATCATCTGTACGGTTGGAGAGGGTCAACACTCTACTCATAATGATGGTTATCCTTTAAGATTAACAATAATTTAAAAGATTCATAAAAGTAATGTAAGAATTCTGATACGTTATGTACTCCACTACCACGAGAAGTATTAGTATACGCAAACAACCTACATGAGATGCATGCCTAGAAAAGTGTGTGTAGCTCATCATCATAGTGAACATCACGATGTGGAATATAATTCATAGAAAACCCGACTCGCCCCGCATCCCATAACTACGGAGATTCGCCGGCGTGTCCAACGTTAACGTGGATTTATGCGAACATCTCAAGGCGACACAATAACACGATTGAGGGATTTACGTAACACAATGTGTTCATGGAGTGACTATTTGTGATATCCAATCCTGAAAAAGTGAGGTAACACACATGGTGATTTACTTACATCGATTGTGCACCACGCCAACCAACCCACAGAATTACGTGCCAACCAAGAGGGTCGTTACCCATAACGCATTACGTCAACGATAAATATTAAGTCACTAGTTGTGATACCTCTAATACATCACTTGCATTGATAGAGAGAGATAATTCAATTTATGGGGTTTTGGAATACCAAGACACATGCCCAAGCCATAAGGTAATAGCACAAGGCTAATAGGATAAAGAGGAGAGTAGCAATGACTAACTCAACAAAGAGGGGAATGACAATGGCCAATTTAACGAGGAGGAGAGTAGCAATGGTTAACTCAACAAAGAGGAGAGTGACAATGGCCGACACAAAGAGAAGAGTAGCAAGGGCTAACTCAACAAAATTTGGTAAAGGCAAGGACAAGGCTTGTATCCATCGCCCACATAAATTAATAAAGATCACTCGTAATTAACATCACACCATAATCCCAAAGGGTAAATAATTGTTGATGATAAATTAAACAATTGTAGAGAGAAAATCACGAGAACAGGTAAAAGATAAGATAATCCATATCAACTTAAATCAAAGTAAGCTTAAATGAAAAACCCTCACCTTTGCTGTCGGATCGCCCACAATTGTTGTTATAACTCTATGTAAATGCCATATGATTGAATTCTATCATTATTTTAAACAATTCATTAGATCACCCCATTAGATGATTCTATTAAATAAGATCAAGGGCTAGGATTTTGCTTAAGATCTAAGTTCAGGCTTAGAGTGGTGATGATTTTAGACATGAATCTGGTATAGGGTTATTAGCAGATGAGTGATTTACCCAGCCTAAATCAGCCAGTTGACTCGCTAAGTCACCTCGAGTCTCCTCGGTTTGACTCTCCTTTTTTTTTTTTCTTCTTCCTTTTCCCTTCTTTCTTCTCTTATTTTCTTATTTTCTTTCTTTCTTCTTTCCTGTTCCAGAATACGTCCAACAGGGGACTGGAACTGGGCACAACCCGGTCTTTCCTTCTTTTCTTCGTTGGAGCTGATCCAAAGTCAAGCGACTTCACCCTTCTTCTTCTTCTTCTTCTTTCTTCTCTCTCTCTCTCCTCTCTCTCTCTCTCTCTCTCTCTCTCTCTCTTGTTGTGTTTCCTCTGATAGTCAGATGGAAGGGAGTTTTTATAGGGAATGAGTCTCCAGACTCTTCTTGCGCAGCCCTTGTTGTGTAGCCAAGCAAAGAACGGGGCATTCTTTACGCAACTTCTATTCACGTAACGGAAAGAACGGGATGGTGTAATCACTGTTCGCGGTCCACGATTCTCCTTCCAGGTTTCTTCTTCTTTCCTTCGTAGATCGGTCGCATCTGGACGGGTCGCTGTCTGGACATTTTGGATTCATCAATGGCCAGCTTTTCACGGCGCCCAGGCCATTTATCTCGATCGGGGAAGACAATCCTGTTGTAATGGTGGGTCATACCTCAGCCTTACAATCTTCGAAGTGGCATCCCTAATCAGCCCAGATCCACATCTTGGTGATGGTTGGCCCACCAGATCGACTATTCGGCCCCTCTGATGTGGTGGTTTTCCTGCTATATTTGCTTCCGCAAGCTGTGGTTTGCGTCCGTGGAAAATGGCGGGCGTTGCACTCCTTCCGCTCCTCTATCCTCTTTCTGTCGACGTGGGAAGAATCGGAATTCTTCCTAGAGGATTTTGAATGGCTAGGATGTGCTTATGGTTTGCATAGGTGAGATAAACAGTGGGAGGCTTTCTCGGATCGTCAGTTTAAGAGAGCGCGGAGTTTTCTCCATGCTCGATGTCGTACACCGGACCGTGTGCATGGATCCTGATGGATCTCATGGTCTTAGCAGTAGTCATGAGCTGAGGTGTGGACAGTTCAGATCTTTCAGATGAGTTGAGGTGTGGCCCACTCTTGCTCAACCAGAAGTCGTTTGCTCGCAGCCCAACTGCTTGTTTTCAAAATCGTGCACACATGGTTGCTTAGAAATACGTGGCGATAACTAGAGTTTGGTCAGTTTTGACCTACAGACCCAATGGACAACTTAGATCATCTGGGATGATCTTGGTGGTGGGCCACAGTGTCCCCAAACGGAACGCTGTCCATTCGCGTCGCGGGCAGGAGAAAGATTTTGAAAGAAGGAAGGATTTCCTTCCTGTTCTATCGAGTCAAGGCAGGTTTGACTGGTTCTGCCACCTGGTGCAACTCCGGTGCACATTTCTTGGCGCACCCGCATGGTTAAAATGGGCCCCACAGTGATGCTTGTGGGAAATCCACTCCGTCCATTCATTTTGAATAGTGATGTTGGGCCATCCCACCAAAGATGAGGTGGATCCAATCGTTCAGGTGGGTCTTAATGTTCAGTTATAGTCTTCAAATTGTATATTTTGTTGATTTGATGGTCAGATTGCATTCATCCTGATCATCCATGGTTATAAGGGATCCTAGGGTCAGCTTAGATGAGATTCAATAGTTGGGGCAGTAGTCTAATGGGCTAAGTGTGATGATCAAGTGATGGATTGGTAAATTGAGTGTTTTGGACTCGAAGGATAGTGAATTTATTGCTTTGGGTCCCAATGAATGGTGGACCTGATGATTTGATGGTCTTGCTTGAAGATCTTATGAATGGAGATTATTTCCGATGGTCATATTTGTGTTGGATAATGAATGTAAGGTTAGCATAGTTAAATTGGTGTCGTACACATCTATGTATTAATTTAAATCTCATGGTAACACTCGAGAACTTTCAATACTCGGGTATTGAAAAGTTCAGGGTGTTACAAGTACTTTATAAATATTTCAATTAAACTCAAAGTAATAATAATATAATTAAATAATTCCCAACATCGAGTTTCATAAATGTATTATGTAATTCAGACTTACCAACACTATAAATTTCATTTTTCCATTTTCATGTCTATGATGATAATCAAAGAAACGAACAAATCAACCAAAAGCTAAACCAGAACTAGAATCTATGTTTCAAAATTATTCAATACTAGCTCTCTAATTTATCTCCTGAAACTATATAAAATTATATATTTTCTTTAAAAAAATTAATTTAGAATTTTATTGCTAAAAAATTTCCTATGGAAACCCCACCCCTAATCTAAATTCTATATTGTCCTCAATGTATAAAATGTATGTAATAAATGTAACATGAGAGTAATAAAATAAAGAGGAGATGGAACAAGTACCTAAAAGACAACATATGGCAGCGAACTTCAAAGATTGATGCTTCAACAACTAAAAATTACAAAACAAAAGATCCAATTCTACCAAAAGAAACTAAATCCAAAGAAACCAAGGAAAAAGTATCTTCATTAGACTAGGAGATCAATCCTGGTACAAAGGATCTTCCAAAGATATAGACATTTCCTCTGTAACTAATTTTTCCACAAATGATTTCAGTCTTTTGACCATTTACTTTGAGTTCATTACCGCTTTTAGGATTCACAACTTCTACGGCCCCATAAGGATGAACAGTCTTTACTATGAATGGGCCGATCTATCTACATCACAATTCTCTAGGAAAGAGATGGAGACGAGAATTATAAATATAAAGGACTTTTTTATTTAGCTCAAATTTTTTCTTAAAAATGTTCTTGTCATGGAACACTTTCATTCTCCTTTTACATTCTCACATTGTCATATGTGTCTTTCCTAATTTCTTCCAACTCCACAAGTTGGAGTTTACGCAGCGTGCTAGCTTTGTCAATGTCAAAATCTAACTTCTTTATGGCCTAGTATGCCTTATGTTCCAATTCCACTAGTAAGTTACAAGCTTTCCCAAAGATAAGTCTATAAGGAGGCATTCCAATAGGAGTTTTAAAAATAGTCTTATAAGTCCACAATGCATCGGTTAGCCTTAAAGACCAATCCTTACGTTATGAATTCACTGTTTTCTTTAATATTTGTTTAATTTCCTTATTGGAAATTTCAGCTTGGCTACTTATCTGTGGATGATAGGGTGTAGCCATCTTGTGTGTAGTACCATATTTCCTCATTACAAATGGTCTATTACAAAAGTACAAACCACCATCACTGATTATATATCTCGGCGTTCCAAACCTCGATAAGATATTTTCTTTTAAAAATTGTAAAACTATTTTGTGATCATTAGTTTTGCAAGGAATCGCCTCCACCCATTTGGAAACATAATCTATAGCTAGGAAGTTATAAAGATGTCCAAAAGAATGAGGGAAAGGTTCGATATCCCATCAGTAAAAAAATTTGACAATTAAGATTGAATTTTCAGGCATCATATTTCAGCATGACATTCTTCCCATTTTTTAAACATTACTCATATGCTTTGCAAAACTCATGGGTATCTTTAAACATCATCGGCCAATAGAAACTACTTTGAAGAATCTTAGTAGTACTTTTCTTTGCCAAAAAATGGCCCCCACAAGTTTATGAGTGACAGAAGGAGATGACACTAGGGTGTTGTTCACGAACTCCAAGTGCAGGGTTGCGAAGTAGTTATAACTCAGTGAGACCAAGGTCGAATTCACAGGGAATAGGGAATATGGCCTAAAACTGATCTAAGTCTAACGTATTTGTCTGGGTTTTTAATCCAGCGATATAAAAAAAATGGTTTAAAATAAATAAATAAATGACCAAGGATCCATGGATCCACTTATAGCAATCACAATATCCAATTTACTGATTTAATGGACAACTCAATTGGAATCGAAGTCCTATCCTATCTAATCGGTAGATAATTTTGTTAAATCATCATCCATGTATTAAAACAGATTTGAACTTCAATTGTATTGGTTCCCACATCATGCACCAAAGTATGGATCGCAGGAAATTCAAAGCATCTATCATGCCGAGAGTCTACGATAGATCAATGGATTTTACATATCAATCCCTTGCAAAATAGATAAGAAACTATTCTTAGCTATCCTAAGCATTCAATGTGTCCGAGGTCGAAAATGGATCAAAATAAACTAGAAATACTGTTTCACTCAAACTAAATCTCAATGAAATGTTCAACATATAAACCAAATATCTTAAATCAAAGTAAACTAAGTATTACGAATAACTACAAGCTTCAACCCTTAGCCTTAGCTAAGAGATGGCTAATTATAACTAACTCGGAAACAAAAGAAAAATTAAAATATCTACTAAAACCCATGAAGAAATCGAAGTGGAAGAATGTTGTTGGCACTCCACCTAGGCCTTCTCTCCCTTTCCAAACCCTAAAAGACGATTTAAAATATCTTAGAGACTCTTTTAAATAGTTTTGGAACTCAATCTTTCACACCGCATTGAAAAATTTCACAAACCGACTTTGAATTTACGCAATCGCGCGTACTTTCGATGCATCGAAGCTCCTTCAATGGCATCGAACACTCCTTCTATGACATCAAAGGGTGCATGTATATGTCTAGCAAGAAAGTTGAATTTTCTTGATTTTTACGATGCCGTAAAAGTTTGATGCCATCAAAGGGTGCATGAATATGTCCAGCAAGAAAATCGAATTTTCCTTGATTTTTGTTGTTTCGAACAAGAAACAAATGCATTCGATTTGTGGGAATTATCTTATTTGAACATAGCAGAGAAAGTGTATGAAGAACAATCATTGTTTCATTAATACAGAATTCATTTACATCCTCTAATATCCCTTGATTCTAAGATAGATCATTTAAACTACAGGAATTAGCAAAGTTCAAATGTTGAATCTGAATATCAAATTCAGCAACATTTCGACTTGTGCTTTCATCATCTCTCTAGAAGGAATGTTGTGTGGGTTTGATCATCTGATCTTCCCTTTTTGAGCTTGTCCCTTATGTAAAAGGAGAACTTGAAGTGATGAAGATTAAACTTGACGATTTCGGTAGCATTTCGGCCTTTTTCATCATTGGTTGTATAACAGCCTGGTTGCGCGACCCGCGCAACCAACTTCTCTCCCTTCTCCTACCTTCAAATTCCTCTGGAGCTCTGACCTTCTTCCAAAATTCTTCTGACCCCCAGTGAGAGGGGGAGTTGGGTATTTATAGGCGGCCTCCACATGTACGAACCCTCGATCTTTGTGTCATGGGGCCCACCTTGTATCAAATCCAACCATCCATAACAGACTACTTCTGATCTTAATTGCGCGACCCACGCAACACATGAAGTTATTTGCGTGATCCGCACAACCAACTATTTATTGCTCACCTCATCAAGTTATTTACGCGACCCACTAAACCAACTATTGATTACACGGTCCGTGTAACCACTTCTATGATACTCGATTTTCTTCTTCTTTCTCATTTCTTCAATTCTCCTCAAATCTTTTATCCCTTCAATCTTCTTTCATCTTTTTTTATGCTCCAACAGATGCCCCCTTGATCCGTTCTTTGTTCATTTGAATCAAAGAATTGGGATCAATCTTCCAAAATTTCTGGACTTCCTGAAGTGGTTGTGCAACCCGCGCAACGGGCGCCCAAGTACCGTGCTCGGTCCCATCCTCTATAAATAGCGGAACTCAGCTCATTTCATCATTTCCACCCTCTACGGCAAACCTCTGTCTCACTTAGTCCTCCCCACGCAATTGAATCTGGTTGCGCGACTAGCGCAACGGACTTCCCGTTCGCGCAAGGCACAAACCCATTACGCGATTCCGTGCTACTACTGTCAATTGCTCGACTCGCGCAACCGACCCCTTAGCCAATTTTTCAGGACTTAGCAAATTTTCTGAACTTAACAAATTTCCTCAACCTGATTCTTTAGAACTTGAACCTTCTCGTTATGGCCCGCACAAAAAGGACCTTCATCCCCATCGATCCTCCTACTGCACATCCTTCACACTAAGAATTACCGAACCCATCACCCCCTCAAGCCACAGAAACTCTATCATCCCCAGCCCAGCCTTCGCGCAAGCGCTTTAAAATAACTAGTAAGCGCCCTGCTTACATTAAAGAGCTGGTGCTCCTACCTTTGATTTCGCTGACCGCATCAACACACTTTCATCTCCCATTCATAGAGCCATTTCCATGGGTGACCTCGAAAGACCTCCCAAGCACGGTCGTGAATATAACTAGGAGGAATGGTTGAAATCAACGACTCATCTTTAAACCATCAGCCAGAAACCCCCGGCTAGGGAAGATACTCCGACCCCTTCCAGATCGAAGAAGACCCGCCGGAACAAAGCTCAAGAATTCTAGGAGAAGATTAAGGAACACAACAGAAAGAAGCTGCATAATTTCTAGGAATTAGTTCGAGCAATTGAGGGTATCATGAAATTTGATAACCCTTATAAACAAGGTATAACGGTGATTCTGGTGAACCTTCATCGCCACCATTCCATCTTGAACTATGAGCCCAGGGATTAAATGGACGGAGAGAAGCTAGCTTACACAGAGTCCTGGTCGTTAAGAGAACCAAGAATTCTACAAGGCATTCTACTGCCGAAGAAGCCAAGGCAACAGCTAGGTGATATCCACCCTATGATCTTCCTCACTCCATCTCACGATCCCCACAACTTGTATCCAACCCATTTTTACGAGATGCTTCAACAGCGTTTCAGCGAACGCCGACTCATCTGGAGTCCCGAGGAATTCAGAACAAGGGGTCTCTTGACCCCCCGCAATTATTATTTCGAGTGGGCCACAGCGATTTTGGTGAAGCATTCAAAGATCCTGACCAAGATAGACCTTTATACTGCGATTGAGGCAATGTCGCAACCTTTCTACAAGGAGCCTTCTATCCTGAAGGGCTTTCTTAATTACTGGTGTCTCTCGACCAATTCTTTCCATCTTCATGGAGGCGAAATGAGCCTCACACTTTGGGACATTCACGGGATTGCCAGTCTCCCAATAACCGGAAAATTTTATGATGAATTCGTTCAAACTAACGATGAATTGGCCTATGTTTCTTCACCAGGCCGCCTTGCCTCCATTTCGGAAACGACTAGTGAACTTTTTAGGAAAATGTCCAAGTTTCCAAAGATCCACAAGATCTCTCCCATGCAATGGCTCGCACACTTTAGCAGGACTCTCTGGTAACTTCCCTTCTTTTCAAATTAACAATTTTCATTTCATCTTGATTTATATAAATTTTGCATCACTAGTCTTTCCTTCTTCTTCCAGGTTCAATGGCAATCATTCGCGAGAGCTGGAAGGCCTCGGCAAAAACATAAAAGAGCGCCCCGAGTATTCTCTCGATGGGGAGCTTGCGGCATTCCTCACTTATTGGCTAAGCGTGGTAGTCTTGCCTAGCTCGAAGTGGGCAGATGTCATCCGTCCCTCGGTTTTTGTAGTTGTTGGTGCTATGACCGAAGGATTCAAGTATTCCCTTGCCCCTCCAGTTCTGTGTTCGATTTATAAAGCTTTTAGAGAAATCGCTTCACATGTGAAAAGTCCTTCTGTTGGCTCTGCCTCCACCTATGCTCAATGACACTACTTCATTGGCTGACTTGGTGTATACTTCCCCTGGACCTTTGAAATTTCAGAGAAAGCTTACATTCACTCTTCCTATATTCCACTCCGCTTCTTTCAAAAGAGAGAAATGGCGAAGAGATCTTATGATTGGGTGAAAGATGTAATCTCTTCCGATGACAAGATCAATTATTTCCATTTCTGCCTACATCGTTATATGACAGATACAAATAAAATAGACATGGGAGCACTTACCTCAGGGGAAAGAGCATTTTTCTTGTCGATCCGATCATGCAGTCTCTCGTTAAGGGAAGGAACAGAATTTTGGAGAGAACCATATTACCCAAGTCATTTTGCTCACCAATTCGGCTTTGATCAAGCGGTTCTGAAGGATTGCAGATTAGCGACCAGACGGATGCAGAGTTACGGAACTGGTCCATATAATTGGGTGATGATATGGAACCAATTCTTGGGCTGCCGAGTCAACGCTACGATCGTACCCCTCGGGCCTCGTACAATCACATGAGATGGTGGATTCACCAATCATATTTGGTAAGGAAAGGTTTGCCGATGTCTAAGCCTATCTGGCTTTCGCCACCGAGGCTCGGGGGCCTTACAATCGAAGAAGGGGTAGGTTTTATACCAGAGACAAGTCATGCCCCCTTTTCTGGTCATCTTTGCGTTAAGATATCCATAGACGAACCCATTCATGAACGAAAACCTGATAATACTCTGGAAGGATGGGTAGCCTATGGAGTCATTTGAGATTTTGAAAAAGTTCCCTGAGACTGCTCTGAGAGGATAGTTGAAGAGACAACGGGACCTGTTTCTCCAATTCAAGAAGATGTTGCCAATGCTCCGAATCAGCCAACTTCTTCAGCCAATCCTCAAGATCAGCCAGCTTCTTCTCTGCCCCTAGGACTGTCCATCCTAGTCCCTCATCGCCGATGATAAGGTCTTGGACGCACTTCCAAGCCTCTCCCCCTTCACCTCAAGAAGGGACTGTTGCTTCCGCTTCCCCGGCTCTAGTCAGTACAACTCTTCAGCCAGGGAGCAGTCGGTCTCCTCTCTCCAAAGGGAAACAGGTTGTAATTGAAGAAGCAAGCGAAGGAGATTCAGAGGGTGAATGTTCGACCTCCTTGTTTGAAAATACCACTTCGGGTGAATATGAGACTGAAGGGGAGAATGAAGATGATGACTATGAGGATGGAGAAGTCGACATTAATGGCAAAGAAGACATTACTGCGGAGGGTGTTTTTGCTAACAAAGAACATTTCCCTTCAACTTTTGAAGATGTTCCTAATATCACTGTCCCTGCAAGGACTTCACCAATGATGGAGGAAGGAGAAGATGAACCCCTGGACTATGGGGAATATGGATATTCGCTGGGTAAGAAAATCTTATTATTCTTTATTTGCTTTTCTTTTTTTTTTCATCATCATTTTTTTCTTATATGTTATTATGTATTTTATTTTAGGTGCTCATATTACCAGTACTAGGACGGAGGGTAATTCCCTTGTGGATTTTTCTCCTACTATATTAGTAGCTTCCCCAAGGGTCTCTTTGACTTCTTTGGTGTCCCCAAGGACAGTGTGTCATACCCCAAACTAGGAAACTGGGCTCACAAAATTCCCGATCACTGAATCTGGTGCCGACAGCCTCTGTAGTACCTCATTCTTGGCTCCCGGCACCCACATAGAAGGTTCCGATCCTGGGATCCTACACGGAGGATTTTCAACATGAATTTGATTTACAATAAGCATAACTCACGAATAATAACCAAGACACCATCACAAATCCACTATGATAAAAAACTTTAAGGTAAAAGGCGCATAAAGGGAAATACAATGCTAATAATAACGGAAACTCCTGAATCTCGACTACATGCTCCTTCTTCTACTAAGTTACGACTGCATCCTTGCATCACCTGTACGCATTAATCTTGCATAAGCTTATAGAAAGCTTAGAGAGTGGTGTAAGTGTGTACGTAATATGAGCGTGCTCAGAATGCAATATCAGAGTCATGTGGAATCATGCTGATGAGTCCATAAATGCAACCAACCGTACTAAGGCTATGCGATGCAAGGCATAAATGCTATCGGCTACACCATGGCCATATGATACAAGGCCTACATATCCAATGTCATGTGCAAGATGCAGCTCAAGCATACCAATCCACATATCAATTCAGCTCATCTCTAGAGCCATTACCAGAAAAATGGGCAAAGGCTACTGATTTAATCCATAGCCATAGACCTATGGCTACGGTTTTAGTCCTTAGTACGACCGTCGTCGTAGGTACCGAGTTAATAGGTCCAAAATCTATGGCTACGGATTTAATCCGTAGTCATAGCTTATAATAGCTACGGATATAATCCGTAGCAAATATTTCTGTAGCCAAAAAGTACCTACAACTACGGATATTATTGGTAGCTAAAAGTAGTGTTGGATTTGTAGCAATATGCCGAATTTTATAACAGCTATGGTTAATATCCGTAACTATTTCCTACATTAATTTTTTTTGATAATCATTCATTCATTCAATTACCACCTGCATAATTATTCATTCAATCGATTACAATCATTCATTCATTCAATTACAATCCTTCATTCAATTAAAAGAAAGTGAGCATAGAGAGTGTCTTGGTAACCATGGAATCCACACAGATAATAAACTGAGAGGTCGGAGTTTGATCGGAAGGCAACTGCTTGTGACATTTTGGGGTCTGTTGTGTTCTTGAAGGTCATGTCTCAGATTATGATGCCTCGGCCAATGACTCCTACACCAGGAAATGACATTGATTAAATGGTTAGGATATGAAATGATATTGATTAAATGGTTAGGATTAACTGATGACTAATGATATACTTGTTGGTTTTGTTGTCTACATGGTCAACTTTTCAAATTAATCAAGCTTTGAGACATCTGAAAGGGAAAGGTGCTGGAGGCTTCTGTACTTATCTCTAATAAACGTGCACACCATTACTTTGGAGACAGCTTTCAGATAGTATTAATCTCTTGATAAGCAATTGCATAAGTAAAATTAAAAATAAAATCTTCATCTCTTTTTTGTAAGGTAAAAAAAAAAAAATTCAAAAATTTATATTCTCCAGACCTCACTACTATTTATATTGACCAATGAATATGTCTATATTAGAATCAAGTACTTGCACCTCTGTTTTCTTGATAACCTCGGGAAACAAAAGTAAATGTAACACTTGCAGCCAAATAATGGAAGGTCAGTCTCCTAGTTAGTTTCCATTATTGAAGAATTTAGAAAAACTAACTCCTCAGACAATCCTCATAGTTTATTTCTTCATTTTCTGCAATTTTCTCTAGGATAATTTTAAGTATTGGTGGAGATCCTCTTATCAAATCAAATGCATCGAACACACATATCTTATGCATACCATTTACTGTTTAAAAGGCATAATGCATTGAGTTGCTCTTGCATTTAACAAAATAATTTGAAGTACATCCAGGTAGACCTAGCAACACGATGATAGGTAATATACAGAAACTTTTCATTGAACAAGCTATTGAAGTTTAGAGTTAAGATCTTTAGAGTTATATAACGTAAGAACTAAGCTGCGTGATCATTCTAACCAGGTGCTGCTCCTGCTTCGAATTGCATTTCCAAACTCACGCTCCCACTTCTGAGCTATTTATGCATGCTAACATTAACAGATGCCTCCCACTCCCACACCCGAATCATTTACGGCTTCACTTCACATTTCATGCAATTATCAGTAGGTTTTCCATGTATTGCAAGACACATGAATTGCCTATTCATTAGCCAAAGAGATACCCTCTGGTGTGTCTCTTTGTATTATACAAGCTCTGCAACTTTCTGTAGTTGGTACTTGCACTCTCTTACTTTAACTCTGAAGCAATCATTCATCGAGGAAAAAAAGGCAGAAAAGAAGGTTATACAAGTAAACCCCACATGAACAAATGCCCTCATGGTCAGCTCCTCACAAAACCCATCCACCAATATTTCAAGCCCCAAATAAACCAAGCAAAAGTATAAGATGGGGAATAGCAACTGCTTTTGAAAACAAAATCTAACATACAAGGTGCACCAATGCCCATTATAGCCTTACCTCATAGAATTTGAAAAAGGTTAGCATGACATTGAAGTCCACATCATCAGTCAAGACTTGATGTAGGGCATGTGGTGTTAACCATGTAATCTTTTGGCCTTCAATCTCAGCCTGCACAATTGAACAATATGAGCATAGTAAATAGTAAAAAAGGATGCGTAGGAAAGGCTAACCCATTCCTTCATAAATGCTTGATCGCTTTAACAATAGGTGGCTAAATAGTTAAGCCAATCTTCTCAGATCAGGTCATAATCCAACTGATTCAGCACCTAGGGCCACATGGTATTTAATTTAATTCGAGTCGAATACAATTCTAGCAATACCCGATAATTTGCATATTTGCACACGTTTAATTAAAACAGAGCCATTCACTACATGTATGGCTCTGTGATCAGCATTTCACATATTTGCACACATCTACCTGTGAAAATTAGGCCAGTCCAGTCACTTGGTGGGCACACATGTTACATACATGTGTTTCTTACCTGACTACTGAATTGGCAGCCACGAAACATACATGATTGGACCCACTTAACAAATGGAAAAATGGCTAGGATCTCACACACACATGCCATATTTGAATGTTTGGGACGAGTAAGGTTTGAGAGAAAAAAAAAACAAACAAACAAAAGATAGAAAACTGGATTAGCTGACAAGTGACCCTCTTATCACTCCATATCTGGCAAGAGAATCAGCAATCTAATTTGCCTCTTTTAGAGTGAATATGGAAAATTTGGATACAACAGAGGAAACACAACAGTGAGGATACTTGCAAGCAGAATTATTATTTTTGTTTCAGCTGGCTATATCCCACATGTTCACGGAGGAAACCCAACAGTGAGGATACTTGCAAGCATTTCAACCATTTTGGATTTAGAATTGGCAGGCTTTCTTGTCGCCTCAATTAGTCCCCATGAAATTTTGCATGATATCAACATGCCGATATATATTATATTTTCTTCTCTTTTTTTCCTCTTTGGTTTCCTTCTTTTCAAAAATGTTATATGGAGATGAATTAGAAGTGGCTAGAAGACCCTAACAACAAATCAAACATGTCATCTGGAGTTAGAAGAGTCATACCACCAAGAATCAACTCAACATCTGGGCTACCACTTTCTGATGCCGCCTCCCAAGCTTCACGGACCTTCAAAATACACACATTCACACTCAAATGCACACACACACACACACACACACACACACACACACAAAGATAGAAAGAAAAGAAAAGGAATGCTGAACCAACTATAAGTTGTGGCGACTCATCCATTGTACAAGTGGCACACAAGCACCCAACCAGGCCCATCAAAATTGTGAAATGGAAGGTTCAAAAAGATTATGGTCTCGGGTCCAAATTTGGTTGGCAAGATTTAGACAGTTTAAGTGTTTCGGGAGACCCATGATTCAGGTAGTCCAGAATCAGGATGGATGTATGCTACGTGTTCATCATTAAGTTGCCACAACCTAGTGGTGACAATCACATAACGTACTCAACCAGTGGGTCATTGGCCCATTGTGATTAGAGCCAAGGTGTGTTGTATCGGCAATTATGTAACAGTAACGGTGAAATCTAAAGGCACCTTTCATTAGCATCTAACTGGCCTGACATTCACTCTAATACCAGAACATCCACTGTAAGTATGTTTGACTGATGCAAGCTTATAATTCTTTGTGAATTAATGATTTATATTATGCACTAGGTAACCTTTATAACTAGGAATTATTTCAATGTTTATGAAATCATTGATATTGATTGAACCTTCTACAAGTATATGACCCTTTCATTTTCTAATAAAAACATGTTTCTCACAAGTGGCTATTTCATCCCCTTTGAGCAATCAGATCTATTCTACCCAAAGATTGGGTGTGTTCATTGATGGTAGAGAAACCTAGTGATGAATTTATGCATACTGTCTTTCTTCTTGCCGAACCACAAAACTAGCCATTCTAATCCCAAAGTACTTGGTAATGACAGGTAAGAATTTCTGTAATTTTCTTAAATATGCAGAAATCAGAAGCATTCAGGTGTATTATTAGTACTAGTTCTTTCATGAGCAGAAAACTTACAGCGAGGCTTTTGTCCATTTCTATGAACACTGCTTGCATCTTGTCATAGATTTTCGAGTTGTTGTCTTGCTGTTTTATGCCTTCCTTTGCAGTCTTTAGCATCTTCTTGTGAATTAGCTGCACATCGCCAATATCCAATTACATGAGTAAAAAACTACATCAGTCTTTTAATAAACAATGCAACAACAAAATCTTTAGAAACCCTTCAGTTAACCTGTCTTTCTAAAATAGAAAGGCTTTTGGGCCACTGCATTTAGACAATGAGACCCTCTTGTTGAGCAGCTTGGATCTGACAAATGTGTGGCAGATTGGCATGTAGAAGCCATGAGCCCCTTGCAAGGTTCACTTACATAGTGTCCATAAAAATCAATCCTAGCCATTAAGACACTCAAAAACAAGAAGATGAAACATAGAGCGAGAGAGGGCATCCGTATACACACCTAGGACAAAAGATCACCATCCACGACATGGGCTTCTAGGACCAATGAAAAGAACTCCTGAAATTAAATGAAATCTAATTGTGCATTAGAAAAGAAAAATAGCTGTTTTGATAACTGGGCAAGCTTTAAAGCACTCAACCAAGTCAATGAATCTTATTCACCCATCTTTTGAACCATTTTCAATATTTCCAGTGTAGGGTGCTTTTGGTTGCACTAAATATCATGAAATTTCATGGTTAATCAGTCTAATTAGATGAAAAATATCATGAAATTTCATGATATTTGGTGCAGCCAAACGCAAGCTTAGCTACAGTAATTTATGCATAAAACTTGATTGGCTCACTACCTGTATGATTTCAGATTTGATTCTGATTTTTCGAATGATTAAAACTGGTATGCAAATCTATACAGCTGCAGATAAGCATATGAAAGAGGAGATTCACTGTACACGTGTAAGAGATCCTGGCCATTCACCAGGAGTCACAAGACAGGTTCACTCATCAGGTATGCCACATGTGCATGCTGGATATAGATGATTGGTACTGTCTACCAACTAAGGCAAATCATTAACCTGGATCTTGCACATGTGAGCAATGCTTGCACTTTTCTCCCAAATCTCCTCTTCAATCAGCCTTACTATGAACCTTCCCAACATTTCTATATGTTCAAACAGTAGAAGAATTCTACCTTGCACAAACAATGCAAAAAGATGTCCTTAGAGAACCATGAATCATCCAATATCACCAATGCGCCTTTCTCAAAACCAAACTGTGTTTGCATGGTCCTTATGAAACCCATATAGAAAAGATTGGAATTCATCTTTTCAATAAATTAATTAAAACAGACTCATATAGAAAAAACTATTTTACAAAATCTTTTCTGAGATGACATATCTTTGATTGATGAAACAGCCAAAGAACAACTGTGAGATCCAAATCGATGGGAAGCACACCATCAACAAATTGAAGCAAGAGATTTTCTAAAACTGAAACAAGAGTCTCAAATCTCATTTACCTATTTCTGAAAGCATAGGACGTGCGAAATACCTCAAGCCGATTTCATCAATTCCTCATTAAATGGAACAAAATTGGGCTTTCCCTGTGTAGTACCAAAACTGCAAGAAACAAATACTTTTCCTCGGTTCGTTGATCATATGTTCAAAGTACAGGAAGCAAAAGTAGAATTAGAAACAAGACCTTATTGATATGGTCAAAATCACAAAGTAGAATGGCCACTGCTGCCAGCAGAGTAGAAGCCACTACCAGTAGAGCAACCATACACCCTGCAATCTGGAAATTCAAAAATCACAAAGAATTCACATTTGCAAATTATTAAAAATAAAAAACCAACCACTAATAACAAATACACAATCCCAACAAATCAAAAACCCAAATTGTGAAATGGTAGTTTGATTGTTGAGTTCTCAAGGCCTATTGGAATAATGGATTCCAATTGCAAAAGTTGCAGTGTATCTCCACCAGAAATCCCGCAGTTTCTATTGTTGGGACTGGATGATATGATACTTGTATTCATCCAATCCTTTGGTCACTTACAAACGCCGGATGGAATTTGCACAGAACAAGTGCAATTCCAGACCCTAAGACCTCAATGTTGAAATGTAGTTTGTCTACCATTGAGCTAAAAAAGAAAGGAGAAATCAATAATATTCCACAATTCCATAATTAACATTAGCCAATTTATAACAATCTATGGCAGTGTGATTAGTAATGAGCCATATAGAGCATCTTGACTGATTATAAGAAAGAAGTTAGTCTCAGTATGTTACTGACAACCCCACTACATCACCCTTCATTTCTTATTAGATATTAAGCTATTAATAATCACGAAACCATATGCTAGTCCATTAGTGATGCAATTGTATGATTCATATATGGTATTTACGAAGAGAAGCTGTGCAATCACCATCCTTGGCTGAACATATGCATAGTAACCATGGGTCCTTGGTTTGTATAGGGTCCTTATCCTAACTGTTGATCTGATGGGCCCGGCAGTGGATGGACTGTTCCAAAATCACCAAACCAATGGGTGCACGAGAATCTCTCCACACCCATATCACAGATTGAGAAAATTACACCTACATAAAGCCTACAAAACAAACCAATAGCTTGGCAATGCAAAATAAAGCACAAGAATCTCTCCATACCCATATCACAGATTGAGAAAACTACACCTACATAAAGCCTACAAAACAAACCTATAGCTTGGCAATGCAAAATAGCCAAATACTGGCTAGTACAAGAGAGAATTATAAGTTCATGTTCATTGGCCATTGTATCATTTCTTAACGCGCATAATTCCTCACATGTGGGGCCCATTGTTTGGCAATCCAAACCATTGACTGATGGCCTGCCATGCCCAAGAAATCTTCCAAATAGGAAGATCACAACCAATCATCATGGTGGCTCCAAGTAGATAAGGTTTGTATTCAGTGGAATGATAGGCCGACCAATATCTAAGATCTTCCAATCTGGGAGGTTTCTGGATGATCCCCAACCCATGTCAGGCTTAACTGAACAGCCGGTCAGATCACTAAACCAATGGGTGCACTTGCACGGAATCCAGTGTTCAAGAGCTTATAATTACTCAAATGTCGATGGAGTTTGGAGGGTAGCAGCCCCCATCCTTCACCCAATCACCCTGGTAAACTTCTTTCTTTTGCCCAAATCACTTCCCCTAATCTCTTCCATCTGCACGGGCAATGGAGCAGACAAACCCAAATTCCCATTTTGACCATGGTAGATCCCATTCATTCCAAAACTGCCCTCAGCAGCCTTCCCAAGCATAGTTGGGTCAGCAGACAAACCCAAATTCTCATTTCGACCCTAGTAGATCCCACTCATTCCAAAAATTCCCTCGCCCTTCAAATTCTTTTTAGGGTTTCTTTCGTCATCACTGATCTATTGAAATCCTTCTAGCTCAACGTCAAGCCCTTGCTCATCATTCAAAAGAACCCTGGATAACCCTTCAATGCATTCAATTTCTCTGCCCAATTCATCCACTAAATCTCTCTAATCATCACATAAAACCCGATGATCAATGCTGGTACCATTTTCGACAGCTTGAATGCTTGGAAATGGCTCCCGAGCATCGGCTAAAGCTCTGGATTGAATACCATTCTCTGGAAAGCTTACCTTTTTTATTGATTTGGAAGGAGTCTCTTGCCTTTTCACTGTCATGCCATTAACGTACTGCAATAGCTGAATCACTTCACTGTTTATTGCCCTTTTCCCTTCCCGAATCATCAAGTCACTGCCCTGAATGGATTTAAGCTTTTGGAGCAGACTGGTGACTTTCTGTGAGAGGGCATCGGGTCTGCGAAGTTAAGTCTTATCTGAGAGAGAGGATTTGAGGGCAACAAGATTAGATTTGATAGGGTAAGGTGTTTGAGTTGTCCGAGGGTTTGGGATCGACGGGCAAGGAAAGCTCAGAAATGGGTTTAGATGGTGCGAGCGGTGATGTCTCGGAGAGAGAGAGAGTGTAAGTGCTATATTTTATATCCCTATTTGTTGTTAAATTTGTGGTGCCAAAATCACTGTTATATATCTTGCATAAGTGAAGCTCTCTCAAAGATCAACATTCATGAACAAGCTAAGCTCACAACAAGCTAAGCTCACAACAAGCGAAGCTCACGAGTACAAAGATCAAACTTGAATGCAAGAACTACTCACAAGACATGACTCAAGCTGCAAGACTTCAAGAAGGGTACAAGGCAGTTCATAAAGAACTCAAGACACTTTCAAGATTGAGCTACATCAAGATTTCAAGATTGAACTACATCAAGTCTTCAAGGCTCATACTTCAAGGTCACTAGTTCCTAATGTTTCAATGTCCTTACTTCATGGTTAAGGTTTGACTGACCTTAGGTTGACCTTAGAAGTAGGTCACTTTGGATACATAAATCGAATATTTATTTTACATAAGTTTGGTCTGTTCTTCGACTAGTTCTAGGCCTTCTTCGACTAGTCCTAGAGTTGCTTCGACCAGTCTAAGAAATTCCTCGATCAGTCGTAAGTTTGTTACAAAAATCGGATAATTTCTGTTAGGCTTCGACTAGTCCAGGAATCTGTTCGACCAGTCGAAGGAACAGTGTCGACTACTTCTTCGACCAGTCGAAAGTCTTCGACTCAAAGTCCAGCGATGATTTTAAGTTCTTCGACCAGTCGAAGGAGACATTCGACCAGTCGAAGGTGACCTATGACCAGTCGAAGGAGTCCTTCGACCAGTCGTAGAACGGTCAAAGCTTATCGCGCCTGATTTTTCAAATATCTGTTATTGTTTCGACTAGTCGAAGAGCTCTCTAAACCAGTCGAACACGCGATCTGCTCACCTATAAATAGAGCACGAATCTCAGAAGAAATCATTGAATTAATTAATCCATTCAAGCCAATCTTCGTCGAACTTCTGAGAGATAATTCTGTGCTCCATCTAAGCTAAGTGTGCTTATTTAATATTCTCTTTCCTTAGCTTTATTTAATTGATTTTGTTTCTGCTATTCCAATCTAATTTGATAAGAGGAATTGTTATTTCCTTTCTTTGGAATCAAAATCAATTAAGGCAAGCCCTACTTGGTTTAATTTAAAATCTATTAGAATTAGAACCATTGTAATTGAGTACTGGACATTGAACTTGGACATTCAATCATCTACTCTAATTTGGTTCTACTGGGCTGCTACAACGAAGGAGATAATCAGGTATTTTACATTTAATTGTAAATTCCTTTCTGTTTTGGTTTCTTTCAAGATTTGCCAGAAAAATCTTGTTGTATTGGTTATCTGAGGAGAGCCAGGAAAACTCAGAAGTGGGGTTTTTTTTAATTGTGTAAGCCCACAGACAAAGACACAATTGTAAAGGTTTTTGGTGAACCTGGGAAAACCTATTTTGTTAGTGAACGCTAATATCCCCTGTGTGAGGATATTAGGAGTGGAGTAGCATTTTGTGTGGCTGTTGTTTAACAGTTGGTGAACACACAGGCGAACCACTATAATCCCTTGTGTTGTGGTTGAATGATTTATACTTCTAATCTTTAATTATTCTTTTGTGGGATGTATGTATGGTGGTGAATGTTGTAATCATTTAATTCAAGCATTGTGAGAATTTTGTAATAGTTTAGAATTTATTTTCTGCTATTCCTTTATCAGCTTGATATTCAATTTCTTTTAAAAGTTGTTCCAGCAAGGTTGCCCTGCCATTTTTATGGTGTATGGCTGTCCCTAGAACAATACATTTGTGATTACAATTTATTTCAATTCAGTTTGTATTTATTTCTTTATTCCTCTTTGGTTTGAGATTTGATACAAAGATCTTTCTAGAAATAAGGTTGTCCTACCATAAACTCTGGTTTTTGGTGAAAGGTTGTCCTTAGAACAACATTTGTATCAACCTCTCAAGATCTAAATTTTGAGGTTGTTTCACTTTCCTGCATTGTGATTTAATTTGGCTATCATATTCTTTTTAATTCCGCTGTTATAAGTTTTATTTGGCATTGTCCTATTCCCCCCTCTAGGACATATAGCTAGGCCTTTTCAAGTGGTATCAGAGCCTAATAGCTCGTTCTTATTGCTATTTATTTGGATTTATTTCCTGAGCTAACGATCTAAGCTATTTAAAAGATGTCAAATTTTGATAGCCTTTCAGTCACGAGGCCTCCACCATTTGATGGCTCCAACTATGCCTATTGGAAAGCCAGAATGAGGATTTCCTCAAATCAATGGATGAAAATGTGTGGCAAGCCACAGTGACTGAATGGAAACCTCCTATCATGGAAGTTACTGGGGTTGATGGTTCAAAATCTATGAAAGTCACACCATATTACCAATGGACCACTCTTCAGAAAAGTGAGAGTAGTGCAAATGCTAAAGCACTAAATGCAATCACTTGCGCACTATCACCGGATGAGTTCAAAAGAATCATTTCCTGTGATACTGCAAAGCAAGCTTGGGATATATTAGAAATGACACACGAGGGTACTACAATTGTCAAAAAATCTAAAGTCCAACTCCTCACAACCAGATTTGAAGAAATTCATATGGAGGAAAATGAAATGTTTATGGACTTTTACACTAGATTGAATGACATTGTAAACTCAATGTGGGGTCTTGGCGATAAAATCCCAGAAAGTAAAGTGTGTGCAAAGATATTACGCTCACTTCCTGAACGGTTCAATTCTAAAGTAACCGCAATCCAGGAACTTCGTGATACGGATAATATGAGGGTAGAAGAACTAGTTGGTTCTCTACAAACCTACGAGTTAAACTTTAAAGCTCCTAAAGGTAAATCTATCGCACTAAAATCTTCTAAATATAATTCAGAAGAAAATTCTGATTCAGAAGATGATATGGCTCTTTTAGCTAAGAAATTTTACAAGATTTTCAAAAGCAAGAAAAGGGTTGATTTTCAAAAATCGAATGATAAAAAGAAGTTTAGACCCAAATCTCGAAAATCTTTGAAAGATAGTCAATGTTACAACTGTCAAGAATATGGGCACTTAGCAAATAGATGTCCTAAAAAGGACAAACCCAAGAAGAAGGGTATGTTGGCTACATGGGATGAATCATCTGATTCTGAAGCTTCTTCTGAATCAGAAGATTCTGAAACTGAGTTGGGCAATGAGGTTAAAGCTCTTATGACTCTAGCCAAATTCACATTTTCAGATAATGACTCAACAAGTGAAGAAAATCTGAGTAGTGAATGTGAAAATGAAGATGATCTTCAAGACGCTTATAATGCCCTATATAAGGAAAGTTGTAAAATTGCTGTCAAACTTAAACTTCAAAAAGAAAAGTTTTCTAAACTCAAAGAATGTTTTGAATCACTTGTCTTAGAAAAATCACAAATTTCAGATTGTTTTGAAAAATCAAAATGCGATTTGGAATTCAAGAACTCCCTAATTATTGATTTGAAATCTGAAATTGAGAAACTCAAAACTGAAGTATCTTCTCTTCTGAGTTAAAGGACACATGGAAATATGCCCAAGGAGATCCAAAGTTAGAAAAACTTTTATCCGGATCAAGAAAATGTGGCGATCTATCCGGGTTGGGCTACGATAAAAATCTACCTCCTAAACAAAAGTATACTCCTCCTATGTTTGTTAAAGGAGAGTCCTCAAACTCAAAAGGGAAAAGTACTTATCAAGATTTTTCTAGAAATTCAAAAACTTTTCAAAAACCTAGAAGCAGCCATGTCAACTTTAATCAGAAACGAAATCCACTAGCTGAAAAGATAGTTGATTTACTCAAGGAGCTCTTAAAATCTAACTCTATAGGTCATTCTTACAACTATAAACAAAAGAAGACCAACTATGTTCCTAAACCCAAAACTATTTTGAAATGGGTTCCTAAAGTTGCCTGCTTGGTTGCTCACACTGCTTTCAAAGCAACAAGTCATTCAAAGTGGTACCTAGACAGTGGATGCTCCAGGCATATGACAGGTGACAAAGCTTTATTCACGGATCTGAAAGATATGACTGATGGTTCAGTCACATTTGGTGATGGTAGCAACTGCAAGATTATAGGCCAAGGTACGGTTCAACTTTTTAATCTTCCTGTGTTTAAAAATGTCTTATATGTTGAAGGCTTAAAACATAACTTGCTTAGTATATCTCAAATATGTGATAATAACCATAGTGTTCGGTTTCTAATCAAAGCTGTGAGATACTAAACAATAAGGGTTCTGTAATATTAACTGGACGTAGAACGTCTGAAAATTGCTATATTATTAGCGAATCCAGCTCATCTAATCAAACATGTTACATGGTTCATACAGACGAGACTGATTTATGGCACAAACGTCTTGGACATGTACATTATCGAAATTTATATAGATTGAGCAAACGAGAACTTATAAGAGGTTTACCCAAACTTCAGAAATTAGATAAAATATGTGGTGAATGCCAGATAGGCAAACAAACAAGGAACTCACACAAAAAGGTGAATTCAAATACCACATCAAACCACTCGAACTCTCCACATGGATCTAATTGGACCTACCAGAACGGAAAGTCGTGGTGGTAAAAAGTATATTCTGGTAATAGTTGATGACTTTACCAGATACACTTGGGTAGTCTTCTTAAGGGATAAATCTGAAACCCTTGAAGAAGTAAGAAAAGTTCTCAAAAGGATTCAAACTGAAAAATCTTCTCAAATCAGTAAGATTCGTAGTGATCATGGATCTGAATTTGAGAATAGCAATTTTGAGAAGTTCTGTACCGACCAAGGAATATTACATGAATTCTCAGCTCCCAAAACTCCACAACAAAATGGAATTGTGGAAAGAAAGAATAGGGTGCTTCAAGAAATGGCTAATGTCATGTTGAATAGCATGAAGCTCTCTAAAAATCTTTGGGCTGAAGCTGTAAATACAGCTTGCTATATTATTAACCGAGTTTATACTAGCAAAGATAATAATAAAACGGCTTACGAATTATGGTTCAACAAAAAGCCTACTGTCAAATACTTTCGAGTTTTTGGCAGCAAATGCTATATTTTACGTGATCGTGAAAATTTGGGAAAATTGATACAAAGAGTGATGAAGGGATTTTTCTAGGATATTCCTTAAACAGTCGTGCTTATAGGGTTCTGAACAAAAGGACTGGTGTGATTCAAGAATCCATCAATGTTGTCATTGATGATCACTTAAATAAGCCAATCTCGAATTCAGATAATGATGAAGTTCTAATCATTGATAAACCCGATACTTCATCAAATCAGACTGAATCTGAATTGAGGACTGTTAAAGATCATCCAACCACTCAAATTCTTGGAAACCCTCTCACTGGTGTTCGCACCCGTAGACAACTTGAGGATTTATGTAATTATGTATGTTTTACATCCCAAATAGAACCATCCAATGTAAAAGAAGCTCTTGCTGATGAGAACTGGATTGTTGCAATGCAAGAAGAACTTAATCAATTTGTAAGAAATGATGTTTGGTATCTCGTACCAAGACCTAAAGATAAACACATCATTGGAACAAAATGGATTTTCAAAAATAAGTCTGACGAATGTGGAAATATAATTAGAAACAAGGCTAGACTAGTGGTACAAGGTTATACTCAAATTGAAGGGATTGATTTCGATGAAACTTTTGCACCAGTAGCACGTCTTGAATCTATCAGACTATTTATATCCATTGCATGTTTTAGAAAGATAAAGATCTATCAGATGGATGTGAAAAGTGCTTTTCTAAATGGCGATTTACATGAAGAAGTCTATGTTGAACAACCAATGGGTTTTGAAGATCCCAAAAATACTGATTATGTGTATCGGCTTAAAAAGGCACTTTATGGATTAAAACAAGCACCTAGGGCATGGTATGAGAAACTAACGAAATTTCTTTTAAGTCATAATTTTCAAATGGGATCTGTTGATAAAACTCTATTTGTTAAAAAACATAATGATCATATCTTAATAGTACAGATTTATGTTGATGATATCATCTATGGATCAACTTGTACTAACTTGACTACTGAGTTTGCAGACTTGATGAAATCACAGTTTGAAATGAGCATGGTTGGGGAATTAACTTATTTCTTGGTTTGCAAGTTAAGCAGCAACCTGAAGGAATATTCATCTCTCAATCTAAGTATGCCTTGAATCTAATCAAGAGATTTGGATTTGAGAATGGCAAGAATTTCGATACTCCTATGAGTACTACCCTGAAACTCTCAAAAGACTATAATGGTAAAAATGTTGATTCAAAACTTTATCGGAGTATGATTGGTAGTTTGTTATATTTAACTGCTAGTAGACCTGATATTTCTTTAAGTGTTGGTATTTGCGCAAGATTCAATCTGATCCAAAAGAATCTCACTTGATTGCTGTTAAGCAGATTATTAGATATGTTGCAAGTACTGTAAATCTTGGTCTCTGGTATCCTCATGAGACTAGTGTCCAATTGTTGGGTACTCGGATGCTGACTGGGCTGGTAATCTAGATGATAGAAAATCAACCAGTGGTGGTTGTTTTTACATTGGAAATTGTTTAGTTTCTTGGTTTAGTAAGAAACAAAATTCTATATCACTTTCAACAGCTGAAGCTGAGTATATCGCAGCTGGTAATGCATGTACACAGCTAGTTTGGATGCAACGAATGCTAAGTGATTATGGAATTAAACAGGATTCTATGTTATTACATTGTGATAATTCCAGTGCAATAAATATTTCAAAAAATCCTATTCAGCATTCTCGTACTAAGCACATTGACATTAGATTTCATTATATAAGGGAATTAGTAGAAGAAAAAGTTATATCTCTAGAATATATTCCTACCAAAGATCAACGAGCTGACATTTTCACAAAACCTCTCGATAAAAGCAGGTTCAAAAAGATGAAATTTGATCTTGGCATGTGCATTTTGAAATGATTATTTATGCCTACTTGTATCATAGTGTATATATTTGCTAGATTGAATTCTAATTTTTGAATAATTTGCAAGAAATATGAATTTTTTTTTTTAACATTCTTCGACCAGTCGTGAGTATACTCGACCAGTCGACCTTCGACCGGTCGTAGATATCCACGACCAGTCGTAGATCTCGGAAATCACTTAAAATTTGGGGATTTTTGCTTTCTTCCTCATTTCATTTTTTCTCTCTAAGGAGCCGAGCTTCGACTTGTCGAACCCATCTTTCATGTTCTTCAAGGTTAGTGTTCCAAATCACGTTTTTCTTGCAGATTTGTGTCTAGATTGTTTACTTTTCAAGCTTTAAGCTTTGTATTTTGGATTTCATTGAGATTTGGGGTTTGGATTTTGAAAAATCTGTTTTGTGTAAACCCACTTCTCAATCCTTTGCAACTTCTTAATTCCTTGATATCCTTGTTGCAAATGGCTTCTAGAGGTAAAAAAACTACTTCCCGTGGTCCTTCTTCTTCCTCCAGATCGACCATTATCTCTAAGCGTCATCTTCTTGTTCCCAATGATGATCCATCTTATGTTAGGGACATCAGATTACGTAATGTTATTGTTGAACATCCTGTTGATGTTAATCATATTGCACCTTTTGACATCCTTCCTATGCTTGAAGCTGTAGGTTGGGTTAACTTATTACATTGGGGTGGGCCTGCATACCGGTCCATTGCTCAATCCATGTTTACATGTATTAGTGCTTTTTCACAGGATAATTTAACTTTTAAAATATCTACTAGAGAAGGGCCTTTTGACATTGATCGTCATTTAATTTCAGCCCTTATGGACATTCCTGTGAATGATGAGGGTATTCCTATCCATAACTTAACTGATAAACCCTCAATGTCTGAAAAACGCATGCTCACTAGAGACTTGTGCAACATGGATGTTCAATGGACACAAAAAGGGAATGCACTTTCCGCAAGGTATTTGTTACCCAAGTACAGAATTCTCCACAAAATCTTTGTGTCTAATCTGTATCCTCGTTCGGGTAATAAAACCGACTTGACTTCGTTTATGGTTCGTGTTATCCATGCTATCTCCAAAGGTACTCAGATTTGTTTACCATCCTTAATCTGTCATTTCATTCTTCAGTTTAGACTCCATCCTGGTCATAGTGACATTCCTTTTGCCTATTTAATGACTGTATTGGCTACACATATGTTAGTCGATATGCCGGTTGATGAGGCACCAATCCATCATCTGATCTTCAACAATACTAATATCAATAAGATGAAGCTGGATCTACTTCCTGAACAAGGTGGTGGTGGTGGTGGTGGTCATGAAGAAGCTGGTGATGACATTAATATGGATGACATTTTTGAGGAACTGGATTCTGACTCGACAAATGATCCAGATTTTGAACCATCTGATGTTGATGCTCGTCTGAGTGCATTAGAGGATAAAGTTGAGAATATAAATGTAAAGATGGAAAACATGTCTGTTGCTCATGATTTACAATTCAAGTACATGCGCAAATATCTTAGGCGATTGAACAAAGGCATGCACCAACTTGATCCCTCTATTCCTGCTCCGTCATCTGGTTCTAGTTCTGATTAGTTTATATGAGACTTCTGGTCTGTAATAACTTTTTAACTTAGCACTTGGTTGACTGAGTTTGAGTAGGATATTATCTATGTTTTATGCTGGATATTTATTCTATGTGAAGCTATGTTGAGTATCTCTATCTCTGTTTTGCTATAATCTCATAACTCCTCATGTTTACTCTCATATATCTCTTTATTTAGTTCTCCTTTATTGTTGTTTTCTTTGTCATATTGTGACAAAAAGGGGGAGAATGGTTTATTCTTAACGATATGATTGTGAGAGGAGTAGCATTGGTTATGTTACTCAGGGGGAGTATGTTTGAACTGGTTGAATGTTGAAAGTTGAATGTTGAATATTGAATAATGATTTGCAGGTAAGCCAGTTGATATGAACTAGTTCATATTTCATATCTCTTTAACCAGTTGTTTTTTTTATGTTTATCTTGGTTATGTGTTTTGTCACTAATTTGACAAAGGGGGAGATTGTAAGTGCTATATTTTATATCCCTGTTTGTTGTCAAATTTGTGGTGCCAAAATCACTGTTATATATCTTGCATAAGTGAAGCTCTCTCAAAGATCAACATTCATGAACAAGCTAAGCTCACAAAGCTAAGCTCACAACAAGCAAAGCTCACGAGTACAAAGATCAAACTTGAATGCAAGAACTACTCACAAGACATGACTCAAGCTGCAAGACTTCAAGAAGAGTACAAGGCAGTTCATAAAGAACTCAAGACACTTTCAAGATTGAGCTACATCAAGATTTCAAGATTGAACTACATCAAGACTTCAAGGCTCATACTTCAAGGTCACTAGTTCCTAATGTTTCAATGTCCTTACTTCATGGTTAAGGTTTGACTGACCTTAGGTTGACCTTAGAAGTAGGTCACTTTGGATACATAAATCGAATGTTTATTTTACATAAGTTTGGTCTGTTCTTCGACTAGTCCTAGGCCTTCTTCGACTAGTCCTAGAGTTGCTTCGACCAGTCTAAGAAATTCCTCGATCAGTCGCAAGTTTGTTACAAAAATCGGATAATTTCTATTAGGCTTTGACTAGTCCAGGAATCTTTTCGACCAGTCGAAGGAACAGTGTCGACTGCATCTTCGACTCAAAGTCCAGCGATGATTTTAAGTTCTTCGACCAGTCGAAGGAGACATTCGACCAGTCGAAGGTGACCTACGACCAGTCGAAGGAGTCCTTCGACCAGTCGTAGAACGGTCAAAGCTTATCGCGCCTGATTTTTCAAATATCTGTTATTGCTTCGACTAGTCGAAGAGCTCTCTAGACCAGTCGAACACGCGATCTGCTCACTTATAAATAGAGCACGAATCTCAGAAGAAATCATTGAATTAATTAATCCATTCAAGCCAATCTTCGTCGAACTTCTGAGAGATAATTCTGTGCTCCATCTAAGCTAAGTGTGCTTATTTAATATTCTCTTTCCTTAGCTTTATTTAATTGATTTTGTTTCTGCTATTCCAATCTAATTTGATAAGAGGAATTGTTATTTCCTTTCTTTGGAATCAAAATCAATTAAGGCAAGCCCTACTTGGTTTAATTTAAAATCTATTAGAATTAGAACCATTGTAATTGAGTACTGGACATTGAACTTGGACATTCAATCATCTACTCTAACTTGGTTCTACCGGGCTGCTACAACGAAGGAGATAATCAGGTATTTTACATTTAATTGTAAATTCCTTTCTGTTTTGGTTTCTTTCAAGATTTGCCAGAAAAATCTTGTTGTATTGGTTATCTGAGGAGAGCCAGGAAAACTCAGAAGTGGGGTTTTTTTAATTGTGTAAGCCCACAGACAAAGACACAATTGTAAAGGTTTTTGGTGAACCTGGGAAAACCTATTTTGTTAGTGAACGCTAATATCCCCTGTGTGAGGATATTAGGAGTGGAGTAGCATTTTGTGTGGCTGTTGTTTAACAGTTGGTGAACACACAGGCGAACCACTATAATCCCTTGTGTTGTGGTTGAATGATTTATACTTCTAATCTTTAATTATTCTTTTGTGGGATGTATGTATGGTGGTGAATGTTGTAATCATTTAATTCAAGCATTGTGAGAATTTTGTAATAGTTTAGAATTTATTTTCTGCTATTCCTTTATCAGCTTGATATTCAATTTCTTTTAAAAGTTGTTCCAGCAAGGTTGCCCTGCCATTTTTATGGTGTATGGCTGTCCCTAGAACAATACATTTGTGATTACAATTTATTTCAATTCAATTTGTATTTATTTCTTTATTCCTCTTTGGTTTGAGATTTGATACAAAGATCTTTCTAGAAATAAGGTTGTCCTACCATAAACTCTGGTTTTTGGTGAAAGGTTGTCCTTAGAACAACATTTGTATCAACCTCTCAAGATCTAAATTTTGAGATTGTTTCACTTTCCTGCATTATGATTTAATTTGGCTATCATATTCTTTCTAATTCCACTGTTATAAGTTTTATTTGGCATTGTCCTATTCACCCCCCCTCTAGGACATATAGCTAGGCCTTTTCAGAGAGGAGGTGAATGAGAATGAGGAGGAGCATAGATGTGGTGGAGAGAGGATTGAAGGGCCACGACACGGCGGAGGAGGGATTGAAGGAAAAGGAGAGATTGGGTTTGTTGTGGTTGTTTTAGGGGGTGGGGAAAATAGGGAGAGGGAAAACCCTGTTATAGGGTTTTGAGAGAGACAGAAGGTACCTGTTCTGGGGTTTTTAGAGAGAGACAGAAGGCAAATCGAGAGAGGGCAATGGAAAGGGTGGACGTAAATGGTACGTGGGTTTTGGGAGGTCCGCGCACGGGAGAAAAGGGCTGACGCAATGGATTTCATTTTGGGGGGAGGGCGCGTGACGGACGACACTTTAAGAGTGTTTGGTTTTAGGACCGTGGGGCCCACTGTGATATATGTTATTTATCCACTCCATCCATTAATTTTAAAGTATCATTTTAAGGGTTGATGCAAAAAATGAGTCAGATCGAAGTTGTAAGCATACCACACAACATATGAACAATAGAAATTTAATTTTTATTATTTTTTATGGTGTGGTCTATTTAAACCTTCAAACTATATAATTTTTTAGCTCATCCACTGAAATTATATATCCGAATTTATGGGCGGCTTAGATTAAACACATATATTCTAATGGGTCCCATGGAGCCCCTTAAGCACCATCAATCTCTTATAATGTTCTGGTGAGGATGTAGGTTTTAACTACGGATTAATTACGTTTTAGCTACCGATTAAATCTGTAGTAAAATTACTACAGATTTAATCCGTAGCTAAAAGCTTTCAACATCCATAGCGTTTGCTCAATTTTTTGGTAGTGAGCATCATATATCAATACAGTTCTCAGTGGATAATCGTCGGGGTTTAATAAACTCCAAATGGCACTACCCCTTCCTTAGGTGCGCAGTCTAAGTGGGCGTAAGAAACCTCACTATCCGCCTGGCCAATATCCTGCCAATACCTATCCGGCACGTCGATAGAAGACTCATTTACGAGCTGGTCATAATCAGCCCAACAATTGCCCCTTACCTTCGGGTGGGTAAGACCACACCCCCTTCCAACCAACCATGACACAGTAGGAGACGCGGCCTCCTGGTATTCGGTCATCGCGCACTCATGTATCCACTCGGTCTCGACGTTGGAGCATCTTCCAATACCGTCAGGTTTAAGGATTTTCACCCAGGGACATCTATGGCACCCTGATGCTAATAACAGTATTTTCGGTGTCCAATCCTGCCATCCACGATATGCCCGAGGAGGCTATGGCCCTGATGTCGATAGGGCGTATAGTAATCACAACACACAATGCAAGATGCATGAGTCATACAATCCAGTCATGCATCAATCCTGTGCATACTGTGCGCTCATGTGAGACAATCTCCGCGTATCAAGGAGTCCCATAACAACCTACCTAATGACATATGCAATGGTCAACCACATCTCATATCAAGCATACAGATGATGCGTATGGGCATGTATCATGATGATATGCTAAGCATACTCGTAATCGGTGTCGATAACCGGCATCGATAATCGGCCTTGACAATCGGCCTCGACAATCGGCTTATATGCAAGGCGGGGTCCATAGATGAACATCCGATCTAAACCATAATATGAAGATCGATCCTCGGCCGTGGATATATCAAATTCGGTAGCACGGGGCCATCTGTCTACGACGATGATGGACCATGTAACATCAATGGGGCCCAGTAATTTGGGTTAACCCACTAAGAGAATGATGAGAATGGGCCTAACAAGGCCTAAGGGAAGGTCACAATGTGGATATTCAACCATCATTGCCCATCAATATGGACCTTTAACCAACATTACTCTCAAGGGATGGCCCACATAGAGCTAAGCATATAGTGGGCCCACGGCCTCACACAAGGGCCTAATATACATCACAATGGGCCTCACTCAACGGCCACATATACACACATCGGGCCTCACCATATGGGCCTCATATATATTACGTTGGGCCTCACACATGGGCCACATATATACCATATCGAGCCTCACTCATGGTCCTTATATACATCATCACATTGGGCCTCAACCCATGGGCCTCAAATACATCACAACGGGCCTCATACACATCAAGTGGGCCACATCACATGGGTCGCACCAATGGGCCTTATATACATCAAGTGGGCCACATCACATGGGCTGCACCAAGGGGCCTCATATACATCAAGTGGGCCACATCACATGGGCTGCACTAATGGGCCTTATATACATCAAGTGGGCCGCAACAATGGGCCGCACAATGGGCCTTATATATATATCGAGTGGGCCGCATCAATGGGCCACGCCATCTACACCATTCATCTATTTTAAGAGGTTATTTTAGAGCATTACCCAAATGAATCATAACGGAAGATCATCTGAACCATACCACAAATAGCAGTGGAGATAATGATTTCCACCGTTTAATCCTCAAAGGGCCACCATAACATTTATTTTCCATCTAATCTATTCATATGGTCACAAAGACCTGATTAAGAGGAAAAACGAATATCATGTAGATCTGGAACTTCTGTGCTCCCAAAAGGATTTCAATGGTGGATGTTCAACTCTCCACTGGTTTGCATTGTGGCCCACATAATAGACGGTGTGGATATAACATATACATCAGTAGTCGGTCCCACATACACATTCAAGAGATGGGGATAGATCTAAATTTCAGGTGGGACCCACATAACTTGCTGACATCAACGTACAAGCTTTATAGCTAGTGTGAGCTGGTCCAGCCAATCACTGTCTAGAGATTGGACAGTGATGATACAATACATATGGGGTGGGTCCCACCCGTCTAGGATGTTGGACGGTATGGATTTAACACATACCTCATGATAGGGCCGACAGATGGATGGTTGGCGTGGATGAAACCCATACATTTGGTGGGTCCCAAGGAACTGACGTCAATACATCAGACGTAGCTGGTGTGGGGATCCCAACCAATCCATCCAGCAGGTGGGTCCCACATGAGGCTCACCACATATATATATATATATGTATAATATAATAATAATATTATTATATTATTTTATTTTATTTTAGTTTTTATTTTGAAAGGGTCCAGCGTCCAGACCCTGGACACTGGACGGACAGTGTGGATACATCATAGAGGGTCCCACCGTCCAGGGGTCTGGACGGTGTGGATCCAACACAACATCAAGGTGGGTCCACACGTGTAGCCCACCTCCACTTTGGATTAATCTGATATTTGTGTTTTCTCTATATCTGGGCCTGTCCAGACGGTCGGGCAGCAAGCCCGTCCGTTGGACAGTCCAGCAAGATGGGCCCCACAAGTAGATGGCAAGGATATAACACATCATGGTGGGCCATACATACACACACCAGGTGGGCCACACATCTCATCATCATCATCACCGTACAAAAGAAAAGAGAGAGAGAGAGAGAGGAGAGAGAGAGAGAGAGAGAGAGAGAGAGAGAGAGAGAGAGAGAGAGAGAGAGAGAGACGGTGTGGTGGAGGGACCTCGCCACTATGGGCCCCTCTTTGATCACACACATACATTAAAACGGGTCTCATCATAAGTGGGCCCTTAAATGGAAATCAACGGTGGATCACCTACCTATTGGCCTTCTTCTTTAGCTCCTTGGAATGTTAATCTCCTAAGCTCCTTCTTTGATGGAGGATGATGAAATTTGGATGGTGAGATGTGGGGGGTAAGAAGTGGGCCACACCTAGCTCTTTGGAGTAGCTTGGACGTTGGCTCTCTTGGATTGCTTAAGAAATGGTTTGAGAGAGAGAGAGAGAGGTGACGTAAGAGTGAGTGATGGGTGATGGGTGAGTGTAAGAAAGGGATGGGTGGAGAGAGGGAGAGTTGACTTTGGGAATGGGTGAGGTATGGGTGTTGTAAGGGGAGTGATGGGATGTGTACTTGACTTGAGGTGATTGATTGATGTAATGGGTTGTAGAGATTCTCTCGGAATTCGCAATGCGTGACATTTTCCTCGAAATAAACTTGTGCCCACAACTCCTAGCTTGGGAATCGCATCGGCGCGTGAGACGCAGCAACGACGCGGTTGCTAGGATACAAGTTTCTAGTCGAGCCGATACGGGTTGACAGGTGCGACTCAGGGTCGGGTGCAAATGCTATCTACGAGTCGCGGGTTGCCGAAATTTGACCGGGAGGACCGCGAGAGTCTACGGAACGGTACGGTCTAGGATACGGGCCTTACATAGTGGCTCGTGAAATTGTTTTCCGGTGGAGCCAACTGATCTGCCAACTCCCACTACCATAGATTCAAGCACCAAGGCTAGAGCTCCTTCTTTTACTGAGATGGTAGGATCTGGTCTTCCTCTTACCGGAGAAATGCAATCTCCTGTTGTTCCATTGCCAGCAAAAGGTATATTTCTTTCCTTGTTTACATTTCTCTTATCATTTATATTTACGGTTCTGCTATAACTTTACCTTTTCATTTTTTAACAAGGAACTTACCTTAGAGCGGCACAGCTAGTTCCAGTTCTGTTGCCACCTTGTCGGATATGTTATCTTTTGAGAAGATTCCCGCATACAAGTTAACATTGATTAGGAACTCCATGTCGGCAGTCGTCGAAATGTTTAAAGGACCGATCAATGGTCGGATCTAGCAGTTGCCATAGATGTTCTAGATAGTGCTGCAAGGATGGCCAAAGTCAATGTTTCTTCTGTGCGCAATGCTCTCTTGAGATTTCATAATTCAATAGTTGCTCTAAAGTCAGCTAAAACTACGGTTGTTCCGCCAGAAATCTTGGAGTATGGAGACAGTTAGCATCTTCTAGAGAGAAAGTTTCCTAGATTACTCCCATCATCTCTCGTCATGACTAAGAACAGTTATCCTTGCGAGAGCAATTGAAGACTTTTGCTGATAATAAGACGACCATCCAGAACCACATTGCTCTTTTGAAGCAAGAGATCGTCCAGTTGGAGAAGCAAGATTTAGAGGAAGATTTGAATATCAAGAGAGTACAGGAAAAGATACAATCCAGCCTTCATTCTGTGGATGTCGAGCGGTCTGAACTGGCCAAGAATGAAGAGCTAATTGCTTCATTAGAGAAAAAGTTAGCTGGCATTCCAGATCCTACCAGAATCATTTCAAATGCCAAATTGGAACATGTAGCTGCTCAAGTTCATCTTCAGGAAAATTTGCAACAACACTTAGTAGCATTAGGCATGGTAGGAGAGTTATGAGAGATGAAACTTTGTCCTATTTTCTTTTGTTATTACAAGTACTCTTTGAATTGCAAGCCATACAAGTATTTTGTGATGTTCTTGAAAATGATTGTCTCTTTTGCATTTTCTTTTTATACTTATGCATATGTGTTTATACGATATTCTGATTGATGAATTATACTTTTATTTAAGCATCTCTTATGACTGTTAGTAAGGGATTTCCTACATGATTCTCATCCTAGTTGGCAGCACTAAGTTTCAGTTTAGTCAGATAATCTCACACAGTTTATGCTCTTGAGTAGTGGAGCTACGCAGTTTTTTAGACTCTTGAGTAGTGGAGTCGGGTCTCATGTGATTGTCTCTATAACTCTTATGAGTTCACTGGACTTCTCATAGCCTGATGAGTTCACAAACCGCGATCCATCAGAGGGGCCCAGTGAAGCTACCGAGGCCGTGAACTCGGTTGGACTTACGCACAAGGTTGTCCGCAGTAACTCTCTAGAGTTCACGCGGTGCATAAGGCGACCTTTGGGGTACCAAATCTAGGGCCGCCAGTCCATCGATGAGTAGGTTTAGGCTATTCCTTATGAGTTACTACTGAAATCAAGCCAGAGATCTGGGGGGTCTTATGCATGGTTGACCTATCTATGGACATGGCTAAAGTGCTCACACTGTAGCCCACGTTTTCTTCGCCTGCAAGGTTGGACCCATTTATGGGAGGGCAGTTTCATTTGTTCCCCGTGACGTTGTCAAAAAACTATACAGACGGCATGGGTGTTATGCGTGACTAGCCGTTGAGGACTTTTGGCCCTTTTAGGACTTTCAGTTACTGGCTTCGTCCGCAGCCTGCATAAGTATGCATATGATGGCTTTCATGTGCTTTTTAGGGTCACTGGCTTCTCACTATTGCCCGAATGGCAAAAACGATAGGTCTTATGCGTAGCTGGCCATTTTTTGGGCTTGGCTAGGCTGCCTTAAAAGATAACAGTAAGTAACCATCGTTGTCATGAGAATGATAGATATCTCTAATTGAGATTGAGACATCACCACTTCTGCTAATATCTTCAACGATATTCATATGTGTTGTTCATAATATATCAGCTTGGTGATGATACCAATTTCAACAAAATTCTGTAAAGCTCGCTTGATGATTATAGTGATGGTCACTTTCCTTTTGTAACAGTCGTTGATATGTAATCTTGGTGCGCTCGCAAATTTCTTCTTTATTCATTCATCTGACGAGTACATGGCCATGACCTTTGCTTATTCTTGCCCCCTCTTGATGCAGGAGTATTATTCTGATAATATGCTGGATCAAAATCGGATGTTTCTTCAAGGATGATATCTTTTGATGAAGCGAGCATTGATCGGTATACTTATACCTAGTCCTTCGTGATCTACAACTCTATACGCCCCATTAGAATATACTTCTTTCATTATGTATGGCCCGTCCCATTTGGGTTCGAATTTGCCCCCTGTCCTATGGGTGACCACTATCGGTCTCTTCAACATTAGCACCATTTCCCCTTTTTTGAAAGAGCGATACTTGACTCATTTATCAAAGGCGGTCGATATCCTTGCCTGATACAATTGCAATGCTGTCTCTGCAATTTTTCAGGATTTTATCTTTCTGGCCCCGGAATTTTAGAACATGATTTTTCTGACCCTGAATTTTCAGGATTCCTTTTCATTGGCTTCTTCACTTCAAATCTTTGATTTCCTTTAATCCTCAATTGGTTTCCTTGGATCTTTGGCATGTGAATTCTTCATTAATGACTTCCAAATCTTGGATTCTTTATTATATTCTTTTAAACTCTAAATCCATCCTTCTAAGTACATATTCATCACCTTGCATGATAAAAACGTATATAATTAAATCAAATTAACACTTAAATGCCTGGAAAACTAATGTAATTGAAGGGTTAAATATACAATATTTGAGTCTCAATAGGTGTTCATTATTTGAAACACATCTCTTAATGATTTAGTCTGTGTAATATGTAAACAGGTAAGGATCATCCTAGAAAAAACTACTTACCTCAGTTAAAAATCTTTTCTTATATTGTGATGTCCAATGGATCGGCATTTTACCTATCACAAGATAATTTGTTATATCAGCGTACTAAGGTAATTGAGAGATAGTAAATAATTATTCGTCGGGAAAAATGTATTTGATTGGTGAACTCTCAGTGGAATCTAAAAGAACAAGTCGAGACAAGTGGTTTGTTAGTATGTTCTCTAGTCCTTTCTTATCACATATTTCTAAGTCAAATTCTTGGAGTAGGAGGATCCATCTTAGAAGATGGGACTTAGCATCCTTCTTTAAAATAAGATACTTGAGCGCTGCATGGTCAGTGAAAATTATAATTTTTATCCAATCAAGTAAGATCTGAATTTGTCTAGAGCAAAGACTATGGTAAGGTGTTCATTTTCTGTGATGGAGTAATTTATCGAGGCATCATTCAACGTTCTACTTACTTAGTAGATAATGTTCACAACCCCAAGTGTAGGGTCGCAATGAAGTAATAATCTCGGTGAGACCATGGTCGAATCCACAGGAACTAATCTTGTGTGTTTTTGAAAGCAACTAGAAGAAGAACCAGAAAAAGATGAAAACCTAAATCTGGAATATTTGAGAGAGTAATTGTGATTAAAGTAATTAAAAGTAGTGAATTTAAAGGTGGGAAACTAGGGTTTTTAAGGATCCACTTGTAGAGATCATGGAGATCTATGCTTGATTCATGAACACAACTGGAATCAGAGTCCCATCTTATCCAATTGGAAGATATCTTAGTAAAATCAATCTAAACTTCCTTTGACCTAATTCTCAATGGAAGAGGGGTGTGAGAACTAGAAGTAATTCCATCACAAAACCATGCCCATGAGACAATGGCTCACAACAGGATTTACCAATCCTACAACCAATCTAAGAGAGTTGTGAAAGTTAGGGAGGATTTCATCACCCAACCATGCCCAAGGGACGATGGTGAACAACAGGATTTCCTAATTTCACAATCTCAAAACATGAAAAGAACATACTCTAAGCTATCGCAGATCTATTGTAATTTGAGTCACAAAAATCATTAAAAACTGAAAGTATTCCTTATAATCAAACTAGAATCAAAGATAGTTCAATATAAATATGAATCAAAGAAATAGAAAACAATCCATCACGCTACAAGCTTCACCTCTTAGCTCTAGCCAAGAGGTTTAGCCAACCATAGACATGATTGAACTAGAATCTCTTAAGAAAAACATAAAAACTACTAAGGAAAATGAAGAAAAACTCTTAGTGACGGCTCCTCCACTCTTTTGCTCCAGTCCCCAAAGCTTAGATGATTCCTATGGATGCCCTAGGGACCCCTATTTATAGTTTTGCAACTTAAACTTTCACACCGAATTGGAAAAATTTGGAAACCACTTCAAATTTCCGGACTTTGTGTGCTGCCCTCGTAACCTTGGACTAGTCGAGGAAATCCTTGGAATAGTCGAGGGTGACCTAATTTTAGCGATTTTAGTTGTTGGAGTTCGAGTCGAGGCAGCTCGACTGGTCGAGTGTATGCAGGACTAGTCGAGCCGGAGCCAGGACTGGTCGAGGATCTCGCAAATTCACTTCAAAACTCCTATTTTCTTCATTCTTGACTTGATTTTCTTGGATCTTCTATATGCGCATTCTTCATTCTTGGTCTTGGTGATTCTTAAGCATTAAATCCATGCTTTTGACATCATTTTTAATCCAAGCTCTTGAATTCACCTTGTACCACAAACATGATTAAAATAGAACATTAAGCATTATCATGTTCATAAAACCAAGGAATAACTGGGGTCTAATATGCAATATTTGACCCTCAACACAATCCCCAACCAGCATTTTGCTAGTCCTAAGCAAAGTATGATAAAAATAAGTTTAATATGCAATGTTCAACCCATTTCAGAAAATAATCTTTTGTGTATTAAGTATGCATGAGTAGACTTAAGATGAGAAAGTGAGTTTTTAAAAAACCTGGAGCCGAACCACATAAGCAATCCATTAAATAAATCATTTATCCATTAGGTCAGAGCATAGTTCACATATCAAGTTTTTCAACGTGCTCAGTGAAAATACTATCTTATCATAATGTTAGTCATGCTCATCACTTCAAGATTGGTTGAAAACCCAAGTACTGATTCCGAACTTATCCCCTTTTCTTTCTTTTTTCAGTTTTTGATTTTATATCGACGGTCATATTTATTCAATCTTTTGATCTTTTCCTTTTTTTTTTGTTTTTTTAAGATATTACATCCTTTTCAAAGACATTTTTCATTCCCCTCAAAGATGTTGTCATTCTTCATTCTTTATGAACTCTTTGTCAATCTCCTAATTTTTTTTAAAAAAAATTGGTTCTTTTTCTTCTTTTAAGGTGGATAAAATTATCCAAACTCGGTTCTCAATATCTTTTAATGATCATCATACTAACAACTAGAAAATCTAGAACTATTCATAGAAAACAATTTAAATAACATAATATTCGAACTTTCTCTTAATCAATTGAATGTAAGAACCATAAGTGATAGATCACTTAGTTGCTCCAACTCCAACAATTTTAAAATTCAATTTCTATCTTATCATCATACTCAAAACAGTCTTAAATACACAACTTATCGCTCTCCAAACAGATAAACATTGAAAACTGTTCAAAAAATTTCACAATTTTTGCTCAAAGACTAAGAAAACACTGATTAGCTAGCCTAATCCACACCCCAACCTAAAATCTACATTGTCCTCAATGTAAAGATATAAGCATGCAATACACATGAGATAATGAAAGTAAAGGAGAAGTGATGGAAAGGTAGTACCTGAAGAAGAAATCTGGAGGCTTTTTCTAAAGGATTTCAGTGTGAAGGTGGGTTAGCACAAGAGTTAAACCAACAAAAAGCAAACTATCGTAAAACAAATGGAAAGCAAACAATCCTAAACAGCATAAAGCCGACCATCCTAGTCATAACATGAAAGCAATAAACTAATCCTAAACTAGGAAAGCAAGGGAAAAACTACTCAGTCATGCCGCAAGGTTCCTCCTCCGGCCAATGCCTTGATAAATTTCTTAGTATGTTTCTCAACAAGATCATCCAAAAGCCCTTTTCGCAATAAGCTTGGATACCCTAGAGTATGACCTTCTAGAGAAATTTATGGACCTCATCATAAGGTTTCCTTTTAATCTCTTGAGGTGTCTAAAGTATATATAATTCACCTATGACAGAGAAAGTTTTAGAGTTAGCATAACATGGTGAATTAAAGACTACGCATAGATGAAATTCAGAAAAATTCTCAGAAAGTGATGTAGTCTAGACACATTCCAAAGTTTCATACTCCGATTCAATTTTCAGCTCCTCCTTTATTGGTAAACATTTAGGATCTGAGAAAGGAGGGGCTTCAAAATAAGGATTTTCTCGGTTAATAATAACTACTGAGATGTTGTCTTGCAAGGCATTCACCACATTTTGTATCATGAGATCGTTTGAATCTGTAAAGTGTGCCAAGCAATCATCCAAAGAGTTGAAACATTCAGTTGAAAGGAGTTCATTCACCACATCGAGATCTGTGATGATATGCCCAATAACTCCTTTATCTCTTGTTTTTTCTTCAGGTGGGATGAAATCACCACCGGGTATGTCTCTTCTTGACCTAAGTAAACATATTTCAAATCAGAGGATAAAAGTTTTAGGTTAAGCTTTGGTGCCTTGAGGTTAGACAGTAGAGGCACTACATCAGTTTGGGGCAATTTTTTGAATTATGACCTCCACCGGTTAACTTCAAGTACCGGCACATCATCAAGCATGATACCCATCTCCCTAATCATATCATCATCCAAATCATGGGAGTGAGCCAAGCACATCTCTAGAGGGTCAAAGGATAAGGTCAGAAGTGTTCTATCTTCCATGAAAGAGTCAATTATTTTAATATCGTGGAAATCATCATCATCCTCTAACTGTTGGCCCATATTGAAAAAGATGTTTAACTCCAATGTCATATTTCCAAAAGAGATACTTATAACTCCATTCTTACAATTAATGATTGCGTTTGAAGTGGCAAGGAATGGGCGACCAAGAATGACAGGAATTCGAGTGCTCATGTTCTGATGGGTTGTGTATCCAGGATGATAAAATCTATCGGGTAGTAGAATCTGTCAACTTGTACCAACACATCCTCAATTACCCCTCTCGGTACATGAACTGAGCGATCAAAAAGTTGTAATATGGTTAGGATGAGTTTTAATTCACCCAAACCTAGCTGTTTGTAGACCGAGTAAGGAATCAGATTTATGCTCACTCCTAAATCAAGAAGTGTGTGCTCAATGCGGTAATTCCCAATTGCACAAGTGATGGTTGGGCTACCGGGATCTATGTATTTCTGTGGCACATCTTGCTTTAGGATGACACTCACTTTTTCAGTTAAAAAGATTTTTTTTTGAATATTTTGTCGTCTTTTGTTCGTACACAAGTCTTTCAGAAATTTAGCATATGAAGGTATTTGCTTAACCGCATCCGGTAAAGGAATATAGACCTTCACTTGTTTTAACACCTCTAGAATGTCCTGAGAGTTAGAGAGAATTTTTGGTGCAACCAGCCGTTAGGGGAATGGGGCAATCGGCTTGACTTGAAGTTCCGATTCTAACCCATGTGGGGCAATGCAAGGTCTATCATTCATTCCTTCTTCCGGGTCCTTAGACTTTTCAGTCCTTACCGGAATAGATTTGTCAATTATTTTTCCACTCCTAAGAGTGGTGATAGACTTAGCTTGTTCCACATATTGATTTGAAGAGCTTGGGTCGCTAATTTTATATTGTGATTTAGGGTTGGGGAGAGGTTGGGTTGGAAGGATCCCTTTCTCCCCAATCGAAATTTTTGTTTCACGCTCTTGTATGGCCTTTGAAAGGTCTTGAATGGTTACAATATACTCTAATTGAGAAGCTCTTGATTTTGAAGGTGTTTTAAGACCGGATCCTCTTAAAGGTTCCCTTGATTCAGGAATTGGTCATGGAATCCTTGAGGAGTAGCAGTTTGTCAATTCCTCCAGCTGGAGTTATATGTATTCGAGGTGGGTCTACTAAAAGGTCTTTGGTAGTTGTTCATGGTATTTGCTTACTCATTTAGAATTTCTTAAAAAGTAGGTATTGTTGGACAATTTTCAGTTGTATGTATGTTATAGGCACAAATACTGCAAATAACTTCCTTAGCCTTATCCTTCTTAAGTTTCATGGCCTCGAGTAGTTTCCTTGTGAGACTAGCCACTTTAACATTTATATCATCTTCCTCCTTTAAAATATATATTCCTCTCCTTTCCTTTGATTGAGTAGGCTTAGAAATGGTGGGTTTTTGGGAGATGTCCCATGATTGTGCATTTTCAGCAAGTCTTTCTAGATAGTCCCACATATCATCGACATCTTTGTTCATGAATTCCCCATTGCACATCATCTCGACCAATTGGCGCATGGAAGATGTTAGTCCATCGTATAAGAAATTTGTGATGCGCCACGTTTCAAAACCGTGTTGTGGGCATGAACTAACAAGTTCCTTGAGCCACTCCCAACATTGGAAGATTGTTTCATCTTCCTTTTGGGCGAAGTTCATGATTGACTTTTTTAGGGTGTTCGTTTTATGGTATGGGAAATTTTTCTTGATGAACTCCCTTGTCATGTCATTCCATCTACCAATCAATCGTGGACGTAGTGAGTGCAACTATGTCTTAACCTTTTCTTTTAAGGAAAAGAGAAAGAGTTTCAGATACATTAGGAAAGTATAAAGTGGTTATTATCTCATCAAACTCTCTCAAGTGTAGATATGGATTTTCAAATTCAAGTCCATGGAATTTTGGAAGGAGTTTGATCACTCCTGACTTGATATTTATGTCTTGCATTCTCTGGAAAAACCATGCATTAAGGTTTGCTCACCCTCGCCGATTGTAAATAGTCTAGCAAAGTACGAGGCGGGGGTGCTTGATGCACCTCATTCTCATCCTGCACTTCCTCAACTCGAGGTTGAGGTTGTCTTCCCTGTTGATTGACCGGTTGATTGGCAGCCATAACCTCAATTAACTCTGAGAATCTCGAGTGGTGTCCAATCCTATGATTGATAAATAACCCCTCAACCAATCCTCCTTCACTCAAAAGACATCGAGTGTTATCACGAACCCACTTGGACATGAAACACTCTCAGCCCTCAATTTCAGATTCTAACCTAAACTTAAATGAAAGAAAGGAAATAAAAATCTAGAAATAGAAAGAGAGAGAGAGAGAGAGAGAGAGAGAGAGAGAGAGAGAGAGAGAGAGTTGGAAAGAAGTTACCAAATTAGAAGTTCCTAATTAAAATCCTGCAAAACAAAACAAAACAAGTCATTTTCAAAAAACTGAAATTCTAAAATTAGAAACTTCCTAAAAATAAAAATAGAAAGTAACTAGTTTTTAAAAACGAGAAAGGAAAGTATCTAAAAACAGAAAATAGAAAGTTTTTTAAAAAAACTGATTAGGAAAGTTCTAAACCTATAATTAGAAAGTAAGTTTCTAAAAATAAAAGAAATCCTAGAATTAGAAATTTCTAAAAACAGAAAACAAACCCTAATTTAAAAAATAGAAAATAGAAAAACTCTAATCTTAACCTAATTCTAAAACTAGCTAATCTCAGAAAAATGCAACTGTTAATCCCTGGCAACGGTGCCAAAAATTTGTTCACAACCCCAAGTGTAGGGTCCTGATGTAGTAATAATCTCGGTGAGACCGAGGTCGAATCCATAGGGACTAATCTTGTGTGTTTTCTGAAAGCAAATAGAAGAAGAATTAGAAAAAGATGAAAATCTAAATTTAGAATATTTGAGAGAGTAATTGTGATTAAAGTAATTAAAAGTAGTAAATTTAAAGGTGGGAAACTAGGGTTTCCAAGGATCCACTTATAGAGATCAGGGAGATCTATGCTTGATTCATGAACACAACTGGAATCAGAGTCCCATCTTATCCAATTGAAAGATATCTCAGTAAAATCAATCTGAACTTCCTTTGACCTAATTCTCAATGGAAGAGTGGTGTGAGAACTAGAAGTGATTCCATCACAAAACCATGCCCATGAGACAATGGCTCACAACAGGATTTACCAATCCTACAACCAATCTGAGAGAGTTATGAAAGTTAGGGAGGATTCCATCACCCAACCATGCCTAAGGGACGATGGTGAACAATAAGATTTCCTAATTTCATAATCTCAAAACTTGAAAAGAACATACTCTAAGCTATCACGGATCTATTATAATTTGAGTCACAAAAAACCATTAAAAACTGAAAGTATTCCTTATAATCAAACTAGAATCAAAGATAGTTCAATATAAACATGAATCAAAGCAATAAAAAACAACCCATCACGCTACAAGCTTCACCTCTTAGCCCTATCTAAGAGGTTTAGCCAACCATAGACACGATTGAATTAGAATCTCTTAAGAAAATCATAAAAACTACTAAGGAAAATGAAGAAAAACTCTTAGTGACGGCTCCTCCACGCCTTTGCTCCAGTCCCCAAAGCTTAGATGATGCCTAGGGTTGCCCTAGGGACCCTTATTTATAGTTTTGCAACTTAAACTTTTGCATCGAGTTGAAAAAATTCGAAAACCGCTTCAAAATTTTGCACTTGTGTGTTGTCTATGTAACCTTAGACTAGTCGAGGGTGACTTGATTTTAACGATTTTAGTTGGTGGAGTTCGAATCGAAGCAGCTCGACTGGTCGAGCCAGGACTGGTCGAGTATAGTCCAGGACTGGTCGAGCGTATGCAGGACTAGTCGAGCCGAAGCCAAGACTGGTTGAGGATCACACAAATTCACTTCAAAACTCCGATTTTCTTCATTCTTGACTTGATTTTCTTGGATCTTCAGTATGTGCATTCTTCATTCTTGGTCTTGGTGATTCTTGAGCATTAAATCCATGCTTTTAACATCTTTTTTAATCCAAGCTCTTGAATTCACCTTGCACCACAAACATGATTAAAATAGAACATTAAACATTATCATGTTCATAAAACCAAGGAATAACTAGGGTCCAATATGCAATATTTGACCCTCAATAGATAACACACAGTTTCTTGTCCTTCCTTTAGCCTAACATAGTTCCAATAGCATAGTCACTAGTATTACACATGATTTCAAAATGAATGCTCCAATCGAGTGGTTGCATGATTGGTGCGGTTGTCAAGATACCCTTATCTTTATAAAAGCTTCTTGGCATGAATTAGTCTACTCCAATGGGACATCCTTTTGAAGGAGGTTACTCAATGTTATAGATATCTTGACAAAGTTCTTAATGAACCTCCTATAAAATCTACATGACCTAGAAAAGAGTGAATGTCGCATATGCTTTTGGGAGCCAGCAAACAATTAAATCTATTTTGGCCTTGTCCACTTCAATTCCATTGGACGAGATCATGTGTCCAAGGATAATGCCCTTTTGAACCTTGAAGTGATACTTTTCCCAATTCAAGACAAGATTCTTCTCGTCACACCTTGTTAAAATTGAATTCAAGTGCACGAGGCACTCATCAAGCGTTCTTCCAAAAATAGAGAAGTCATCCATGAACACTTCTAGAAAATGTCCAAACATGTTTGAAAAGATACTTAACATGCATCTATGACATATCGATAGAGCGCTACATAGCCCAAATGGGATCATTCAGTAAGCAAAGGTGCCAAATGGGCATGTAAAGGTGGTCTCCTCCTAATCTTCAAGGGTTATCTTAATCTAATTGTAGCCCGAGTACCCATATATGAAGTAATAATAGGAATGACCAGCTAATCTTTCTAAAATTTAGTCAACAAAAGGTAAGGGAAAGTGGTCTTTCCTCATGACAATATTCAGCTTCCTGTAGTCAATGCACATTCTCCAACCAATGGTAACTCTAGTTGACACAAGTTCATTATTTGCATTAGCTACAATGGTAATTTTTGACTTCTTATGTACCACCTAAGTTGGACTCACCCATTGGCTATCAAATATAGGGTAGATGATACCCACATCCAGTAGTTTTAATACCTCTAGCTTAACCACATCCCTCATGTTAGGATTTAATCAGCGTTGTGGTTACCTTGATATTTTAGTATTCTCCTTTAGGTGTATTCAGTGAGTGCAAATCAAGGGGCCAATTCCTTTTAGATCCACAATAGTCCATCCTATGGCACTCTTGTGGTTCTTAAGAGTAGCAATCAACTTGTTCTCTTGATCATTATCAAAGTGAGAAGAAATCACCAGTGATTATGTGTGTCCTTAACCTAAATAAACATACTTTATCTCAGATGACACTAATTTTAGGTCAAACTTCGGTGACTTGATACTAGATGGTAGAGGCTTTGAGTCTATGATGGACAATTTTTCAAAGTTTAGCCTCAACCGGTTAGCTTTAAGTACCAGCTCAGAATTTAAGAAAGCGATCATTATATCTAATATCATGTGATCGTTAGAATCCATAAATTGAGCAGTACATGCTTCTAAGGGGTTGGAAATTGTAGTCAGTATGAGCTCTTCTTCCACAAGTGTGTCAATCATATTTACCTCGTGGACCTCATCTACATCCACAGGTTATTTGTAGAGAGTGAAAATGTTCACCTACAATGTCATGTTCCCAAAGGACAGTTTCATCACTCCATTCTGGCAATTGATGATTGTATTTGAAATGGCTAGGAATAGCCATCCTAAGATGACCAAAATCTGAGTGTTAGTGTTTATAATCGGTTATGTGTCTAAGACAATAAAGTCTACTAGGTAGTAAAACTTATCATCCTAAACTAATACAGCATCAACACCCCTCTTGGTATATGAATAGATCGGTCAGCAAGTTGTAGGGTCGTCTTGGTAGGTTTTAATTCATCAAGGCCCAATTGTTTGTATACTGAGTAGGGTATGAGGTTAATGCTTTCCCCCAAGTCTAGCAAGGCTTGTTTAATTCGGTATTTCCTTATGATACATAAAATCGTAGGGTTACTCGGGTCTTTATATTTTGGGGGAGCATTCTACCTGATAATCTCATTCACTTGTTTTGTAAAAAAGGCCTTTTTTTACACATTTAATTTGCATTTAACCATGCAAATGTCCTTAAGAAACTTAACATAGGATGGAATTTGTTTAATCGAATCCAATAAGGGAATGTTGATTTTGACTTATTAGAAAATCTTTAAGATGTCTTGATTCTCTTATGGGCTTATGTTCATGCACTGGTTCTTTGTCATGTGGGGTAAGGCTTGGTCCATCATCACTTTCAAATTTATTAGAATCTTGAGGCGTGTTGGCCTTCATCGGTATCGTCTTATCTATTTCCTTATCACTTCTAAGAGTGGTGATGGACTTGGCTTGTTCCACATGTGGGTTATGATGATTTGAATCTCTCACTTTGTATATCCCTTTTAGGTTAGGTTGAGGTTGGGCCGGAATGGTCCATTTCTCCCTAACATTCAAGTGTGATTCAATCCTCGAAACTAACGTTTTAAGATCAGTTATAACCTGCATGGTAATTTGATTGAATTGTGTTTGCCCTTACATGAATGCTTGTAGTGTGTCCTCAAAGGTTCTCTTTTGTGTTTGCACTAATGGTGCTTTTTAAGGTGTAGGGCGAGGTCCTTGAGAATGAGTGTTTGCACTAGCGGTTGACTCTTTTCTCCAACTGAAGTTGGGATGATTTCTCTTGTTAGGATTGTATGTGTTAGAGTTCAACACACTAAATGGGTGTTAGTAAGCATTCATGGCATTCACTTAAGTTTGCAATACATCCTTAAAAGTTGGGATTATAGGACAATCCTTTGTAAGGTGTGCATCACTCTCGCATATGCCACATGCGCTTTCTACAGCCGCATTGGCAGGTTGGATCACTTCTACCTTCCTTAGTTCCATGGCCTCAGCTTTTCAAGTGAGGCTTGCAATCTTTACATTCACATTATCCCCCTCCTTGAGGATATACATTCCCCTTTTTTTTTTTTTTTCCTTAGGGTTGTGCTTGGAATTACTAGATTTATTGGTGGTGTCTCATTATTGTGCATTTTTAGCTAACCTATCAAGGTAATTCCATGCCTCCTTTAGGCCCCTTGTCATGAACTCATCATTACACATCATCTCAACAAATTGACGCATATTTGAATTCAATCCATCATAGAAGAAATTGATTACTCACCAAATTTCATAACCATGATGTGGGCATGTGAGTAACAGGTCCTTGAATCTTTCCCAATATTGGAAGAATGTCTCATCTTCCTTTTGAAAGAAATTCATGATGGTGCGCCTTAAGGTATTGGTTTTATGAATCGGGAAGAACTTTTTAAGGAACTCCCAGATTATCTCGGCCAACATGCCTATTGAGTGCGGTCTTAGTAAATGGAGCCATAACTTAGCCCTCTCCTTTAAAGAGAATGGAAATAGATAAAGTCTAATGACTTATTGAGAGACATTTTTGTAATGTAAAGTCCCTGTAATCTCATCGAATTCCTTGATATGTAAATACGGGCTTTTTGAGTCAAGTCCATGCAATTTAGGAAGAAGTTAGATCACTCCCAGTTTGAAATTCAGGTTACTTATATTGACCGAAAAAATCATACAAGATGGTGTGGTTGTTCTTGTTGGTTATAGGTAATCTCTTAAAGTTCTGACCAGGGGAATGTAGTGTGCCTCGTTCTCATCATACACTCTCCTAGCTAGTGGTGTGTTCCGCACAGGAATCTCATTAAAATTATGTCCAGTTTCAATTATATTGTCCTCAAAGTATGACTCCTACTCAAGCACATTCGGAGCATTCACAACATAGTTTGAGATGATTTAGGCATGCTCAGATATTTTCTAACTCAACAATGGATGGAAAGCCTGTCGACTAGACCCCCTTCACTTAGAAGTTGATGTGTATGGTCCCTTACCCAATTGGGCATAAACCACGCACAGGAAACTAAGTTTAAAACCTAAACCTAGAAAATAAAATCCTATAGCAATTAAAATCAACTAAAGAGCAATAAGACGAGGGAACGAAGTTACTGGTTTAGAAGAATTAGAATTAATGATGCTACAAAACAAAAACCAAACAAATGATATTGGTTCGAAATAATCTATAACACCCTAATTAGAACTAAATTTCCTAAAATTAAAACCTAAAAAAGCAAAACCTTAGGTTAGAACTAGAAATCAAAGCCTAACCTAAACTTAAGTATTTTCAATGCAAAGTCTCCGGCAACGGTGCCAAAAACTTAGTCGAACCCAAGGCTTGATAATCCCAAGTATAGGGTTGTAATGTAGTAATAACTCGGTAAGACCAAGGTCAATCCACATCAAAATTGGTGAGAATATACTAGGAATTTAATCTAAGAAAAATAGTTGGTCTGGGTTTTTAATCCGGTGAAATAGAAGAGTTGTAGAAACAATTATAAAAAGAACTAAGGATCTAGGAATCCTTAATTAAAAGACTTTAAATTTAATTAATCTTCTCGAGTTGATAACTTAACTAGAACTCGATTCCAGTCTGTTCTAATTAGAAGATAACACAATAATATTAATAAAAAAATATCCAACATATATTAGAATCATGATAGGCTTTATCTCACATGAAGATATAGGTAATCATATCGTAGGGAATTTAAAGTATCTAATGTACCTGGAGGCGATAATAGATCAAACAACTTTACAAATTGATTCTTTCCCCAATCTAAGAATTCAATCATATCTAATAACAATTCAACATAAAAACTTTAACTTTCATTGAAAAAATGAATTAAACATCAAATATCCATTAAAAGGTTCATCCCTGAGCCTTATCTAAGAGATTAACCAAGCATGACTAACATCTTAAACAAAACATAATATAAACTAGAAAACACAAACTAAAAACGAAGGATTGAGAAGGAAGAATGATTCCAAAGAAGCTTCACAACTCCTAGGTCTCTCCCATCTACCCTAATTCGTACTTAGGAGGGCTTAGAACACCCCTTTAAATAGAAAAAGTTCGCACCAATATGGAACCAACTTTAATTTTTGCACTATTGTAATACTTCGGTTGCACCAAGCTTCACTTCGTTTGCACCAAATTAGTCTCTCAATTGCAATCAAATTTCTTCAAAATAGATATGAAGTCTGTCTCCCTTAGGTCACACCGAACTCTCATTTGGTTGCACCGAACATGGCTTCGGTCGCACCTAAGTATCGAGCCGAATTATCTCTGAAAATCACAGTTTCTTATTGGACTGTTCTATGCACATTCGGTCAGACCAAACCAACCTTGGGTAAAACCGAATAGTATGTTATTTCTGTTATTGTACTTTTTGATTTTTCAATCCTTCATTCATCTTTTGTACTTGGTTTTCTTGGATATTTGGCATGTGAATTCTTCATTAATAACTTCCAATTCTCCAAGTCTTATCTTAATCAATCTTTTAAGCTTTAATCCTCTTTCTTAAGTATGATTTCATGTTTGTTTTCTGGATTACCTCGCATGTACAAGATAGATGTTAGTTAATGAATTAAGCACTTTAAATACATGTAAACTAGTGAAATTGAGAGGATAAAAATGCAATATTTAGATGTTGTTATTTATCACATTCAAATGTGTGGTGGTGCTCGAGGAGGAAGATTTGAGCGACGATAACAAATCTGGTGACCTTTTGTTGCCACTGTCAATGGCAGTTAGCCCTATACTTTAGGTATGTGTCATATTTTATTGTTAATTTTGATGCACGGATAATGACGACTATATGTGGTATCAGAGTAATGTAATCCTTTATTTGTACATCAGTGGTGGTTGTTCTTTACGTTGATGGGTCACGACCATTAACACTGATAGAGATGTTGATCATCTATAATCAAGGCCACCAAACCATGATCTTTATCTTCCTCTCTCACTTTGACTTCTTCATTCGTGACTCAATCTTACCTTGTTAGTTGAGCAACTGAAATTAGAGTAAGGGAGAGATTGCTAGAGAGGATTTATTAATGGCAATTGTCACCTTCAAGTGCTTCTTCATTGGTGTTAATGGTGAATCCAGACAGAGGTGCTCCTGCTGCCATTGCATCATATTGTATATATGTACATCCCTTGTTAGGATTTGGAGGTGCAAGCGCACGTACCAACTTGGTAAGTGGAGTGGCCCACTCTTATTGTGAGTTAGTCTTTTGGTCCCACATACATGTTAGATAGCATCTATATAATTGCACTTGTTCCAAATCTAGTCTGTTAATCTTTAAAGTTATGTGATTGTTGATCAGTGACATATTGGTGCCTGTTAACTTGATATAGAGACTTAATACAACTAAATTGTATGTATGATGATTCAGTCATGGAATAGTCACCAGATTAGTCAAATATTACAAGATGAACCTGATTGGGTTTAATCCTCTTACCGTCCTCTCCACCCTTGGTTAGCCAGTGAGTTTGATTCAAATGTAAGTTGTTTATTACCTTGGCTTATGTTGATATTAGATTCATTTTAGCCTTAATTTTATGTGGACATATATGAATGATTATTACTAAATAATTCGTTTTGAGTCTTGGGAGTCAATAAGGCCAATTTTTTCCTATCATAGTTTGTGGTCTTGCACCTTATTACGGGTTTATACTTGTCCAGATTTAATACAAGTTTAGATTTTAGATTGTGACCATCATACTTGATTACCAGCCTCTTAGCCTGTGGGCCTTGAGGGTACCAATATGGGGCAATGGAGCGGGTGGGATCCTAATTTCTAAGAATTGGTAAGCGTACTAGTTGTGTGTTCCACTAAAGTGGCAATAATTGGATACGTGCATCGATTTTTAGAATAAAGGGTATGGTGTATATGTCGTGCATTAGAGGATCTTATTAGGTGGCATTTGTCTCTAAACAGACCGTCTTTAACCCAAAGGAGTTCGCAGTCGGGTGGGAGCCAAACGGGATGGGGTGGATAATGTTAATATCATGTGATCAAATTGGCCATCTTTCCACAAAGGTGTTGGACCTTTTAGGCCCACATTATTAGCACTCACCTAGCCTTAAATTGTGAGAACCACTCGCATAATGTGTTCTCGACCCAAAGGAGGGATCGCAATGATACACAAGGTATCATATCCAAGGTTGATGTTTAGGCCCTTTATCCTGGCTAATCTGATTGACCATCGTATCGATTGGATAAAGTTTAACATAGGATGTTTTCTTATGTGAGTTTATTAATCCTTCTTGTATACAGATATGCATGTTATATCTCATAGATACTTAGATCCTGATTCCAATGAGGTATTAGTACAATCATAATCTAAAAGGTCTTTAGGGTCACAAATATGAAAGAGGAACTTCTACCAAAACCAATACAAAAAATTCTTGTTTGCTTGGAATCAAATTTAATTGATGCACCAGAAGATTCATGGTGGATCGATTCATACGCCACAACACATGTTTTCAATTCCATGCATGGATTCATTAGGAGCCATCAACCAATAAATGGAGAGTGCCTAGTTCTCATGGCTAATGCACTCAAGTGGAGGTTAAGGCTGTAGGGGTTCATAGATTAAAGTCGAAGTCAGGGCACTATTTAGACTTGGACAACACTTTCTATGTGTCATCTTTTATGATGCAGTTTGGCTTCTATATTGCATCTCGATGCTAGTGGATATACATTCTCATTTGGGAATGAAAAGTTTGTGTTGTCACGTGGTTCAAATATCATTGGGCTTGGCTCATTAGTAAATAATCTATATTACTTACATCTCAATAATTCATACCTCTAATCAAGGTTTGTGTATGTGAATGAGAACATGAATGTTGGCATAAAAAGGAAATTGATCACATAAAGGGAAAGCAGACGAGAATAAGAAAGTTAGGTGTCACTAGGAATGTTGGTCTCTTAGAGGTGATACAAACAGATATATGTGGTCTATTCCTTGTGGCTTTTTAGAATGGAAAAATGTACTTCATTATCTTCATAGATAACTATTCTCGTTATGGGTATCTAAATTTGATTCATGATAAATCAGAAGCCCTGGATATGTTTAAAACCTTTAAGTCTGAGGTCGAGAACCAACTCGATAAAATGATTAAAGTCATTAGATCTAACTGTAGTAGTGAATACTATGTTAGTTATGACGAATCAGGACAAAACCTAGGACCATTCACTAGATTCATAAAAGAACATGGCATTGTGCTCAATATACCATGCCTGGTACACTAAAATAGAATGGTGTAGCCAAGAGACGAAACATGACCCTAGAAGACATGGTTAGGTCTATGATTAGTAATTCTATTCTTCTGGAATCACTATGGAGTAATACCTTAAAGACACTGGTTTACAGCCTTAATCATGTTCGGACTAGGGTTGTTAATAAAATTCCATTTGAAATGTGGATGGAAGGAAACCTAGTGTTAATCACCTCGTGTTAATCACCTCCAGTATGAGATTGTGCCACTAAAGTAAGGATCTACAACCCATAAGAAAGAAAATTGGACCTTATGACCATTGGTGGATATTTTATCGGTTATCCTGAAAGGTTAAAGGAAAACAAATTTTATTATTCTTCTCACACCCCAAGGATAGCTAAATCAGGGAATGCAAAATTTTCTTAAGGACAATGATAGTAATGCACAGACTAAGTACTTTGTCTTTGAGGAGCAAATGGTGATTGATTTTGTATTGTTAATCACATCAAGTATGGGGTTGCGCCGCCATAATAATGATCTACAACCCACAAGAAATAAAATTGGACGTTATGACCTTTGATGGATATTTTATTGGCTATCCTAAAAGGTTGAAGGAATACATATTTTATTGTCCTTCTCACACCCCAAGCATAGCTAAATCAGGGAATGAAAATTTTCTTAAGGACAACGATAGTAATGCATAGACTAAGGACTTACCTCTGAGGATCGAATGGTGATTGATTTTGTATCAGTTAGAAGATGATCAACTTGTTCCTCATTCCTCAGATGAAGATTAAGGAAATATCAATCATAAGCTCCACAAAACACTCTCGCGATAGAAGAATCATCTAATTAGGAACAAGTGCCATTAAGGAGATCCGTAAGGGAAAGAAAATCACCGATACCCGACGATTACATTGTGTATCTTCAGGAGCATGAGTTTGACACAAGTGTGGAAGATTATCCCAAATCTTATACACAAGCCAAACAATGTGCTAACTCCTCTCAATGGATCGATGTCATGGAAAATGAAATAAAGTTTATAAAAGATACATCTGGGATTTAGTTGGTCTACCCAAATTATGTTAGTGCATTGATTTGTGCATCTTATTTGTCAATCACGTGAGTCCATGTGTCATGTAGTCGGTTGAGACTTTGAAAGATGAAGACCTAAGACATGAGAGGATAAGAGCATCAGGGAGCAAAGAGCAGGTAAATGAGGTGTCCTGGTAACCCCAACCCTTAACCCAAAACGACCATTAAACCTTAATACGATTTTGGCTTAATAGGTAAACATTGTTGATCATCCTTTAACCTTAAAAACCTAATTGGAACATAAGAAATATGGCTAGAAGAGTTGCAAAGCTGCTGTGAAAATATAAGCCCTAAATAGCATATTTCGAGTGGTGCTCGATCTCATCAAGTAGACCTCAAGGGATCTTCGATGGCATCGAAGACCCCTCGATGGCATCAAGCAGAAAGTCAGATATATCCAGTAAGAATTGATCATTTTATTTTATTTTCTTGATGTGATCGAGATCTCCTTTGATGACATCGAAAGTTTACTTTGATAGCATTGAAGACCGTTCGATGGCATCGATAGGTAACTCAAATATGTCCAGTAAAAATAAATCATATTATTTTATTTTCTCAATGGCATCAAGTTATCCTTCGATGGCATTGAAGGTTCACCTCGATACCATCGAAGACCAATTGACGGCATCGACAGAGCCATTATCTGCACGTTTTCTAACATTAAAACTCAAACTTCTTATAAATGGCATTCAGTTCTTGGGCATTTAGATAGATTTTTGATGCAATGGAAGCTTAGGTAAATTCATAATCATATTCCTCATCCCAAGCCTCTAAACTAATGATTTTTAAGTCATCTTCCTAGAGATTAACACTCTAATGAGGATTCTAACCTCTGCCTTGAAGATGTGATTGAACTCCATTTTTAGAGTTTAGACTCAACCCCTATAGGCATACCCTTATCTAAATCCTTTAGAAGACTCATCTAGGTAAATCCCCTAGGAATTAAAACTTCTCATTAGTTGTAGGAGATTCAACCAACCTCCCATCACCTTGGTCACCTTAAAGGAGTACTACATGTGTAAGACCCATATCCTAATTCATACTATTCCGTCGACTTCCACGATTCTTCTCGTCGAATTTTGGCAACATGCGACCGATAATCGACATTTACGCGTGACCGTAAGTCATATCTCGTAGATTTGAGTCAGCTTAATCCGAGACTTATACCATTGTGACCGCACCGTCGCTGTGATTCCGACGCTGCGTCTTACACATCGATTCGATACCCTGGCCAGGAGATGTGGGCCCGCGTTCAGTTCAAGGAAAAACACCGTGCATTTACAATCCCAAGAGAATCTCTACAATATGTCCATCAATCAATCACTCAAATCAATCAATCAATCACCCATGTCAAGTACAAGAGCAACCCCAAAGTCAACTCTCTCTCACCCTCTCTCTTACACACCCATACATGTCAAGTACATGTACCAACTCCCATCCATCAATCCATCACCCATCTCTCCCTCTCTTACAACCATCCCTTCTCTCTCTCTTTCTCAACACATTTTCCAAGCAACTAATGTGGTGGATGTCCAACAATTCTAATAGAGAAAAGTGAGTGTTTGTTGCCCACTTCCCACCCCAAAATCCTTCATCCTAGCCCTTCATTTCTCATCACCATCTATCAAAGTGAGACACAAGGAGCTCGGCGTTCCATCGGACCAAGAAGATCGAACGGTGGGTGCTTCTATAGGCTTAGATTTCATTCTTTTGATGATGGGCCAAGTGGGGCCTACCGATTGATGATATGGATCTCACTTTGGACCCTAGATGTGGCCGATGACCCACTTTGATTCTCATAATCATTCCATGATGGGGCCATCCTCCACGGACCCCATCATGATGTTTATTTTCCTTACATGGATAGGATCATCTAAACCTTGCATTTCGATGGAGAAAGCATCTCCACTATCGATTTTGATTGGTGGGCCCATATGTAATGGGACCCACTTGATGTATATTGTAAATCATAGAAGGGAGGGCCCATAGTGTCGGGGTCCCTCCATCACTCGATCTCTCCCTTTCTCTCTCTCTCTTTTCCCTTGTTGTTGGCCCCTTAATGTATGCATTTTATCCAAGTCATTTACCTTCGTGAGACCCACTTAATGGACATGTAAGATCTACACCATCCAAACCATGTAGGCCCTACCTTAAGGAGATGGGAAAGCACAAATATAAGGTTGACCCAAATCAAGTGGGCCACGTCCATGTGGGACCCACCTGGATGAGATGTATTCACAACGTCCAGCGTCCCTGGACGTTAGACGTGCAGTGAAGTGTGAACAGACAGTGGGTGTATATATAAAAAAAGTACTTGATTTTAAGGCTTTTGGGTGGGCCACTCATACAGGCCCCACCTTGATGTATGAACCTTATCCATGCCATTCATTCCATTCCTCAGATCATTTTAGGTGTTGAGCTGAAAAATGGAGCTAATCCGATTATCTGGCGGGTCATTTCTTAGAAAACAGTGTTTTCTACCGTTGAAACCCACTCCAATGTTTCTATACACCGAAACATGCTCAATATTGGGCTTGATGGATCTGTTATGAACTGTAGAATCCAATGGGTGGGGTGGATTCTTCTGGTGCGGGCCCCACCTAGGAAAAACTACCAAAAAACAAAAAAAAAATAAAAAAATATATCTTGTGCAGCAGCGTCCTGTTGCTACGGCTTACTGGAGGCAGGAACGTGGTCCCAACCATGGGCCCCACGTGATGTGTGTTGAACATCACACCGTGCATTTAGTAGGCCCCTTTGGGGCAATGGGCCACCCCAAAAATCACCCATATATGGAGCTCAGGTGGCCCACGTCACAGGAAAATAGTGGGATTGAACGACTGTCATTGAAACCCTTTTGGGTTATCACAGAAGTTTTGAATCGATATGAAATTTGTTTTTCCTCTGCATCCGAGTCCGTGTGACCTTATTAACAGATTGGATGGCAGATAAACGTTATGGTGGGCCCCACGTGGGACCCCCTATGGTGTATGTGTTTTACCCACACCGTCCACACCATTGGACGGTGGGACCCACTATGACGTATGTGTTTTATCTTTGCCGTCCAGCCATTTTGGCTGGGCTGCTGGACGGCCAGGGGACCCCACCTTGAGGTATATGCTTTATCTATGCCATCTATCCCTATGGGACCCACCATGATGCATGTGTTACATCCAAACCGTCGAACAATTTTGAAAGCTCATTTTAAGGCGAGAGACTAAAAATAAGACGGGTTTAGGATCAAATGGACACCCAGCAAAAAGTAGCGGGGATTGAGCGTCTGCCATTGAAACTCTTTTGTTGTCATAAATGTTTTGGATTATTAGGAAATTTGTTTTTCCTCTTAATTCAGGTCTGTGTGACCTTACAATCAGATTGGATAGAAATAAATGTTATGGTGGGCCTTGAGAGAATTTAATGGTGGAATCATTATCACCACTTTATTTGGAGTGCGTTCCGATTGATCTTTATATATATATATATATATATATATATATATATATAATATATATATATATATATTGATTTCTAAAAATAGATTAGATGAGTTGGGTTTAGCTTATTTGGATTGGCCCATTCAACTCGGCCCATTTCGACTTGGCCCATTGATTCGGCCCATTAATAAGGCCCAATATGATATTTAAGGCCCTCAATGGGATGTACACAAGTCCATTACAATGTGTAATTCTACCATAGTTTATGTAATAATGTTTATGGTGGGCTATGCCTTGGGAGTAATGATGGTTTGACGCCCACATTGTAAGTACAATATTGGTTAAATGTCCGCATTGTAACTCTCCTTAGGGCCCATTGATAGGCCCATACTTGTTGATAGTTCATCACTTTATAACATGCTTAGTATAATTCCATAATTCATACCCATTCGCATCATATGTATGCTTAGCATGAGGAGTGACTGATCATAGCATATGCCATTGGGTAGATTATCTATGAGACTCACTGAAAGGAGTTACCCACATGAGCGAGTGATATGCGCAGGATTGTTGCATGACTGGACAGTGTGATTCATGCATCTCGCATTTGTGTGTCACGATCATTGTACGCCCTAGCGACATCAGGGTCGTGGCTCCACAGGCACATCGTGGATGACCGTATTGGATACCGAAAATACTTGGTTCTAGCACTGTGGGCACTTAGGATGTCCTTGGGTGAGAGTCCCAGAACCTTTCTGGTACCAAGAGATGTTCCAACATTTAGACCGAGTGGATACACGAGTGCAGGAGTATCAAATACCAGTTGGCCGCGTCTCCCACTGTATCGTCGTCGGTTGGAAGGGGGTGTGGCCTTATCCGCCCAAGTGAGGGGGTTGTAAGTTAGGCTGAGTTTGACCAGCTAGCAAATGGGTCTGTTATCGATGAGCTGGGTAGGTATTGGCAGACTACTAGTCAGGCGAATAGTGTGGTCTATTCCACTTACTGGGCTGTGCGGCTAGGGAGGCAGTAGTCAGTGTGAAGTGTATTAGACCTCGATGATATCCCAGAGAGAAACTATACTGATATATGTACTTGATGAGGACTGACATGCTTACTTTGCATCTCGCATATAACATTTGGCTACATAGGCCTCGCATCGCATGGCCTTAGTATGACTGATAGCATCCATGCCTTGCATCACATAGCCTTGGTATAGCTGATTGTATTGATGGACTTGCCCGCATATTTTTGCATTACTCTGATATTGTATACTTGGCACTTGCCTTGCACACACACTTACACCACCCTCTAAGTGTTTGTAAGCTTATGCACGACTGTTGCATACAGGTGTCGTTGGATCGCAGCAGCGCCGAGGCAGGAGTGCGTATCGGATTATTTTGGAGCTTTTTGATCACCTTGTATTTCCCTTTTCACATTGTACTTAAAGTTTTTGATATAATAGATATGTGGTGATGTTGTTTTGTGACTTAGTTATGCTTGCGGTTATGCTCCATTACAAAAAAAATCATACTGAAAATCCTCCTTATAGGATCCCAGGATCGGAATGTGGCATATGAGTGCTAGGATCCGAGAATGGAGCACTGCGGAGGCTGTCGACGCCGGATTCGGCGATCAGAAATTTTGTGTGTCCGTTTTCCAAGTTTGGGGCATGACAGAAGTTGGTATCGGAGCATAACTTGGAAATACTTGAGATCACATCACATATCTGCTATGAACTTAGAACAAATAGGTCTCGAGTCTAGATAACTTAGCGATTTTCTGACATAGACCCTTAACGTTTATGCCTTCGAGAGTTCTCAAGGCTGATAAGCCTTTGTTCCTTCCTGTAGGACATGCTGCCTAGAAGAGCGACCCGAGCGACTCCTGCTCCACCACCAAATATTCCTGCTTTCTAGCTTGAGGATGTCACTCCTCTACCTGAGACCGGTGCAGATCCGACTGTACCTGTGAGTGCCGCCCAGCTGCAGCAGATGCTACATGCGATGACTGTTATTCTTCAGGGGCAGAGCAGGCATCGCACTGTTACGCAAGCCGAGGCAAAGTAGGAGCATGCGAGCGCCCTTCTCAAAGACTTCCTACAACACAATCCCCCGCGTTTCCCGGGCGAGCCAAACCCTACTGTAACAGAGATATGGTCTCCGAGGTGGAGAAGATATTCGACACCATGAGATGTACGACCCAGCAGCGAGTCCCATTAGCCATATTTCTTCTCCAGGGTGAGGCTCAGCATTGGTGGGTATCTGTCGCCCGAGCAGTAGAGGTTGATTTCGTACGGACCTGGGAGGACTTTGTAGACCAATTTGACCGGAAGTTCTTTCCCGAGCATGTGCGGTAGCAACGTACATTAGAGTTTAAGACTCTGGTCCATAGAGACATGACTGTGTCCCAGTATTGGGCATGTTTCATCGTGCTATCGAGATTCATGACGTATCTTATTGATGATGAGGGTGGAAGGCTCGCCGTTTTGAGAACGGTTTGAGTCCTGCCCTTAGGAGCCATGTGATCGGACACATGCTTCCGACGTTTGAGCAGATAGTGTAGAGGGCCCAGATCTACGAGTCAGATTGGGTCGGTTTGCAGAGGGCTTGTGACCAGAGAGGAGATCAGAAAAGGAATGCACCCTCTGGTAGCTCCCAGCAGCAACGCATGACCCACCCAGCATTTCGAGCACTAGTGGCACCCCCAGCACCACCTCTGGGACCGTTTTTAGGTAACTACTTTGGATGAGGTAGAACAGGACATCGTAGGCACGAGTGTCCCTATCCACAACAGCAGCAGTCGAGGGCACCGTATCAGCCTCCGCAACAGCCCCCACAGTAGCAACAGCGACCGTAACACTATCCTTCGGGACCTCCCCCGCAGCAGCAGAGGCAGCAGATCAGGCCGTCACAGTGACAGTAGCAGCAGAAGAGGCCTTAAAGGGGACCTGCACCTCCCCAGCAGGCCTAGGGTAGATTTTATGCTGCCCAGTAAGACCCTCAGTCATCAGGAGGAGTCGTTCAGAGTACTCTCCCTGTTTCTGCATGCATTACATGTGTGTTGTTTGATTCTTGTGCATCGCATTCCTTTGTGGATGATGATTTCTACCGATCGACCGGTTTACCGATGGAGTCTGCCCGCAAGGGTTTGTCGGTGTCAACGCCCTTAGGGAAGACTGCAATGTTGGGCCAATTTTGCATATCTTACCCCATTCTTGTTGGGGATATCTTTTTGCTTGTTGATCTGTTCGTATTGCCGATGTCCAAGTTTGATGTCATCCTGGGCATGGATTGGCTTGCCGAGTACCACACCATATTGGACTACTCTGCGAGGACAGTCACATTCTGTATACCTGACGTGCCAGAGTTCCAGTTTGTTGCCGAATCTGGAGGAGAGCAGCTTTCCTACCTGTTGTCGTGTGCCATTGAGGAGTCAGTTGCTTTGAGTATCAACCAGCTGTCGGTCGTTTGTGGTTTTCCCGATGTGTTCCAAGAGATTCCGGGGTTACTACCTCATCGGCACATCAAGTTCTAAATTGATCTCGTGCCTGGTACCGTGCCTATTTTGAAGGCCTCGTATCATATGGCACCGATGGAGTTACGGGAACTACAGAAGCATTGGACGAGTTGTGTGAGTTAGGCTTTATCCGTCTGAGCAGTTCACCGTGGGGAGTGCCGGTACTCTTCGTGAAGAAGAAGGATGGTTCGTGAGGCTTTGCGTAGATTATCGTGAGCTCAATAAGGTCACGATCAAGAATAAGTACCCACTCCTGAGGATCGATGATTTGTTTGATCAGCTGCAAGGTGCACATTTCTTTTTGAAGATTGACCTGCGTTCCGGTTATCATCAGATTCGGGTCCGAGATGAGGACTTTCCGAAGATAGCTTTCAGGACGCGCTACAGTCATTTCGAGTTCTAGGTCATGTCCTTCGGACTGACCAATGCACCCGCAATATTCATGCAATTGATGAACGAGGTCTTCCATCCGTATCTCGATCAGTTTGTTGTGGTGTTCATGCCGCGAGGAGCATGAGCGGCATCTGGAGATTACCTTGCTGACCCTCCATACACACCAGCTTTACGCGAAGCTGGAGACGTGCGTGTTCTGACAGGAGGAGGTGAAGTTCCTCGATCATATAGTGATGAGGCAGGGCGTCGCAGTGGACCCCTCGAAGATTAATGTCGTGCGTCAGTGGGGTCAGCCCACGAACGCATCCGAGATCCGCAGTTTCCTTGGTTTGGCAGGCTACTACAGACATTTCATTGAAGAATTCTCTTGTATTGTAGCCCCGTTGACCAAGTTGACCCGGAAGGGTGCCGAGTTTGTTTGGAGCGACACTTGTGAGCAGGCATTTATGGAGCTGAAGGACCGCCTCACGTCCGCTCCTATCTTCACTCTTCCCTCTGGGAGTGATGGATTCGTTGTATTTATCGATGCCTTGCGAGTTGGTTTGGGTGTTGTCCTGATGCAGCATGGGAAGCCGGTAGCTTATGCGTCTCTCCAGCTCAAGGTCCATGAGTTAAACTGCCCCACGCATGATTTAGAGCTGGCAGCAGTTGTCTTCGCCCTGAAGGTGTGGAGGCACTATCTCTATGGGGTGAGGTTCGAGCTCTTCTCTGACCACAAGAGCTTGAAGTATTTGTTCTCTCAGTCGGAGCTGAACATGAGGCAGAGGCATTGGATGGAACTCCTGAAGGACTATGATTTTGATCTCCAGTACTACCCTGGCAAGGCGAACGTGGTGGCGGATGCTCTCAGCCATCAACCACAAGGCCTGGTGGTGCACATGATGATTCAGGAGTGGAAGATGCTTGAGGATGTGTCTGCATTTGACTTCGAGATCGGCTTGCAGTCTTCTATTGTGCAGTTATTGAGCCTGTCGATTCAACCCTCTCTTGTCACAAGGGTGATCGAGGCTCAGCAGGCAGATAAGTTAGTGCAGAGTTATCAGGCTAAGGCAGCATCTGAGAGTCAGTCAAATTGGCAGATTGGTTCTGATGGTGGACTTCACTTCAGAGGCCGATTATATATCCCGGATATTCCTGAGTTGCACCGAGATCTTATGACCGAGGCACATCAATCGCGGTTCTCTATCCACCCTGGCTTGACGAAGATGTATCGCGATATGAGGCGTCAGTATTTTTGGGAGGGGATGAAGTGCCAGATCGCCAGTTTTGTGATCGAGTGTGTCACATGCTAGCATGTTAAGGCTGATCATCAGAGACCCCCTGGTCTATTGCAGCTGTTGAGTGTCCCGATGTGGAAGTGGGAGCACGTGTCGACCGATTTTATCATGGGTTTGTCGAGGACTCAGTGCGGTTATGACGCCATCTGGGTTGTCGTGGATCGTCTGACGAAGTCGGCACATTTTCTTGCGATTCATGAGACCTAACATGCGGATCGGCTCACCAAGCTATTTGTTGATGACATCGTGAGACTACACGGTGTTCATGTCTCGATCGTTTCAGATCGAGACCCAAGGTTCATGTCTCAGTTTTGGAGGAGCTTCCAGAGAATGATGGGGATTGATTTACAGCTCAGCACCGTGTATCATCCGTAGACCGATGGGCAGACCGAGAGGGTCAACTAAATCCTTAAGGATATGCTTCGGGCCTGCCCGATTGATTTCTCAGGTAGCTGAGACGAGCACCTGTGATTGGCTGAGTTTGCGTACAATAACAGCTATCAGGTGACCATTGACATGGCTCCTTTTGAGGCATTATATGACAGACCGTATAAATCATCGAGTTATTGGACCAAGGTTGGAGAGAGGCGTCTCCTAGGTCCTGAGCTTGTGCAGTAGACATTAGAGGCTATCAATATCATCAGGCAGAGGATGCGTATAGCTTAGAGCCGATAGAAGAGTTTTGCTGATCGTTAACGTCATCCCTTGGAGTTTGCCGTTGGGGACTATGTGCATCTCAAGGTCTCACCCATGAAGGGTGTGGTTCGTTTCGGAGCAAAGGGCAAGCTTGCCCCGAGATTCATAGGACCTTTCGAGATCACCGGGTGCGTTGGCGCCGTGGCTTCGGCTGCCTTGCCATGTCAGTTGCCTGGCGTCCACAACGTTTTTCATGTCTCTATGTTGAGGAAGTGTAAGTCAGACATCACTCCTTATTGATTAACAGTCGTTAGAGGTTCGTGACGATGCTTCTTACATTGAGCAACCAGTTCGTATCCTCGATCGGAAGCACGTCCTCCGGACTAAAGTCATTCCCTTGGTGAAGGTGTAGTGGGGTCATCATAGTGTGGATGAGGCATCTTGGGAGCGCGAGGAGGAGATTCGAGAGCATTATCCCCATCTTTTCGATGTTTGATTGTATGTTGTATTGCGTTTCGATTAAATATGATATTATGCTTTCTATTCCCTTATGAGTTATGCTTAGTTGCAACGATAGTATAAATTTTGAGAACGAAATTTTTTATTAGGTGCGGAGAGCTATAAGACCCGTATCCTAATCTGTACTGTTCCGTCGACTTCTGCGATTCTTCCCGTTGAATTCTAGCAACCTGCGATCGATAATTGATGTTTGCACGTGACCGTAAGTCGTATCTTATAGATTTGAGTCGACTTAATCTGAGACTTGTACCATTGTGACCGCACTATTGCTGCGGTTCCGATGCCACGTCTTACACACAGATCCGATACCCTGGCCAGGAGATGTGGGCCCGCGTTCAGCTCGAGATAAAAACCGCCGCCATTTGCAATCCCAAGAGAATCTCTACAACATGTCCCATCAATCAATCACCTCATGTCAAGTAACAAGAGCAACCCTAAAGTCAACTCTCTCACACCCTCTCTCTTACACACCAATACATGTTAAGTACACTTATCAACTCCCATCCATCAATCCATCACCCATCTCTCCCTCTCTTACAACCATCCCTTCTCTCTCT
>JAJHSJ010000003.1:67182943-67246239 GCA_021015155.1 Magnolia officinalis
ATGCCTCTTTAAATAATTTTTCAAAAGAGACAGGGATGCTCCCTGTCCGATTTGGGTTTCCTTAGTGGACCCCCACCCATCATGAAAACTGATGATCTGATCCGTCCATATGATCCATAGGGGGCCCATAACCAACGCCTAGGTGGCGGTTTTACCCCATGCAAGTTATCAGAAGATCCTGGCCGTTGAACATAATATGGGCGGTGGAATGAAAGAGTCAGTGGGCCACGCGGAATCCAATCTGAAACCAGTCAATTCTTACTGGTTTTTCGCCAGAATTTCAATGGACGGGGTGGATTTTTACATAGACATCAATGTGGGACCCACCGATCTTGACGGGCGGAAACCAAACCTCTGTCTCGCAACAGAGGTTGCGAATTTTCGCTATGGGCCACCATCATGATGCGTTGTTCTGATCTGAACTGTCCATCAGGGTTCTACAGGTCCAATAACCATGACCTAGGTGAAAATTTTCTAAGCAAGAGAGAGGATCTTATTTTGTCCGTTCAAATTAAGGATAGACGGTGCACTGGAAATCTTGTGGGTTTCATCAAAAGAAGAAAAAAAGTACACCGTTCCAACTGAAATTCCAAGAGAAATCTGATGGACGGATTGGATTCTTCAACAGATACCGATGATGGGCCTCACCAACACATCAGCGTAAGATGACTTACGCAGGTTCTGTTACAGCACGTCAGAGACCCGGACGTTGCGGGTCATTTTGCACGCGTGCGTGGAGAAGATCGGTCCAGCGATCTTGACGGTTCAAAATCTCCATCTGGACCAACCAACCATAGCTATGAGGGCTGAACGGCTCAGATCTTACACTGGCAGCCCTGTAGTCGAACATCCTATTCCAAACACAGTCGGTTGCGTTTTGCTCGGAAGGAAGTCCCGAACTACCTTCTGCTGCACGGATTCGAATTTCTCACGGCTTCTGGGTGCGAAAAGCTCCTCCCCACCGTCCTTGAGAGCTATAAACAGGGAGAGAGAGAACGTGATCTGGGGGATCGACGACTGGAGCAAAGGGAGAGACAGGAAGAGTTTATAGTTGGTATTTTTTTTATTTGTTTTTCTTCTAAATTCATGAGATCTAGTCCACTCATGGGTGGCTAAACCTCTTAGCTAGGGCTAAGAGGTGAAGCTTGTAGCATGAAGGGAGACTCTGTTTTATGCCTTTAATTAATTTTAATTTATGAATTGATATTGATTATAGTTTGATCCAAGGGAATGTTTTTAGTCTTTAATGGTCTGTTGTGACTGAAATTACAATGGGTCTGCAATGACTTTGAGCATGTTCTTTTCCTTTTTATATTTATGACGTCAGGAAGCCCTGTTGTTCACCATCGTCTCCTGGGCATGGTTGGATGTCGGTACCCTTCCTAACCTTCATACATTGTTGATTGGTTGGTAATTAGTTTAATTCTGTTGTTTACTTTGTCTCCTGGGCATGGTTTGGTGATGGAATCCATTCTAATTCATATACCTCTCATCTCTTGAAAACTATATCAACGGCAGTTCAGTTAATTTTCCTGATTTTTAATCTAGGTATAAGATCTCCCTGATCTCTATAAGTGGATCCTCTGAATCCCTAGTGTTCCTTCTCTGAATTTCTCTTAAGTTTTAAATTAATACTTCACAAATTTTCCTCAAATTATGTTTGATTTAGATTTCATCTTAATCTAGTTCTAGTTCTACTTAGTTTCAGAATACGTACAGGTTTCAGTCCCTGTGGATTCGACCTCGGTCTCACCGAGTTTATTACTACATCACAACCCTATACTTGGGGAGTGAACAAGTTTTTGGCGCCGTTGCCGGGGATTGACGGCTACGTATTTTTGAAATTAACTGGTTTTAGAATTAGTTTAAGATTAGGACTTTACTAACTTTAGTTTCATATTTTTCCTTCTATTTAATTCTTAGAACTAACCTTCCTGTTTTGTAGGGTTGATTGTTAGATCTTCTAAATTGGTAACGTCGTCCAGATTTCTTTACTTTCTCTATTTTTTAGATTAGGACTTATCTCCTAGATACTAACTTGGGTTGTTTTGTTTTGCAGGTTTTAACCTAGGAATCTTTAACCTGGTAACTTCTTTCTAACTTCTTCCCCTCTTACTTTCCATACTGTTGTAGGATCTTTTCTTTTATTTTTCTTAGGAGTAGATTCAGAATTAGGGTTTTACTATGCAAGAGTTGGAACGTATATATGCTAAGATAGCTAAGGAATCTTGAGAATTTTTTTTTATGTATGATGATAATGATGGAAAACAGCCTATGCCTCAAATATTTTCTGAAAATTACTTCAACCAATCGAAACATGATGCTCCACCGATTAAGAAGTCCTTCAGTGATTATCTACGGGAAAATAATTGCATTCACGAGTTAAGAAAACAGTACGTGATTATTGGAATGATAACACGTATCAACTCCCGACCGATGACCCGTATGACTATAACCAGTGGAACCATCAAAACTAGGAAGATGAACTAACAACATGTAATGATTATTCTCTTGGATTCCCTACCTTTGAGAGCCCGCAGGATTCAATTCAACATAGCATAGCCTATCTCGCGAAATTCAAAAATTGTTGGAAGCGCTTAATTCGCGCCTTGATAAGGTAGAGGAGGCTCGGTCATCCCAGCCACAATTCATTCCAGAAATACAACGCGAGGAAAGTGATCCCAACTCACTTGAAGAATTCTGAAATTTGGAATGAGTTGGATTCCATTAATGAGCATACAGTTCAATTTGCCGATGAATCGATCTCGATGACTGTTCAAAAGAATGGTGAAGATACATGGCTGTCTTTCAAATATAATGATGATGACACACTTCACTCACATGACACACTAAATTCCAATGATGAAGAAGAGGTTAGTTATGCGAACCTCAACCCATTCTAGGTGTAGAATGTGAGGAAAGTGATCCCATCCCAAATGTGCACTGCGCTGAACTAGAATATGATGAATATTGGGATGACAATCCTGAATGTGCAGCCACAGTTCCCCTGGAATTAATCTCAAGTGTGGTCCAGGTCAATGATCAAGAAGTACATGAAGAGAACGGTCATAATAAGCTACTCCACTCACCTGACATGTCTGATCTACAGGTGGATGAGCTCCTTACAACCGACCCGTCTATCTCTTGTGAGATATGTTTGGACGATTCCCTTGAATTGAATGATGATATGATTCAGGAGAAGGACGAGTTGCCCGCTACGACCCTGGAATTTGAAACGACTCAATTGAGGTCACCATCTGAGTTGTACATGTTTGATAATTCAACGCCTCGATTGAGTAGTCTCAATGAACAAAGTGATCACATCGATGCTTCCCCTATTGATTTTCAATCTGTCTGTGTTGGACTGGAACAAGAGAGCATATATCCGTCCACTGTCAAGGATGATGGATTCCTTGGTACGAGCTCCAATATGGAAAATAAGTTACACTCAGCTGAACTTCCTAACTCTTGGGATTGCTTGGCACACTTTGCAGATTCAAACGATCCCATCTTAAACGATAAAGTGGATGCCTTGCAAGACGACATCTCGGTAGACATCACTGATCGAGAGAACCCTTATTCTGAAGCCCCTTCTTCCCCTGATCCTAAATGTCTACCATTAAGGGAGGAGGAGCTAAAAATTGAACCGAAGTCTGATACTTCGGAATGTGTTTAGACTATACCACGTCTTGAAAATTTTTCTCAATTTGATCTACTTGTAGTCTCTGATTCACCATGGGATACTAACTTCGAAACTTCTTCTGTCGCAGGTGAATTGTATATACTCTGGATATCTCAAGCAAATCAACGAAAAATTTTTGATGAGGTACATATGTTTCTCTGGAATGTCATGCTCCAGGGCATCCAAGCCTATTGCAAAAAGGCCTTTTGGATGATCCTGTTAAGAAACATACTGAGAAATTTATCACGATACTGGCCAGAAGAGGAACCTTGCGGCATGACTGAGTAGTTTTTCCCTGCTTTCTTAGGATTAGGGTAGTTTCCTTTATGTTGTTTTAGGATAGACGGTAAACTTAACGCTCCTGGGAGGCAACCCAGCTTTTTTATGCCATTCCATTTTTCTTAATTTGTTAGTTCAATGTTTGTGGGTAACATTACTGCAAACCCTCACGAGACTACAACTCGTCCACTAGGGGCAACCTAGGGGTTTAAAGGCTTGTTGCATATGCTAAATGCAATCGAGAGCACCTGCGAAAGTGGTATAGGTAGGATTTTATTTTTGTTATTATTTGTGTTGTTATCTCTCTCGTGCTAGCCGGCTTCCATGCTGCGATCTCTTGGAAAGTCTCTCTCAATTCATCATTCACGTACTATCTTTCCATCACTTCACATTTACGTTGTTGTCCCATGTGCATTCCATGCTCATATCTTTTACATTGAGGACAATGTAGCTTTTAGGTTGGGGGTGGGAGATTAGGTTATCTAATCAGTGTTTTCTTCGTCTTGAGCAAAAATTGTGAAAATTTTAAATTTTTTTCCGAAATTTCTTGTGAATTCGAAGTGATTTTGACAGCCATTTGATTTAGAATTACAAGATAAGTGATGTTGGTAATTTGTGACTCTTAGATTCCGTTGTCTGTTAGATTTCACAGTTAAGCTTGAATTGTTAATCCATGATTAGAAGTTGTAAACATTGATTGAGCCATGATTTCACATATCATATCTCGCTTACACATTAAGGTTTCAGTTCCATATTGAAGGATTAACTTGGTAATCACTGAGCATGAAAGGAACCGGCCTGAAATATTTTGCCATCATGAAAAAAAAAAAAAAAAAAAGAAAAAAAAAAAAAGAGAGAATTGAAAAGGTTGGGCAATTAATCTTCACCATAGGTTTGCTCCCTATAGGTGTGGATTCGATTACCCATGGTTAACAGTTGAAAAGAGTTGGATGACTAATTTCACCATAGGTTTGCTCCCTATAGGTGATAATTTGATTCCCCTCTTGACATTCTTTTAATAATAATAAAAAAAAGAAAAAAAAAAGAAAAAAAAAAGAAGAATATCAAAATCAAATCAAAGTTGGTAGGATGATTTATGAGGCATGTTTTGTTTTGGTTGTCTTGAATGCTCTTTAGATTATCAACGTTATCATGGAAATTGACAATTGGATTTCTTAATGTTGTTAAGCCGAGATTACACTATACATCCATGGATCTTAATGTTTAGAAACTTTCTAATTGGTGGAGTAATACTTTGAAATTGGTTATAAAGTTTACCATGTGCTTGAGTCCAGGAGAAAGTAATACTCAACATTCATGAAACTTAGAATTCTCATATCCAGATTATTTTACAAAATCACTTGAGTTTATAAAAATTGTCCCGTAATTCTCAACTTATTTTTCGCATATGTTGCTCGGGACTAGCAAAATGCTGGTTGGGAGTTGTGTTGAGGGTCAAATAATGCATATCAGACCCCAATAATTGCCTGATTTTACGAACATAGTACCGTCTAATAGCCTGTTTTAATCGTGTTTGTGATGAAGGACGTATTTACAAACTTGGACTGAAATCGGAGGATAAAAGCGTGGAGTTAAGGTACTGATGGCACCAAGGCAAGGGATGGACCTCATGGGGCCAAGATCGACGAATTTACACGCCAGAGATCCGAGAAAATCGAGAAACTGAAGTTCAAGTGGCCAAAAAAGGGTCCGAAATGCAAGATCACAAGGTTCCCACCATCCGTTCGGCACGAAACTTCATACACGGCCTGATGACCTTAAATTAACCGTACACGTCAAAAATCATCCATTGGATCGTTGTGGAAGTGGCCCAACGAACAGATCAGCCCCTTAAATCCTTAAATGGGGCCCACCTGATCCTTGGATATGCTTCAATTTTGGACTCAGCGCCTTAATTGAGGCTACAAAATAGATGAACGGAGAGGATGTCTCATATACATCAATATGGGACCCATTTTGCATAGAGTGTGTGCACAACACATATGCATGGGATGAGTACCAGAACTCAAGAAATCGGTCAGCACTTGCTGACCGATGCCTCTTTAAATAATTTTTCAAAAGAGGCAGGGATGCTCCCTGTCCGATTTGGGTTTCCTTAGTGGACCCCACCCATCATGAAAACTGATGATCTGATCCGTCCATATGATCTATAGGGGGGCCATAACCAACGCCTAGGTGGCGGTTTTACCCCATGCAAGATTATCAGAAGATCCTGGCCGTTGAACATAATATGGACGGTGGAATGAAAGAGTCAGTGGCCACGCGGAATCCAATCTGAACCAGTCAATTCTTACTGCGTTTTCGCCAGAATTTCAATGGACGGGGTGGATTTTTACATAGACATCAATGTGGGACCCACCGATCTTGACAGTGCGGAAATCAAACCTCTGTCTCGCAACAGAGGTTGCGAATTTTCACTGTGGGCCACCATCATGATGCGTTGTTCTGATCTGAACTGTCCATCAGGGTTCTACAGGTCCAATAACCATGACCTAGGTGAAAAATTTCTAAGCAAGAGCGAGGATCTTATTTTGTCCGTTCAAATTAAGGATAGACGGTGCACTGGAAATCTTATGGGTTTCATCAAAAGAAGAAAAAAGTACACCGTTCCAACTGAAATTCCAAGAGAAATCTGATGGACGGATTGGATTCTTCAACAGATACCGATGATGGGCCTCACCAACACATCAGCGTAAGATGACTTACGCAGGTTTGTTTACAGCACGTCAGAGACCCGGACGTTGCGGGTCGTTTTGCACGCGTGGAGAAGATCGGTCCAGCGATCTTGACGGTTCAAAATCTCCATCTGGACCAACCAACCATAGCTATGAGGGCTGAACGGCTCAGATCTTACACTGGCAGCCCATGTAGTCGAACATCGTATTCCAAACACAGTCGGTTGCGTTTTGCTACGGAAGGAAGTCCCGAACTACCTTCTGCTGCACGGATTCGAATTTCTCACGGCTTCTGGGTGCGAAAAGCTCCTCCCCACCGTCCTTGAGAGCTATAAACAGGGAGAGAGAGAGAACGTGATCTGGGGGATCGACGACTGGAGCAAAGGGAGAGACAGGAAGAGTTTATAGTTGGTATTTTTTTATTTGTTTTTCTTCTAAATTCATGAGATCTAGTCCACTCATGGGTGGCTAAACCTCTTAGCTAGGGCTAAGAGGTGAAGCTTGTAGCATGAAGGGAGACTCTGTTTTATGCCTTAATTAATTTTAATTTATGAATTGATATTGATTATAGTTTGATCCAAGGGATTTTTTTAGTCTTTAATGGTCTGTTGTGACTGAAATTACAATGGGTCTATAATGCTTTGAGCATGTTCTTTTCCTTTTTATATTTATGACGTAGGAAGCCTGTTGTTCACCATCGTCTCCTGGGCATGGTTGGTTGTCGGTACCCTTCCTAACCTTCATACATTGTTGATTGGTTGGTAATTAGTTTAATTCTGTTGTTTACTTTGTCTCCTGGGCATGGTTTGGTGATGGAATCCATTCTAATTCATATACCTCTCATCTCATATCTTGAAACTATATCAACGGCAGTTCAGTTAATTTCCAGATTTTTAATCTAGGTATAAGATCTCCCTGATCTCTATAAGTGGATCCTCTGAATCCCTAGTGTTCCTTCTCTGAATTTCTCTTAAGTTTAAATTAATACTTCACAAATTTTCCTCAAATTATGTTTGATTTAGATTTCATCTTAATCTAGTTCTAGTTCTACTTAGTTTCAGAATACGTACAGGTTTCAGTCCCTGTGGATTCGACCTCGGTCTCACCGAGTTTATTACTACATCACAACCCTATACTTGGGGAGTGAACACCAGATTGCCACCAGCCATGTGACACTCCCCCTCTTTGAGGCAATGTCCCTCAAGCATGTGGAACTCTCATTTTTCAAACCTTAAGTGTGTGGTTGAAGTGTATTTACTTCAATGCCCATCTCCTTACACAAAATTACTATTTTACCACCTCATCCAACCCATGAGATGATTCCATGTGGCAATCTCCAATCCTATCTCTTTAACCCACTTTTGACCCCTAGGATTTACCAGGAATTACAAGAAAATCGGGTTGAAGGCTATAAATAGCCCTCTCTCCTCATTTTAGGCACTCTCATTCAGAATCATTGGGAATTCAGAGGGAGTTCCTCACTACATCTAGTATATCTTGGTCCATTCCTCCACCAAGGGGAGAGAGAGAGAGAGAGAGAGAGAGAGAGAGAGAGAGAGAGAGAGAGAGAGAGCCCAACCCTGGTCTAGTATAGTCTAGCTAGAGTCCAAGCTCCTAAGCCACATGAGTTTAAATATGAGCCACTCAATCTAACCTTACGATACTACCATTCAAGCCTCTATCAGTTTCATCAAATCAGCGCATTAGCATCGTAAACATTCATTCCCTTCTTAACCCCATTGCTCCTCATATACATTAGCATCATAGTGCATTTTGCCGTTTTCTCACATCTAACTGGCGGACGTATGCTTTGAGGCTTGCCAATATAATCGGATCTTGCCCACAAGAAACCTTACACAATTAGCCGTCATTTCAGTATATACGTTGCATTCCATCATTTTCTCGTATCTGACTAGTGGGTGTATGCTATAAGGCATGCCGATACAATTGTAGCTGGTCCACCAGAAACCTTAGCCGGTTGGCCGTCGTTTTATCATAAGCATCAACACAACATTAAACATCCCATACATACATCTTGTACTCAATATGCTCTGCGGCTTGCCGATATAGTTGGATCCCACCCATCAGAAATTCGAATCGGTCAATCATTACTACTATTACATCGCATTACATTTCCTGCTTGCAAGAGTTACCCTTATTCCTCAGAAATTAGTAATTAGATCTTGTGAAGTAAAGACCGTACATCCATACGGGCAGAGTGAGTGCCTAACACCTTCCCTTTCTGTAACCACGGTCCCTTACTTGGAATCTCTGGAACGTAAACTCACGAATCATCTTAGGGTTAAGGATCTTCAGGTCTTCAATCTTAAGCGTTTCTACGGGATCTAATCGACTGTAGAATCATAATAATTGGTTAGTGACAACTCTGGTCAAATATCACACCCTCTTACCCCTTTAACAAAAACCCTCAAGCGAGGTAACCAATGGAAGAAGCGAGTGTAGATCTCTCGTACCCTCGAGAAATCCGCCCTCTAGTGTCCACAGGGTGGTGACACATGATAGCTCCCCTATTTTGGCAAGGAGCTCCCCATGTATGCTAGACCTCCACTTGCAACATCTGCACGTGTGAAAATGCAAAAATACCTCTATCCCTCATTTGAATCCAAAATTATGCTTTTACCAAGCAATCTAACCATTTGTATTGTGCCACATGGTGATTTAGAATCTCAGCCATCCAAACCCTTCTTAACCCCAAACTTGTTCATAATCATTAGAAAATCAGGCTTGAGGGCTATAAATAGCCCCCTCTCCTCATTTCAAACACCTCTTCCTTCAGGAAAACCCTTAAGCCACCCTTACCAATCTTTTCCATCCCATCCCATACCTCCAACAAGGAGAGTGAGAGTGAGGAAGAGAGTCTAGCCTTAGTTCAACCCTAATCCTAGCCTCTCAAGCCAGCTAAGTTCCAATCCAAGTCGTTTAATCTAATCCTTGTGACAATACTGTCCATTCAATTGTCGAAATTCTAAGCAATTTCGTCTAATCCCCATGCATTAGCATTGTGCAACACATACTCCCTTCTCAACCCCCTTATTTGACAAAGTCGTCAATTCTGCATTACATTGCATTTATACCTAATCGATCCGGGCGTATGCTTCGTGACTTGCCAATATAATCGGATCATTGAAAAGGCCAAGCTATATGTCCTAGAGGGGGGGGGGGGGTGAATAGGACTATACCAAATTTAAAATAAAATTAGCGGAATAAATTAAACCAATAGCCTTACAACATATGAATCAATTACAAAGCTAAATTTAAATCACCTTGATAAATAGGTATCGAGAGATTGACGCAAATTCAGTTCTAAGGACAACCTTACACCATAATCAACAAGGGCTATGGTAGGACAACTTATTTCTAGAACCTCTTTTGGATCAAGGACTCAATATTAATATAAGTAAATGAAATAGCAAGGAATTGAAATTAAATGCAAAAGTAAGATTTAAATTATTACAACAATCCCCACACTTACTTGAAATGTAAATAGCTACAACATTCACATACACTTGTACATTCCACACAATTGAATGATAAAAGATATGACAATTAAGCAAGCATTCAAACCACAAGTCAAAGAGTTATAGTGGTTCGCTTGTGTGTACACCAACTGTTTTCCAACAGCCACACAAAAAGCTACTCCACTCCTAATATCCTCACACAGGGGATATTAGCGTTCACTATCAAATAGGTTTTTCACAGGTTCACCAAAAACCTTTACAATTGTGTCTTTTTCACTTGGGCTCACACAATTCAAAAACCCCTCTTTCTGAGTTTTCTGGTTTTCCTCAGACAACCAATACAATGAGATTTTTCTGGTTCAACCTCAAACAAAAACCAGTACAATGAGATTTTTCTGGCTTAACCTCAAACAAAACCAAAGGTAAATGAATTTTACAGAATTGTAAAATACCTGGATTTCTCCTTTTTCGTAGCAGCCCGGTAGTAGAACCGGTAGAAACCAATCGGAGTAGATGATTTGAATGTCAAAGTTCAATTTCCAATACTCACATTCATAAGGTTCTAAGTTCTAATTGATTTTAGATTTAACTCGTTGGGCGTAGCTATATTTGATTTTGATTCCAAGAAGAAGGAATAAGATAATTCTCTTTTTTCAAATAAGATTGGAATATAGAAACAAAATCAAATTAAATAAGCTAGCAAAAGGAATATAAATAAGCACAATCTAGCTTTAAAATAAAACACAAATTTATCAGAGTGATCACTTGAAAATTCTTGAATCGAATGGAGTTGAAGTTATGAAAACTCTGAATTTCGTGTTCAATTTATAGAAGCAGAAATCACTCCTACGACTGGTCTTAGAAACCTACGACTGGTCGTAGCTCTAACAGATTTTTGAAAAATTAAGCGCGATCTTTGAAAGCCGTTCCACGACTGGTCGTGAGTATCCTACGACTGTTCGTGGGTCACCTACGACTGGTCGTAAGACCAGGGATTACGTTGCTGGACTTTGAGTCGTAGCTCTACGACTGGTCGTGGACGAGTCGAAGCCACTCCTACGACCGGTCGAAGGACCTCCAGGACTGGTCGTGGGCGTACCAAAAATTCCGAAAAATCTTCAACTACTTAGGACTGGTCATAGAATTTCTTGGACTAGTCGAAACCAATGCTAGGACTGGTCGAACAAGAGCTAGGACTGGTCGTAGATAGAATAGACCAAACTTGTGTAAAATAAATATTTGATTTATGTATCCAAAGTGACCTACTTAAAGGGTCAACCTACCTAAGGTCATTCAAACCTGAACCATGTCGTATGGACATTGAACTTCAACCATTCAACGAATGTAGATATTTTGAACCATATCAGGCTTGAAATCTTGAGCTTGTTTTGAACCATATCATGCTTGAGATTTTGAGCTTGTTTTGAACCATATCATGCTTGAGATCATGAATTTGTTGTAGCTTTAAACTTGAGATCTTCATCAACATAAAACTACTTCATGCGTTGTTTCTTCAGACTTGAACTTCAACATTGTAGCTTCGTGAAGACTTCAACAAGTAGCTTGCTTCTTCAGACTTGAACATGTAGCTTCTTGAAGTGTTTAAGCAGTGTCTTGAATTTATATAAATCATCATACAAGCACAGGACATAGATAGATGTTTTGGCACACCAAAATTTGACAATCAAAGGAGCATGAGACCATAACACTTACAATCATGCCCATAAAAAACCCTGGTTAAATAGTTATTACATCATGAGCATCTCATTACGTACATAAACATTCCTGATATGCTTTATGACTTGCCGATATAATTGGATCATGCCCATCAAAAACTTGTGCTAATTTACATTTAACACTATACTACACACTATTACATTATCAAAGTGTAAGAACCAAGACAAATTCTCGAAGATAGTTTTATCCTACAAAATAAAGACCGTACTCCTATTGTGTGTATATGGTCTAGCCAACTGTAGAAACGAAATAATTAACTAATGGCAACTCTAATAAAATATAACAGCTTTTCAAACATACTAGCACAAAAGTCCTCGAAAGAGACAACCCCTGGAAGCCACAAGTCGATTCCATTCAAATTCCAACATCCATAATGGTGAGGCATAATTCTTAATAAACTCACACACTAGAGTTTCTAAAATCCCATTATTAGATGAAGGATTGAAGATGGACCGGTTCAAGTAAGAAAGTGAGGTGGCTATGATTTCAGGAGCATTTTATACCCCATTAAACAATTGTTCTTGTGGACGTGGGGCCCACTCCATTGAATCAATGGCCCATTACTTTTCTCACTAGACCATCTCGATTTTCTTAATTGGTCCATGTAATTGCTTCATGTGTGATGTAGGGAAGGACGTGAGGTCGAACACCGTCTTCCTCAAGAGGATAACTATTCCGAATCCACTGAACTTCTCTGGACTCCTCACAAAGACTTCTCGAATCTATGAGGAAAGAAAGCAAGAAAATAGAAATAAATTCTAATAAATTTGAAATTGATTGATGAATGAATAAAAATGAGTTCACAACCCTTTAAATAGGGGTACTAAGCAATGAGAAAGAAATCAAAATTAAACTACAAATAAAACTCCTAGATACGCCCAAAATCATATAGTTTGGGCATGTAACTATCTACGACCCCCTCTACATCAGTCTCCTCCACTTCAAAAGAACTTGTCCTCGAATTCTCGTCTTGCTTTGGTTCATGATACTCGGTTAGGTCTGCGACGTTGAAAGTCCGTAAGGTCGCCATGTCATCTGGAAGATCAACAACATAAGCGTTATTATTGATCTTTTAGATGATTGGTATCGGTCTAATCTTTTTATTCTTCAACTTGTTGTACGTTCCAGTTGAAAATCTTTCTTTACACAGATGGACCATCACTTAGTCGCCCACCTTAAACACTTTTTGTTGTCCATGCTTGTCCGCTTGTTCTTTGTACTTTTCGTTTGAGGCATGTAGCTTGTTCTGTACTTCCTCATGAATGCCCATGATCCTGTCTGCCATATGTTCTGCTGTAATGCTCATGCCTGGGAGCTTGGGCAGAGGAACCAAGTCTAGTGTGTGGCGAGGTACTCATTTCATAAATAACCTGAAATGAGAATTTTCTTGTCGAGCGGTTCACCATATTGTTGAATTCAAACTCTACTTGAGATAAGGTCAAATCCAACTGCTTCGGTTTTTCTCCTGAAATACATCGAAGGAGGTTTCCCAATGTACGATTCACAACCTCGGTTTGCCCGTTAGTCTGTGAGTGGTAGGTGCGTGTGAGTGGTAGGTGCTACTGAACTAAAGTCGTGTATCGAAACGAGTCCACAAAGTCCACCAAAAATGGCTTACGAACTTCGTGTCACGGTCATAAGTAATAGTCTTGGGAAACCTCGTGTAGCCGCATAACTTCTTTGAAGAATAGATTCACATGTGTGTTGCATCGAGAGTCTTCTTACGTGGAATAAAGTGCGCCATCTTTAAGAAACGATTTACTACCACGAATACCAAATCCATGCCGTGTTGCGTTTGTGGGAAACCAAGCACGAAGTCCATAGATAAATCCTCCCAAGGGCCGTGAGGCACGGGTAATGGGGTGTAAAGGCCAGTATTATGAGATTACTCCTTAGAGGTTTGACAAATATAACAACGTTGGACTGCCTTTCCCATATCACATACCAATTGCAACCAGTAATACCGCTCTTTCACAAGAGCTCGCGTCTTGTCTCGCCCAAGGTGTCCACTGAGGCCACCTCCATGTAGCTCTTGAATTATTTGTTCCCTTAACGAACTTTTGGGGATGCAGAGTTGATTCTCCTTGAAAAGGAACCTGTCTTGCATATGTAAGTCGCTGGGGTAATCTTCTTGGCATCTAACCCATGCGTCCTTAAAGTCATCGTCGTCGGCATATATGTCCTTGAAGCGCTCAAACCCGACAACCTCATTGCTCATAGTGACTAATAAAGTTGGACGGCGACTCAATGCATCAGCTACTTTGTTCCGTTGCTCAGACTTATGTTTTAACACAAACGTGAATTCTTGAAAAAATGAGATCCATCTAGCATATACACAATTAATGTTAGCTTGACTATTAATGAATTCGAGAGCTTGATGGTCCATGTAAAGTATAAATTCCCTTTGAATCAAATAATGTCGCCAATGTCGCAGTGCCTGGACCACCGCATACAAATCAATCTCATATGTAGACCAAAGTACAACAACCATGGTCGTCAATAACCTGCGCTTAATTTCGGTAAAGTTCCTGTCGGCTTCGTCAGTCCACTGAAACTGCCCTTTCTTCATGCAATTTGTGATTAGTGACACAATGGTACTGAAACTTTTCACGAATTGACGATAGAATGTTGTCAGTCCATGAAAACTTTGTATTTCGTGAATATTTGTGGGAACCTGCCATTCTCTGCTTGCTTTCACCTTTTCCTCATCCACTCGAATACTCGTGGATGTTACAACAAAACCTAGAAACAACAGGCTATCAGTCATGAAGCTGCACTTTTTTAAATTGAGATACAGTTTATTTTTAGTGAGCATTTGAAAGACCTTCTTGAGGTGTTCCATATGGGTGGTTTCGTCTTGACTGTATATCAAAATATCATTGAAATAAACCACAACGAACCACCCAATGAAAAGTTTCAGAACTTGGTTCATGAATCTCATGAATGTGCTAAGCGCGTTCAAAAGACCGAAGGGCATGACCATCCATTCGTACAATCCTTCATTGGTTTTAAAGGTCATTTTCCACTCATCACTCGGCCGTATTCGAATATGATGGTAGCCGCTCCTTAAGTCCAATTTAGAGAATATTTTTGCGCCCTCCAACATGTCTAGCATATCGTCCAACCGTGGTATAAGAAACCTATATTTTATGGTGATTTTGTTGATGACCCGGTTGTCGACACACATGCGCCAACTTCCATATTTCTTTGGAGTTAATAGAGCTGGTACAACACATGGGCTCATGCTTTCTCAAATAAGACCCTTACGGATCAGTTCCTCCACTTGCCCCTACAGAATCTCGCACTCATTCGGACTCATCCAATAGTGAGGGCGATTACGTAAACTGGACCCAGGGACAAAGTCGATATGCTGTTGGATATCCCGCATGGGGGTAACACATCAGGAAGGTCATCGGGCCAAATTTCTTTGAATTCATGTAACAAGGGCCTTAGTCTTTCAGGGATGATGTTAGGCTCGAGTTCTTCTTCTTTTACAATTAATGCGTAAGCCTGTCCTGTTTCTTTGAATTCTTCCACAAAGTCTCTTATGGTTAAGAGAAAATGACCCTCCACTTTTGAAGTTTCAGGTGGTCCCTCTGGATCTATAGGGGCCAATATGGTCTTCCGGCCGTCCTTCACGAAAATATATATGTTATCTCGCCAGTTATGAGTGGCATCACAGTCAGATTGCCAGGGTCGACCGAGTAGTATGTGACATGCTTCATGCCAATCACATCGCATACTACTTCATCCTTATAATGTTTGCCAATTAAAAAGGAGATGATGCACCGTTCAGTTACCTTTGTTTCACTGACCTTCTTGATCCAACCATTGTATATGGGGAGGAATGACGCTCTGTTTTCAATTGTAATTTTTCCATCATGACCGTGGAGACGATGTTCTCGCTACTCCCACTGTCAATGATCACCTCACAAACCTTTTGATTCACCGTACACCTTTTTCGAAAGATGTTATGCCGTTGTGGATACACTTCTTTTCTTAGTGCATATAATAGGCACCTCACGACAAGCGACTCACCGCGATCTTGCTGAACTAAACTTGACTCATCTGCCTCGTCCTCGGTGGTGTGCTTCTGCTCTTCAACATCTGGATCTTCATATGCATTATTAGTACTACCATCATTGATGGCAAGGTTCGTCACTTTTCGTTGGGGACAAGTATTTGATAGGTGGTCCGATTGGCCACAACGATAGCAGTTGTCGGGCCTTAGCCGAGCATAGGGGTTCGGGATTTTACTTGGACCAGCATAGTCGATAAGCCCCTTTGGGGTCTAGCTTGCCCGTTTCCTTGATCTCGGCTCTCAGACGTAGGAGTTTGAGTGTGTGCTCCTACGGGCTCCTTCCCCTTGGGCTATAGAGCTCCTTAGGGCAGACCTGCCGCAGCGACCCTTACGGTGGGATAAGTCCGTGTGTTAGGACGTTCAAGTTGCGCTTCTACCCAAGTAGCCAACTTGATCGCATCATTTATCGTCCAGACGAACTGCATTTGGACCCGATCCTGGATCGCCATATGTAATCTACTGTTGAATCGGGCGACTTGCTGCGATTCAGTCTCGACCAAATCATACACGTTACCAGGCGGTAAAATTCTTCTGTGTATTCTCTCACCGACCGACTACCTTTTCCGACAATTTTGGTATTGTTGGAATAATACCTGATCGTAGTCGCTAGGGAGGAATCGGATACGTAGTAGCTGCTTTATCTGCTGTCATGTGCGGATTGGTGCTTTCATTTACCTAGTTCGTTGGAGTTGCAGTTGTTCCCACCAAACTGAAGCTCTATCTTTCAACTTGCAAGCCATAAGCTTGACCTTCTTTGCTTTAGGGATGTTCATATAGTCGAAGAATCGCTTAACTTTAGAAAGTCAATCGAGGAAATCCTCAATGTGTAGTTGACCATTGGAGCTAGGAATATCAACCCGCATATTGAATTCTCGATTTGTTCGATCTACTCGATCGCTGCCTTGTCTGTGGTGTTGAAAGATTATGTCGTCGATTTCCTCATCGTTGGATCCCCCTTCCTCAGGAATAACTCTTGGATGCACTGCCGGTACTATCCTGCGATCAGGGCGATTACAAGTTTCAGCAATTGGCAGTGGAGGATTACCACAAGGAACACGGAGTTGCCCTAGGGTTTCCGCCAAGAAATCCACTATGCGGTCGATGGAAGCCTGCAACCCTTGCATAGCTTGCAAATTTTCTCGCTACGCTATTTTGAAAGCTGCCGCCGTTAAAGGTAAATTCCTTAGAGCACCGCTCATAGGATTGTTGCCCGACCCATCGTTAGAAGTCATCGATCTAATGAAAAACTTCTCTCTGATACCAAATTGACACAGGGAAGGATGTGAGGTCGAGCACCGTCTTCCTCAAGAAGATAACTATTCCGAATCCACGGAACTTCTCTGGACTCCTCACATAGACTTCTCAAATCCACGAGGAAAGAAAGCAAGAAAATAGAAATAAATTTTAATAAATTCGAAATCGATTGATGAATGAATAAAAATGAGCTCACAACCCTTTAAATAGGGGTACCAAGCAATGAGAAAGAAATCAGAATCAAACTACAACTAAACCTCCTAGAATTCGCGACTTACTATAAATAGTAAACTTACTATTTATAAACGGTCGTGATGTCTACTAGTGTCCAAGGTTTTTGGCCAAAAAATAGTAAGTGTCCTATTTGGCTTCACCAAGCTATTCTCCTATTTTTTCTAAGTTCTTTTCACGTTCGACGCAACTCTTAAAGCCCAACAGATGAAGAGTTATAATCAAATTAAAACTTACTATTTATAGTAAAAACGAAATTAAAATAGGGAAACGACCGTGAATCTGGCGGTATTTCGCAAATCCGGCTTGAGCAACCCGGCGTAATGGGGTTGGTTAGCTAAAGTAGCTCATTCTATCCCGAAATCATATATTTTACATCTGATAACTCATTCCGGATTGCGAGATATGCCCGATTTAAAGGTTGATGGTCTGGATCACTTCTGTCATCGACCGGGCCTTTTCTGATCCATCTTGGCCATGTAACTGTCCATGACCCGCTCTACATCAATGTGACTGTGCAAACATTGTTTAAAAAAATAAATAAAGATGTGTTCAACCGAGTCAGAATTTACAAGACTCATTGAGTCACTAGATTAACCCATATTGAGCCACGTGTAGGGCTATAAATGGGCTGCACTGGCCAGTTGGGCTTTCAGCCAATAAACGGGCTGGTCTTGGGCTCATTAATGAGCCTATCAGTTTGACCAGAATCCGATCGGCCACTTAGATTTTCAAGGGCATGTTTATCATTAATCATACATCATGGGGCACAATTTAATATATAGCCAGGCTTGGGCTCAGGCCAGGCGTAGGGGTGTTAATGAACTGAGTTTGGGCCGCATTTTGATCTGTTCGGGCTGGAGCTATTCAAATTGTTACATTTGCTAAGCCCAATTCCGGCCCATTGACAACCCTACTCGGGCGTGTGTTCTACTCATGTACATCTAAGGGTGTTAGTGTTAATTAGAAGTGTAATTAGGGATATTCTAGTAATTCAAGGAAAAAGCCCCTGTTCTTTGAAGAAGAAACCCTAACCCTATAAAAGCCTATCGATCGTAACGCCTAACCCTATAAAAGCCACTCGATCGTAACGCCTCACTCATTCACAACTCTCAAAACTCTCTTATGTCCACGGCCTGACCTTTCTCATGTTATATCTGCCAAACCCTAACCCTAATTTCTACTCTCTCTCTCTCTCTCTCTCTCTCTCTCTCTCTCTCCAAACTGTAGTTTATTTTTCTTCTTTTTGATTGTTTCTGTGTTTCAAATGCAAGTCAGCTTCTTGTTTGGATCTCATCACAACCGTCTGATCCAGACAACAAAAATAGAAACAAAAACTTGCTATAGAGATTCCAGTTTCACTCGCCTGAATCTGAGCCGCTGATTATTCAGGCCCTTCAAAAACTGGTACATATCGTTTTCCGCATCTTCTATTTTCAGGGTTTTAATCCATTCCTTCACATTATCCTACCAGACAAACGCCTTAGAACTGACCGTGTTGGTACGGTATCGTCCCGGCTGCGCACGTTAGATTTTTGAGCCCCGGCCTCGATTTGGCTGGTTTTGGGCCGTCGATTTGTGGCCAAACAAGGGTTTCTTTGATTTAGGGTTCTTGAGGCGTATAGACCTCAGGTATCACCCACCAAGTTTACTCGCCGCAAGCAAACTTTAATTTGCAAACTAGACCTAGGGTTGTACGGCTGAACCCAAAAAGACCAAAATACCCTTTCTTTTCAGGTGCTTACCCTAACAGTCAAGGGGTATTTTGGTCTTTTAAGCAGGTGCCGAACCCTAAAAAGCTTATTCGTGAGTCCGTACAATACCTTTAGGTTTTGACGAAACTTCTTATAGGTTAATGGACTTTTTAGGGTTCGGCACTTGCTTAAAAGATTAAAATATTCTTGACTGTTAGGGTAAGCACCTGAAAAATGGGAGGTATTTTGGTCTTTTTGGGCTTACAACTCTAGGCCTAGTTTGTAAATTAAGGTTTGCTTGCAGCGAGTAAACTTGGTGGGTGATACCTGAAGTCTATACACCTCAAGAACCCAAAAGTTTTTGCCTACCGAAAAACCTAAAGGTGTCGAACGGACTCATCCGTTCGCCCTATTATTTCTTTGATTTATTATTATTTTTCCTTCGAATCTGTAGCATAGCAAACGCACTCTGTCCCATAACCTGCAATGTTTTGAGGCAATTTCTACGTTTGCAATAGTGAAAATAAAATCCAATTTACTCGTCCGTAAGTGAAGGGATATGATCCCTCGCTTTGATCTTACGGACACATGGTTGGATTACAATCTCCCATTGTATGCCAAAATAATGCAGTAATACACGTCGTTGTATTGGATTGCTATTTGGTTTCGAGTCAACGTGAAACCGACTGACCCAACCTAGTTCGGGTCGGCTTTGTTGGGTAATCAGGGTCGTAGGGTTGGAAAACTCCACCCAATTGGAAATCTGAGTTGCGCAAATTCAGGTTAGGTTGGGTTGGGCACAACGGTTGGGGCAGGGTTAGCCTAATGGAATTTGTGTTGGTTCGGTTTGAATGAACCTCTTTAGTTCATGATGGGCTCAGGTTGACCCCAACCCAAATTTCACTGGAATAAATGGAAGCAAATGTCATAGGAGTAGGGGGTAGAATGCCTTTTTGAGCTCTTTGAGAGTTCTACACATGCCACCCGATGATACTCCGAAACAATTCAATTATTAGCTACATCACTAAAATCATACCAATGGTATGATATGAACCATTCAAAGGTTAGCCATCTAAATGGATGATTCAAAAACGTGCAAGAGGATTGTTTGTTTGTGATCCTTGTGTTTGTGTCTTCTCATCTGTAGCATTCAGCGGGTTTATTACAATTCTTGTATTAATATCCCATATGTATACTAAGTTGGGATATTAAAGTTGATTTAATATATCTCACATGTTCCCATTAATATATTGAAAAATTCAAATACATTCCAATTCATCCCATTTAATTCCCCATCTAAATAGAATATTTGGATTTCAAATGCATTTTATTTTCTCTCATTCAAACATAGCTGTCTAGTCAATTACTTCCAATTCATTTACCTCTAATTCCATTTCCCATTTACCATTTACCTTCATTTGAGCCTTATCCCCTTTTTCCATTCTCCATTTGCGCGCAACCTCCCTTCAAGATTTATAGTTCATTAGGTATAAGGCACATTTGATGGGTTACCATGCAAACTTAACCATTTGATTAATTCAACACAAAAAGTACAATTTGTTAGGACCCATTATGGAATGCTTATGATTCGAAATTGGTTTGATCCATCTATTTGTTAGGCAATTATAACCATCCATCCATGGTTTTAAAATGGATGGCCATAAATATAAGGCCAAATCGAGGATAGATAGGATCATATGGTTTTAAAATGGATGGCCATAAATATAAGGCCAAATCGAGGATAGATAGGATCATATGGTTAGTGTGAAATTTATATCTGGCCTATCGAATTTGTTCTGGAAATATAGAGCTTAGATTGTTCCATTGGACCATCCAACTGAACTAAAGTGCTCTGAGAGCAGGCAAGCATTTCTCTTCATTGCATTGCTTATGCAATCTTCATGGTCTGTGTAATGGACGGCAATAATCTGACCAGACCCTTGTTTGGCAATGATATAATAATACACATAGCAGCATGCTTCTGGTACTTGTTGTGATGGGACAGATGGGAAGTAACAATAGACTCACTCCACCGTATAAAAAGAATTGATTGGCAATATTGAGCCTTTGAAATAGTAATAACCTTCATCAATGTGAAACTCGTATTCAATTTCCCACCACTCAATGGATGGTTTGTTACACTGAAGAAATGCTTCTTGGATGATATTAACCAGTGGCTTATAAAACATATGGTTATAATCAATGGCCTGTCAAACAGATGGCTGTGATAGAAACTAACATTTTGAGATCAGATTGTTCTGCTGGCTATCTTAATTGCAATCTGGGGGTTACTGTTCAACTTTACTTGATTGTACCTAGGACCTCTGTTTTGTCTTCATTGCTGTAACGATTGGCTAATGGCACTGCACATGTGCCCAGCGAGGCATGGTTAGCACATTAGGAGGTTTTGGGAATGAAATGGATTGAGCTGGGCCAACTTAACAATCTGATTTCAGGCTATGCTAAATAGCAATAAGTTGAGCTTGGGCAAGAAAATGGACCCCAAATGGGTTGGGCTTCGGTTGAACCGGACTCAACCCTGAGTCGCCTGTGGAAGTTAAAAATGGGCTGGGTCAGATGATTTGACTAAACTGCCAGTGTGCATTATTTCTAGGTTAGGCTAGATGATTCAACCTTAACTGAAACAATATATGGGGTACTTGGGGGTAATTTTTGGAGGGGAAATAAAAACAGAGGGAAAGGAAATAAGCTTTTTTAGGTAGATAAATTCAAACCATAAGAGCCTTCAGATTTTAAAAAATTTACAAGGACCTTTATCTACCTTAAAATTCTGATATATGGCCTGTTTGGATCTTAAGTTGCTTAAGATAAGTTACTTATGCCACAAGTAACTTATCTTAGTTTTTAATTATTAAGAAGATTACTATGTTTGGTGAACAACCTGCTTATCAGCTTCTCTCTTTGGTCTCTCCTCTTCAGTAACTAATGAAAAGTAGAAAAGCTTAAAAAAATTAATTAAAGTGATCAGTACTTTTAAGTAAAAACTAATCATAAATCAAACTTTTCTGAAATAAGTTACTTATTTACTGCTGTGAGTAAAAAAGTGTAATTAATTTGGTGGTGTATACAAATGGGCACTTAAAGTCTCGTATAGGAAGTGGAAAAATGCCCATTTGCTCTGGGCGGGTATATAGTTTTGATTCTTAGACATCACAAATATCACAACACTTATGGTATAAGCCTGATGTGGGCCCCAGTAATAGATTCATGCAATCCAACCCTCCCTTAGATGTGTCACCTAAAAAACCAACCCCTAAAAATCAGCATGATCCAAAACTTGGGTGGGCCATAACATATTGACAGGGGACGCACACCATTGATTATGGTGTTGGTTGCTGTGTTGTATATTTAAAATCTAACTTGTTCATACCCTTTTATCATATGAAGGTTAGACAAAAATCAGAATGTTTTACAACTCAGGTGAGCCTGTTAAATTCTAGGGTGGGCTTTCCTTCTCGGCTTATTTTCCTTTGCTGTGGTCCACTTTGAATTTTAGTTTGGGCTAACTGTTGGAGCTTAAGGGAGTTTTCAGGGTGATCCATCTGATGGATGTGTTTGATGGTATGTATACATTATGGGGACCTCCATCTGCCTGATACTACCATAAGGTTACAGTACAACTGGTCATATATGCCCCTTTATCTAATTTTAGAGCAATTGGATGAGAATAACCACTTTTTTCATAAATGAGGCAGATGGCTTAAATCCAAACCGTTGGTATGTTGGATCCCCCATTTAACAAGATTTAAAATTGTTTGATGAATGCAATCCTTTAGCCGTGGTATTGTCTGCTAGGCCCAGCAAATGAATGGTTGAAATTGATAATATTTGAACATTTAGCTCATTCCTATTCGATAAATGATAGAAGAAATTAGAGTATATATTAGGTTGTCAGGGTTTTGTGTGGCCCACTGTGATGTATGAGTTTTATCCGCACTGTCCATCCATTTTGCCAGATTATTTTAGGGTATGAGTCCAAAATAAGGCTCAAGTGGACCACATGGTGGGATTAAACGGCCATCATTAAAAACTTCTTGAGAGCTGCAGAAGTTTGATAAGCTGATATTTGTGCTTTCCCTTTATCCAGGGTTACCTGACCTTTTGAGCAACTTAGATGAGAATGCACTAGAAAGGTTTCAATGTGGGTGTCATTCACTGCTGCTTCCTGCGGTGTGGTCCACTTGAGCCCTGTATCCACCTTGGCTCACAGCCTAAAATGATTTTGGTAAAATGGATGGGTTGTGGTCCACTCGAGCCTTGTATGCACTTCATTGTTGGGCTCATACCCTAAAATGATTTGGCAAAATTGATGGACAGTGTATGAAATCAGCTTCCTTTTGTAGGGTGGTGTAAGGTACTTGTTGACCTCACCTGTTTAAAAGTTAGGTCTAGAAAGGGGAATTGTCGGTTCAACTTTAAAAGTTAGAAAACCATCCAATATAAAATTTAGGCGGAATCCCGGAACGGGGGTGTCTGGGCAGCGCATTCCTCAACCGACGAATTCAGGCCTGAGAAACCACACAAATGCTGTGCTAGCTGGATATGGGATATGGTCCATCCCTCTCGGATTTAGGGCCTTTTGCATGACATTCCATTGCCAGGTGGGGCCCACTGATTTTTGATGAAAAATCCACTCCGTCCATTCATTTTGTGAGATCATTTTAGGACATGTAACAAAAAAGGAGGGGGACTCAGTGACCACAATTTAAACATTCATGGGGCCACAAAAGCTTCATATCAGACTGGTTTTTTTCCATCGCAGTTGGAATGACCTTGTAAACGGTCTGGATGGCATATAAACATTTAGGTGGAGCCTAGGAAGGTTTCAATGATAGAAAAAATTTTCCCCAAATTTCCATCTTTTATAGCCCACTCGAGTTTTAGATCACCTCATTTTTTTTTTGTTGCATGTCCTGAAATGATTTTGCAAAATGGATGGATGGGGCGGCTTTGTCAGTATCATCATTGTGAGCTCCGCTGAGCATCCCACACAGCAACTTCTTGCAAAAGGCTGCACTCTGCCGTGGTGCAGGTGGAAATCGGATTGCGTACTGAGTTACTCAGTACGCTTTTATTGTACTGAGTAAACTCAGTTGGGCCCACTGTGAATTTATGTTGTTTATCTACACTGTCCATCCATTTTTACTATTAATTTTAGGGATTGATCCCAAAATTGAAGTAAATCCAGTGCTCAAGTGTACCATTACACAAGAAACAGTGTGGCCGTTGAAACCTTCCTAGGGTCTAAAGTAATTTTATTTTTATTATTATTATTATTATTATTATTATTTTTTGTCATCCAACCTGTTCATAAGATCACAAAGATATGGATGAAGAGAAACCACAAACATCAGCTTGATCCAAAACTTCTTTGGCCTTCAAAAAATTTTCAATGGTAAAGGTTCAATCAAACTGTTTCTTGTGGTGTGGTCCACTTGAGATTTTAATTTGCTTCTTTTTTGGGATCAGGCCCTAAAACTATCTGTTAACGTGGATTAACGGAGTGGATAAAATAAATAAATAACAGTGGACCCCACGCAGTTTACTCAGTACGCTATGGGTACTGAGTTACTCGGTACGCAATCCGCTTCCGTGCAGGTGGCAAAAACACACTGAGGTTTGTCTAAAAATTTACAAAATAAGATTTGTTGTATATATCTGAATCCATTATTATTACCTTTCGTTGCAATTCCATCCCACTCTAATTCCACTGTGGTGGATCCCAACAGGTGCTGGTTCATATGTGAAGTTGTTGCCATCACTCCGAAATCATTTGCACCCATAGATGATTACAATGAAATGATCAGACTTCAGATTCAAAATTCAGCCTTGACGTAGGTGGACCAGCGCAGACTTTGGGCCATGGTTTGTTTTCAGTACACATTATGTGTGCAGGGCCATGGGCTGTATGAAGTTTTATTGGATTTTTGCAAATGGAAAATAGGTGACCCATTGACTACTTAAGAAAAATCGTACTTTAATTTGTTGAGGACCATGTGGTAGTGTGGACCCAATTCGAGCGGCACACATTGGATAGCTCACAGATCATCCTCTTTTTCGGTATAATAAAAAAATGTCATTTCTTATTTTTGTGAGATACAGGGATTAAAAAAAAAAAAACCATTTGAGAGAATCAGTTCTGATTGAAAGCTCTTGATTCATCTGTCATCAAAGATGGCACTAATAAAGATAAAGTGTCATGATTCCAACTCGGCACCCGGTGCTCATATACTGAGTTCCGAGTTTGGCACACTGACTTATAAATTTTGGAATTTTTTTAATTTTAATTTTAATTTTATTTTATTTTTTTTAGATATCAAGCATAAAAATTGAAATTTCCAACATAAACAAAATAATCAGCTTCTACCATACAATATATTTATAGTACATCTGATCTACAGGAATACATATTCATCAAAATGTATCAGAAGCGCAGTGTCCAAAATCATACAAAATGTATCATTTGTTGCTACTGCTTCTGGCATTATCCTGGAAAAAAAAATTATAAAATAAAAGAATGAGCTTTAAACCCAGTGAGTGCATCCATATGTGTGGTATGTCATACACGTAGGCAACTAATATGATTTTTTTTCATTGAGTCATGTATGATGGTATGCATGCAATGTCTTGTACATATGAATAATGTACATGTAAAGTATGATGATACTGATGCCAATGTAATGTAATGAAATGTATGTGCATCATGATCATAGTCCGAATCACATAGCTAATGCTACCCGTACTACTATGTCACCATTGACATCCCATGCCATAGTAAACAACCAACCACACAATAACCCACAACCATAGTTACATCCGCACGACGTCCAATGTCTAAATTCATATCGTAACATCTTTGAAAATCATCAGGGTCGTACACCTCTAAGGTTATGAGTGACCTCGTATACCCACCATATTGGTGAGGCTCTAAGACTCCCACCCAGCGCGCTAGTAGCAGACCCCATTCACAATTCACTTCACCAATGGGTCAAATCGGTCCATGTTCTCACCTCAGCTCTAAAGCAGGTTGAACACACCTTTTCTCATTTGACCTTGGGAGTCAAACGCACCATGGTCCTTGATAGTGAGGCATTCTTAGGTACCATTGGGATTTATGGACTTTCAACCCATAGGCCCTTCCTTCCCCAATTATTTTCACATTTTTAGTATTCTAATAGCCTGGTACACATGAGATATCCAAATCACAGACCATGATCGCATTTATAATATCAATCCTATATAACTATGAATACAATTGTGGTGCCCAAATCGACACCTCTATATTTCATCAAGCTGTCATTATCTAAATGAATACTAATAGTATGCATGATGACACACATCCATGTCATATGATCACATGCATCAATTGTACCATGCGCATATGGTGCGTGCTCATAAGATGACTCATTACCAAATAGCCATTCGACTAATCATGTTCATATTTAATCCTTAGTCATGTAGACTGTACAGGCTTTCACCGACTATCAAGTAGTTGTGGCCCGATGGCCTAGTTCATGTACATAAGTGACCCATATCGCATGTATGCATGTGATTATGCTATGATCAACCCGGACACATAATATGCTACTCATGATGCATGCATGAGCCTGATCAACATGTCTAAATCATTGGATTAGCACACTAAGGTGTGAAATCATGTTAATCAAAGCATCACATCAAATACCTCAATTAATCTATAATTATCATCACAATTACCCATCATCTATAATTATTATCTATCATCACAATCACAATTGCCATTAATTCACAATCACATATCATCCATTATAAGGCAAGTATCTTTAGCAGCTTCGACCTGATTTTAGACCCAATATAAATGGCCCGATTTAATGATCTCTACACATAGCACTCAGAAATATTTTAAGGATTGTCACATGTACCACAATCGGCTCATTCATGGGTTTTTCTGGGGCCATCTCTATCTCACATTGCTCGGGCTGATCAAGGCCCGATTTTATACATCAAGTGGGCCATAAGTCGACCCTATACATGTTACAAAGTGGGTCTAACAACTGGCCCAATAAACTATCCAAGTGGGCCCACCAATCTTGGGTTTTGCTTTAAGTCAGGCCCACAACAAATGAACGGTCCAGATGACATCATGGTGGGGATTCCACTATGTGGACGTTGTGGATCTACAACACACTTCAAGTTGGGGTCCATAGTGGGCTCCACAATTGGACAATTTGGATGTCACACAAACATTGCTCGGCCTCCAGGAAGTTTTAATAGCAGACGTTAAATCACTACTGTTGATGAAGAAATCTAGTTAGCCTTCCTTGGACCTTCGAGTACCTGCACAAGGAGTGGACAAAGGAGACCCTGGCTGCAGTAGGGGACCGTCCGATGCCTAATTCAAGTAGAGAATCTGGTTCTAGTTGTGAGTAGGGTTTCAGACTAAAGATTGCGCGTACCTTTCACCATTAGGGATACTCCTATTTATAGGTGAGAGAAGGCGGTGACGTAGGAGGTAGTCTCCCTGTTTTGTAGTGATGCATTGTATAGGAGATTCAGATCTCGTGCATGTTGTGAGGATCTTTCGAGATCCTTGGCCAAGATATCTGGCAGATCCATGTTGCGATCACCTTCCTAGATCCTTGGTTGGGATATTGGGTAGACACCGTCGAGACCAGGTCAGTACTAGTAGAATAAGGGTTATGCCGACCTAGGTTTATGCTGACTTGATTCCTTTAACAAGTAGTAGTCGAGTTCTTTTTGGTGTCGGGCAGATCAATGGGTTTTTCGACCCGCTGTCAAGGATTGATGAAAGGTCGAGGCCAATCTCATTTCCTGCTCGGATTGGAGCTAGAAGTCGAGCCTTTAGTCGTATTGGTTGTTGATCGACCTAGCGAAGTACACGGAGTTCCGACCTGACCCTATCTTATTAGTCGACCCATTTTTCCCATAACAGTAAGCCCCCTACTTCCGAGCTCGCACATCGGGCTCAAGAAGTAGGTCAGTCTTGGTTAGGTCGGACTATCTTACACTTAGCGTGTCGGGTCTAGTTGTCATTAATGCCGGATAAGGTGGCGTGCACATTGGGGCATATATGCAATCATGGTACTATGTGCTCGAGATAATGCACCCCGCTTGAGGTCACATGTGATGGCGGTACGCTTGCTTGGCTTCTGACCTACGGGATGCTGACGCGTAACGCTTACTGGGGAGTCGAGTTGGCCAGCGAGTAGAAGTGTTTCACATGTTTAGGCATGATTATTGATGCATTGCTTGGGCCATCATAATGACACTAAACCAAAATCCCCCATTAGGAACAGTTTTCAACTGTGGCTAAATAGGGTGTCGCAAAAATTTAGGAACGGTTGAAAACTGTTCCTAAAATATGGCATCGCAAAAAATTAACCACGGTTGAAAATTGTCGCAAATTTTCAATATCAGCACATTTCTTACCACAAATTCAGCTTACCAAAGAAGTTCATATGAAAAAGGAAAAAGTCCTAAATTTCCAAAAGTTCTAGAAGAAAATAATGCGAAAGTAGACCCATTCTGCAAATTTATACACTTGTTTAACCCTTCCATGACTCGTTGTCCAAGCAACTTTACAAAAACACAATGAACAAACCACATGTCAATAGTAGGGCCATAATGACAAATCTCTTGGGTTTCAAGTAACAATTTTGGAGGCCTAATCACACCGGTTGAGAAGGGGAATATACGGTTAATGTTCTAGTATGAAAGAAATGAAGATTAACTATGAAGGTGTTAAAGGCATAGCAATACCTAAGCCACAAAGAAGTAACCTCAAATTTAATTTCATTGATGTCATCATTGGGGCATCGGCGTGAAAGGCTAAAATCTGCAAGCTTTAAACATCCCTCATTATTGATGAAAATGTTGTGCTGCACAAATACATGTAGAATAGATATCATTGAAGCTGCAAAAAGAAGAAATCCTGACCAAGAAAAAGATCCAACTAAGTATTTAATGACAAACCTTTAATGTCACGATGAAGCAATTGATTAGCATGGCAATAAAAGAGCCCATCCAAATGGATGGACGACATGGATGAGACACATACATCATGATGGGGCTCACAGAGCACCGACCTGGCAGGGTGAGTAGCCAATCCATTTCCGGGAGAAAGGGCAGGGCAGGGGCAGGCGCAGATTAAGTGTTATCATTACCGTAGGGCCACCTTAATAATATTTTGTACATCCACTCCATCCATTCGTTTTTCCAACACATTTTAAATCACAATCCCAAAAATTAAGCATATCCAAATCTCAACTGGTCCACACCACACGGAAAAGTGATAGTTGAAAATTCACCCTTAAAAACATTCACTTGAGTGTAGAAGCCAAGCATTGCATTGGAAAGTCTGAAAATTAAACATCACTATATGAACTACCCTGGCCCCCAAGGATCAATATAAAAGGTTATGCATACATAAAAGGCATGCCACAGTAATTGAAAGAAAGAAAAAAAAAAAAAAACCCAACAAACTAGCACTATGCTATGGGTATAAATATGAAAAGTAGGCTTACAGATAGCAGCTTGAATCGCTTCTTGCACATTCCAAACAAAAAGCATGCTCGCAAGGGCTCTGCAAGAACATAATATTGTCAATTGAAAAGGAAAAATGAATGGCATGTGTCAGAAGCTCAAATGCACATCAAAATCATTAAAAAAATCCATCATCTGATATGTCGCTACTAAGAAGAAGGTTGACATCGAGGTTGATTGGCATGAGAGATTGAAGAGGCAATTTGCAGCACACAAACCAATATCAACTTGTGCAACATCTAGACCACTCATAACAGAGATATTTTACATCTAGATTATGAACATCGGGCCCACAAATTGTGGTCCATCACCTGTGATTTGAAATAATGGCAGGGAAGTTTTAGATATTAAAAAACAGGATTTGGCTTCTAGGAGTTTACATGTGAAACCTTGTGGTCGAGATTCTCCTGAATCCACACCTTGTGATCTGTAAAAGAAGAGACCAATTGTCAACAACTGTTCATTCTAAAACTTTACATTTGACTCGAAACATTACAAGGAACATGATGCTTGTTTACATAAAACCATTAAATACCTAATCAAATTAACATAAGATACTTCTAGTTCCTCTAAAAACTTTTTCTAAACACTAACACTTGCGACCCGTTTGGACTATCGCAAGATTTATAGATCCGTGCACTGACAAATTGCAGGAGAGAACATTTGGCACAACCACGACAACACAAATAGCAGGATCTATCCTTCTATCCATCCACAGTTGCCTAGCTACCTATGCAATAGAAAAAAAAAAAACTAAAAACAATTGTAGCATCTGCAAATCAGGCAATAGCCATCAGTTCTTTACAGAAAAAGGAACCCTTTCAAAGTGCCTTCTGCTTTTCAAGAAAGCCAAAGAGCATTCGACTATAAAATTACCTTTACTTTGACTCAAGTAAGTTTATATTTTAAGCCAAACAACCTATGTACTTCCATATTTTGACTTGAGAAATTATATACTTTCAATAGTATATGTAGGTTTTTAATTCTGAAAAGTGGGGCCCATGGTTTGCTAATCCACAATCATGGATTGAACATGGCCCAAAAATAGCCCAAATGATAAGATCCCAACCTAGGATGCTTTTCAGCTGAACACAGGCTAGTTTGTTGTATCTCTCTTGATATCTATTTGTCAGCCACAAATAAAAACTTTAAGATTATCCGGCTGAGTAGATTTTTGGAGCATGTCATAGTCCATCCACAGTGGAACATAGCAAACCAATGTTCTAGCCTATTAAATCATCAGATAGGCCATACCATTACTGCTCTCTTGTCCAGAAAGATTGGCCTATAGAAATGCATTTTGACCAAATTTCCAACTAACTTTTAGTCCAACTCCAGACGATTTCATCTCACTGGCTTTGGGCTACTCTTGTTTATTTTTTCACTTTTGATTATGTGTTCTCCGTTGGAGTAGGTGGAGGCTTCTTAACAACCTTCAGCTATTATAGCTACAACTCTGATGGTTGGCTGCTTCAGAGCAACCTTGGAGGAAGCAGCGCGAACATGCTGAGAAGAATCTAATTACAATTCCTGCAAAAAACCAATTGAATGTGCACCCCTAATTTCATCATCTATCAAACAAGAAGAAAAAAAATCACACTGCATGAAAAGATACTACCGAAAAGTGCTGGAATTTAAAAAATGAAATCCATCATGAAAATGATTGGATAAGTATACAAAACAAATCAAATTTCTTTTTGCCAACAAGAGCCTTGGACAGGGAGCGAAGATGAAAATTCTCCCTTTGGAGTAGACAATTTCCTGCATCCTGGAGTTTACAGTTCAAGAAAATCATACTGGTGGTAGCATTATGCAAGCAGGCATGTACATTCTACATACTATGATGATGGATCCTTTATGCAAGAGGGGTAGGGAAGCTCCCTATGCCATGCTAGCTTTTAGCAACCTCTGGACATACAAATCAACTGATGTGGACCACCAACTTTTCATTCCCACTGTGCAAAATCACACTTTTTTTTTTTGGTAGCACTGATTGGATGATCCTACCAATATATTTCCATCACGTATCAAACAAGAAAAAAAAAAGAATCCAGCACTAAAGCAGCTTCCACACATACATATGAGAATTTAAGGAACTAACAAGCATAGTTAAGCACTGGAACAATTATCCAAAGGAGAGATTTCATCGTCATTCACAGATGGTGAAAAGGTTAGAAGGTCAAAACTGTATGTTTTGACAACGTAGTACTAGTAGAGGAACAAGAAAATATGACAAAATGGTGTGTACAACACTAGCAGTTTCCTCCAACATCTCTAAACTTGAAAGGGAAAAAAATAATAATTGGTCTTATAGAAGATAGAACCAACCCCAAATATCTGGGACAAAGCTATGATGATGGTGGTGGTTTTTTTTTTTTTTTTTTTTCATACAAGTACACTGGATCAAACCCGAGAACCCAAATTTGAAGCACACCCTGTCCACCATTGAGCTACAGGCTTAGACCCATGAGTCATACAAAAGCCATCTTGATCTTAGGAGATCCAGCATCAGCATAAACAACAAGTAACATACATAATTGCAAGCAGACGGTCTATGTAGTTACCACTTACCATCAATTGATGATGTGCGAGAATCGTTTTTTCTCCGGCTTCCCTTTTTTCTAGATTTGGAAGAGATGGTTTTCTTCCACTCCATTTCACCAGGACTCTTTTCAGTACATTCTTGTCGAACTAGCAATGCCTCTGATTGCACCAAACCCAAGCTTCTCTCAAAATTAAGGCGACGGAACACCAAATCTTTCAATGGAATAGGACCACTGCCATCACTATCACCATTTTCAGAGATCACATCTTCAACAATTATTGGTCCAGTCATAGTAGACGTAATCTATGATAACATGGAAACGTGCAAGTGAAAACAAGAATCAGAAGCAAGGTTGGTTATGATTGAGTGACAGTTCAAAGCAAACAATACATTGAAAAAAAAAAGGAGCTGCTTATCATGCCTATCATTGTGTATGTGTGCCAATGTTTTAAAACCTGGACACTGATTAGTTTTCATGGACATTCAGCCCAACCCATTCTGTCCTGGGACATGCACAACGTATCAATGAATAAAAAGAACAAAATAAACGAAACATGCAAGGAAACAAAATTTCCCAGACAAGAATAAGAGCTCCACTTTATAAGAGGAGATATGTTCCAGCTGCTTTTTATTTATTTATTTATTTATTTTGATAAACAAGGCATACATTTTATCAAGAAATACAGTTACAATTGACCCCAGTTTTTAGTGAACAGGCCCTTTTCTGTGGTTGGTTCAAATTCGAACTGCTACATTAGTCCAATTCCATCCGGGTTTTTAAATGTTGGTATGTGCACAACAAAGTGAAAACCAAGCAAGCGTGCCATTAAAAAAAATAAAAAAGTCAGACCTGCTGGACGATATTCCACTGCTTGACCCCATCATTCACCATCATGAACCTGCAATTATAATTCCAATCAAATCCAATGATAAGTCTGGCAAAGTCACAACTCAGTTACCAAGGATGTTGCACGAAAAAAAAAATGAATGCTTTTGAACCAATTTGTATGTAATGTTTTTTAAGGGTAATAACTAATTTCATTAAAAACAACTAGAGCAAGAAACAACACGATGGATTACAACAGGGCATATAAAAAAGTAACGCACAAAGAATTGTAAGAATGACTAACATACACAGTACTTCACTACTTCGTGAGCAGTCAAGCGATCCGACGGGGGAGAGCGGAACATCTTGCTAATAAGATCCTTGGCACTGTCAGAGATCACAGGCCATGGATCTGATTCAAAATCAATCTCACCCTTCAAAACTGCATCAAATATCCCCTGCTGTGTTTCTGAATTCAGAACAGAATGTGGCAGAAGTTTTCAGTATCTAAGAAATTGAATCAGCAACTTGAGGAAGTAGAACTATGTCAATGTCATACCTGCCCAAAAAGGTAGTACGCCACTCAACAATATGTACAGTATAACCCCTGCTGTCCATACATCTGACTCTGGCCCATAGTGCTTGCATAGTACCTCAGGGGCAACATAATATGGGCTTCCAACTACATCTGTGAATACTTTACCTAAAGTAGCAAGTCACAAACAGAACTGATAAATTTTTAGGCCTTAAAACAAAAATTCCATTCTTTTCAAAGACATGTATTAATTTAGAGGAATGCTAATTGCACCGCAATCATCCTTATTGCAAATGGGAATGCATGGCTGACGTGCACAAGATATCGATTGATTGTCTGGCAGACCACACCATGGATGTGCCTTGGCCCAAAAATAGGCCTTTTGGACAATCCAAACAGCTTGATCAGAACATCTAAACAGGGTCTAGCTGACGATCAGTTGATGATCTTGATATAAAGCATGGCAAACTTTATAGAGTATAAATCAGGACATTCAGTAGTCTAAACTATCTCAACAGGAACATCTGATAAGGTCAGGTTCAGTGTTTCAGTTGTCAGTGAGAAAATATCGAATTATCTCCAGTAATTTCACTATCGCTGGCTTAGTGAAACCAAAAACCCCCAAATTTTCGAATCTCTATCGGATAATGGCAAGATTTCGCGGATTTTTTTTTTTTTTTCAATAAAATGGCGAAATTCTCAACATTTTTGGTGATTTTAAGGGACAAAATCGAGTAGATATCCAGAATAAAAACTGGAAAATCCAAAAATAAAAAATAAAAAATGAGAATACCTTCTTTCTTTCGGATATGTTTGAGAGAGTAAATTTCGGCACCTTCCTAGGAGTTTCGGAAGATCCTCGATGGTTGGATTGCGGATCGACAATTCCAGTCTTTAAAAGGTCCGAAATAAACCCAAAAGTCTTCAATTATGGTAATGAATTTCAAGGATTTTAGTGAGCTTTTCGTCATCTTGTTGAGATTCTCCAACAAAAATTCCTCCGATCCCGGAATGAATCAGCTTTCAAGATGCTTTTGAATGGGAGTTTTAGGGTTAAAAAGGAAAACAGTTTCTGTTTCCTTTTGTTTACAGAGCGGGGGGGAGAGAGAGAGAGAGAGAGAGAGAGAGAGAGAGAGAGGGAGGGAGGGTCGGGAGTGAGGGAGTGGGTGGGAAGGAGAGATATTAGGCTGGAAAACAGGATTTTGTTTTTGGTCTTGAAATTGTTTAAAACTGTTTCAAATTTGGAACGCCATGAGCCGCTCCAGAACCAAAAACACGGCTGTTCCAAATTTGCAATTTTGGTGTAGTGTGAATACGGGCCACAACAATTAAATGCTATAGAGTCAGGTTGGCTATAAAAGGGGGTGCCTTAACACCTCCTATGGTTATTTTTCCTGTCACCTTTCTGCCTCTCTCTTTGCTCTCCCCAGACTTTGGACGACTCCCGGTGAATTCCAACATTCTTCCCTCTCTAGTGAGCTCCATTCCTCGTCTTCCCTCCCCTTTCAATTTTCTTTTTCTTCCAAGCTCCGACTTCCAGTCACCGTTCATTAAAGGGAAAGTCGAGATCATCGGACCAGCGGGGGGAGTCACCCCAGCGTGATGGCGGGCCAAACGATATTTTCCCTATGTCGAACCTACCATCACCATTAATGATGATGAGTGATAGTGACTTCCAGGTGTCCCATGAGTTGAGGACGGCTGCCCGTCATTGGCCGAGCGACTAGAGGATATCAAGGGGGCTGTGTAACGTCCCGGAAAAATCTGTACAAAAACTCGAGTACCACCTCAGGCAGAAATCACTAAGGACCAAATCCTTTGGAAATTAGACGAAGATTAATTAAGTGTTTAACTAAATCACTTATCGAATTAGCTTGGACAACTTTCAATACGTACTGCAAGACCTAAAATCAGTAGGATCGCTGATGCTATGTTACCCTGAAACCTAGGATCAATCTCTATACCCAGTTGCTCTCGGGAGCGCATTGAAACTTCGTATCGGACCTGGACCGCGTGTCGAAAGTCCGATTACCGCAAAACTATATGGTTATAACCACTTTACTGGGCTTGACAACCTTCTTGAAAATCAAGTCCTAATAGTATCCAGAAACGTACAACTTGAGCCCGGAGCGAAGTGTGTGAGAAACGCAAATATTTTTAGAAAATGAACTCAGATTTAAGTGAATTGAGTCGTTCGCTTGCAGGCCAAATCTAAGGATTCAAACCGTCAGAACCTGACCCAACTACACCTTCGGACCAGAGAAAATTTTCAACACACGTCAGCGTACTTGTGGCCCTGATTGAGTGACGATGACCGTTGAACTGAAACTGGTCCGCCAAGGTCGATCCACAAATCCGATCGGACCGAAACCTTAACCTGACCCAGATCCAATGTCAGGAAGCTTAAGTCCGACTGCATGTAGAAAAGGGGCCTCCAAATCAGCTCCGTTAGACCGAAACGATCAATCTTTGGCTATAACCTAAGTATATCCTGGCCCTGGGGCCATTCCCATCAGTTCTGGGCCTATATAAGGGCCTTAAAACCTCTCTCTCCCTTCACATACGAATTTACAAACCCTATAGAGAGAAGAGAGAAGAAAGAGAAGGAAAGAGAGAGAAAGAAGTGAGTGTTAGAGTTTGTTCTTGGGATTCTTCTCTGCCACTCCATGTGCTTAACCATCGATACTATGTCGCTATTCCGGCGATTCCGACTCTGATCTTGGGTAAGAAATCCTACCCCTAATCTGTTTTAGAGATCCAAATAGAGTATGTGAGGAAATAACTAACCTATTTTATGTAATAGGTAGTCGTCGTGCCGTAGACAAAGGCTTGGCATACAAGCTGAGTTCGATACTCATTTACCGGCGAAAGGTGCGGACTATAAACATTTAGGTTATGGTTTTTAAGGCTTTCAAAGTCAGTTAATGATTTATGACTGACTTGATTGTTATCACATGCTTAGATACGATGTTTCCCGCGCTTTACACATATATATGAACTACGTTGAATATAGTGTATTCCATGTGTTTGTTGATATGATTGAATGAGTATAAAATTTGGATTCGTACTTGCCATGATTATTCGTCGTGCATATATGATTTTTATGCGTGTGACAACTCCTTGGTGAAAAGATTTTCCCTAACACCTGTTATAAGCAACATACGTCATGTATGTTGAAGTGTGTAGTCTAAGTGCTTATAAAAATGTCTGAATGAATACAGAATTTGGATCTGTGCTTGCCATGATTATTAACTATGAAGATATGCTTGTTGTGTATGTGACAACTCCTTTGTAAAAGGGCTTGCCAGGATATATGTTATAACTAGTCTAATACATGTATGTTGAAATGTGTAGTCTAAGTGTTTGATAAAATGCCTGAATGAGGAAATGCTTGTTGAGATGTATTTAATGAGGGTGTTGAGATAGGATTCTCAATTACCTTATCTATAGTTACAATTTCCCTCATGTAACCTATCTTGCTATTTCATGATTTATGGATGAAATGCCTTTGTATGTTAACATGTGCCCTATGTGTTTGATAAAATGCTCAAATGAATGTTGTACTTGGATTGTTTGTTAAATGCCTATATGATTATCACATGTCTTTATATATTGCATTTGAATATGATTGGGATTACTACATAGTCCAGGCAATCGGTAACGATCCCTAGTTAAGTGGTTGAACTAGTCTCGCCACATTGGATGAGTTCGGTGAATCCGAGTTGTACGATGATTGTCAACAGTGGTGCCATGTCGACTAATTCAGCGTACGCTCGTACCAATCAAACTTGTCAAGTAACCCGATTGGCCTATTGTGTGTTTACCATGTATGGACACTACTGCTTGAATCTAAGGTACCAACTTACCAGTGCAAAGCCCATTTAACCTTGGTACCACGATCCGCTAAGACTCATGAGCTGGGCATGGTGGTATGGGACACCGTGGTCGAGCTGTCGGTCTACGCTGGGGCGACGAGCCTCCCCGTAGTGACCAGTGAGCAACCCAAACTCGTGAACCAAATATGGTGGTATAAGACATTGTATTCGAGCTGTCGGCCTACACTGGCGCAGCCTGGCTATGGTCCCTAGTTGGGTCGATGACGAGCCTTCGAAAATAGACTGCCAGTTGGTAGGGCGTTAGTGGAGTGACCTCGAGTATGAAATAGGCCTACCCCGGCGCAGCCTGGCTGTGGTCCCTAGTCGGGTTGGTGACGAGCCTTCGAAAATAGACTGTCAGTTGGTAGGGCGTTGGTGGTAGTGACCTCGAGCATACTCTGAGACTGCGTTGAGGCGACGAGCCTTTCCGTAGTAACTAGAGTGTAAACTAGGCTTACACTGATCAGGTGACGAGCCCTTTGTAGTGACTTAGAACCGCAACATCGTATGATATTTACTAGGACTGACGACCCTAGAATGGATCATTGTTTGGGAAATGATATAAGGGAGGTACCTTAGCTTCCCAATCCTGCTGTATGAAAAGGTCTAATAAGAACTCATTAATCATGTTCATGCACCGCATTGCATGTGCCTTTGGCGTTGGAGTTGATCACTGTCGAAGAGGTGCATACCGCAACCGTGAGATGAAGTTCGCAGAGGGAGTGCAGGCGAGGGTATACATCATTAATACATATCATCCTTGCATTAACCAGAGTACTTAGGAATGCTTGATTGTATTGCTTTATCATTACTGCGTGACTGAATTGATAACATGTTAACCTTTGCTTTATAGCTCTATTGAGTTAATCACTCACTCCCACATTCTGGGATGATGTTTTAAAACACCAACTAGACCCTGTTGTAGTTGCAGATGATGGTGATGCTTATGTAGCGGAGCCAAACTTTTATGATGATGAAGAGGAGTTCTCCTATATGCAGCTATCAGGCGGGTCTATGTAGGCCATGTTCTGATCAGCGAGGATTACTGGGATGCTGACTAGACGATATTACCCATTTTATATATTTTAAAATTTTACATGTAATTAATTGACCTGGTAACATGATCATACTCAGGAGACTTACAATCACTTATATGCTTTATATACTTATCACAGTCTTCCGTTTGCGTAATTCAATTGTCTCTGGAGTATGATATGCTGTTTTGGTATAATCCCACTCATGTTTAATGCACTAATACGGACAACATTTAATTATCATTATCTATGTTGCATAAGTGATGCGTTGGAACTCGGGAGCTGAGCTTCTGCTCGACACCCGATTTTCAGGGAGTTACAGGCTGTCTCGACAATGGAGGAAGCCAGTGGGTCCTCGTTAGAAGCGGAGGAGAAGGGGTCAGTTGAGTTGATGTTGACGGAGGCCAACCTGGTACGGATCAGGTCGGGGTATCACATTCCAAACTTTGTGGTACTCCGAGCTCCCGTACTTAGTGAACTTCTTAACGAACCCTAAGTTGGCGAGGTGGCCATATTCCTGGCCGCCCTCAAGTGCGGTTGAGGCTCCCTCTCCAACACATAGTCAGTAAAGTCCTCATGCACCTGGAGTTAGCTCCCGAGCAGATAATCCCCAATGCCCGGAGGGTGCTGGTGGGGACATTCATCTTATGGTTCGAGCTTGACCAACCTGAGTTGACTGTGGATGAATTTCTCCACTTGTACCAGGTGAAGTCCAACTCTCACCCGAGGGTTAGTACTATTTTTCTGGTTGGCCAAAGACTGGTAAGACCATAGTTACTGCTGCCCCGACCTCGAATAAGAACTGGAAGAGTAAATGGTTATGGGCATCGGGAGATTGGGAGGCCCCGACAACTTTTGGGCTTCACCCTTGGGTTCCGAGCCACTTCTTTGCACCAGGTTGGTATACTTGATTTTTGAGAGTTTTGAGAAATTGAAATGCTAGATGTTTTCGATTTTTGAAATTTTTTGACTTTTTCGAATATTTGGGTTCCAAGGGACCCTGAACAGGTTGGCATTGCGAACCATGACTGATCTTGACCTGGCTCAGGGTATCACATGCTATTTAAATTAGCATTGTTTTTGGAAATCGATGCCCTTAGATGGCTCACCGGTTGAATTAATGGTAAGGGGAGTACTTGTCCAGTTAATACTCTGCATTCGCTCCCCTAAAGAGGCGGGGGTCGAGGCATTGAATGAAGAGTCATGGTCTGGCCCGATGACCATGATTTCCCTTTAGTTGGGTTCGGGATCTGAACTATACTCAGTTCCTCCTGAATCATTTACCATGCATTGGAGCTCTTCCGACTTCGCCATCTGGCATTGCTTTGGAATTTGAACATCAGACCAATCCATGGTTGGCCATTTCCCCTTCTTAGTCTAATGGATTGAACCATCATGGCTGTGGCTAGATGATGGTTGTCCTTGGCTGTTGACGGATGATTTTGGTGTAGCTGACGGTATCTGCAGCATGGGCAGGGCATGCTCTTGGTTGGTTGAAGTAGAGACAAGTAGGGTGTGCCTATGGTTGATTGAAGTTGAGACAGGCAGTGTGTGCCCTTGGCTGGTTGAAGCACAGACAGGCAATGTGCGCTCCTGGTTGATTGCTGAGATAGGTAGGGTGTGCCCTTGGTTGATTAACGAAGCTGGCAAGGTGTGCCCCTGGTTGATTGCTGTTGAGATAAGCAGGGTATGCCCTTAGTTGGTTGAAGCTGAGACAATCAGGGTGTGCCCCTAGTTGATTGACGAAGCTGGCAGGGTATGCCCCTGGTTGATTCTTGTTGAGACAGGCAGGGTGTGTCCCTAGTTGGTTGAAGTCGAGACAAGCAGGGTGTGCCTGTGGTTGGTTGGAGCTGAGATAGGCAGGGTGTGCCCCTAGTTGATTGAAGCTGAGATAGGCAGGGTGTGCCCCTGGTTGATTGTTGTTGAGATAGGAATGGTGTGCCCTTGGTTGATTAAAACTAAGATAGGCAGGGGTGTGCCCCTGGTTAATTGTTGTTAAGATAGGCAGGGTGTGCCTCTAGTTGGTTGATGAAGTTGGCAGGGTGTGCCCCTAGTTGATTGCTGAATCAACTGTTGTGACATGTATTAAGGCATCTGGATATCCCTCAAGGTGTTGGTCCTGGTCTTGCTTTTAGTCTGGTGCTTCTTCTTCTGGTGCAGATGGTCCCCCCTACTGGTTTGTCATGCCCCGAAAATCGACACCCGAGTACAGAGACCCTAGTCTCAAGTTCCCGAGTATGAACTAAAGGAAACACATGTTTGACCTCGTTTAGATGCACATTCAATCCACACGCGAATAATTAGAGTAACATAATTCTACTTAGTGGATCCAAAGTGAGGTAGAGATAACAAGAATCGATAAATATGTGACCAACCATAAAGTACCATCCCAGTAGTGGTGTTCGTCCAAATGGGGACTATACAAGCCACAATAAGTATTCTACAAGACAAGTAATGGAGTCCACCTAGATGGGGGCTCCAAATATATATACAAATCCTCAAAATGTAGAAAAATGAGAGAGGCAAGGCACTCCACCCAAGCCTGCCCATTTGTCAAATAAAAGTATGGGGCATCATCAACAGGGTCCACTGTCTCATCTAATGTGTTCGTCTCGGTGGTACCTGCATCAATAATATTGTTTGGTTGATGTTTTAAAATACCTTCCAAGGTGGGAGTGAGTTGCTAACTCAGTGGTTCTATTTTCTAAGTTACACATGTTATCAACACAATCAAGCATTGGAAAGATAGCATTATAAAACAAATAATTGCTAAGTTAATTATTTAATTGCATGGATGACATGATGATATGTGCAATGATTGGCCCGCAACAAAACCCAACAACGCTTAATATGATGCATGCCCAGGATCAACGATACCAATATAGAACCATATTAGCGCTATTGCTAGCGAGGATGTGAACATATGTGCAATGGTGAGCCCACAACACAACCCAATGTAATGATATGCATGATGAAATGGCCAAGCTATATGTCCTAGAGGGGGGGTGAATAGGACTATGCCAAATTAAAAATAAAATCAGCGGAATAATGATAAATAGATAGCCTTACAAATATAGATCAATTCACAATGCTGAAATCAAATCAACCTTACTAAATAAGAATTGAGGGGTTGATACAAATTCAGTTCTAAGGACAACCTTACACCATAATAAACAAGGGCTTATGGTAGGACAACCTTATTTCTAGAACGTCTTTTGAATCAATAACTTAATCTGAACATAAATAATCAAATAGCAAGGAATTGAAATAAAGTGCAAAAATAAAGATCTAACTTATTACAACACTCCCCACACTTGCTTGAAATGTAAATTGTTACACCATTCACATCCACATGTACATTCCCAAAATTGAATGATAAATGATATGAAATTTAAGTAAGCATTCAATCCACAAGACACAGAGTTATAGTGGTTCGCCTGTGTGTACACCAACTGTCTTTCAACAGCCACACAAAATGCTACTCCACTCCTAATATCCTCACACAGGGGATATTAACGTTCACTATCAAATAGGTTTTCACAGGTTCACCAAAAACCTTTACAATTGTGTCTTTTTAACTTGGGCTTACACAATTCAAAAAACCCACACTTCTGAGTTTTCTGGCTCTCCTCAGATAACCGCACAAATTGAGATTTTTCTGGCGAATCTCAAAGAAAAACCAAAACAGAATGGAATTTACAAAATTGTAAAATCCTTAGATTTCTCCTTTTCGTAGCAGCCCGGTAGAACTAATCGGAGTAGATGTTCGAATATAGAAGTTCAATATCCACTACTCACTTTAATAAGGTTCTAAGTTCTAATTGATTTTAGATTTAAACCGTTGGGCGTAGCTATATTTGATTTTGATTCCAAGAAGAAGGAATAAGGTAATTCCTATTTTCAAATGAGATTGGAATATAGGAACAAAATCAAATTGAATAAGCTAGCAAAAAGAGAAAGCAATTATGCACAAAATAGCTTAAAAACAGATATAAACTTATCTCAGAGTGGAGCCTTGAATTCACTTAGTTTTTCAATATAAAACTCTGAAATTCGTGTGCTATTTATAGCTGAAGAAATTCATCTTCGACTGGTCCTAGGGTCACTACGACTGGTCTTGGAATAAACTGATTTTTGAATTTTTGAGTCGATCGCATCAGACCATTGTACAACCAGTTGTAGGCAGTCCACGACTGGTCGAGACCCCTCTACGACTGGTCGTGTGACACTTAATTTAGTCGCTGGAGTTTGAGTTGAGGCATTACGACTGGTCGAAGGTCGAGTCGAGACCATCCCATGACCGGTCGAGCAGACTCCAGGACTGGTCGTAGCCGAACCAGAAAATCTAATAAATTGCAACAATTCCAGGATTGGTCTTGGAACTTTTTAGACTAGTCTTGGAACTTCTTAGACTGGTCGAGATAGTACTAGGACTGGTCGAACAAGGTCTAGGACTGGTCTTAGAAAAGACCAAAATCATGTAATGATATTCAAATGAATTATGTATCCAAAGTGACCTACCCTAAGGTTAATCTAAGGTTTATTATACCTGGAACATGAGGTATGGACTTTGAACACTTCAATTGCTTAAACTTTGATCATTGCGAAGCTTGAGTCTTGAGCTTGAGTTCTTCTTTATATAGCTTGACTACTTCACAAGCTTTGAAGTTAATGTCACTTGCACTTGAGTCCTATACTTATATTTGAATCCTAAACTTCCACTTGCACTTGAACTTGAGTCTTGAGCTTGAGTTCTTCTTTATATAGCTTGAACTCTCATGAAGCTTGAAGAATTCTTTGAACTAGGCTTCAAGTGTTGACATAGTATCTATCAAGATATAAACACAAGACATACGAAGAAGTTTTTGACACACAAAATTTGACAATCAAAGAGGAATCAAATCATAACACTTACAATCTCCCCCTTGTCATATTTGTGACAAAACACTTCTCATAATTCAATAAGATAAGCATCACATATAATAATGAATCATGCACCAGTTATCATAAAATAAGTATGTCATAAAATAAGCATCATCCCTTGAGACAACTCAACTCCCCCTGAGTAGGCACAACTCCCTTCATATCAATCACAATCTTAATCCATAGATTTCACAAATTCTCCCCCTTTTTGTCAAAATATGACAAAGGAAGAATCAAAAGAGAGGATAAGAAAGATAGAAATAGAGATAGTAACTCAGAAAGATAAAAAGTTCAAAGTGAAGAACAATACATAAGAAGTTATCAAGGTGAGTCAAAGTACACATTAAAAGAGTTATCAAGTGAAGTTTAAGACAGGCATCCACACAACTAAAGAAGGTAAATTAGTAAAGTTATTACAGACCAAAGAGTTAACATTCTCAATCTGATCCAGAAGATGGAGCATGTATGTTAGGATCACTTTGATGATGACTCTTCTGTAAGCGCCTAAAATATCTGCGCATATTTTTAAATTGTTGATTGTGGCCAACATTCATCTGTTCAACCTTTTCCTCTAATGCACTTAGACGTGCATTGAAATCAGATGGTTAAAAGTCTGGATCATTTCCAGAGTTAGAATCAATTTCATTAAAAATATCATCCATGTCTATATCATCAGGAGGTAACTCGTTACCTTCGACACCAATCTCAGCTTCAGCAGCAGCTTCACCCGCATCAACATTAACTTGACCAGGGGCCAAATCCAACTTTATTTTATTCAGGTTGGAATTGTTAAATATGAGGTGTTGGATAGGAGCCTCACCGACGGGCATAGCGACTGACATGTGAGCGGCTAATACATTCAATAGATATCCAAAAGGAATATCACCATGACCAGGATGATTACGAATTTGAATGATAGAGGAGCAAATCAAGGAGGGCAAACAGATATTAGCACCAGTAATGATCGAGTACAAAATACGAACCATAAACAGTGTTAACTCAGTCTTGTTTCTAGAGCGGGGATACAAATTAGAAGTGAAGATACGATGTAACACTCTGTATTTGGGTAACAAGTATTTGATTTTAAGGGTATTTCCATTTACAGTCCATGGTGCATTCATGTTACATAATGTTCTAGTATAAATATGTTTTTCCGATTCTGACACTTTCTCAGCAAGAGCACTAGGATGAATACCATCATCATTTACAGATATGTCCATAAGGCCTGAAATTAAATGAAGATCAACAGAAAAAGGCCCTTCTCTAGTGGTAATAGCGAAAGTCAGTTGCTCAACAGAAAAGTTAGATATGCATGCAACCATGGCCCGTGCTATGGACTGATATGCCGGCCCGCCCCAACATAAAATGTTTTCCCATCCTACAGATTGAAGGAGAGGAAGGTGTTGAGGGTCAAATATTGCATATTAGACCCCAGTTATTACCGGATTTATGAACATGCCACCGTTTAAAAGCCCAATTTAATCGTGTTTGTGATGCAAGGTACATTTGCAAGTGTGGACTACAAAAAGGTGCTAAAAGTGTGTATTTGATGCTCTGAAATCACCACAGTAAGGGAAGGACTCCAGAGGACCAAGATCGACGGATTTACATGCCAGAGATCCAAGGAAATCAAGAAATTAAAGCTCAAGTGGCCTGAAACGCATCCAGAATGCAAGATCACAGGGTTCCCACCATCCGTTCGGCTCGAAATTTCATACATGGCCAAGGGATCACAAATTAACCGTACACGTCGAATTTCAGATCTCAGATCCTTGTGGAAGAGGCCCAACGGATAGATCAGCCCGGAGATCGATGAATTGGGGCCCACCTGGGTCCCGAATATGCTTCAGATTTGGTCCCCATGGTTAAAATGAGATAAAAAAATGAATGGATGGATTGGATTTTGTAGAAATGTCGTAGTAGACCCCACATGTACAGCGTGTGTACATAGAGTACACACGCCCGCGCCGCACCGGACCAGCCGGCTCAGTCAAAGTCGGTCTGACCGACTATTTTCAGCAAAACGGAAACTTCCGTTTTCGTTTAAACAGCGACCGAGAGGCAGCCGTCGGTTCTCAGTTGTGGGCCCCATCTACTGCTCAAACGGACAATCCGGACCGTCCATTGGCTTTCCAAGGCCCCTATCACCAAGGCCTAGGTGGCAGAAATTCAAAAGACAGTGAAGATTTGAATCCAACCGTCCAAACGGAAGATGGACGTTGGACTGAAATAATTTGTGGGCCACAGAGAAATCAAACTGGATTTATCCTTCCTGGACGGTTTTTCGTCCTGAAGCTAATGGACGGAGTAGATTCTTCACCGGGCATCGGAAAATGGCTCACCGACCATCACAGCGAAAGGAACAGCGTCCGCCAGAACCGGACGCTGATTTTACTAGTGGGTCCCACTCATTGCCAGGTTTAATGATCTGAACCGTTCATATGTCTCATGAGATAGCCAAGACGCTCTCCTAGGTGTCTGAATATTTCCATGCAAGCAAATGTGTGCAGATCTTAGCCGAATGGAAGATTGACGGTGAATTGAAAATTCCGGTGGGCCACATCAAACTCGAAAAGAAACTTCTTCCGGAGGGTCAGCACTTCGTGAGGAAGCTGATGAACGGCGTGGATTTCTCAAAACATCAAGAAATATGGGCCCCATAGCATTCACCGCAACTTGCCTTACGCAAGGGATTGCGCGTCCGTGAGTTTGGGAACGTTGTACTCCACCACCGTCGATCAGTCCGTCCATATGGACCGTCCAAAAACTGTCCAGGGGATGGACGACCAAAGCCATGGTGATTGAATGGCTTGGATCGTGAGTCAGGGACGTCTATGGGCCAGTTTTGCTTCAAGAAAACTTTCACAGGCAGTTGCTAAACCAGGGTCTTTACTCCTCTTACGCACCGCCTCTTGAGCGTAGGAGTGCAACTGAATTTCTCCACATTGCCAGCCGACCTTCAGCAGCATATAAGCAAGAGAATAGAGAGAGAAAAAGGAGCTTTTGGCTTTGAACGTGAAGAGAGAGAGTGGAAGCAGGGTTTCTTGTTTTTCCTTTTTATTTTATTTTATTTTGTTTTATCTAGGAGATCTAGACCGATCATGTCGGGCTAATCTCTTAGCTAGGGCTAAGAGATGAAGCTTGTAGCGTGATGAGGAGGTTTTATGGCTTGGATTCATGTCCCTGAACTGATTTGATGATAGTTTGATTTTATGGAATATTTGTAGTTTTTAATGGTTTATTGTGACTTAAATTACAATAGATCTGCGATAGCTTCAGGTATGTTCATTGCATTACAGGGATTGTGAATTTAGGAGGCCTTGTTGTTCGCCATTGTCTCCTGGGCATGGTTGGATGATATAACCCTTCCTAATATCCATGCGTCTCTCAGATTAGCTGTAGATTGGTTTACTTCTGTTGTTTACTTTGTCTTATGGGCATGGTCTTGTGATGGAATCCATTCTCATTTACATCCGTCTGATCACTTGAAAACTAAATTAAATGAAGTTTAGATTGTGCTTAGTGATATATCTTCCAACTGGATGAAGATGGGACTCGAAGTCCAGTTGAGTTCGTGAATCAAGCGTAGATCTCCCTGATCTCTACAAGTGGATCCCCTGAATCCCTAGTTCTCTTCTCTAAATTCTCTAAATTTCGATTAATATTTCACCATTATTCTTCAAATCATAATTGGTTTAAATTTCATCTTAGCCTAGTTCTAGATCTGGTTAGTTTCAGATAACGTACAGGTTTCAGTCCCTGTGGATTCGACCTCGGTCTTACCGAGTTTATTACTACATCACAACCCTATACTTGGGGAGTGAACAAGTTTTTGGCGCCGTTGCCGGGGATTGATGGTTACGCCTTCTGAGATTAACTAGTTTTAGGATTAGTTTAAGTTTAGGATTTTTATTTTATTTTTTTTAGTTAGAATTTTTATTTATTTATTTTTTTTAGTTATTTTTAGAAACTAACCAATCTTCTCATTTTGTAGGATTCTGAGATAAGCTTCCAAATTGGTAATTTCTTTCTAATTTCTCTACTTTTTCTACTTTTAGAATTAGGATTTTATTTTTAAAAATTTTCTAGTTCTAGGCTTTTATTTATTTTAGATTTTTTTTTTTTTCCTTTTTAGAAACTAACATTACTTTCCATTTTAGGATTAGGATTTCTAATTTAGAACCTTCTAACTTTAGGCTTAGAACTTTCCTAATTATTTTTAGAATTTATTTTATTTTATTTTTAGGAACTAATTTATTTTTAGAACTTTCTTCTTTTGTTTTTAGAAACTAGGTTATTGATTTCCCTTTTTAGAGACTCTTTCTAATTTTAGAAACTAACTCATCTTTCCTTTATTTTATTTTTAGAAACTTTCCTTTTTAGGAATTAGTTTATTTTTAGAAATTTTTAGGTTTAAATTTTCTATTTTAGAAACTTTCAAATTTTAGGAAACTTTCCTTTTTAGAAACTAATTTTCTATTTTGTAGGAATTTTCTAACTTTAGACTTTCTATTTTTAAAAGCTAATCTCTTTTGTTTTCTTTTGCAGGATTTTAACATAGGAACTTCTCAATTGGTACCTTCATTCTAACTTCTCCTCCTCTTACTTTCCATACTGCTGTAGGACCTTTTCTTTTATTTTTCTTAAGATTAGATTCAGATTGAGGGTTTCACCATGTACATGCACGAATGGGAACGTCAATATGCTGAGATAGCTTTTGAGCATGCGAAACAGTGCGAAGGGATGTATGATGATTATGATAAAAATCAACCTATGTCTCAAAATTTTCCTAAACCAATCATCGAGAACCAACCTAAGCATAACATTCCATTGGTTAAGAAGTCTTTACGCGATCATATACGGGAGAACAATTCCACCCCACGAACAGTACGCGAGTGTTGGGGTTATCATAACCATGGAAGTGAGAATCATTATCACCCATTTGAGAAAAAGAAAACAATGCGTGATTATATTATGAGTGATAATAAGTATTACCAACCATCAGATTCTCCAACCTATGATCCGTATGACTATAACCAGTGGAAACATCAATGTCGGGAAGCTGAACCAGCTATATATCATAGTGATAATTCTCTTGGGTCCTCTACTTTTGAAACCCAGTCAGAAACAATCCAAGAGGACTCACTTCAGAAGCTCATGAAAGCACAAGAGCAGTTCAATCAACTTTTCATACAATCATGCGAATTGCTCAAATCCTCAATTCCAATAATTCAGTCACGTCTTATGGAGAAGGAAGAGGCTAGGTTACCCCAGTTTCATCCTAATCTAGAAGCACATTGCGAAGAAAATGATCATAACTCGCTTGTGGCAGAAACTGAAATTACGAATGAGGAATTAGATTCCATTAATGAGCAGATGGTTCAATTTCCCGATGAGTCGATCTCGATGACTGTCCAAATGAGTGATCAAGAGACGTGGGTATCTTTCAAATATAATGATAGTGGCACACTTCACTCACATGACACACATGATTACACTGATGAGGTTGAGGCTAGTTTATTCGAACCTCAACCCAATCTAGGAATAGAATGTGAGGAATGTGATCCCGTCATAAGTTCACATTGCACGGAACTGGATAATGATGAGTATTGGGATTCTATCTCAAGTGTGGCACCTACCAATGATCAAGAGGTTCAGGAAGTTGTCAACCATAAGGATCAACTCCACCTGTCTGACATAACTGATTTGAATGTGGAGAATGAACTATTTTCAACTAAACCTTCCAACCCTTGTGATACATGTTTGGACCACTGCCCTGAATTGAATGATGATATGATTCGGGCGATGGACGAATTACTTGATATCACTCTGGAATTTGAAACTACTCAATTAAGGCTACAATCTGAGCCACACACTTTAGACGATTTAATGCCTCCACTGAGAAGCTTCAATGACCAGAGTCTTTACATCAATTCTTCACCTATTGACTGTCCACCTGTCTGTGAAGGGCAAGAGCAAGTGAGCATGCGTCCATCCACTTCAAAAGACGATGAAATCCTTGGACAAATCAGCACAGACTTCGATGCAGGAGACGAGTCACTCTCAGCTGAATTTTTCAATTCTTTGGACGATTGCGTGGCACACTTTTCAGATTCGAATGATCCTATGATTAAAGAAATAGTGGATGCCTTGCAAGAGACTATCTCGATAGTTGTTACTAACCGAGAGCACCCTCATTCTGAAGCCCCTCTTTCCCCAGAGCCTGAATGTTTACCATTACAGGAAGAGGAGCTGAAAATTGAACTGAAGTCTGGGACTTCGGAATGTGTTGAGACTACAATACTTTCTAAGAATTCTTTTGAATTTTATCTACCTGCAGTCTCTGATTCACCATGGGATACTAATTCTGAGACTTTTTCTGACATAGGTGAATCATATATACTTTGGATACCTCAGGCGAATCAACGACAAATCTTTGCTAAGGTACACAAGTTTCTCTGGACATTCATGCTCCAGAGCATTCAAGCTTATTGCAAGATGGGCTTTTGGATGATCCTGTTGAGGAATTTACTGAGAAACTTATCAAGATATTGGCCGGAGGAGGAACCTTGCAGCATGATTGAGTAGTTTTTCCCTACTTTCATAGGACTAGGGTAGTTTGCTTATATCGTTCTAGGTTAGATGGTTTTATGCCACTAGGTTAGTTTACTTTCTGAGTTGTTTTAGGATAGTTTTTTTTTTTGTGTTTTGCTCTCTTACGCTGACTTGCTTTCATGGATATCTTTGGAAAGTCTCTCTCGATTCATTAACCAGGTACTATCTTTCCATCACTTCTCTTTCAATTTCATTGTCTCATGTGCATTGCATGCTCATATATTTTTTACATTGAGGGCAATGTAGATTTTAGGTTGGGGGTGGGAGATTAGGTTACCTAATCAGTGTTTTCTTGGTCTTGAGCAAAAAAAATTGTGAAAATTTTAATTTTTCTGGAATTTCTGTGAATTCGAAGTGAATTTGACAGCCATCTTTGATTTAGAATTACGAGATAAGTGATGTTGGTAATTTGTGACTCTTAGATTCCGTTGTCTGTTAGATTTCACAATTAAGCTTGAATTGTTAATCCATGATTAGAAGTTGTAAACATTGATTGAGCCATGATTTCACATATCACATCTCGTTTACACATTAAGGTTTCAGTTCCATATTAAAGGATTAACTTGGGAATCACTGAGCATGAAAGGAACCGGCCTGAAATATTTTGCCATCAGGGTATAAAAAAAAAAATAATAATAAAAAAATAAAAATAAAAAAAATAAAAAAAAATTGAAAAGGTTGGGCAAATCTTCACCATAGGTTTGCTCCCTATAGGTGTGGATTCGATTTCCCATGGTTAACAGTTGAAAAGAGTTGGACGACTAATTTCACCATAGGTTTGCTCCCTATAGGTGATAATTTGATTCCCCTCTTGACATTCTTTTAATAATAATAATAAAAAAAAAAAAAAAAAAGAAGAATATCAAAATCAAATCAAAGTTGGTAGGATGATTTATGAGGCATGTTTTGCTTGGATTGTTATGAGTTTTCTTATTTATTACGAAGGATATCATGAAAGAGAGAAGGAAATCCTAATGTTGATAAGCTGAAATCACACTGTACACTCATGGAACTCAATGTGTAGAATTATTCTAGTAATGGATTAATATTTGAACTTGATTATGAAGTCTACCATGCGCTTACCTCTAGGAGAAATTTATGCCCAACATTCATGAATCTTAGATTTCTCGTATCTGAATCAATTTTCAAGATTTCACTCGGTTGCATAGAAATTGCCCTGTAATTCTCAACTTATTTTTCGCATATTTTGCTCGGGACTAGCAAAATGCTGGTTGGGGGTTGTGTTGAGGGTCAAATATTGCATATTAGACCCCAGTTATTACCGGATTTATGAACATGCCACCGTTTAAAAGCCCAATTTAATCGTGTTTGTGATGCAAGGTACATTTGCAAGTGTGGACTACAAAAAGGTGCTAAAAGTGTGTATTTGATGCTCTGAAATCACCACAGTAAGGGAAGGACTCCAGAGGACCAAGATCGACGGATTTACATGCCAGAGATCCAAGGAAATCAAGAAATTAAAGCTCAAGTGGCCTGAAACGCATCCAGAATGCAAGATCACAGGGTTCCCACCATCCGTTCGGCTCGAAATTTCATACATGGCCAAGGGATCACAAATTAACCGTACACGTCGAATTTCAGATCTCAGATCCTTGTGGAAGAGGCCCAACGGATAGATCAGCCCGGAGATCGGTGAATTGGGGCCCACCTGGGTCCCGAATATGCTTCAGATTTGGTCCCCATGGTTAAAATGAGATTAAAAAATGAATGGATGGATTGGATTTTGTAGAAATGTCGTAGTAGACCCCACATGTACAGCGTGTGTACATAGAGTACACACGCCCGCGCCGCACCGGACCAGCCGGCTCAGTCAAAGTCGGTCTGACCGACTACTTTCAGCAAAACGGAAATTTCCGTTTTCGTTTAAACAGCGACCGAGAGGCAGCCGTCGGTTCTCAGTTGTGGGCCCCATCCACTGCTCAAACGGACAATCCGGACCGTCCATTGGCTTTCCAAGGCCCCTATCACCAAGGCCTAGGTGGCAGAAATTCAAAAGACAGTGAAGATTTGAATCCAACCGTCCAAACGGAGGATGGACGTTGGACTGAAATAATTTGTGGGCCACAGAGAAATCAAACTGGATTTATCCTTTCTGGACGGTTTTTCGTCCTGAAGCTAATGGACGGAGTAGATTCTTCACCGGACATCAGAAAATGGCTCACCGACCATCACAGCGGAAGGAACAGCGTCCGCCAGAACCGGACGCTGATTTTACTAGTGGGTCCCACTCATTGCCAGGTTTAATGATCCGAACCGTTCATATGTCCCATGAGATAGCCAAGACCCTCTCCTAGGTGTCTGAATATTTCCATGCAAGCAAATGTGTGCAGATCTTAGCCGAACGGAAGATTGACGGTGAATTGAAAATTCCGGTGGGCCACATCAAACTCGAAAAGAAACTTCTTCCGGAGGGTCAGCACTTCGTGAGGAAGCTGATGAACGGCGTGGATTTCTCAAAACATCAAGAAATATGGGCCCCATAGCATTCACCGCAACTTGCCTTACGCAAGGGATTGCGCGTCCGTGAGTTTGGGAACGTTGTACTCCACCACCGTTGATCAGTCCATCCATATGGACCGTCCAAAAACTGTCCAGGGGATGGACAACCAAAGCCATGGTGATTGAATGGCTTGGATCGTGAGTCAGGGACGTCTATGGGCCAGTTTTGCTTCAAGAAAACTTTCACAGGCAGTTGCTAAACCAGGATCTTTACTCCTCTTACGCACCACCTCTTGAGTGTAGGAGTGCAACTGAATTTCTCCACATTGCCAGCCGACCTTCAGCAACATATAAGCAAGAGAATAGAGAGAGAAAAAGGAGCTTTTGGCTTTGAACGTGAAGAGAGAGAGAGTGGAAGCAGGGTTTCTTGTTTTTCCTTTTTATTTTATTTTATTTTGTTTTATCAAGGAGATCTAGACCGATCATGTCGGGCTAATCTCTTAGCTAGGGCTAAGAGGTGAAGCTTGTAGCGTGATGGGGAGGTTTTATGGCTTGGATTCATGTCCTTGAACTGATTTGATGATAGTTTGATTTTATGGAATATTTGTAGTTTTTAATGGTTTATTGTGACTTAAATTACAATAGATCTGCGATAGCTTCAGGTATGTTCATTGCATTACAGGGATTGTGAATTTAGGAGGCCTTGTTGTTCGCCATTGTCTCCTGGGCATGGTTGGATGATATAACCCTTCCTAATATCCATACGTCTCTCAGATTAGCTGTAGATTGGTTTACTTCTGTTGTTTACTTTGTCTTATGGGCATGGTCTTGTGATGGAATCCATTCTCATTTACATCCGTCTGATCACTTGAAAACTAAATTAAATGAAGTTTAGATTGTGCTTAGTGATATATCTTCCAACTGGATGAAGATGGGACTCGAAGTCCAGTTGAGTTCGTGAATCAAGCGTAGATCTCCCTGATCTCTACAAGTGGATCCCCTGAATCCCTAGTTCTCTTCTCTAAATTCTCTAAATTTCGATTAATATTTCACCATTATTCTTCAAATCATAATTGGTTTAAATTTCATCTTAGCCTAGTTCTAGATCTGGTTAGTTTCAGATAACGTACAGGTTTCAGTCCCTGTGGATTCGACCTCGGTCTTACCGAGTTTATTACTACATCACAACCCTATACTTGGGGAGTGAACAGAAGGAGACCAAAAGGAATGATATGGTTTAAATCAACGACTTTTTCAACAATCACATTGTGCATACGCAAATCACATACATGCGCAGGATCATCTTCAGGATCCCTAAGATGGCGTCTAGTGATAACATTTGAACGGGAAGAAGACGCACCTCTATGAATTTTCTTTTTACCTCTAGATTCCATATTCTTGAAGAAATGAAAGAAAGTTCAAGAAAATAGAGATGGGTTTTTCTAGATTCAACAAAAAGGAAGAAAAACCCAAAAAGTCGAAGATCTATATAAAATAGACAACAATAATAAAGAGATCTTCTAGTGATAACATTTGAACGGGAAGAAGACGCACCTCTATGAATTTTCTTTTTACCTCTAGATTCCATATTCTTGATGAAATGAAAGAAAGTTCAAGAAAATAGAGATGGATTTTTCTAGATTCAACAAAAAGGAAGAAAAACCCAAAAAGTCGAAGATCTATATAAAATAGACAACAATAATAAAGAGATCTAAAAAAAAAAAATTAAGATTCTTCAAGAAAGGAAAATCACTCTAACCTGAAGAAATCGACCTCAAGGGTTCGACTAGTCGAAGCTCGGCTCGTAGGTGAGGAAGGTTAGAATGAAGAAGAAGAGAGTTTTCCCCAAATTAAAGAGGTCAGTGCGCGCACGACCGGTCTTGGGACTTACTCGACCGGTCGTACCAAGACTGGTCGAGCACGTCCTCGACCGGTCTTCAACCAGAAAAAAAATATGCAATTTCCACAGAATTTTAAAATTTAAATTAATAATATATTTAACATTATATACAATATGATACAAAAATGCATGATCAATCATTTAAAATTGAACATACCAAGATCAAATTTCAATTTATTAAACCTGCTTTTGTCGAGCGGTTTAGTGAATATGTCAGCAAGTTGAGTTTCGGTAGGAATATATTCTAAAGATATAATTTTTCCTTCTACTAATTCACGAATATAATGAAACCGAATGTCAATGTGCTTAGTACGTGAATGCTGGATTGGGTTTTTTGAAATGTTTATTGCACTGCAATTAGCACAGTATAAAACCATTAAGTCTTGTGCGATTCCATAATCACTCAGCATATGTTTCATCCAAACCAGCTGAGTACATGCATTTCCCGCTGCAATGTATTCAGCCTCAACAGTTGAGAGTGATATGGAACTTTGCTTCTTGCTAAACCAAGAAACTAAACAGTTTCCAATGTAAAAACAATCACCGCTGGTTGATTTTCTATCATCTATATTCCTGCCCAATCAGCATCCGAATACCCAGCCAATTGAACACTAGTATCATAGGGATACCAAAGACCTAGATTAACTGAACTTGCGACATATCAAATAATTCGCTTAACAGCAGTTAAGTGAGATTCTTTAGGATTAGACTGATATTTAACGCAAATTCCAACACTTAAAGCAATATCAGGTCTACTTGCAGTTAGGTACAGTAAGCTACCTATCATGCTACGATACAATTTAGGATCTACATCTTTACCTGTAGAGTCTTTTGAGAGTCTTAGAGTTGTACTCATAGGAGTATCAAAGTTCTTACTATTTTCAAATCCGAACCTCTTAATCAAGTTCAATGCATACTTAGTTTGTGAAATAAAAATTCCATTAGATCGCTATTTTACTTGCAACCCTAGAAAGTAATTTAATTCACCAACCATACTCATTTCGAATTCAGATTTCAACAGATCTGCAAACTCAACAGTCATGTTAGTACAAGTTGATCCATAAATTATATCATCAACATAGATTTGAACCATTAAGATATCATCGTTATGTTTCTTAACAAAGAGCGTCTTATCGACACTACCCATCTGAAATTTATGACTTAGTAAAAACTTAGTCAATTTTTCATACCATGCTCTAGGGGCTTGTTTCAGACCATAGAGAGCCTTCTTAAGGCGGTATACATGATTAGTAAACTTAGGGTCTTCAAACCCAGTCGGTTGTTCAACATATACCTCTTCATGTAAGTCACCATTCAAAAAGGTACTCTTCACATCCATTTGAAAAATTTTAAATTTTCTAAAACATGTAATAAATATGAAAAGTCTGATCGATTCAAGGCGAGCAACTGAGGAAAAAGTTTCATCATAATCAATCCCTTCAATTTGCGTGTACCCTTGCACAACCAGTCTTGCCTTGTTTCGAATGATATTTTCCAATTCATCAAACTTATTTTTGAAAATCCATTTTGTTCCAATAATGTGTTTATTGTTAGGTCTAGGAACTAGATACCAGACATCATTACGAACAAATTGATTAAGTTCTTCCTGCATAGCTACTATCCAGTGTTCATTAGAAAGTGCTTCTTTTACGTTTACCGGTTCAACCTGAGATGTAAAGCACACGTAATTACATATGTTTTCTAGTTGTCTACGATGCGCACACCAGTGAGAGGGTTTCCAAGAATTTGATCAATTGGATGATTTTTAATAGTCCTTAATTCAGAATTAGTTTCACTTGATGAAGTATCTGGTTTTTCAAATATAAGACCTTCATCATTATCTGAACTAGGGGCAGGTGTATTCAAATGATCGTCAATTACTACATTTATTGACTCTTGAATCACACCAGTCCTATTGTTCAGAACACGATATGCACGATTGTTTAAAGAGTAACCTAAAAAGATCCCTTCATCACTTTTAGTGTCGAACTTTCCTAATTTTTCACGGTCACGTAAAATATAGCACTTGTTGCTAAAAACGCGAAAGTATTTGACAGTAGGCTTTTTCTCAAACCACATTTCATAAGCCGTTTTATTATTAGATTTGCAAATATAAACACGGTTGATAATGTAGCAGGCGGTATTCACTGCTTCAGCCCATAAATTTTTAGGGAGCTTCCTATTCAACATAACATTTCCCATTTCTTGGAGCACTCTATTTTTTCTTTCCACAATACCATTTTATTGTGGAGTTTTGGGCGCAGAGAATTCATGTGATATTCCTTGATCGCTGTAGAGTTTCTCAAAACCGCTATTTTCAAACTCGGATCCATGATCACTTCGGATCTTACTGACTTGAGAGCATTTTTCATTTTGGATCCGTTTGATAATCTTTTTCACTTCATTAAGAGTTTCTGATTTGTCTCTTAAAAATGAAACCCAAGTGTATCTTGTATAATCATCTACGATGACCAAGATGTATTTTTTGACACCTTGGCTTTCCGTTCTGGTTGGTCCTATAAGATCCATATGGAGAAGCTTGAGTGGTCTAGGTGTGGTATTGGAGTTCACCTTTTTTTGAGAGATCCTAGTTTGTTTACCGTACTGGCATTTACCACATATCTTGTCTACTTTTTGAATCTTAGGTAGACCTCTAATAAGTTCTCCTTTGCTCAATCTGTATAAATTCCGGTAGTGTACATGTCCAAGGCGTTTATGCCATAATTCAGTTTCATTGGTATGGACCATGTAACACGATTGAATAGATGAGCTACTATTGCTTACTATATAGCAGTTTTCAGAAGTTCTGTGACCAGTTAATATTACAAAACCCTTTTTATCTATAATCTCACAACCTTGCTTAGGAAATTTAACACTATGGTCGTTGTCGCATATTTGAGATATGCTTAACAGGTTGTGTTTTAGTCCCTCAACATATAAAACATTCTTAAATAAGGGAAGATTATAAAGTTGAATCGTACCTTGGCCAATAATCTTGCAGTTGCTACCATCACCAAATGTGATTGACCCATCAGTCATATCTTTTAGATCGGTGAATAAAGCAATGTCACCTGTCATGTGCTTGGAACATCCACTATCTAGGTACCATTTTGTATGACTTATTGCTTTGAAAGCAGTGTGGGCAACCAAGCAGGCAACTTTAGGAACCCATTTCAGAACTGTTTTGGGTTTAGGAACATAGTTGGTCTTCTTTTGTCTGATGTTGTAAGAATGACCTACTGAGTTAGATTTTAAGAGCTCCTTCAGTAAATCAACTATTTTTTCAGCAAGAGGATTTCTGATCTGGTTTTTAAAATAATTACTTTTAGGTTTTTGAAAAGTTTTTGTATTTTTAGAAAAATTTTGACAAGTACCTTTTCCTTTTGAGTTCGAAGCCTCTCCCTTCACAAAGTTGGGAGGAGTATTCTTCTGTTTTGGAGATGTATTTCTATCATAGCCCAACCCGGATTGATCGCCACATTTTCTTGATCCGGTTAATAATTTTTCTAACTTTGGATCACCTTGGGCATATCTCCATGTATCTTTCAAACTTAGAAGAGAAGATACTTCCTTTTTAAGTTTCTCATTTTCAGATTTCAAATCATCAATCAAGGAGGTTTTGAATTCCAAATCACATTTTGATTTTTCGAAGCAATCTGAAATATGCGATTTTTCTAAAACAAGAGTTTCAAAACATTCTTTGAGTTTAGAAAACTTTTCTTTTTGAAGTTTAAGTTTGACAACAATTTTACAACTTTCCTTATATAAGGCATTATAAGCATCTTGAAGATCTTCTTCATTTTCATAATCACTATCCAAATTTTCTTCACTTGTTGAATCATCGTGATCTGAAAAAGTAAACTTGGCTAGAGTCATGAGGGCCTTAACTTCATTGCCCGACTCGGTTTCAGAATATTCTGATTCAGAAGAGGCTTCAGAATCAGATGATTCATCCCAAGTAGCCAACATACCCTTCCTTTTGGGTCTGTCATTTCTAGGGCATTTGTTTGCCAGATGCCCATACTCTTGGCAGTTGTAACACTGACTGTCTTTCAAAGACTTCCAAGTTTTGGACTTAGGTTTAGATCGTTTCTTTTCATTTGTCTTTTGAAAATCGACCCTTTTCTTACTTTTGAAAATTTTATAGAACTTTTTCGCTAAAAGAGCCATATCATCTTCAGAATTTTCTAAATCTGAATTTTCTTTAAACACATTTTAAGAAGATTTCAAAGATATAGATTTACCTTTAGGAGCTTTAAAGTTTAACTCATAGGTTTGTAAAGAACCACCTAGTTCTTCTACCCTCATATTATCCGTATCACGAAGTTCCTGGATCGCAGTAACTTTAGAATTGAACCGTTCAGGAAGTGAGCGTAGTATCTTTGCACACACTTTACTTTCTGAGATTTTATCACCAAGACCCCACATTGAGTTTACAATGTCATTTAATCTTGTGTAAAAGTCCATAAACATTTCATTTTCCTCCATATGAATTTCTTCAAATTTGGTTGTGAGGAGTTGGACTTTAGATTTTTTGACAATTGATGTACCCTCGTGTGTCATTTCTAATATATCCCAAGCTTGCTTTGCAGTATCACATGATATGATTCTTTTGAACTCATCCGGTGATAGTGCGCAAGTGATTGCATTTAGTGCTTTTGCATTGACACTACTTTCACTTTTCTGAAGTGTGGACCAGGAAGTATACGGTGTTACTCTTATTGATTTTGATCCATTGATACCAGTTACTTCAATGGTAGGAGGGCTCCATTCAGTCACTGTGGCTTGCCACACACTCTCATCCATTGATTTGAGGAAGATCCTCATTCGGGCTTTCCAATAGGCATAGTTGGAGCCATCAAAGGGTGGAGGCCTAGTGACTAATAGGCTATCAAAATTTGACATTTATATAGATTAGATCGTTAGCTGAGGAAATAAATCCAAATAAAAAGCAATAAGAACGAGCTATTAGGCTTTGATACCACTTGAAATGGCCAAGTTATATGTCCTAGAGGAGGGGGGGGGGGGGGGGGGGTGAATAGGACTATGCCAAATTAAAAATAAAATCAGCGGAATAATGATAAATAGATAGCCTTACAAATATAGATCAATTCATAATGCTGAAATCAAATCAACCTTACTAAATAAGAATTGAGAGGTTGATACAAATTCAGTTCTAAGTACAACCTTACACCATAATAAACAAGGGCTTATGGTAGGACAACCTTATTTCTAGAACGTCTTTTGAATCAATAACTCAATCTGAACATAAAGAATCAAATAGCAAGGAATTGAAATAAAGTGCAGAAAGAAAGATCTAACTTATTACAACACTCCCCATACTTGCTTGAAATGTAAATTGTTACACCATTCACATCCACACGTACATTCCCAAAATTTAATGATAAATGATATGAAATTTAAGCAAGCATTCAATCCATAAGACACAGAGTTATAGTGGTTCGCCTGTGTGTACACCAACTATCTTTCAACAGCCACACAAAATGCTACTCCACTCCTAATATCCTCACACAGGGGATATTAGCGTTCACTATCAAATAGGTTTTCACAGGTTCACCAAAAACCTTTACAATTGTGTCTTTTTAACTTGGGCTTACACATTCAAAAAACCCACACTTCTGAGTTTTCTAGCTCTCCTCAGATACCACACAAATTGAGATTTTTCTGGCGAATCTCAAAGAAAAACCAAAACAGAATGGAATTTACAAAATTGTAAAATCCTTAGATTTCTCCTTTTCGTAGCAGCCGGTTAGAACTAATCGGAGTAGATGTTCGAATATAGAAGTTCAATATCCACTACTCACTTTAATAAGGTTCTAAGTTCTAATTGATTTTAGATTTAAACCGTTGGGCGTAGCTATATTTGATTTTGATTCCAAGAAGAAGGAATAAGGTAATTCCTATTTTCAAATGAGATTGGAATATAGGAACAAAATCAAATTGAATAAGCTAGCAAAAGAGAAAGCAATTATGCACAAAATAGCTTAAAAACAGATATAAACTTATCTCAGAGTGGAGCCTTGAATTCACTTAGTTTTCATATATAAACTCTGAAATTCGTGTGCTATTTATAGCTGAAGAAATTCATCTTCGACTGGTCCTAGGGTCACTACGACTGGTCTTGGAATAAACTGATTTTTGAATTTTTGAGCGCGATCGCATCAGACCGTTGTGCGACCAGTTGTAGGCATCCATGACTGGTCGAAGGCAGTCTACGACTGGTCGAGACCCCTCTACGACTGGTCGTGCGACACTTAATTTAGTCACTGGAGTTTGAGTCGAGCCATTACGACTGGTCGAAGGTCGAGTCGAGACCATCCCATGACCGGTCGAGTAGACTCCAGGACTGGTCGTAGCCGAACCAGAAAATCCGATAAATTGCAACAATTCTAGGACTGGTCTTGGAACTTCTTAGACTAGTCGAGACAGTGCTAGGACTGGTCAAACAAGGTCTAAGACTGGTCTTAGAAAAGACTAAAATCATGTAATGATATTCAAATTAGTTATGTATTGAAAGTGACCTACCCTAAGGTCAATCTAAGGTTTATTATACTTGGAACATGAGGTATGGATATTGAACACTTCAATTGCTTAAACTTTGATCATTACGAAGCTTGAGTTCTTCTTTATGTAGTTTGACTACTTCACAAGCTTTGAAGTTAATGTCACTTGCACTTGAGTCCTATGCTTATATTTGAATCTTGAACTTCCACTTGCACTTGAACTTGAGTTTGAGCTTGAGTTCTTCTTTATGTAGCTTGAACTCTCATGAAGCTTGAAGAATTCTTTGAACTAGGCTTCAAGTGTTGACGTGGTGTCTATCAAGATATAAACACAAGACATACGAAGAAGTTTTTGACACACAAAATTTGACAATCAAAGAGAAATCAAATCATAGCACTTACACATGTTTAGCCAAGTAGTTATTATTTTCTGTTCTAATAACATGTTAGCGAAGCTAGGATACCTCTATTCTATCAATTGTCGTTAAACGAATTTATGTAGCTCGTGGCAGCACGTAGCGACCCTTCACTAATGTCCCTTGATCCAAATTTAGGTTCATCACCCAATAGTCTATACAACTCAATGATGTTAATATTAGAGCTTATTGCCTAAGGACAATCACAATTAGGGTGAAGGTCGTCACCCAAACCCCAATTATGGAGAAGGCATACCATCCAAATCATTAATAATATGGTAGGATCGTGCCATTTATCGATGCTCAGTGGTTACTACCGAAGGATCGTCACCCAATGTTTTACCAACATGGTGGGCTCGTCACCTAATATTTTACATATGTGGCAGGCACGTCACTTTAGTATAGACTGACAGCTCGGACACGATGTTCCATACTACCATGCCCGACTCACAAGTCTTTGTAGGATCATAACACACTAATAGTTATGAGTAGACTTAAATCAATGGTAATAATGGTATCCCACATTCTATCGAATGTTATACAATCACCAAGTATAAGAATGATTAATACCTGCATTAGATTGATGCGATCGACATTGGGGGCCCCGGGCAAAACTGGCATTAGGTGTTGTGAAGCATCCCGTGTAGCTCCAACTATCCGTTTTCAACCTCGGTCGACCTTATAAGTCTAGGATAGCCAACCAAAAGTGGGTCATCCACTTAACATTTTGCATAACTTGATCCACACGACTACAAATCATATTATCAAATACATAAACAAATCGCGCAACCACTTAATACTACAATGGAGTGTATCAATTAAACAGATGTGTGAATTAGCACCAACGAATGAATATCGACACAAAACCACATATATCAATAACACTTATCAAATAACATAAAAAGTCCTAACAATAAGAATTTCATATTGCTCAGGCATTCATCGAACATGTTGACTACCAACAACACGTAACATTAGAGTTACAACAATAAAGCAATTCAAGCATAAATAGCATATGGATATTATAAACAACCAAAATTATTATCTATCACTATCAAGAGTTGATAAAATAAAACCTATAAGAAAGGTCCGTACCTTAAGAGAGGATTATGCGATTTAATTGCACTAGGGTTAGGGTTTTAGTGAAAACCATCGATTCATATAGAAATATTAAGATTATTATGAGATTCATGAAATGGAATGTAGGAAGACCTAGATTGTAAAGTGAGATCTAAATCTTATCTCCGATTGCCAATGTAAGGAATCTGACAAAGAATCTAAGAGTGTCAGGGCTTTGGTTGAAGGGGAAAAGAGCAAAGGGTGCACAACCCTCACATACATTATATTCTCTCTTCTTTCTCTTCTCTTTGTCTCTTTCTTTCTTTCCCAATCGTAGGATACAATTCGTATAGGAAGAGAGGGTGCCCAAATGAGGGCCTTAATAGTGCCAGAAGTGGTGCAAATGGCTCTAAAGGCTAGGTTTCATTATATTAGCTCTATCGGAGGGTATTTCTAATCTTTGTGGCCCAATATAGGGTGTCGGGGATCGATATTCACTGTAGGATAGGTTAGCCCTAGTGATGACTACATATGAATACGATCGACTCTCCATTTGGATGCGCCGATCGACCGGAATGATCAGAAGTCAGTTCGATAACCACTGATGGTCGATCAGGGCCTCGGTTATACGGATATATGTAGGGTATTAATTTAGGTTGGTGCCCTAAATTTGATCATGATCTAATGGTTGAAAAGCTACAACTTTGGCAAGGACCGGATACACACAAGTAACTTAAGTTCTTCATTAATTCTGAAAATATTTACACATCTCATGTACTAACCTTGTGAGTCCAAGTTGAGCGATTTGAGACGCGATCTTATCTCGATGTCCCACGATGGACATCAAGCCCGCCAAGATAACATCTTTCTATAGTCTCGGGTTTAGTT
>JAJHSJ010000003.1:67246339-67376475 GCA_021015155.1 Magnolia officinalis
CCTAATCTCAACTCCCTACCCTAAACCTAAACCTAACTTGAAATCCCAAACCTAAACCTGATCTCGAACCCGAACCCGATTTCCTAAACCTAAACCTTAACATATTCTCAATCCCTAAACCTATAGCTTATAAGACCTAAAACCTTAACCTAACCTAAACCTATAACCGTAAAACCAAAACCTATGACCTAAAACCTTAACCTATAACCTATAACCTAAACTTATAACCTAAACCTAACCTTAACCTAAACCTAAAACCTAAACCTTAACCAATAACCTAAAAACCTAAACCTAAACCTAAAACCTAAATGTATTCTCAAATCCCTTAAACCTAAAACCTACACCTAATCCTAATCTCAACTCCCTAACCTAAACCTAACGTAAACTTGAAAACCCAAACCTAAACATGATCCCGAACCCGAACCGATTTCTAAACCTAAACCTAAAACCTGATCCCGAACCCGAACCCGATTTCCTAAACCTAAACCTAAACCTTAACCTATTCTCAATTCCCTAAACTATAGCTTATAACCTAAACCTAACCTTAACCTAAATCTAAACCTAAACCTTAACCTAAACCTATAACCTTAACCTAACCCAAATCATATGACCTAAAACCTAAATGTATTCTCAAATCTCTAAACCTAAACCTACACCTAATCCTAATCTCAACTCCCTAACCTAAACCTAAATCTATACTTGAAAAACCCAAACCTAAACCCGATCCCGATCCCGAACCCGAACCCGATTTCCTAAACCTATACCCTAAACCTATAGCTTATAACTAAACCTAAACCTTAACCTAAACCTATACCAACCTAACTAAACCAAATCCTATGACCTAATACCTAAATGTACTCTCAAATCCCTAAACCTAAACCTACACTTAATCCTAATCTCAACTCCCTAACCTAAACCTAAACCTAAACTTTGAAAACCCAAACCTAAACGCGATCCCGAACCCGAACACGGTTTCTAAACCTATACCTTAACCTATTCTCAATTCCCTAAAACCTATAGCTTATAACCTAAACCTAAACCTAAACCGTAACCTAAACCTATAACCTTAACCTAAAACCAAAAACCTATGACCTAAAACCTAAATGTATTCTCAAATCCCTAAACCTACACCTACACCTAATCCTAATCTCAACTCCCTAACCTAAACCAAACCTAAACTTGAAAACCCAAACCTAAACCCGATCCCGAACCTGATTCCTAAACTTAAACCTTAACCTATTCTCAATCCTAAACCTATAGCTTATAACCTAAACCTTAACTCCTAAACCTATATCTTAACCTATTCTCAAATTCCTAAAACTGCACCTACACCTAATCTTAATCTTCAACTCCCTAACCTAAACCTAAACCTAAACTTGAAAACCCAAACCTAAACCCGTCCCGAACCCGAACCCGATTTCCTAACCTAAACCTTAACCTATTCTCAAATCCCTAAACCTAAACCTGCACCTAATCCTAATCTAAACTCCTAACCTAAACCTAAACCTAAACTTGAAAACCAAACCTAAACCCGATCCCGATCCCGAACCGAACCCGATTTCCTAAACTAAACCTAACCTAAACCTGATCCCGAACCCGAACTTGATTCCCTAAACCTAAACCTTAACCTATTCTCAATTCCCTAAACCTATAGCTTATAACCTTAACCTAAACCAAAAACCTATGACCTAAACTTAAATGTTTCTCAAATCTCTAAACCTAAACCTACACCTAATCTAATCTCCAACTCCCTAACCTAAACCTAACCTGAACTTGAAAACCCAAACCTAAAACCCTATCCCCGAACCCGAACCCGATTTCCTAAACCTAAAACCTTAACCTATTCTCAAATCCCTAAACCTAAACCTACACCTAATCCTAATCTAAACTCCCTAACCTAAACCTAAACCTAAACTTGAAAACCCAAACCTAAACCCAATCCCGAACCCGAACCTGAATTCGTAAACCTAAACCTTAACCTATTTTCCAAATCCCTAAACCTAAACCTAGACCTACACCTAATCCTATCTCAACTCCCTAATCTAAACTTAAACCTAAAACTTGAAAACCCAAAACCTAAACCCGATCCCGAACCCGAATCCGATTTTCTAAAACCTAAACCTTAACCTATTCTCAATTCCCTAAACCTATAGCTTATAACCTAAACCTAAACCTTACCCTTAACCGAAACCTAAACCTGAACCTATAACCTATAACCTAAATATATTCTCAAATCCCTAAACCTACACCTACACCTAATCCTAATCTCACTTCCTAACCTAAACCTAAAACCTAAACTTGAAAAACCCAAACCTAAACCCGATTCCTAAACCTAAACCTTAACCTATTCTCAAATCTCTAAACCTAAACCTAATCCTAATCTAAACTCCCTAACCTAAACCTTAACTTGAAAACCCAAACCTAAACTCAATCCCGAACCCGAACCCGAATTCTTAAACCTAAACCTTAACCTATTCTCAAATCCCTAAACCTACACCTACACCTAATCCTAATCTCAGCTCCCTAACCTAAACCTAAACCTAAACTTGAAAACCCAAACCTGAACTCGATCCCGAACCCGAACCCGAACCCGATTTCCTAAACCTAAACCTTAACCTATTCTCAATTCCCTAAACCTATAGCTATAACGTAACTAAACCTAAACTTATTTATATGTATTATGCGTGGATGAATGTAATGGAATAAGATTGTTTGTGTTTGGATGGATGTAGTTTATGTTTGGATGGATTTACGTAGTTTGGGTTTAGATGGATGTGAAATGTGAATGTGAATGTGATGAAATATATTGTATAACAGGTGTATATCAGGAGATTGTGTGTTTGGATGGATTTACGTAGTTTGGGGTTTAGATGGATGTGAATGTGATGTGAGAAATATATTGTATAACAGGTGTATATCAGGAAGATTGTGTTTGGATGGATTTACGTAGTTTGGGTTTAGATGGATGTGAATGTGAATGTGATGAAATATATTGTATAACAGGTGTATATCAGGAAGAAGATTGTAATAGGTCAAATTTGAAAAAGTCCTTTAAGGTTATAAGAGACGGCCTATAGCAGTCCTTTTAAAGGACGGTCTATAACCGTCTTTGAAGGCTCATACGAGATGGTCGATGACAGTCCTTTTAAAGGACGGTCCTGACCGTCCTTTGAAGGCCCATAAGAGAGTCATGACAGTCTTTTTTAAGGACGGGCTATGACAGTCCTTTTAAAGGACGGTCCATGACCGTCTTTTTTGGGCTCATAAGAGACGGTCTATGACAGTCCATTTTAAGGACGGTCCATGACCGTCTTTTTTTTGTCAATAAGAATGACGGTTTTCAACCGTCCTTAAGTAATAGGACACGTCAAAATTTGACTGCATATGCGACGGTCCATGACTGTCCTTTTTGGTCATTTGAGACGGTTTTGGACCGTCCTTTTTTCGCTGTTTTGGCGTAGTGGTTGTCTGGTTTGAATGAGCCGAGTTTAGAGTTTATGATTGAGGTTCCTAAGATTTAGGCTTGTAGGGTTGGGGTTTAACATCGAAGTTTGATTGACCATTCATAACTTCAAATTCAATCAGCTTATCAACCCGTTACATGTTATACCATGATTTTAAACTATTTAAAGTGTGCCAAGCAACTAGAAATGTTTAATTCAACGTACACTTGTAAGAAGTGCGAGCACATATTATTTAATTGTGTAAGGCTAAAATGTGGTAGCATTGATGACCATGATTACATATAATAATATATTATGTTGGGTGGATGTCCATCCTAAATTTGAAATTAGTGTTGCCACTAAGCTGGGCCAGGTCCGGCAACTGAAACATGGTCTTAAAAGCGAAACTAAGGCTGTGTTGTTAACGCTGAATTTATGCACTTAATGCGGATTTGGAAAATTTTTCCGTGTTTAGTGGTGTTTGTTAATGCATTGTTAATGCAGAAGACAGAAAGTGTTAAGTGGTTTTTCACTGAATCTTTCCACATGATAGGAGTCTGGCTTAATGGTGAACGCGGAATGCGCTCCGTGATTTTAAATAAACAAAAAATTTTCTTCCAAAGTACCCCTTTTTCAAGTTAATATGGCAATTTTTTTATGATTTTGCTGGGTGGGGTCCACTGCAATGTATGTGATAAATCCATTTTGTCCATCCATTTTGGGAGATCAATTTAGGACGTGAAACAGAAAATTAGATGTATACAACACTCAAGTAGGCTACACGAGAGAAAAAAGGGGGAATTCAGGTAAGAACTATGAAGCATTCTTATGGCTATAAAAGTTTTGTATCAGGATATTTCTGGTGTTTTCAATTCATTCCATTGGGAGATGACTTTATAAACAATTTGGATAACATATAAACATCAAGGTGGAACCTAGGAAGGTTTCAACGATAGGAATTTCTTTCCCCAAATTTTCCTCTTGTGTGAATCACAAGAATTTTTCATCCATCTCATTTTTGGTATCATGAACTAAATTGATCTCGCAAAACGTATGGACGGAATGGATTTATCACAGACATTGCAGTGGACCCCACCCAGCATCATTGCGCAGGAACTTCCTGCGAAAGTCTTCGCAGGAAATACGCGTCCATCTGGGACATGAACTGACTGGCTACTCCCACTGCCACCAGCCAATGGCTGATGGTCGGTGCTCTGTGGGCCCTACCATGATGTATGTGTTTCATCCATGCCATCCATCTATTTTTGCATATCATTTCATGGTATGGGACAAAAAATCAGGTATATCAAAATCTGAATTGGGCCACGTTATAGGAAACAGTGTTGAATGAGCGTCGACCATTAAAAACCTTTTTGGGGCCATAAAAGTTTTGGATCAAGTTGATCTTTTTTTTTCCCTTCATCTAGGCCTGTATGGCCTAATAAAAAGATTGGATGTCAAATAAACAGTACCGTGGGCCTTAGGAGGATTTTAATGGTGCATATCTAATCATTATTGTTTTCTATGGTGTAGTCCACCTGAGATTTATATCCCTCTAATTTTGGGGTGAAGCACTAAAATGATCGGTTAAAAATGGGATGAACGGAATGGATGCAACACATACATCATGGAGGGCTAACAGAGACCGACCATCAGCAACCGGGCTAGTGGCTTGGGGAGTAGCCAATCCGTTTCCGTATTGGACGCGGATTTCCTGCCGAAAGCCTTTCGCGGGAAGTTTCTAAGCTGGAAACGAGGTTGGGCCACTGGGATGTTTGTGAGAAATCCTCACCGTTCATCCATTTTGTGAGTTCATTTTAGGACATGAGGCCAAAGATGAACCGTATCCAATGCTCAAGTGGGCCGAAAACGTGATAATTAAAAATCCACAGTTGAAATATTCGTGGGGCCATTGAAGTTTTGAATAATGCTAATATTTGTGTTTTCAGTTCATTCCAGTAGGAATGACGTTATGAGCGGTATGGATGGCATGTAAGCATCACTGTCGAATCGAGGAGGTTTCAATGGTAGAAATTTCCCTAAATACCTTTTCCTTTAGTACAGCCCACTTGAGACTTGGATCCTTCTCAATTTTGGTCTAATTTCCTAAAATTAGCTCACAAAACGGATGGACGGAGTGGATTCCTGACAAACATTATAGTGGGTCCCACCTAAGTTTATTGCGAAAGGCTTTAGCAGTAAATCTGCCTCCGCTCCTCTTTGCATGAAGTTCCTACGTCGGAAGCCTACATGGGGTTATCGAGCTCCAAGTTGTAAGAACGGTTTTAAGGAAATCAGGCTTCTCATTCACTTCTCCATTGCATCATCAATTATTTTTTCAGCGTCTTTATAAAAGATTATAAATATTTCTCTTTGATAGGTATTATAGTCTCTCAATCTTTGAAGATTGACTTGATTTGCTTGATTTTTTGTTTTTCCTATTTATTTTAATCAAGTAAATTTATTAAAAGATTTTTATCCAATTGTTCTTCTTTAAATAATTCTCAATTTATACTAGACTATTGTAGCGATGGCTTCAAGAGATAGTGGCAGGGTAAGATGGAGTGATAGGGGCAAATGTAAAGCATTTCCAAACATTATATAGATAGGGGCAAATGTGTCAAATTAATATATTTCAGACATTTTAGAAGTTTGGTAACAAACAAATTGTTTCAAATTCAATACTTAATTTTTAGACTTCAGCCATAATTACCAAACATGTTTCAGATTTCAGATTTGGGCTTGACTACAGATTTAACAAATGGGGCTAAAGCGGGTCAGACAAGTCTTGTCAGAGAGAAGCTTTTATACTCCAATAAAGTATGATGGATGATACGCAGGCACTCAGAATTTACTTAGAAATTGTGCATTTGGTATTGTGGTTCCAATTTAGATGTATCATGGACGTCAATTGCCTGTGCCCCCATGCCATAGGAAGTTCCTGCGGTTGGAGCTATGTGGGGCCCACATATGCCCATGACAGATCCACTGCGTCCACTAGTTTCTCAAGCTCACGACAGAACAAGAGTCCCATAATCAGGCAGATCCAAAATTCACGGCGCGACGCCTCAAGAAACAGCAGCAATGAAAAACTTCGCCGGGCCATGTAAGTTTTGGATCAGGATGATATTTGTGCTTACAGTTTATCCAGATGGTAATAATCTTATGAATGGTTTTGGATGACATATAAAAATCATGATCAGTTCCATGAAGGTTTTAACGGTGGACATTTCCATTCTCACTATTTTCTGGTATGTCGCCCACCTGATTTTTGGTCGAAGGCTACCATGGGATGAGGAAGGGTCTTCTTTCCATTACCGGTGGTTGGCAGGAAGTCCTCCTGTCATGCGCTAGTTAATGCAGTATATAAAAAGGTGCACTTAGAGGAATGTCGGTGATTGCTCATGCTGCCCCTTGTGAGACGACTGCCTCATATGCTGAGGGTGCTCCTTCCATGACTACTAGCTCGCAACTTGGGGGTGCCTCTTGTAGGATGACTGACTCAAAATTAAAGGGTGTGCATTCCAATACTACCGGATCCCACGATTGGTTATTGGTAGGAGACTATGATGGGAAATAGGGAGCGTTCCTTCCTTGAAGGATTACTGGCTCGGCCGTTAGGAGAGGGGTCTGGGGTGCCCCTTGCAAGACTAGTGGTGCATTTGAGTGGTCTCCTCATATGGCATGGATAGATAGTAGAGGAGTGAAGAAATGATCGATCCCTTCTTTTCCAATGAAGTTGATGGCTAGACCGCTTGATGAGTTGGGTTCTGTTTGATGTTGTGACAGAAGATTCTGAAGGATGTTTGTGGGAGACACTAGAGTAGTCCTAGGAGTTGATATGGAGATCTTTCGATTGTCGATGAGATCTTAGATTGCATGCTTAAGGGAGAAGCATCTCTTGGTGGAATGACCTCGCCCGTGGTGGAATGCGCAATACTCGTTCTCATTGTAGTTCATTGGCAGAGGACATGCTGGGTGGCTTAAGCTATGACGATGATGTTGTTTGCTTCTGCTGAGCAATGGGTGGAACTGTTGCAATTCCCATTCCCATTTCCTATGGGTCTTCCTCTGACCTTGTTTCGTTTGAATGGAGCGGCCTGATGAAGCCATGGGGAGATTGTCCCCGCGTGTATTCCTGCTTCTACTTGCTCTCCAGTACGGATGAATTAAGAGAATTTCACATATGGATGCAAGATCAAATATCCAGAGATGCTCGGATTAGTTGAATGTACGATCATGGAGATTTGCTCTTTATCATCAATTAGGGTGCGCATTCTATCGGCCATTGCTCGTACATATGCAGATAATCTTTCATTGCCTTTCTATTCAAGGCTGTCAAGTTTGCTATTCCGAGAGCCATGTTAAGGTTGTAGGCAAATTTATCGATGAATGCTTGGGAGAGATGCTCTTAGGTATTGATCCGGTGGCAATCTATAGAAGTGTACCAGTCCAAGGCATCGCCCTTTAGAGATTTTTAAAATAGATGGATGAGCTCTCTTTCTGTCACACCCCAAACTCAGAAAATGGGTTCACAAAATTCCCGATTGTCGAATCTGATGCCAACAGCCTCCGTAGTGCCCCGTTCTCGGCTTTCGGCACCCATTTGCCAGATTCCATTCCTGGGATCCTATAAGGAGGATTTTCAGTATGAATTTTGTTTTGTAATGGAGCATAACCACAAGGATACCAAGCCACAAAACAACATCACCACATATTCACTATATCAAAAACTTTAAGTATAATGCGCAAAGAGAAATACAAGGTGATCAAAAAGCTCCAAAATAATCCGATATGCACTCTTGCCTTGGCGCTGTTGCGATCCAACGACACCTGTATGCAACGGTCGTGCATAAACTTACAAAAGCTTAGAGGGTGGTGTAAGTGTGTGCGCAAGGTGAGTGCCAAGTATACAATATCAGAGTAATGCAGAAATATGCGGGTAAGTCCGTGAATGTTATCAGTCATACCAAGGCTATGCGATGTAAGGCATGAATGCTATCGGCCATACCAGGGCCATGCGATGCGAGGCCTATGTAGCCAAATGTCATATGCGAGATGCAAAGCAAGCATGCCAGTCCTCATCAAGTATACATATCAGTACAGTTTCTCTCTGGGATATCACCGGGGTCTAATACACTTCACACTGACTGCCGCCTCCCTAGCCGTATAGCCTAGTAAATGGAATAGACCACACTATCCGCCTGACAAGTAGTCTGCCAATACCTATCCAGCTCGTCGATAGCGGACTTATTTGCGAGCTGGTCAAACTCAGCCTAGTTTACAACTCTCTCACTCTGGCGGATAAGGCCACACCCCCTTCCAATCGACCACAACACTGTGGGAGACGCAGCCTACTGGTATTTGGCACTCCTGCGCTCGTGTATCCACCCGGTCTAGACGTTGGAGCATCTCTTGGTACCAAAAAGGTTCTGGGACTTTCACCTAAGGACATCCTAAGTGCCTACAGTGTTAGAACCAAGTATTTTCGGTATCCGATACGGCCATTCACGATGTGCCTGTGGAGCCATGACCCTGATGTCGCTAGGGCGTACAATGATCATGACACACAAATGCGAGATGCATGAATCACACTGTTTAGTCATGCAACAATACTGCGCATACCACGCGCTCATGTGGGTAACTCCTATCAGTGAGTCCCATAAATAATCTGCCCAATGACATATGCTATGATCAGTCACTACTCATATCAAGCATACATATGATGCATATGACATGAGTCATGGAATTATACTAAGTATGTTATAAAGTAATGAACTATCCTTACAACGCAGATGGGCCTAGACGGCCTACACACAACAAGTATGGGCCTATCAATAGGCCCTAAGGAGAGTTACAATGCGGACATTTAACCAATATTGTACTTACAATGTGGGCATCAAACCATCATTGCTCCCAAGGCATAGCCTGCCGTAAACATCATTACATAAACCATGGTAGAATCACACATTGCAATGGACTTATGTACATCCCATTAGGCCTCGACCCATGGGCCTCAAATACATCTAATGGGCCGTATCACATGGGCCTCATATATATCAAGGTGGGCCTCAACGGACGGGCCACAAATACATTAATAAGGGCCTCATCACATGGGCCTTATATATATCAAGGTGTGCCTCAACAACGGGCCTCATATATCACATCAGGCCTAATCAAATGGCTGAATCAATAGGCCGAGTTGAATGCATCTATTTTTAGAAATCAATATAGAGTATTATATATAAAAAAAATGAATCATATCAAAAGATCAACTGGACCATATCATAACTAACCGTGGTGATAATGATTTCCACGGTCGAATTCTAGTGGGCCCCGCCATAGGGTTTATTTCCCATCCAGCTTATTCATAAGGTCACAAAAGACCTGGATTTAGAGGAAAAACAAATATCATATTGGTCCAAACTTGGTAGCCCAAGGGTTTAATGGTGGACGTTCAAACCCATTGGTTTATAAAATGTGGTCCACCTGATCCTAGATCTGTCTTATTTTTAGTCTCAAGCCTTAAGACGGGTCCACCAAATGGATGGGCGGTATGGATACAACACATGCATCATCGGGCCCCATATAGATGGACGGCATGGATAAAGCACATACCTCAAGGTGGGGGCCACACTGATGGAAGGTGTGGAATACATACATCAGTGGATCCCACGTGGGGCCCACCATAACGTTTATCTGCCATCCAATCTGTTAATAAGGTCACACAGACTTGGATGAAGAGGAAAAATAAATTTCGTAAGGATCCAAAACTGCTGTGAAATCCAAAAGGATTTCAATGGCAGATGTTTAATCCTCACCGTTCCTTGTAGTGTGGACCACCAGAGTTCCACATACGGCTGATTTTTAGGGTGGCCCACAGCTAGAAGGGGGGCCACCAAATGCACGGTGTTATTTTCTACACACATCACGGTGGGGCCCACGGCTGGGACCCACGGTCCCTACCTCTTCACCCGTCACGTAGCAGCAGGACGCTATTGTGTATCCTCTAGCGTCAGGTGCAACGCTTGCTGCCTTACCTTTTTATTATTATTCTTTTTTGTTTTTCAGAGGTTTTTACTAGGTGGGGCTCGCATCAGGAGAATCCGCTCCAACCATTGGATTCTACGGCTCATGACAGGTTAAATGAGCCCAATATTCGAGGTATTATGGTGTATAGAAACATCATGGTGGATTTCAATGGTAGAAAACACTGTTTTCTATGCTATGGCCCGCTAGATAATCGGATTGACTTCATTTTTTGGCTCAACGCCTAAAATGAGCAGGGGAATGGGATAGACAACGTGGATTGGACCCATACATCAAGATGGAGCCTACATGAGTGGTCCACCCAAAGCTTGTTGAATCAAGCTAATACTATATATTTTTGTGTTTGTCGTCAGTACACCACACCGTCAGTTCATACTTCACTGTGTAGCCACGTCCAGCGTCCCTGGATGCTGGACGGCTTGGGTAACACATATTTAAGATGGGCCCCACCCACAGACGTGTTACCAGGGTGGGCCACTAAATGGCTAGATGGTTTGGATAAGACATACATTAAGGTGGGGTACATCCAGGTGGGCCACACAGCCACGTCATCACATAAAAAAATGAGAGAGAGAGAGAGAGAGAGAGAGAGAGAGAGACGCACGTGCGATGGAGGGACCCCGACACTATGGGCCCTCCCTTCAATGCATTCAATCATACATCAAGTGGGTCCCAATACATGTGGGCCCACCAAATCAAAATTCAACGGTAGAGATTCCTTCTCCACTGAAATGGAAGGTCTAGATGACCTCTTTCAAACTTAGAAGAGTAAACATCATGATGGGGTCCATGGAGAATGGCCCCATCATGGAATGATCATGAGAATCAAGGTGGGCCATCGGCCATATCTAGGGTCCAAATTGAGATCCATACCATCAATCGGTAGGCCTCACTTGACCCATCATAAAAAATATGAAATCTAGGCCTATAGAAACACCCACCGTTCGATCTTCTTGGTTCGATGGAACGCCAATATTCTTGTGTCTCACTTTGATGGAAGGTGATGAGGATTGAAGGGCTAGGATGAAGGATTTTGGGGTGGGAAGTGGGACACAAAAAACACACATTTCTCTCTTGGAGGTGCTTGGACGTGCACCTCTTTGGTTGCTTAAAAATGTGAAGAGAAAGAGAGAGAAATGGTGGTTGTAAGAAAGAGGTGATGGATGTACTTGACTTGAGAATTGACTTGGTAGGTTGCTTGACTTGGGGAGAAATAAAGCATGGGAGTGTACTTTGATTGATTGATTGATTGATGGGATGGGTTGTAGAGATTTTCTTGGGTTTGCAAAATGCGCGGTGTTTCTTTGAAATAAACGCCGGCTCACATCTCCCGGCCAGGGTATCGAATCAGTACACAAGACGCGGCGTTGGAACCATGGCGACGGTGCGGTCGCAATGGTACAAGTTTCGGATTAAGCTGACTCAAATCTACGGGATATGACTTAGGGTTGCGCGCAAACGTCGATTATAGGTCGCGGGTTGCCGGAATTCGTCGGGAAGGACCGCGGGAGTTGACGGAATAGTACGGACTAAGATACGGGCCTTACACTTTCTTTCCTTGCCACTGCATTTAGGTCCCTGTAGAATGCTTTGAGATTTATCGTAGGACATCCACTGCCGTCATATCTCTTGAACTTAAGTACCTCGAAGTTCTAAGGTACTTGTGTGTCTGGGAAGGGACATAAATATCTAAACTTTGTTGAGGGGATATCAGCCCCTTGCTGTCTCTGAATCTGATTTTACATAGTTTGGAGCTGTTCTCACAACTCCTCTATTTCTATGCGGCTCTTCTATCGCTCATTTGCGATCTCCTCTCTTATGGGTTGTGTTCTTCTGTAGTCTTCGATATAGTGATCAATTTCTTCGATCCTATAGCTCCTGTGATGGAGAGCTTGTTGAAATGTAACGTGTTCTCATTTGCCGGGAATTAAAATTGAAAAGAACTCCTAGTCGGGAGAGGTTGGGATAATGGAAAGTGACCCCCTTGTTGGGTATTCGTCACGTTTCGTTGGTTGAATTGGGCTTGACACCGACCCTTGTTATTCACCAGTGTTGTCCTAAGGCTTCCGGTCGGGGAAGCTACTGCTTAAAATTGATTTGAAATCCTTGTCGTGGGATGTACTGAGAATTGACTAAAGACCCTGTTGCAGGATCAATTTGAAATTGAATTGGAAATTGACTGGAGATCTTATTTACAAGATTGGTTTGAATTGTAAATTGACTGGAGACCTTATTTGTAGGATCGGTTTCAATTTGAACTAGAAATAGATTGGAGACCTTGTTAGGAGGATCAGTTTGAAACTGTGCCAGAAATTGGTTGGAAGACTCGGCTGCGAAGTTTTCTTGAAATTGACTGGGGCTCCTGTTTATAGGATCGATTTGAAATTGAACTGAAAATTGATTAGAAGCCTTGATTGCGATGTTATCCTTAAATTGACAAGGGATCGTATTAACAGGATTGGTTTGAAACTGATTGGAAATCCTAGTTGCGGGATGTGTTGGAAACTGATTAAAAGCCTTGGTTATGAGGTTGTTCCGAAATTGACTGGGAATCCCAGTTGCGAGATTATTTTGAGATTGATTCCTAGTTGTGGGAGGGTATTGAAAGCAGTGCCCCATGGTTGAGGGCCACGCTGGCTGGTGTCGATGGTCCTGCGCGAAGTCCAACAGTTGAGCTTGATTTGAACTTGAGGCTGAAAAGAGCTCATGAGATTGTTGTTGTTGTTGAACTGGACCGACTTGGTTGTTGGTGGCGGCGGCTTACACTTGCATAAATTGCCAGAACATGTCCTACATTAATTTTATGTCCTGCGCCAATTCCTGGATGCATGTCATTTACACGGCTTCTGCCTGCTATAGCTGTGTAGGCTGAGCTTCTGTGAGATCGAGAGGATGGAAGGGTTGAATGTCTTCCTCATGATGACCTATTGTTATTTGTGATTTGGTGCGGATTATGTTGCGATAAGGGAGACTTTTTCGAGGACACTTGACTTGTGAAGGTATATTTTTTTTTTCTTTCTAGTATGAATGCTAATGCAAATACAAATGTGCGAATTGGTATTCCTTAGGAATCCATAAGATCTTGTTTTTCGGATCGGGTCACGACTAGTATGACCAGTTTGTCCCCAGCGGAGTCATCATTCTTTGGACGCCGGAGGGTGGATTCCCAGGGGATGGGAAATCGACTCTCTTCCACTGGCTTTCGTTTGGGGGTAAAATGGTGTTATATTTGATTAGAGTCGTCACTAACTAATTATTATGATCCTACATTCGGGTAGACCCTGTAGAAACGCTTAGGATTGAGAACCCAAAGATCCTTACCTTAAGATGACTCGTGAGTTGGTGTTTCAGAGATTTTGAGTAAGGGACCACAGTTACAGAGAGGGTATGTGTTAGGGACCCACTGTACCTGTACGGATGTATGGTCTTTACTTCACAAGTTCTGACTAATTTCTGAGGAATAAGATTAGTTCTTGCATGCAGAAAATGATCGAGTGCGGGATGCAAAGTATGTATATATGGGGATGCTTGATGATGTATTGATGTTTATGATAAAACGATAGCTAACTGGCTAAGGTTTCTGGTGGACTTGCTCTGATTGTATCGGTAAGTCGTAGAGCATACACCCGCTAGTTAGATATGAGAATACAATGGAATGCAATGTATATGACAAAATGACAGTTAATTGGCTAAGGTTTTTGGTGGACTTGCTTCGATTATATCGGTAAGCCTAGAGCATACGCCCGCCAATTAGATGTGAGAAAATGATGAAATGAAATTTGATAGTGATGTATATGTGGAGCAAGGGGTTGAGAAGGGAATGCGTGTTGCATGATTCTAATGATTTGGTTTGATGAAACTAATTGAAACTTAAACGGTTGGATGAACAGTAGTATCGCAAGGCTATACCGAGTGGCTCAGATTTGAACTTAGGTGTCTTAGGAGGCTTGGACTCTGGCTAGGTGGCTAAAACTCCAAGGGATGTAGAGGCATTGAAATGGGAGTGATGAGCCCCTTTTGAATGTCTTGGATGGGAGTGAGTGAGTACTTGAAATGAGAAGGGGAGGGGGCTATTTATATCCTTCAAACCCGTTTTTCTGGTAATTCCTGGTGATCTTAGGGGCAAAAGGTAGTTGAAGGGTTAAGATTAGATATTGTCATACAACATCATTTCATGGGTTGGATGAGGTGGTAAAAGAGTAATTTTGGATAAGGAGATGGGCATCGAAGTAAATACACTTCAACCACACACTTAGAGTTTGAAAAATGAAAATTTCACATGCTTGAGGGATGCCACCCCAAAGAGGGGGAGTGTCATGTGGCCGACGACAACCTGGTCACCGCCAGTCCCCATTTGGACTCCTTGCTTTGGTAGGCAGCCTCCTTAAAGTGTGTGAAGAATTTGCTGTGAAGGTTACTGCTTTGAGGTTTTACCTATTTCTTTAATTGGACTTGCTTTTGGGCTTTGGTTCGGGCTTACTTTTGCGCTTAACTAAGTGAGTTGACTGGGTTGTTGGATTAGGTAGGTTGAGTGGATGAGTTAACTCAGCGAGTTGATTGAGTGAGTTGACTCATCGAGCTGACTTAAGGTTCTATGGTTTTAGGTTATCAGGGCTTAGGGTTATGCTGACTGGGTTGTCTGGTTTGAATGGGCTGAGTTTAGAGTTTATGATTGAGGCTCCTAAGATTTAGGCTTGTAGGGTTGGGGTTTAACATCGAAGTTTGATTGACCATTCATAAGTTCAAATTCAATCAGCTTATCAACCCGTTACATGTTATACCATGATTTTAAACTATTTAAAGTGTGCCAAGCTACTAGAAATGTTTAATTCAACGTACACTTGTAAGAAGTGCGAGCACATATTATTTAATTGTGTAAGGCTAAAATGGTGGTAGCATTGATGACCATGATTACATATAATAATATATTATGTTGGGTGGATGTCCATCCTAAATTTGAAATTAGTGTTGCCACTAAGATGGGCCAGGTCCGGCAACTGAAACATGGTCTTAAAAGCGAAACTAAGGTTGTGTTTGTTAACGCTGAATTTATGCACTTAACGCGGATTTGGAAAATTTTTCCGTGTTTAGTGGTGTTTGTTAATGCATTGTTAATGCAGAAGACGGAAAGTGTTAAGTGGTTTTTCACTGAATTCTTTCCATGATAGGAGTCTGGCTTAATGGTGAACGCGGAATGCGCTCCGTGATTTTAAATAAACAAAAAAATTTCTTCCAAAAGTACCCCTTTTCAAGTTAATATGGCAATTTTTTTCTTGAATTTTTGCTGGGTGGGGTCCACTGCAATGTATGTGATAAATCCATTTTGTCCATCCGTTTTGGGAGATCAATTTAGGACGTGAAACAGAAAATTAGATGTATACAACACTCAAGTAGGCTACACGAGAGAAAACAGTGGGAATTCAGTAAGAACTATTGAAGCATTCTTATGGCTATAAAAGTTTTGTATCAGGCTATATTTCTGGTGTTTTCAATTCATTCCATTGGGAATGACTTTATAAACAATTTGGATAACATATAAACATCAAGGTGGAACCTAGGAAGGTTTCAACGGTAGGAATTTCTTTCCCCAAATTTTCCTCTCGTGTGAATCACAAGAATTTTTCATCCATCTCATTTTCGGTATCATGAACTAAATTGATCTCGCAAAACGTATGGACGGAATGGATTTATCACAGACATTGCAGTGGACCCCACCAGCATCATTGCGCAGGAATTCCTGCGAAAGTCTTCGCAGGAAATACGCGTCCATCTAGGACATGAACGGACTGGCTACTCCCACTGCCACCAGCCAATGTGCTGATGTCGGTGCTGTGGGCCCTACCATGATGTATGTGTTTCATCCATGCCATCCATCTATTTTTGCATATCATTTCATGGTATGGGACAAAAAATCAGGTATATCAAAATCTGAATTGGGCCACGTTATAGGAAACAGTGTTGAATGAGCGTCGACCATTAAAAACCTTTTGGGGGCCATAAAAGTTTTGGATCAAGTTGATCTTTGTTTTTTCCCTTCATCTAGGCCTGTATGGCCTAATAAAAAGATTGGATGTCAAATAAACAGTACCGTGGGCCTTAGGAGGATTTTAATGGTGCATATCCAATCATTATTGTTTTCCTATGGTGTGGTCCACCTGAGATTTATATCCCTCTAATTTTTGGGGTGAAGCACTAAAATGATCGGTAAAAATGGATGAACGGAATGGATGCAACACATACATCATGGAGGGCTAACAGAGACCGACCATCAGCGACCGGGCTAGTGGCTTGGGGAGTAGCCAATCCGTTTCCGTATTGGACGCGGATTTCCTGCCGAAAGCCTTTCGCGGGAAGTTTCTGAGCTGGAAACGAGGTTGGGCCACTAGGATGTTTGTGAGAAATCCTCACCGTTCATCCATTTTGTGAGTTCATTTTAGGACATGAGGCCAAAGATGAACCGTATCCAATGCTCAAGTGGGCCGAAAACGTGATAATTAAAAATCCACAGTTGAAATATTCGTGGGGCCATTGAAGTTTTGAATAATGCTAATATTTGTGTTTTCAGTTCATTCCAGTAGGAATGACGTTATGAGCGGTATGGATGGCATGTAAGCATCACTGTCGAATCGAGGAGGTTTCAATGGTAGAAATTTCCCTAAATACCTTTTCCTTAGTACAGCCCACTTGAGACTTGGATCCTTCTCAATTTTGGTCTAATTTCCTAAAATTAGCTCACAAAACGGATGGACGGAGTGGATTCCTGACAAACATTATAGTGGGTCCCACCTAAGTTTATGCGAAAGGCTTTAGCAGTAAATCTGCCTCCGCTCCTCTTCGCATGAAGTTCCTACGTCGGAAGCCTACATGGGGTTATCGAGCTCCAAGGTTGTAAGAACGGTTTTAAGGAAATCAGGCTTCTCATTCACTTCTCCATTGCATCATCAATTATTTTTTCAGCGTCTTTATAAAAGATTATAAATATTTCTCTTTGACAGGTATTATAGTCTCTCAATCTTTGAAGATTGACTTGATTTTCTTGATTTTTTGTTTTTCCTATTTATTTTAATCAAGTAAATTTATTAAAATTGCAAGTAAATTTATTAAAAGATTTTTATCCAATTGTTCTTCTTTAAACAATTCTCAATTTATACTAGACTATTGTAGCGATGGCTTCAAGAGATAGTGGCAGGGTAAGATGGAGTGATAGGGGCAAATGTAAAGCATTTCCAAACATTATATAGATAGGGGCAAATGTGTCAAATTAATATATTTCAGACATTTTAGAAGTTTGGTAACAAACAAATTGTTTCAAATTCAATACTTAATTTTTAGACTTCAGCCATAATTACTAAACATATTTCAGATTTCAGATTTAGGCTTCATACTTCAGATTTAACAAATGGGGCTAAAGCGGGTCAGACAAGTCTTGTCAGAGAAAAGCTTTTATACTCCAATAAAGTATGAGGGATGATACGCAGGCACCCAGAATTTACTTAGAAATTGCGCATTTGGTATTGTGGTTCCAATTTAGATGTATCATGGACGTCAATTGCCTGTGCCCCCGTGCCATAGGAAGTTCCTGCAGTTGGAGCTATGTGGGGCCCACATATGCCCATGACAGATCCACTGCGTCCACTAGTTTCTCAAGCTCACGACAGAACAAGAGTCCCATAATCAGGCAGATCCAAAATTCACGGCGCGACGCCTCAAGAAACAGCAGCATTGAAAAACTTCGCCGGGCCATGTAAGTTTTGGATCAGGATGATATTTGTGCTTACAGTTTATCCAGATGGTAATAATCTTATGAATGGTTTGGATGACATATAAAAATCATGATCAGTTCCATGAAGGTTTTAACTGTGGACATTTCCATTCTCACTATTTTCTGGTATGTCGCCCACCTGATTTTTGGTCTCCTATATTATTCTTACCTGGAGAAACTGATGGATGGAATCGATTTGTCACAGGCATTTCGATGGGCCTCACATAGCTTCCAACCATTGGAACCTTTTATAACCGGAGGCAAAGGCAATTATATCATGAAACAAAAGCTACGGTTTACTCAACATCCAATGAAAGCAACGAGTACTTCTGCTTTTCCATCCACTAACGAAAAGAGAAAAATAATTGTACCAAACATCATTAAAGTTTGTACGTGAAGAAGGGACGCCACTTAGCTGTGACTGATCCATTGATGTGGGCGGGACACTGATCTTGAGGCCCTCCCTCTCTCTTTGATGAATGTGTTGTATTTCTCCGCTATCCATTCATTTTGTCAACTCATTTTAGATCATGACTCCAAGAAAAGCATATCCAAATCTCAAGTGGACGATACCACCAGAAACCGTGGCGATTGACTATTAAAAACTTTTTGGGCTACAAAAGCTTTGATCAAGCCGATATTTGTGTTTTGCTTTCATTTAAGTTTGTTTGACCTTATCAATAAGTTGGACGAGAAATAAACATTACAAAGAACCTTAGGATGTTTTTAACCGCGGGTGTTTAAAAATCACCGTTTCTTGTGGTGTGGTCCAATCGAGATTTGAATGTTTTCATTTTTGGGCCTGTATCCTAAAATGATCTGAAAAAAATAGATTGACGGTATAGATATACAGCAAGTATGTTGAAGTGGGCCCATGGTCAGTGTCTCACTCATATCATTGGATCGGGGTTGTAGGGAAGTCGCGTCAAAGAACACTCACAGATGCTCTTGCTTTTCTGTGTTGGTTTTCTTCTCTCTTTATCTCTTGCTTTTGCTTTTCAACGTGTGCCCGAATTTGGAGTTAGGGTATTTCCATTCATCCTGGTGAGTCATACCTGATGAAGAGGTTAGCTGAAAGATACCATGGAGGCCTCATTCCCATTTTTCCCTGTTGTTTGGCCTATCTGAGTTATCGATCCGACTCTTTTTTTGCCTCATGACCTTGCATCAAGGAGGGTACTCGATGGACGGACTAAAATGTCACGCAGACAATATGATGACCCACAGTCATTTATTGTTGTTAGCCCTAGATCAAGGTGTTGTAGAGGATTTCAACCCATTTGGACACTGTAGATTCTAATTCCTCAAGTTAAATTGTTACGTCGTCGAGCTCTAGAAGGGATCCTAAACTTTGATTTTATATATGTGACCAAGTATGGTAGGATTTAATTAGGCCACGCGTTGTTGTTAGGAATGGGGCCTACCCAAAGCATATATGAAAGGATCAAGTATATACTCGAGTGATACCATCTTTGGTAGCGACATGTAGCCCAATCGACTCTTACTATGTCAAGTCACACCTTATATGTGACCTTGCCATCACCCATATCTCTCCTAGGGTGACATGGTGTGGTAAGATTTGATTAGACGATGTGTCATTGTGAGAGATGAAACTGGTCAAGTATGAACTTAACTTAATAACTTTCAAACATGCTTTGCCAGAGCACTTAGTGGTGACAGGGTTACCATTGCAGTCTATACCCTTTCGTCATTCCTTTATTCTTTCTTTTGCTTTTAGCCATGCCTGTTTTGACTTCCGGCCAACATGCTTGACGCAGGGATGAACGTGATGAGGTCGATCACCGTCTTCCTTAAGGATAACTGCTCCGAATCCATGAAGCTTCTCTGGACTCCTCACAGAGATTTCTCAAATCCACGAGAAAAAAAGCAAGGAAAATAGAAAATAAATTCTATAAAATTCGTAATTTGATTAATATCCGAATAAACGAGTTTACACCCCTTTAAATATGGATACTAAGCCATAGAAGAAGTTTCGGAATCAAATTACAACTAAAACTCCTAAAAATCATGACCTACTATAAATAGTAAACTCACTATTTATAAATGGTCATGATGTCTACTAGTGCACATGGTTTTCAGCCAAAAATAGTAAGTATCCTATTTGGCCGAACCATATGATGTTATCATAATTATTTTAAGCACTTTTCATGTTGGGTGCAACTAGTAGAGCCCAACAGTTGAAGAGTTATACTCAAACTAAAACTTATTATAAATATTAAAAATGAAAATAAAACGTGATTTTGACCGTCAAGCGATTTAATGGTATTTAGTAAATTCGCCGTTAGCAACCGAGCGGGGTTGGATGGCTAAAGTAGCTTGTCCTGCCCGAGATCATATATGGTATGTCTATAGGTCATTCAGTTTGCAAGATACGTCCGTTTTAAAGTTCCAACGGTCCGGATCACTTCTGCTTTTCGATCCGGCTGAATGATTTTGGCCATGAACTGTCCGCGACCCGCGCTACATCAACTGAGTGGTACTGTTTGAACCGTCCATATTATCCTGTGACCAGCAAGCTATTGGTCCATGACCAAGCTTCAGAGACGATCCTAACCTTTTGTTTAGAGTTGAATGCTAATCATGGTTAGGAAGTTTTATTTTCATTTTTCTATATTCATCTGCATACACTGGTTGTCACAATCATCTGTTCATCTACACGGTGGATGATTAGCTGCAGCAGAGGCACACACATTTCTATGCATATATAGATCCACGTGCGGGGTCCATGGTGATGTTTCAGTGACATCTAATCCATCCTTCATGTGCGTCCACTTCTATTCTCGCTGGGCTATGAAACGCAGTTTGATCCAAAACTCAGATGGGCCTCATCCCGTAAAATCATGCCTGACACCCCTAAAATCACATTTCGTGGTCCACCTGAGTTTTGGAATGGCTTTAGTTTTTGGATGTCCATTCATCCTGGTTAGATGCATCATCTGAATGGATTAGGTGGAATATACAAAAAGAGCTGGCATGAAGACAATCTTGAAGTTTTTAACGGCCCCATCCCAACGGATCCCTGTGGTGTGGCCTAATCAACCTGATTTTGGGGCTCACAGGTGAAAGTAAGTATCAGATGTCACTGGAGCGTGACGGTGGGCCTCACATGTCAATTTGTTCAAACGATTCCTGGTTGAGAAATGTTGACATGCAAAAACTCCTATGCGAACTTTCTATACAACGATTTATTTTTTCTACCAACGTATCATTTTGTGTAGATCATTCAAGCTGTTCAAAATGTGGGCTGCACCATAAAGGTCTTTTGAGGAAAAAATTTGATCAATCTGATCATAGGTGGGCCACAACCATAAAATGGACGGTACCCTTGGTTCCACATCAATTTCAATGGAGAAACCTACTACCTAATGAGTAGACTATCCTGGGAGATTTTTCGACTGTATGCCTCACTTTTAACCCATCATCTTTTCAGTGCGTTCGGAACTTTTTTTTCCCGAACTATTTACCCCGTTGTACGGATGCATTTTTTATACCAGACAATTATCCCTGTCCGGCGGTAGTGCCGCCAGATCGGTGGCACTGCCGCCGGATCGGGAGTAGTACCACCGCCCCACTGAAATATTCCAGCGGTGGTGCTGCCCTTCACTGCCAAATTCGGCAGTGGTGCCGCCATTTTCATGAGGTATATGTTATATCCAAACCGTCCATCTATTTAGCGAGCTTCTTGTAAGGCTTGAGCCAAAAAAAAAAAAAAAAAGACATGTAAAGATCATGTGGACCACTCTGCAAAAAGCAGTGGGGGATTGAACATCTTACCATTGAAACTCTTTTGGGTCATAGAAGTTTTGGATCAATATAATATTTATTTTTCCTCTTCATCCTGGTTTTTTGGCCTTATGACTAGATTGGATGGAAAATAAACATTATGATGGGACCTACAATTGTTTTAACGATGAAAATCATTATCTCCACTGCTATTTTTATTTCTGGTGTGCTCCATTTTAGCTTTGGAAATAATTCATTTTTTAACTCATGCTCTAAAATAATCTCTACAAATGGATGAACGGTGTCGATATAATAAATAAGTCATTTTGGGGTACATTTAACTAAGCGATATTAACCGATAACTAAGTCAAATTGGCCGTGAACTGAGTGACCGATAGGAGACGGCAGTAGCCCATTTGGGCGTCGAGGTACCGGTTTGTGGAGAAGTTAGGTTTTTCCTACTTCATTCTTCCCCTCTTTTCAATTCCGACTTCCTTTTGTCCGTTCCATGGTCGAGGTGGACCAGAAAAAGGTCTGATCGGAAGCGGAGATGATCTGAACTGTTAGAACTTTAAACGAATGTATCTCGTAAACCAAAATGAGTTGTCGGACTTACCATATATGATTTGGGGTAGGGCGAGCTACTTTATTGACCTAACCCCACTACGCTGGGTTGCGCACACCGAATTTGCGAGCTCTCGCTTGATTGTGGGCTGTGAAACACATTTTAATTGCGGACTGAAATTGACCGCGAAGTGAGTGAAATTGATCGAGAAATTAGAAAATCGACCGATCTTGAGTGAAATTGATCGCTACCTAAGTGAAATTGATTGATACTTGAGTGAAATTGGCAGCGAACAGAGTGAAATTGACTGCGAAGTGAGTGAAATTGACCGCGAAGTGAGTTAAATTGGCCGCGAATTCAGTGAAATTGACCGCGAAGTAAGTAAAATTGGTCGCGAACTGACTGTAATTGACCGCGAAGTGAGTGAAATTGATCAACAAGTTAGGAAATTGACCGATACTTGAGTGAAATTCACCGATAACCGAGTGAAATTGACCGATACCTCAGTGAAATTGACCGATACCTGAGTGAGATTGGCCACGAAGTGAGTGAGATTGATCGCAAAGTGAGTGAAATTAATCGAGAAGTTAGGAAATTGACCGATACCTGAGTGAAATTCACCAATAACTGAGTGAAATTGACCTGAGTAAAATTGACCGATAATTGAGTGAAATTGACCAATAACTTAGTGAAATTGACCGAGAACTCGCTTAAGTTTGTGAAATTGACTGATAACTGAGTGAAATAACTTAGTGAAATTGACCAAGAACTCACTTAAGTTTGTGAAATTGACTAATAACTCAGTGAAATTGACCGATAACTAAGTGAAATTGACCAATAACTAAGTGAAATTGACTGCGAACTAAGTGAAATTGACCGATAACTGAATGAAGTTGACCGAGAAGTGAGTGAAGAAGTTATCAGTCAATTTTCGCAAGTTCTCGATCAACACAATGTCAATTTCAAGCAGTTATCGGTCAATTTGACTTAGTTCTAGGTCAACTTCACACAGTTCTCGGTCAAGATGTCAATTTTAAGCAGTTATCGGTCAATTTCACTTAGTGCTCAGTCAATTTCACGATGTTCGTGGTTAATTTAACTCAGTTCGCAGTCAATTTAACTTAATTTGCGGTTAGTTTAACTCAGTTCGCGGTCAATTTAGTCAATCCTCAGTCTATTTTACTTGATCTTCGTTCAATTTCACTTCAATATTCATTATTCGATTAAAAAAAAAAAAAGCTTCAATGTGGGCCTAGTGAAGGAAACAACGATAGTAAATTTCTTGAGTTATATGTTGCATCTTCTTTCAGGTGGGCCATTTCAGCATTGAATTTGCCTCATTTTTTGGCTCATGCCATAAAATGTTTAAATAAATTAGCTGGACTGTGGATGGTGAGGATATATCATATATAATATGGTGGGGTCCACATAATGAAGTTAAAACTTTAAAATATACCTATAATTCTTAGCTTCTTTGATGGAAGCACCATTTTTGTCCTATCTTGAGTTGGGAAAACTTGAAAATGAAGTATGTGACAAGTGTATTCTCGACCAAAAAAAGAAATAAAGAGAAATTAGAAGATTTCAGGAAATATATTTTTCGTGGTAGAGTATTCTTGTACCAAGATGAGAAAAAAAAAAAAAAGAATTTGGTGTTAAAGTGGCCAATCATAAGGAGAGAAGAAATCAGAAAATGAGAATTTTGCTACTAGGGTTAAATCATGTGAAGGAGACGGAAGGTTGTAGAAATTGCGTTTTTGTTGTACGGGCATTTTTGTCCGATAAAAATGCATCCGTACAACTGGGTAATAGTTTGGGAAAGTAAAATTTGGGACGCACAGAAAAGACGCTGGGTAAAAAGTGGGGCATACAGTAGGAAAAATCTCTTTGGTGATCTTTATGTTGAGGCCCACCTTTTTGGTTGATCAGATGTTCCATATAAATGATATGTTGTAGGGAAAGAAAGGGATGTATGTGAACGTTTCTGTTTGATTGGAGGAAAGCTAGAATTCTTTTTGGAGTAATGCCTTTTCTTTTGCGTTTATTCTGTCCTGAACTGGATCCATTACAAACATTTTTGAGAAACCGATGTTTTAATCGGCGTGTGAGCCCGCCCTGACGTTTTAATCACATCTAATCCGTTCATCATGTAAGACTCCTAATGTTCTTAGTGGCATCCAAAAATATAGCCGATCAGAAACTGAGGTGGGCGACACCACATGTATATTGCCATACAGTAAAAACCTTCCATATTGTATGTTGGGCCCACCACTTTTTGTGTATGTCATCTAATCCATTCAGAAGATGCATCTGACTAGGATGATTGGACACTCCAAAAATCAGGCCATTAGAAATTTAGTCCACGACACACGATTCACAGAATTTTAGAGGTTTTAAGCATGATTTACATTGTGTAAGCCACCTAAATTTTAGATCAACTTGAACTTTAGGAACGTGGGGTCCACCGAAATGTTTGTGGGAAATCCATCTGGTCCATCAGTTTCTCCGGTTCAGGTTAGGGTATGATTCAAAAAATGAATTGCAGATACAAAACTTAATAGGACGACACTGTTGGAAGCAGTGGGGATGGAAATGCCCACCATTGAAACTGTTCTAGTGCCCACCTTGAATTTTACATGCCATCCAAACCATTCATAAGGTTATTCTAACTAGGATGAACTGAAACAAAAATATTAATCTCACCAAAGACATTCGTGGCCCTATAAATTAAGGTTTTGATGGTGGGCGTTTCATCCCAACTATTTTGTTTTGTGTGGTCCACTTGAGTATTGGATCTACCTCATTTTTAGAATCATGTCCTAACATGAGCTGAAAACATGATGGACTTTGGAATCCAAGTAGAATCCAAGGAGAATAGGAGATTCTGCACATGATGTCCGGTGGGCCACCCACCTTTAACTTTCTTTTGCTTTTTTGGTCTCTTCTTAGCAATTTCTCTTCCTCTCCTCATCTTCTTAAAGTCAAGTCATACAGATTTTTTTTACTTCATCACTCCCAACAATACTTTCATTTCATTCCTCTGCAACCTTCAAAAACACCATTACCTTACCTCACCATCCATCTATCCATCACATGTCCACATGTGTATGCCCAGCATTTCTCTGCATGTGGCATTAGCCCCACTCTTCTACTCAAGGGTACAAGGAATTCGATCGCAATAATCAAAAGGTATGACTAGATTTATTATCTCCATTTTAACTAATTGTAGAAGTTTGATAATATTTAATGGTGATTTATTGAGCTTAATTAATTAATTTAAACCTTTAAATTTTTATATTTATTTTATTTTTTACTATACTTCGGAAAACTTTAACTACGATGAACGTGAGTATTGAGATGGTCTGATTTTTGTAAAGAAGGCCAAGCATTGGTGACACACATAATGGATAGGGTAGATTTCATGCACATAAATTTCTTCTCCCCATGAGATTCATCCTGTCAGTCGAGTGTGCCTACTGGTATTTGGACATGAGCCCAAAAATCTAGTTGCTGATCTAAAGAAAAGGTGGGAACCTCTCGGACAAGGATACGAACTTAAAACCCTTTAAAATGTGTTTGTATATGTCATCATTCATCCATTAGACTTGCCTCACTAATCCTTATGGGCCACTCAACGGTGAATTTAGAGATTTTAGGCATGATTTTATACTATTCCCTGTTGAATGGCCCACCCGAGCTCTGAATTGGCATCAGTTGTTGCATTTGAAAAAAATGAGGCATATACCTAAACAGTGCATCTACTTAGATTTGGATCCACTTCAATTTTCGAATCATGCCCTAAAATGAGGAGTCGGATTACTTGCGGCCTGGCCGTGTAGCCCTGTGGGGCCCACCTTGCTGTATGAATAGTATATCAGTTTTGTATCAAGCTGAAATTTACCCGGTGTTGAAACTCCTGAGAGCCTACCACCGGAGCAAGAGGAAGGATCCAGAGTTGGATCTGTTATATATATATATATATATATATATATATATATATATATATATATATATATATATATATATATATTAGCTTATTCTTTGAAATGAGCTGAAAAAACAGATAACAGATAGACAGTGGGGATATATATACAGTACCTACTTCAAGGTGAGCCCCACTTTTAGCGCTGCACCGAGTTGGGTGCGACCAGGCACAGCTAATCCGCTCGCTAGAAAAATTGACGAATGGCACGGATTTACATCCCATAAATTTAGGGTGGGCCCCACGGTCAGGGAAACACCCACTAGGATGTTACCCGGATAACACATAATCCGCTCCCGGGCAGGGCGCGGGGGCTACCGTGATGTATGGTTTTATCTACACCATCCATCCATTTTTCCATATATCATTTTTAGGAAGAAACCCAAAAAAAGAGGCAGTTAAAAGCCTCAAGTGGGCCAAACGGTGGGGTTTAAACACTCACCGTTGAAAACTTTTTGGGCACAGAAGTTTTGGGATCAAGATGATATTTGTGTTTTCCCTTCATCTAGATCTATGTAACCTTATGAACAGGATGGCGATTAACGGTCATGGTGACCCTTGGGAAGGTTTCAACAGTGGATGTCGTTATCAACGCTGCTTGAAATATAAAATAATATGGCCAAATGGATGTACGGTGTGGATAAAACCCATACATCATGGTGGCCCCTTAGAGCCCCTCTTCTCTCTTTAATTTCTTTAGCTTTTTTCCTTTTCTCTTTTCTTGACAGTTTCTCTTCCTTCCTCTCCTCAGCTTCTCAGAAGTGAAGTTATATACACAACATTTTCACAGCATTATTTCCAACTGAAGTTCCATTTCATTCCTCTTCAACCTTACTTGCCCATCCATCCATACATCCATCTAGAATGGATTCGTTGGGTCCGGTTATGCAGATCATTCTCCCCTTCTGGGCTCCTGTTTCACGGCAAATCGGTTATTTCAAAGACCTCGGTAAGAACGTAGAGAAATTGAAGAAGGAACTGGATGAACTACAAGACATGCGTGATGAAATTCAAGCTGATGTCGACGATGCTATATCAGTTGGAAAGAGACAGAAACCCTTAGTGGAGAATTGGCTCAGGGACGTCAGAAAGATCGAAACCCAAGTCGATTCAATAAGATTGGAGTTTGAACAAAGGGGAACAATCTTGAATGGTTGTTGCACTGACCATCTTTCTCGTTATAAATTGAATAAAAGGGTTGTTAAAATTCTCAAAGAGGTCAAAAACCTCAAAGGAAAAGGAGTATTTGATATGGTGGCTGAGAGCCCTCGCCGGCCCAGGGTGTTGGAGATGCAAACATCATTACCACGAGAACAACAAAGCACGTCTGAGCAAACCATGGAGGAGATATGGAAATGCTTACACGACGACGAAAATGGTGTCGTATGTGTTTATGGGATGGGTGGAATAGGGAAAACCACTATCATGAAAGCCATAAACAATAGGTTCATAGGAACCAGTGACTTCAAAATAGTGATTTGGGTAAGTGTGTCCAAGGATCTCAACTTGGGATTAATACAAAAGAAGATTGGAAAGTATTTGGCTATCAGGTTTGATGATAACGAAGACATCGAAGAGAAGAGGGACAGGCTGTTTGCTCGGTTGAAGAATGTGAAATATCTTCTCATCTTAGATGACCTATGGGAAGCATTTATCTTGGATCAAGTCGGAATTCCAAAGCCAGACAAGCATAACAGATGTAAGATCGTGATAACCACCCGATTCATTAAAGTGTGTACTGCAATGGGGGCCAATAAGCTGATTAAAGTCAGGACTCTTACGCGTGGGGATGCATTGAATTTGTTCTATGAAAAATGTGGGGATGTGGATCTTTCATCAGATATTCAACCGGTAGTAGAGAAGGTTGTGGAGGAGTGCGGCGGATTACCAATTGCAATTAAAACTGTGGGACAGGCCATGCATTGCAAGGATAAGAAAGAGTTATGGGAGAATGCATTGAGGGCATTGAAAGGATCATCACCTGAGATTCCAGGTATGGAGCGTGAAGTGTTTCTTCCTTTGAAACTTAGCTATGATTGCCTAGAAAATGATAAGATCAAAGCATGTTTCCTGTATTGTTCATTGTTTCCGGAAGATCATGATATAAACATAAATGATCTAGTAACATACTTGGCCATGGAGGAAGGATTCATAGAAAATGTAAATAACTTGGAAGAAGCATCAAACAAGGGGCATGATATCCTTGAAAGAATCAAGGACGCATGCCTCTTGGAGGAAGGGTCCAAAGGAAATGAATATGTTAGAATGCATGTCGTGCTCCGCAACTTGGCTATATGGATCACTTCATCGTCATCATTCATCGAAGGCTCAAAATTCCTTGTGCAAGCTGGGGAGGGACTTGTGCAGCCACCAGAAGAGAAAATGTCAGGAGGGATTGAAAGGATTTCATTGATGTGCAACAAAATAGAATATCTCCAAATTAAACCCGATTGCCCTAACTTGGTCTCCTTGTTCGTCAATGACAACTGTCAATTACATACCATTCACAGTAGTTTCTTTGAGCTCATGCCGAAACTTCAGATCCTCGATCTAAGTAATACCTTCATCGAATCTCTCCCAGTGTCGTTATCGCTATTGGTGAATCTACGCGTGCTCATTTTAAGATCCTGCAGACGTCTAGTGAAGGCACCACCATTGGAAAATTTGAAGGAACTCCAACTTCTTGATCTCTCATACTCTGGCTTCACAAACTTGCCTCAAGGCATTGCAAGTTTGGTTAAACTTAAGCGATTGAATCTATCATTTTCTCGTCTCACCATAATTCCCTATAATACGATATATGGGCTAACTAGTCTGGAGGATTTGAGCATGTTGGGGGTGATACACAAGGACAGAACTACTTTTGGCAAGACTGCGAACATGACACACCTGAGTTCTTTAAGAATCAGCATGTCCCATCTTAATGGCTTCATGGCAAGTGATATGTTCCATCAATGGTTTTCGGGCTTGAGAAGATTCAATGTTCAAGTTGGCTACGAAAGGACTGCGGAAGTCATGTGCTTGTCTGATAAGGAAATAAGCATCCGTGGATGTGATAATTTCGCCTGCGGGATTGAGGGTTTCATAAAACTTGCAATCACTTTACGCTTCCAAGAATGCAAAGGTCTAACAAGTCTTTCTCAGTTAGTAGGTGATTCGAAGAGCTTAAGACATCTTGGAGTCTTTGGATTCAGTGGATTGGAATGCATTATAGACTGGAGAAAGGTAGGAGATGATGCATTGGAATGTTTACTGGAGTTAGATCTCTCTAATTTACCAAACTTGGAGAAGGTATTTGATGGAGCGCCTCCCCCGAACACTCGCTTTCAAAACCTAAGAAGAGTACAGCTTCAAGATTGTCCCAATTTAAGGTGTCTTTTCTCCTCGAGTATGGTCGAACATCTACATCAGTTAGAGCTGCTTGAAGTATTTGATTGTCCCGAAATGCAGGAGATTATAGAAGGCGACATGCTGCCTGATAATTCATTTCCAAGATTATGCTTCCTACAGTTGCAGAATTTATCGAAATTAGCAAGCATTTTTAGCCAGAGATTTATTTTTATATCTTTGGAAAAGATCTATGTACGTTCGTGTCCTAGATTGAAGAAGCTCCCTCTTTTCTGCTCAAGCATCTATGAAATAAAAGGAGAAATAAAAGGCGAGAAGGAATGGTGGGAAGGATTAGAGTGGGAAGACGAGAACTCCAAGTCTCTCTACTCCAGAATTTACCAGAGTCCTCATTCTTTTATCTAGAAAGGGTGAAGTGGATTTCTGTCATTAGCTCAGGTGAAGTACATTTCTTTAATTACCTCATGTTTTACGTTGTGACAAAATATCGTTGAGATTTTTAGAAGCTCAAGATACTTTCACAGGAAATTGATAAAGTGATAATATCTTGAGATTTTCAAAATCTTGGAATATTTTAGAGTTTTGCAGGTATATCACAAAATTTACTATTATAAAGGAATTTATTTTATGATCACATATTTAAAATTTTGAAATTATTTTTTAGTTTATAATAAATATTCTTTAATATTTTATTTTCAGGAAGATTTCTGGATAATATCACAAGAAGAACAGGAAACTCTAAAATCTCCTGAGATATTCCCATTGCTAGAAATTGTTAAGAAGGTGATTTTTCACTATCTGTTTTATATTTACTTTGCAGGTATTATTGTATTAATTATTGCCTTTACAATCGCACCCTCTTACGTGTAGAAGCATTTTGGCCGTTCACTCTTCCAGGCTTGATGCCACCAGGGGTGTCCCAACGTGGATTGAATGGTGACCCCAACACCACCTATCTTGGCCGTGATACGGCTTGATACGATTTGAGCTGCTATTAAAGATGGGGCCACCCAAAACATATTTGTTCAGGACTTGGAGTCGGCAGTGACCCCTCCAATAATGAGACAGTGCAAGAAAAGCTGTGTGGCCCAACCATGATGTATATGTTTTAGCTCTTCCTCTCCCTGTTCGAATTTTTTACCTTCAAGAAAACAGACTCAAGAAATCGGGGTGCAGGACAAGTTTTGTGGGCCCAATAAGCACACCATGATGTATGTGTTTCTATCGATGCCCTTAAAGCTATTAAAGCTACAATAAGCACAAATAAAACGAGTTCCTTTGGAATAGGGTGGGATTTGACCCCTCTAGTACTGACGTCGGTGCTCATCGATGCAGGACAAGTTTTGTGGGCCCACCATGATGTATGTGTTTCTATCCATGCCATCCATCTATTTTACAAGTTCATTTTAAGGCATGATCCCAAAAATAAGGCAGATCCAAATCTTAGGTGGACCATATGCCATAGGAAACAATGCCAACTGAATTCTTGCAAAAGCTTCCTAAGACTCACTATAATTTTTATTTGCCATCCAACTTGTTGATTAGGACACACAGACCCCAAATGAAGGGAAAACACAAATATCAGCTTAATCTACCTGAGAATTGGATCTACCTCATTTTTGGGTGTATGCCCTAAAATGAGCCGGTAAAATGGATGGACAACTTCGATAAAAAACATACATCATGGTGAGGCCCACAACTTTTCCTGACATGATTTCTTGAGTCTATTCACTTAGAGAAAAAGAATTTGGCATTTTGAGTTTTGTTTGCTTGGAGGATTGAATTTGGTATTTTGGGTTTTGTTTCTAGGAGTCTTTTGAGGTTGCTTGTATGATAAAGGTGGGATATTTGTGATTTTGTGGGGTGGGATCGATTTCAAGTTTCTGCATATGGGTTTTGTTCTTGAGAGGATTTTGAATGGATAAAAAGGTGAAATTTTTGAATATTTGAAATGGTCTTATTTGTTATGGATAGATGTCTTAAATCTATTTGGTGGTCTGTCGATGACATCGACCAGGTTTTGATGACATCGATGTCAGTCGTCGATGACATCGAAGGTTGCTCGATGTCATCGATGATTCACAGAATTTTTCACCCCTGGTCGCTGGACAGTTTTGGTCTGTTTTCGATGACATCGATGGACCTTCAATGACATCGAATATGTTACGCAGGTTTTCTGCGGAAACGCAGATTTTGCGATTTTTGTTTCCTATTCCGAGTCTACTTCTTTCTAAACTTATATAAAAGGGTGTATGCGGGATTGAGAGGTATTCAAAGGTATTCTAAAGCTTCTAAAGGGGTTCTAGGGTTATCAAAGGGTGTAGCGAGGGTGAGATTCGAGATTGTTCGAATCGGGTAAGTCCTCTCTCTTGTAATTTCTATTTCATAGTGGATTTCTGTCGCTTTGTGCCGTGGTATTTTTTTCCGAAAGGGTTTTCCACGTTAAATCTTTATGTTCTTCTGTAATTGCTTATTACTATTGAATTGCTATCCTAGTCTAGATCTGTGTAATTCCGCAGCACAAATCCCCAACAAGTGGTATCAGAGCGATTGTTGGGCCACAAATCTGAATTTGCAGGATTAGTAATAATGGGAAACGACAAGTTTGATATTAAGAAGTACTCGGGCAAAAATAATTTTGAGTTATGGAAGGTTAAGATGATTAGTCTGTTAACTAAGAAAGACGAGATTAAGACTCATGAGGAGCGAAAATCTACCATGAAAGGTGATGAATGGAAAAACCTTGATAGTAATGTTTTAGCCTTTATCCGTTTATGTCTCACAGATGAGGTTCTCTATAATGTTTTGAGGGAGAAAACTGCGGCTAGTTTGTGGGTGAAGTTAGAGAACATCTATATAAAGAAGTCCTCTGAAAATCACCTACACTTGAAGCTACAGTGTTATACCTTCAAGATGGCAAAGGGTGGAGATCTCGAAGCCCATATCAGCAAATTTAATAAATTGATGTGCAAATTACTAGACATGGAGGAAGTGGTCAAAGATGAGGAACATGCATGTATATTGTTGAATTCTCTTCCCGCATCATATGAGTCTTTCAGGGACACGATGTGCACCGTAAATAAAACCCTAAGTGTTGACACCGTTATCTCAGCCCTTCAAGGGAAGACTATAAGAAAGCTAAACGGCGACATGGGGGCATCTTTCGATGTACTGATTATGAGGGATAGAGATTCTTAGCGAGGTACAAGGTCTTCAAGACCTAGATCCAAATCCAAGGGCAAAGGCAAAGGAAAATTAAAGTGTTGGAATTATGGGTTGTCTGGACACATGAAGAAGGATTGTAAAAATCTTAAAACGAAGAAAGAAAATTTAGCGGCTTTTTCCAAGGAGGCCAATGTGGTCACATCTGATGAAGAATCAAGTGATGGTGATGTTCTGTCTGTTTCCATGATTGGTCACTTACACGACAATCATAAAAACGAGTGAATATTTGACATATGAACATCTTATCACATGACTCCTCATCGGAGTTGGTTTACCAGTTACAAGGAATGCGATGGTGGACAAGTTTTTATGGGCAATGACAATGCCTGTAATGTTGTGGCTATTGGCACGGTGAGCATCAATGTTTGATGGGATAGAGCGTACCTTGACTGACATCACACACGTTCCTGATATGAAGAAAAGTCTGATTTCTCTCGGCGCACTCGAGGTTATAGGGTGCAAGTTCACCGGTATTGATGATGTCCTTAAAGTTTCAAAAGGGGCACTCATGGTTATAAGAGCGCAGAGGCACGAAAACCTTTACAGGTTAATTGGGAGCACTTCAGCAGGTGGAGCAGCAACAGCTATTGCAGACTCCACGTCTCTACGTATGTGGCATGCTCGTCTGGCCACATGAGCGAGCGGGGCATGAAGGTACTTTCTGATCGATGTTTGATTACAGCTTTTAAAAATTTCGATTTAGATATATGCGGGCATTGTATATATGGTAAACAATCTAGATTGTCTTTTAAATCTGGAAAACATGTTTGTAAGGGAGTGCTTGATTATGTGCACTCTGACGTATGGGGGCTATCGCGAGAAGTTTCCATTGGGGGGTCATCGTGGTTTGTTTCATTCATTGACGACTATTCCAAGAAAGTTTGGGTTTACTTCATGAAACGTAAATCCGAAGTTTTAACCATATTCAAACAATGGAAGACAATAGTGAAAAAACAGTTAGGGTGGAAAATAAAGGTTTTAAGGATTGACAATGGTGGAGAATTTACTTCCACTGAGTTTAATGAGTATTGCAAGTATGAAGGGATCATAAGGTACAACACAGTGCGCCACACGCCTGAGCAAAATGGTGTGGCTGAGTGAATGAATCTGACTCTCCTGGAGAGGGCTAGATGCATGTTAAGTAATACTGCATTGGGCAAGGACCTATGGATAGAAACCATTAACACGACTTGTTATTTGGTGAACCGATATCCTTCAACGGCAATTGAATGTAAAATTCCAAAGGAAGTATGGAGTGATCAGAAAATCGACTACTCAGAATACGCATATTTAGTTGTGAAGCTTACTCTCATGTACCGTCAGTTGAGAGAGATAAGCTAGACCATAGAGCCAAAAAGTATATCTTTGTTGGCTATGACATTGGTGTGAAAGGTTACAGGTTATTCGACAAGGTCACATGCAAGGTCATCACTAGCCGTGACATCAGATTCGATGAAAGCTCCCTATTTCGGAAGAATGATCAAGAGGACCAAGAGGAACCAGAAAGGTTGATCGTAGACGTCCAGATTAACTCAGATGATACTCAGGTAAAGACAGACGTGCAGACAGAGGTATAGGATCAAGTGGAGCAGCAACCTGTGAGAAGGAACCCACCGCGTGATCGCAGGTTACCGATAATATACAGTGATGACTCTAATTTCGCATATGCCCTCATTACAAATGAGGGGGACCCATCTACTATTCAGGAGGCTCTTGATGAGCCTGATGCAAAAAAATGGAAGGCAGTTATGGACGATGAGATGGACTCGTTGCACAAAAATCACACATGGGAGTTGGTGGAACTTTCAGTAGGTCGAAAAGTGATCGGATGCAAGTGGTTATTAAAAAGGAAACAAGATAGATACAAAGCAAGGTTGGTAGCGAAGGGTTATGCTCAGAGAGAAGGAATCGACTTCACAGAGATATTCGCGTTGGTGGTTAAGCAGGTGTCTATCAGATTCGTGTTAGCGTTGGTTGCCCAATACGATCTCGAGCTGGAACAAATGAATGTTAAGACTGAATTCCTGCACGGGGAATTAGAAGAGCAGATTTACATGAAGCAACTAGAGGGTTACGAAGTTAAAGGGGCAGAGAAAAAGGTTTATAGATTAATGAGGTCGTTGTACGGCTTGAAACAGTCGCTTAGGCAATGGTATAAAAGATTTGATTCTTTCATGTGAGTCAGAAATTTACTCAGAGTGAATACGATCATGGCTACTTCGATACATTCAAGGTACGAAAGACTACGTCTTAACTTTTGAGAAAACAAGGACAAAGTTGGTAGGGTATGTGGATTCCGACTACGCAGGTAATATAGATTCCAAGAAGTCTACTTCAGGATACTCGTTTATACTATCGGGTGGAGCAATTAGTTAGATGTCGAAGCTTCAGTCCGTGGTGGCTCTTTCCACGACCGAAGCAGAATATATGGCAGTAACTGAAGCGTTTAAAGGTGTTTGGCTCAGGGGCATGATAAATCAGTTGGGACTTCAGCAGGAGGCCGTGTCGGTTAACTGTGATAGCGAGAGCGCTATCAATTTGGCTAAAAATTCTGTTTATCACTCACGTACTAAACACATTGATGTTCGTCACCACTTTATCTGACAGATACTTGAAGAAGGAGGCATAACACTGGAGAAGAATCACACCAGCATGAATCCAACAAACATGCTCACCAAGGTCGTTCCTACAGAGAAGTTCAAGTTCTGTGCAACTTCTCTAGGCTTGGCGATGGCGTAAAAGAAGGACGGAGTGTGCATGAGAAGCGTTGTTGAAGCTATGATGAGATGCAGAGACAAGAAAAGGGGACAAGAAGCTACACGGATGAAGATTGAAGACATGGTGGAGATTGTTATGGACAAATGTCTTAAATCTATCTGGTGGTCTATCGATGACATCGACCAAGTTTCGATAACATCAATGTCAGTCGTCGATGACATCGAAGGTTGCTCGATGCCATTGATAATTCACGAAATTTTTCACCCCTGGTCGCTGGATAGTTTGGTCCGTTTTCGATGACATTGATGGACCTTCGATGACATCGGATATATTACGCAGATTTTCTGCGGAAACACAGATTTTGCGATTTTTGTTTCCTATATTCCAAGTCTACTTCTTTCTAAACTTATATAAAGGGGTGTATACAGGATTGAGAGGTATTCAAGGGTATTCTAAAGCTTTTTAAAGGGGTTCTAGGGTTATCAAAGGGTGTAGTGAGGGTGAGATTCGAGATAGTTCGAATCGGGTAAGTCCTCTCTCTTGTAATTTCTATTTCATAGTGGATTTCTGTCGCTTTGTGCCGTGGTATTTTTTCCCGAAAGGGTTTTCCATGTTAAATCTTTATGTTCTTCTGTGATTGCTTGTTACTATTGAATTGCTATCCTAGATCTAGATCTGTGTGATTCTGCAGCACAGATCTCCAACATTATTGAGGTGGAATTTCAATTTTTATTTTTATTATTTTTTTACAGCTAAGTTTTTGCTTAGTGATATTTCTTGTGCTTTTGAATGAAGAAGATAAAAAAGCATATCTTTTTTTGCTTTAGGTCCCATAAAAATGGTGGTTCTGAGAGGAGAATTTCAAGTAAAAGGTTTTCTTGTTGTGTTGCAATTGTTTCTCACTTGGGCTTTTATTTTTGTGTTTATGTTGGTTTTGTAGGGAATTTCACGTGGATGTTGCTGGCTTCTGGGCTATGGTAGTTTTGGTATATTATCTTTTACAGTGAGAAGAGGGTGAGAGGTTGTTGAAGTGGAAGAGAGGATGGAAATGAGAGATTTCTTGTTTTGGAACTGAGTTTGCTAGTTTTGGTATGGATGGAGAGCTCCAATGCAAGCCTTCTCCTTCTAAAATAAACTACGAAGGTCAGTTGGGTTCTCTTATAATTTTTTCCGTTCCTTTCATGCATTATCTATTTGATGAGTTTGTCTTGGCACAACTTTAACAATGAATTATATATGTTTGTTTGGATTGGATCAAAATGATTGGGAGTTTGTTATTTCCCCCAATTAATTCCTTTGTTCTTTTGAGTTTATTATTAGAGTTTGATAGCTAAATATTCTATGGAGAAAGTTCTCGACTAGACATGAAATTCTATTCACTTGCCACAAGATTCCATCTAACAACTACTTCTGATGTGTATGTGCACCAATTGGGAACTCCTCAAGAAGAAATTAGGAACTCTACCCAATACATGATGATGGTTATTAAGGGGGTGTTTGGATTGTAAGTTACTTTACATAAGCTACTTTTGCCTCAAGTAACTTATCTTGGTCTTTTTTATTTATTTATTTATTTATTTTACACACGCACTCACGCTAATGGAATTTCACCACCTATGGGTACTCGAACCCTTCACCAGGAGTTAAAATTCCCGAGAGTCTACCACCCGAGCAAGAGTAAGGACCCACTTATCTTGGTTTTCACTTATGAAAATTGGGTTTAATGTGTGTACACACACACACACACACACACGACCTATATTATAATCATCGGCTGCTAATTCATATCCACACTTCTCAACTGTCTCAATTTGGGCTAGGACAACTCACAACGTATCTATGAGGTCTGAAATCAATCCACCTTGAATTGACCCTTGATTTTTCGTAATAGGTTTATGTCATTAATGATCTTCCAACCCACGATCTAAATTAGCCGTCGAGACATGAGATATTATAGCTAGAAATTTCAAATTGGTTCGACTACTAAAATGAATTAATCTCTTGAATTTTACTCTAAAATAACGTGAATAATATTTTAATCTATTCATGGATATACATCAATCATATAATAAATCTCGAGATCATAGGTCAATTTAACCGTCAAGAAAAATCTTCATCCTTAAGTTAAGCCATCCAACCACTGATTCTCAGTCCAAACCATCCTATCATCATGAAATCGATATGAGATGTGATTCGAGAATTAATTCAACTGTTAAAGTTCAAATCTAACCCTAATTACTACTTGATTAAGAATAACAAGTTTGAATCAATCTTTGATGGACCATAACAATCAATTGAAGGGCCATTGAGAGCTGAAACCTATGGCAACGTGCGCCCCACCTCTTATTAACACACATGTACAAATCAAAACTAGAAATATGTATACACGTGAATTTTTAGGAGAAATTGCACAAAAAAAACTTATTTATAGATGTTAGATTAGGACATAACTTTAAAATGAGCATCAAGGGATAGATTTAATTGTACATCATCAGTTTTATAACCTAAATCATAAGATTCACCATTCATCCGACACACGAACGCTTAATTTAGCAAACCACCACTTGATCACACCATCATATCATCAGAACCAAAGATTAAAATTCATCTAGACTACACTAGTAACCCTTAGAAACGTTGATGATTGAGTCTTGTCATGACCGATGGTTGGATCGTTGAAAATCATTAATTCAATGAACGAACTCCACTATGTGGCCCATGCGGGCTTTAGATTGGACTCATAGAGTATCAGTATAAACTGACGAGCAGAGTAGATCTCATGAAATAGCCTTGTGGACCCGACTTTTGATCGCATGTGTACACAACGTGTATACTTTTGTGGAGCACCGAACTTTGTGGTTGGTTAATCGGGTTTGACCCGACTCGTGCCCGAAGAGGAAACCTTTTCTTCCTCTTTTCTCGATACTGAGATCTTAAATAGACCGGGTCTGTGCGTTGATTAGTGGCCCACCGTGTTCTTTTAACTCGATGATCCGGACCGTCCATCTCATTCTCAGCTAAATTTCGATTAAAACTGTGTTGATCCACACGTTCACACCCACATGCAGGTGCACAAACATGAGCTCAAGAAGCGCTATGTCCAGTTGTTTTGCCAAAAACAGAATTTTCGTTTGGCCTTGACAGGTTGGCGATTCGAGCCGGGTTTTTTCCTTGCATCTCAATCATCCATTAGAACAAATCTCAGCCTTTTATTCACTCTTCGTTTTAAGATTTCTTTTCACTACTAAAAAGAGAGTGCAGTGAGAGAATCTTTTTTACGGTTAGTTGCTGGCACGATCCCAATCATCCGTCAGTTTCTAGAAGCTTTCCAAGAACTCATCCCTGGCGTTCATTCTAGGGTTCTTGGAAGCCCTTCGCAGCCGTTAGGAGTTCTCGCGAGAAAACTCGATTTCACGCGAGTTATCGTGCGCTACTCTTCATCTCGAAAAATCACTGAGTTTTTGTCATTGTCCACCTAAAGGAGGTCCCACAAGCTTTGTGGGACCAATAGTCCGTTCGTAAGCATTATCTCGGAAGATGAGCCCTTTGATTATTGAAAGTTGCCATGATCGGTGAGGTCATCTTCCCGTTTAATCTAAAACCCATCTTCTTTATGTCGACCCCATTTTCTATTCAGAGACATTCATCATATGGCCCAAAGCTTCAAATATCCATCTGCATGGCTAGATTTCAGCTATGTAAACAAAATTAGGTTAGATCATCTCAGAACCCGTTATATTATGCAACTAAACCTATTACTAATCCCATGGATTACTTTCTTCTAACCCTCTAGAATAAGGTCAATAGAGACTATGAAAGTCTACCTTTTAGGGCATCCCTTTACAAAAATAGAAAACCTAAGAGAAGGGAGTGATTGTCGTTTCTCTACCGTACTGGGTAGGGTTGTGACTCTGTTCGAGTCATACACTAGGGCTCGAGTCCGGGCCAAGTCTAGACCCTGTCTGGTCGTGAGAGAGTGAGAAAGAAAGCAAAATGAGAAGTAAGAAGAGAGACAATGGTGGTGCGACTGTGTTTAAATCACCAGTGTTGGTGTTGGCTGGCTCACTCCCGAGTCAACTGATCTGGTACGATCCAAAACCAGATGAGTCAAGTTGGGCCTGCTCGAGTCTAGCACCTTGCTGGATGAGGTTTCGCTAAAGAGAGTAGATAGCAAGCATCGAAGAAGAAGATAAAAGGAAGAGATTGCCGCTGAGTTTCGATTGATTGTTGTCTGCTTGGGTTCAAGTGCTGAGTTATTTCGACTCATCAAGTCAATCAGGATCTGAGTCCAGACCTGTCTCATTCGTTCGAAAGGAAGAAGAGAGGACGAGATGAAGAGAAAAGGAAGAAGGAAGAGAAAGAAGTTGGTAAAAATGGAAGATCTGTTGGGTCTCCACCTTACTGTCGAGCCGACTCGGTTGGCTCAACCTTAGTCTACCGAGTTCAGCACTACTCTAACTCTTTTCTAGGATGTTTTTAGTCCAGCAGCTCATGGAGGTCTTGCTAGAGGGATCTCGGCTTCACCAGGTTGTAGAGAACTCGATTTGGGTCCGAGTTGTGTCAATCTGATTCACCGCCCCCTTGCATCGATTCACTGTTGAGTTGACTCATTGGGATACACTAAGTCCAGTTTGTAGGAGATTTACTTCGGGTATGTCTAGTTCTTCAGCATCATAAGTTTTGGTTAGGAGGGTCGTACCTCATGAAGTCCGAGTCAAGCTCGGTTTGAGATCAAGTTGGATCCGAGTCGAGTTGAGTCGACTCAGCAAATAGGTGAGTTGAACTCTATTACTTCTAAATTTAGGAATTCAATTTTATTAAAGTTAATTATAATTCTTATGTGGGTTGTAGGGAATTTGAATTCCAAATACCATGATTAGATCTTGTATGGATTTAAGTCGGAAATCAATTCAAGTTGGGGGTGAGTTCATGTCTTAAGTCCCTTGTTAGTTCTAATTTGAGTTCAATTAAAATCTAATAAACTTTAATTTTCCCAATTTGATTTAGAAATTAAAGGTTCCCAAATCTGCATGTTGAAATTGTCTTATTCAAATTCGAGTTGATATCGAATTACTCCTAAGTTAAAAATGAGGTGTATCGATTGTTCTCAAATTGGGGATTTAACTAATTTAGTTGAATTGAATTTTGATTTTGAATGCAGAGAAAGTGTTTTTACTCAAACCATCATTTCTAAATCTAACCGGAGTGAGTTGCATGCAAGTATGGATTTTTCAAAGTCAAGGCGATTCGTTTGAGGTGAGAATTACCCTTCAAGCTTTTCAACATTATGATAATTAGTTTAGTTTATTTATTTCTATTACTTGCTTAATATAGTGGAATGAATGATAAATGTTAGGTAATTTCTATTTGAATAATTCTTTATATATGATTGATGTTTAGATTTTAATTCAAGTATTTTAATATGTTATGGATATCAAATTTCTCTATTGTAGCTTAAGATGAATACTTTACATGTGTATTTGCCATTGATGATATATGTTGAATTGATTGTGGCTTCTTTTGCCACTTAAAAATTGTTGGATGATATTATTAGAGGTTCCTCAAACTAGTGGTTATTTTGTAAATGGATTAAATGTTATTTGGCTGTAGCCTTAATATCTCGTCAATTATTTATGTCCATGTAGCTTGTAGGTTGAACTCTTTTTGTGGTGTCCTTGAATGGACTTAATGCCTAATATGGCTTGTTGAAAGGAACCATTTTTGTCGGATTTATGTATGAATTTGTGATGGTAAGTTCTATTTAATAGATCATGATAGGCCACTAGTTGTAAATGTTTATTTAAATGGAATACTCTAATTTTATTATATTACAAACACTACTTAAAAGTATTAAAATGCATTATAATCTTACTTGCTAAAGTCTCATTAGCCAGGGATGGCGATATAGGATATTATGCCCGAACCGTCGACCTATGCTGTATGAAGAGCCCCCTATAGTGACCTTTGAGCTTCCTTAAACTGGTCGTTTATAAATTGGACTAATAATGGTTGGACTAAATATTCATTTAATAACATACGGGCAATATTAGGTGGCTAATCTGAATGTTGTGGTAACACGTACCCTTTCTTGAGGTATTTTCGTTGGCTCCTCAACCGCTGTTAATCGACCTAATTTGTGTGAGCTAGTCACTTGAGCCCTTATTTATTGTATTTTCGCTAGCCACTTGAGATTGTATATCAAATTTTCCCTACTTATGAGTTTTTTTTTTTTTTCCAAAGCCAACTGGATGTGCATTCCCAAGCTGATGTGCATGTGCATGCATTCATACATTTAAACAAGAGTATCAATATGTATTATTTAAAATGATATAAGCATGTCTTATGAATTTGTCTTATTATTATAATGGTCATTATGAATTGCTTGTTGTAGATTAAAAAAAAATAAAAAACTATTCTTAACTATTATGATAGTAAATCTTGGGGGTATATACCTCACTAGGATAGTCATTGACGCTATTGAACCATATTCAGTTAGTCCAAGAGATGTAGATGATGTGAAAGTTGGAGCTCATATGGAGCATGAGGAGCTGGACGATTTTACGGCTCTAGATTTTAGATTTCATTTATATTGATTTTGTACTTTTCTGTATTTTAAAGTCTTTAGTCATTGGTTTGTATAAGCCCTGTGGGCAACTACTTGTATATCTTGTCTAGCTGGAATGTATATATGGATTTTTCCTTTGTGCTTGATTTTTCTTTCTTCTATTGCGGTGCTGACTTAAAAAAAAAAAAAAAAATTATATTGTGAAATGTGTGTTATCTTTAAAGGTTAACTCAAACAAGTACTAAATTTAGGTTACGAAACTTGGGGCATTACATTATCCCTCAAGTTTGTTCAGTCCATCCTTCATAGCCACTGTCCATCATGTGAGCCCAACCTTTGATGTGGACCAATCATTATGTTGGGCCCACCTTGGCCTATCTTTAATGTGAAGCGTCCAACGTGAGGGTCCTACCTTTAATATGGACCATCCACCTTGTGAGGCCCCACCTTTGATGTGGGTTGTCCATCATGATGGGCATACCTTGGATGTGGGTCGTTCATCATGCAAGCCCACCTTTAATGTAAATCATCCATCATGCGGGATCCAATTTCAAAGTGGGTTGTGAATCAAGTGGACCACACATTATGTTGGGCTCACATTTAATATCAACCGCCCATCATGTGGAGCCCACCTTTGATGTGGACTATCCACATACAGGGCCAACCTTGGATGTGCGCCATTCATCATCGACACCTTTGATGTGGACCACACATTATGTGGGACCCTCCTTGATGTGGGTCATCCATCATGTGGGGCCCACAATCAAAATAAATTGTCCATCATGTGGGACTCACCTTCAATATCCACTACCTATTATGTGGAGACCACCTTTGATGTGGACTATCCATCATGTAGTCCTCACCTTCAATGTGGGTTGTCGATCATGTGGGGCCCACATTGGATGTGGCCCATTCATCATTAAGAGTTGACCTTTCATGTGGACTGTCCATTATGTGGGGCCCACCTTCAATGTTAGTATCCATCATGTGAGGCCACCTTTCATATCCACCACCCCTCATATGTAGAGCCCACCTTTGATATAGACTGAACATCGTGTGCATCCCATCATAAATGTGGGTTGTCCGTAATGTGGGGTCCACTTTGGATGTCGGCTATTCATCATAATGGGCCTACCTTTCATGTGGATGATCCATTATATGGGCTTACTTTGATGTAGGTCATCCATAATGTGAGGCCCACCTTGGATGTCGACTATCCATCATGTGGGCCCCACATTTGATATGGATCACCCATCATGTGGGGCCTCCTCATGGATGGAGAGAGAGGTTAAAAGTTTAAAAGCAAGAAAAAAAAAATGGAGATAAGTAACTTTCATCACATAAGTTACTATTATATTAGTGCTTACCAAACTAACTTAAGTTAAAAAAGCAACTTTAGGGGTATCCAAACGGGCCCTAAAAGACACTACAAGGCTCTGCATGGATTTTCCTGTTAAATTCTTCCATGCTCTACAAACATTTAATAGGAAAAAAAATGATGGTCATAACTTTTGTTTTTAAGCAAACAATTAAATCGTATTGAGAGGAATGCAACAACTATTCAACATATGCCATGAGCATTACCACCAACATTTGATAAAGATTTGATGGGGAGGCATCATCATCAACTCTATTGTAGAACTTGCAGATGTTAATTTATCATAATGTGGAACAACCGAAAGACCTTACAGTGCGTCGGTCATGGAGATCGAAGAAGGAAGATGACATACCTATCTGTGAGGCCATAGCTGAAGAGATCGAATACCAGGATCTTCCTCTCCTTACATCCCAATATAGAAGGATAGATGGGACTTGTATTTCTACAATAGTGTAAGATTGGGGACCTAGCCTTATTATATAGATGGTGTGGCGAAGAGAGTTTGAAACCAATCACAACTCTCTTCCCACGGCTCCACACATTGGAATCCTAGTGTTATACAAATAGTTGCGTGTGTTCTGCAACTATAGCATTCCCACCCCTTACACATATAGTTCTAGAATTATCACAATGTAGTGGGGTCCACTAGTATACCCGTTTACATCATCCAGCCTTTAGGATAATCTGGACCATTGATCAATGAGGCACACCTCATAGAGATCTTACATTCTCCCACTTGGGCCACATTGATAAATGTCAATGATTAATCTTTTGAAAATATTTGTTTTGAGATAACATCCAAATGGTTAACCAACGTAATTATAGGATAACACGGGTAATGTATTCAATCTGGTCCATTTAAGATTATTAACATCGAATTGCAGTAGCCATCACAACATTTAATCTAAGTGAAGTCTGGTCCATTTAAGATTATCAGCATCGAATCGCAGTAGCCATCACAACATTTAATCTAAGTGAAGTGAGGCTAAGCACGGTCACGAATGCATTCAATCTCAACGACATAGATCTGATATTAGGAAGTTTGGTATAAGGATTACATATGTAGTGTGATAATGTGTGTCTATCCTTAAGAGGTCCTGAAGCTTTCAAATGTCTCCAATGAGACATGACTGTAGTTCTACTTACTCAAATTAAATTACGCATACTTAATGAGAAGTAGAAATTAAAAATTATATCAAAATTATTAAAACTTAATCAAATGAGATCGCTTAAATGTCCATGAAAATCAAAGCACGCTCAACTCCCACTAACTAAAAACATATGTGGGATCAATGACTCCTATGGATGTTACATGCTCCTGAAATGGTGTGATAGGGAGCCCTTTAGCGAGCAGATTTACAATCATTTGCTTAGTGCCGATGAACTCCACAGACACTTGACGATTCTGAACTATTTCCTTTACAACAAGATATTTGATGTCGATATGCCTTGACCTTAATGAATGCTTGTTGTTACTAAAGAAGGAAATTGCAGTTGAATTATCATAAAATATTCACAATGGTATCAGGATATGCTCCAGTACCTGCAAACCTGAGAAGAAACTCTGTAGCCATAATGCCTGATTAGATGCCTCGTGACAAGCATTGAATTCAGCTTCCATGGTGGATGAGGCTGTGGTAGACTGTTTCACGCTTTTTCAAGACACAGCTCCTCTAACCATCATGAAGATGTATCCTGAGGTGGACTTCTTAGTGTCAACACAGCCTACAAAATCTGCATCTGAATATCTAATCAACTCCAATTAATCAGATCTTCTGTCTGTGAGTTTGAAGTCCTTCGTTCTCTGTAAATACCGCAACACTTTCTTTGCAGCAATCCAATGTTGCATTCCTAGATTAGACAGGTATCTGCCTAACATTCCAATAACAAAGGCAATATCCGGTCGCGTATGGACTTGAGCATACATGATTCTCCCTACTACTGATGCATACGAAAATCCCTTCATTCAATTCTTTTCCAAATCATTCTTTGGACACTGAAATATTCCAAAATTGTCGCCCATTACAATGGGTGATGTTGAGGGTCAAATATTGCATATTAGACCCCAATTATTACCTGATTTTACATACAGGATAATGTTTAACACCCCGTTTTAATCATGTTTTTGTTGCAAGGTGAATTTAAGAGCTTGGATTGAAAAAGGGTGCTAAAAGCATGGATTTGATGCTCAAGAATCACCAAGGCAAGGGACGGATCCTAGGAGACCGAGATCGAAGAATTCATACGCCAAAGATCCGAGAAAATTAAGTGATTGAAGAAAAAGAGGCCTAAAAATCGTCCTGAATGCAAAATAATAGGATTCCCACCATCTGTTTAGCTTGAAACTTTATATCTGGCCCGAGGACCCTAAATTAACCGTACATGTCAAAATTTAGCCATTAGATCTTTGTGAAAGTGGCTCAATGGACAGATCAGCCACTAAATCACTGATTTGGGGCCCACCTGATATCTAGATATGCTTCAATTTTAGTCTTAACCCCTTAAATTGGATGAAGGAGAGGATGAACGGAGTAGATTTATCAAAAACATCATTGTGGGACCTACTCACATGATGCGTGTACACAGCAGGAGCACAGTCGAGCTGCACCGGACCCAGACCCCGGTCAAAGATCGGGTTGACCCGATTTCTTTCCCACAGTGGGCAGATGTCCATCTGCTGTGATTTGTAGTGGGCCATCACCATCGTCCCGATGGACGATCGGGACCGTCCATTCGATCTAGGGGGTGGCCACGACCCCAGCCATGGAGTCTTTCTACTCCCATGCACGTGCGCATACATAGATCACCGTTAAACGCAGGATGAACGACAGTGTGATTTAATACAGTGGGCTGCACTAAAACTTGATCAAAACCACTCCTTCCCGACTGGTTTTTCAAGAGGAAGCATATGGACGGGGTGGATTTCTGGAGTAGGCGACCTAATCAGTGTTTTCTCAGTCTTGAGCAAAAATTGTGAAAATTTTTAAAATTTTTCTGGAAATTTTGTGAATTCGAGTGATTTTGAAGGATAGTCTTGATTTAAGAAGTATAAGATACGTAATGTTGGTGAATTATGACTCTTGGATTTAGCTACCTGTTAGATTTCATAATTAAGTTCAAATTATTAATTCATGATTCGAAGTTTTAAACATTGATTGAGTCATGGTTTCACATGTCACATCTCGCTTACACATTAAGGTTTTAATTCGATATTGAATTATTAACCTGGTGATCATTAAGCATGGAAGGAACCAACCTGGGGAATTTGTCCATCATGTTCAATACGAAGAATTGAAGAAAGAAAAAAGGAAAAAGAATACTCCACTAAAAAACAGTTGTCATCGAAAAGGGCTACCTATTAAAGATCTTTAAAAAGGTTGACATAAAGTGAAAGTCATCGATGGAAAAATCAAAAGCTGGAAGAATAAAACTGTAAGGCAAGTTTTGGTTTAGGTTATGGTTATCCTGAGAGCTCTTTTGATTATCAATGTTATCATGAAAATAGAGAATTGAACATTTGATTGTGATAAGTTAGGTTTCACTATACACCCATGGAACTCAATGTTTAGAATTGTTCTAATCGATGGATTAATCTTTGAACGTGACTATAAAGTTTACCGTGTGCTTGAGTCTAGGAGAAGTAATGCCCAACATTCATGAATCTTAAAATTCTATTGACTGGATTATTTTTTAAAAATCACTCGATTTTATAGAAATTGTCCCATAATTCTTAAATTATTTTTCGCATACTTTGCTCGGGACTAGTAAAATGTTGGTTGGGGATTGTGTTGAGGGTCAAATATTGCATATTAGACCCCAGTTATTATCTGATTTTATAAACATGATAATGTTAAACGCTCTGTTTTAATCGTGTTTCTGTTACAAGGTAAATTTAGGAGCCTGGATTAAAAAGGGGTACTAAAAGTATGAATTTAACGCTCAGAAATCACCAAGGCAAGGGACGGACCCTATGGGACCGAGATCGAAAATTTTACACGCTAGAGATCCAAGAAAATCAAGAGATCGATGATATAGAGGCCTGAAAGTCGCCCTGAATACAAGATCATAGGGTTCCCACCATCCGTTTGGCTTGAAACTTTATATCTGGCTTGAGGACCCTAAATTAACCGTACACGTCGAATTTCAGCCATTGGATCCTTGTGGAAGTGACCCAACAGATAAATCAACCCATAAATCTCTGATTTGGGGTCCACCTGATACTTGGATATGCTTCAATTTTTGTCTCAACCCATTAAATTTGATAAGAAGATGAATAGACGGCGTGGATTATCACAAAGCATCTATTTGGGACCCACCTCATGTTGTTGGCGTATATAGCAAGTGTGCGCGCGCAGTGCATGGGATTGTGAATCCCGGTCAAAGAGCCTTTGACTTGACCGAATTCTAATCTAAGAGAGATTCTCTCTCTCTCTTCTTACGCAGCGTGCAGACGAGCGTCCGCTGTGATGCATTGTGGGCCACCTCCATCATTTGGATGGATGATCCACACCATCCACTGTGTCTAGGAGGGGAAATTGACCAAACCCATGCCAATCATGTAGATCCATGCACACGTACGAACTCACAGAGCCATGTAAATATACGCTACATCGGTTAGTAGTGTGGCCCACTAAGAACTCAGATCCAACTCAAATCTTAAATAATGGCCTAAATCAACCTTACGAGGCCAATGAGCGGCCCTGATCCACTAAAAAACTATTATAAGTGGGCCCTGCAGAGGTCAGCACAGCCACCTGCATAACTCATTATGCAGTACGCATGCTGCTGGACAATCCGAGGAGTTTTGTAATCTTGGCTAGGATCGGATCGACGATCCTAGCCGACCAAATCCTTCCCCTAGGGCAACCGACCACCACCAAGAAGCTCAAATGGATCAGATGGCCGAAATGGATCGACTAAACGTGCCAAACGCGGGTCGAGCACGAGTTCACTGCACATGCTGTGAATTGCACTGCGAAAAGCCTTCTCCACCAACTTCTCTACTCCACCGCCTTTATGCTATATAAAAGGAGAGAGGTTGGACGTGAGAAACATCATCCATGTTCTAGCCTCCATAACTGCCCCTGGATTATCTTTCTCACGTCCAACCTCTCTCCTTTTACATGGCTCTCTTGATGCAGCACTGCACAGATAGATTGATGGTCAATAGATAAAGTATTGATGTGATGACTCTATTCATTGATACTACTCAGAAGAGGCATTGAATCGTCAAAACTTGATAGCTCAGATGGTGGCCTTAACTATGTGGTTTCAAATTCCAGAGTCATATCGAGCAACTCGTCCCTCTCCCGAATCATATCATCATTCAGTTCAGGGGAGTAGTCCAAACATGTCTCACAAGAATTAAAATGGTCGGTTGTAATGAGCTCATCTTCCACTTTTAAATCAGACATGTTAGGTGAGTGGAATAGCTCATTATGACCGATTACTTCGTATACTTCTTGATCATTGACCTAGACCAAACTTGAGATTGATTCCAGGAAAATTTGGGCTGCACATCCATGATCGTCATCCCAATACGCATCATCTTCCAATTCAGTGCAATATACTCTTGGGATGGGATCGCTTTCCTCACATTCTCTTTCTAAATTGGGTTGAGGTTCGAATAAACTAACATCTCCCTCATCATTGAAACCTAGTGTGTCATGTGAGTGAAGTGTGTCATCATCATTATATTTGAAAGACACCCACGTCTCTTGATCATTCTTTTGAACCATCATCGAGATCGACTCTTCGGGAAATTGAACCATATTCTCATTAACATACTCGAACTCTTCATTCCAAATTCCAAAGTTCTTCAAAAGCGAGTTAAGATCACTTTCCTCGCATTGTATTTCTGGATTGGGTTGTGGTTGGGATGAATGAGCTTTCACTATCTTATCGAGGCGCGAATTAAGTGCTTCCAACGTTTTTCTAATTTTCATAAGACAGTCCATGTTACGCTGAAATGAATCCTCTTGGATCGTTTCTAGTTGGATCTCAAAGGTAAGGTATCCAAGAGAATAATCATCATAACATGTTGTTGGTTCATCTTCCCACGTTTGATGTTTCCACTGGTTATAGTCATATGGATCATATGTGGGAGAATATGATGGTTGATAATAGTCTTCATTCCCATAGTTATGATCGCGTTAGGACTTCTTAACCGATGAAGTATAATATTTCAGTCAGTTCTCAATGATGGTTTCAGAAAAATCTTGAGATATAGGTTGAATTCCATCGTAATCATTATACATCCCTCCCCAATATCTCTTATCCATCTCAGCATATTGACGTACCCACTCTTCCATGGTGAAACCCTAACTCTAAATCTAATCCTAAGAAAAATAAAAGAAAAGATCCTACTACAGTATGGAAAGTAAGAGGAGGAGAAGTTAGAAGGAAGTTACCAAATTAGAAGTTCCTATGTTAAGATCCTGCATTCTAAAGTTAGAAAGTTCCTACAACCTAAAAATAGAAAGTAAGTTAGTTCTAAAAATAGAAAAAATCCTAAAATTAGAAAATTTCTAAAAAGAGAAAATAAAACCTAAAATTAGAGAGTTTCTAAAAATAAACTAGTTCCTAAAAAGGAAAGTTTCTAAACTAAAATTAGAAAGTAATGTTAGTTTCTAAAATTTAAAAAAAATAATCCTAGAATTAAAAATAGAAAAATAAAACGTAATCCTAAAGTTAGAAAACCTTAATCTTAACCTAATTCTAAAACTTGTTAATCTCGAAAAAATGTAACCGTAGTCCCCGACAACGGCGCCAAAAACTTGTTCACAACCCCAAGTGTAGGGTCGCGATGTAGTAATAATCTCGGTAAGACAGAGGTCGAATCCACAGGGATTGAACCATGTACGTAATCAAAAAGTAACCAGAACTAGAACTAGAAGAAGATGTAATATATATCAGGAAAATTTAAGAGAATAATGGTGAGATTTTAAACTAAACACTACCAAAAATCAAGTAAAGGCTACGGACTATGGAAGCTTTTGGCTACGGATATAAACCGTAGTTAATTTACTACGGATTTAATCCGTAGCTAAAACCTCCTTAAGCTGTAGCTAAAACCTACCTTCCACCCTGATCTTATTAGAGGTTGGTGGTGTTTGAGGGGCTCCATAGGGCCCATTGGAATATATGTGTTTTATCTAAGCCGTCCATAAATTTTAATATATAATTTCATTGGATGAGCCCAAAAAGTAGGTAGATTTAAGGTCTAAGTGGACCACACCATAAGAAATAATAATAAAAATAAATTTGTATCGTTAATATTTTATGTGGTTCGCTTACAGCTTTGATCTGACTCATTTTTTAGATCAACCCTTAAAATGATCTTTTAAAATGAATGGACGGAGTAGATAAGTAACATACATCACGGTGGGCCCCACAAGACCTAAAACTATGCACATAAAAGTGCCGTCCATCACCCGCCTCCCCCCCAAAAGAATCCCGCGCGTGCCCATCTCCCAACCCAAATCCCTCACATCTCCCTCGCGCGCTCGCCCCTCTCTCAGAACCCAAACCCTCTCTTTCTCGCGCCCGTGCCTCTCCCAAAACCCAAACCCTCTCTCTCTCTCTCTCATGCTCGCGCCTCTCCCAAAACCCAAGGCCCCTCTGTTTCCTAACCTATCTCTCTCTCTCTCTCTCTCTCTCTCTCTCTCTCCTCTCTCTCTCGCTAGGGTTTTCAAAACCCCCTTTCGCTGCAAACTCGTCGTTGATCTATGATCACACCCTGTGTTAGGGTTTTCGAAACCCCTTTCATCCTACCCTCGTCACCGCCTCGGCTTCTCCACTAGCCACATAATAGCTAGTTGGGTTTTTGGGCAGAGGAGGTTTCTAGGGGTTTGACCTTGCTCTGATGTGGTTTCGGCAGTGCATTCGAGTGTGGATGAGTATTTGGCCGACTGGTTCGGTTTGAATCAATCCAAGTATCAATGGGCGTTGAACGATTACTATGAGAGCAAGGGAATTGTAAGTTTGAACATCTACTTTTCATTCTTTTTTTTTTCTTTTTTTTTTTCTGGTTTTTTGAATTTTGAATTCTGGGATCTGATTCTGAATTCCACTTGTGATTCTTCTCTGATCTTATGAGGTTTTTGCTGAATTTATCTGCTCTCTTTTCATGATCTTGTGAGGATTTGAAAATTTTGTCCATTTCTCTTGGTCTGAATGAGTGATTCATTTCTGTGATGATTAAAAGCAAGTTTTCTATTATGAAGCATGTGGAAATTTGCGCTAGTGTTTTTTTTTTAATAATATGTAATCTTCTGATATACTACAAAGAAATATCTACAAAAATTCAAAAGGAAATATAGAAGCAAATGACGGCTCTGGTGGCTATTCCTGTTAACAAAGAAGGTAGCATAGTAGAGGTGGCCTTCAGCCAGAGCATGGAGAAAGCTCTGAAGTCGAATTATGATGCTCTGTGAGAACACATCCAAGAGGAGAACTATTTGATTTTCCTTTCACATATTTTGCTATTGTTGGCTAGTTTGATTTTCCTTTAAAAAACTACTGCCAGGGTTATATTGTTTATGGATGTGGATTGCATTTTATATTTATAAAGTAAATAGAAGGTATTGTTCTTTCACAAATTTCCTACAATTGAAGGTATTGTAGTTCCTTCAAATTGCAATTACATTTTGCTCAACTCCAATCACTAACAATTAGAAAGTCATTTCTGATTTATTGAACTGATAAATTAAATTCAATTTGGTATTGCATCCAATTGCATTTATAATCTCTGAATTAATACATATTGTGTCCATGGTGTGTGAATGCACATTTATTGAAATATGACAAACTTTCCCCCTTTCATTGCCACAACTCCACACTCATCAATTCCCTTATTGCCATCCAATCATCAAAAAGTATTGTTAATGGAGCAAGTGTAGAAATGACCCCACCTTCAAGTGAAAATGGATCCAACACGAAGGTTAGTGTTTTTCAGTCGGCATATTTACAGGATTTAAAAAAAAAAAAAACCAATAACTTTTACTATTTTAGTCTTCATACCATTTATCCAACTATGTTCATTTAGTTCGCGAAGGATTATGGTTAAACCCCAATTTAAACCTGATAAGGGGACTGCTCCTAGTTGGCTTGAAACTTGATTGGATACCCGTTGTTCATATCAAACATTGTATGGTTTACTGTGCTATGTAATTTCAGTTTCCGAGACAAAAGGTATGAATACAAAAGTCTTAATAAGGTCTGGAAGGGAAAATTAGCAGAGGCTAAGGCAGAAAGAAAAATCAAACAGTTAGCTAGCACAAATTCAGAGATCCTCTGAGATTGGAGGATTCCAACTAACACTTTGGATTCTTTTCAACTGAATGTGGTCTGCCTTTGTATTTTATTATTAACTTTCAATTCCTAGATTGGGGTCAAGTTGTGTTGTTTATTAATTTCAAGAAGGGGCATCCCTTTCTTGTTATACTTTGTGGTGTAATTCCTTTTTGTATAGTGCTAATGAGATGCTTATACTACCAATAAAAATATATAAATAAATAAAAGGAAAAGAAAGAAGGGAAAAAAAATATCCGTTTTGGCATCATTGCCATTTGGGATCGATTTATAAAAAAGCTGAGTTATTTGATTCTTTGGCTGCATGGACCAAACTAGATTCTGATTCCTGGACACAGATTTGTTGAACCAAACTAGCCTCTGATTCTTTAAAGTTGCTAATGGGTGCATTTTTTTGTCTACCTATTTTGCCTTCCCTTGTGTTGTTGTTTTTCTTAGACTATCAGTGGTCCTAGAATTATAGGAATTTTAGTAAAAGAGCAACTATTGTCTATTGAGATGCTTCTTTTGTCTTTTGCAGTTGTAAGCCCTCCCGTCATGAAATAGGTTATAGATTCATAAAGTTGTTCATAGTTGCATGTATTATTCATGGTCATCTTTATAGGAATGGTGAAATGAAATCCTTGGAGACTTTTGTATTCTCCATTCTTTATTATCTTCTCATAAAATGAAAAATTAAAAAAGAAGTTTTGATGTTGTTGTCATTCAACAAGGATATCGTTTTGGAAGCATTCATCTTAAGAAATATGTTTGTATTGCAGGCTATTGCATCAATGATGTAGGCACATGAAGCAGACCCAACAAACCTGGAAGGGCTTCTTGCTCTTGGTGTGAGTCACACTAATGGTTAGTGACTGATTACCCATGTAGTAGCTGTGTGTAGAAGCTAGTAGACTGTGTGTTAAAGATGGTCCATTTTATTGAGCCTGGAGTCCTCTAAATTTCTGTTCACAATCATATGCCTGTATATGGTGGTTGTTACATATCAGAATCTCTTTGAGCTTTTCAGACTAATTTTTCTGCCACACTTTTTTTTTCTAATGTTTTAGCTACATATTGCTATGCATTTGCTGAAAGTTCTGTTCTGCAGTTTCTACAGTTAGAGACTAAATGGTGTGATATTCATTAACAAAATGTGATAGGACTCATGCAAGATCCTGCTGTTTTGTAAGTTTTCTACTGTCTTCTCAAATTCTTTTCATTTTTTTTTTAACATTGTTTTCTTCTCATATAATTGCATGCATGTTTTCTTGTACTGTGAAGAAAACATTCCAGCAAGTGTCACTTTTGTATTAGTATTAACCTTCAATGTTGGCTTTCCATTTAAACTATCATCATTATCTTAATCTTTCTTGTAGCAATTTAGGTTGTGCTTCTAAATGGTTGGCAGAAGTCCTATGATATGTCTGTTGACCAAACCACATGCTCTCTCATTTACCCGGCATTGGAATTGGCCATGGCAGAGGTGCATATTGTAACAACATTCACATATCATCTCTTAATTTATGCACTTCAAAGGTTGAGTTTCCCGGACTATGGCCTCAATTCTTGGTCATGTTGATGAGTTGTATGAGCTTTCCTTTGAACCAGTGATTCCTAACTAGTCTCTTGGTCTCATTTCAAAGTTATATCTTCTATTTTCCTTATATTGTGTAATATATTGTTTCTTGTGCAAGTCTTATTCATCAATACTTCATATTGTAATTATTCTTCACTTTGCTTTCTGCTTTTTTCCTTTCCTTTTCTTGCTTTTTTTTTTCTTTTCTTTTCTTTTCTAGCTTACTGTATCTTGAAGAGAGTCTTCAGTTTCACTACCAGCTTCCACTCTTCAATAGACAAGTCGTCCCGATTATTTGATTTAAGTGTGTCGATAGATTTCCTCGAGATGTGGCTAACAAGCTCATCATCAATCTCAAAATACCTGCCATACATCTTCTGTTGTTCTTTGACGTTGGTGCTAGCAATCTTTATGCCCACCTTTTGGCCTTTCTTTACTATATCAATCTGTTTGTGGTTAATCTCAATGGAAATTATTCGTCCAATATCGATAAAATCCCTTGAAGGAATACAGATTGGAGTGTCGACCTTTGCAATCCCTTCAAGGACATCAACACCCAAGATAATTGAATCTTTTTTTATTGAAAATGCAGTTCGGCATAATCTTTAGAACACAGGGGAAGACTGCATCTTCTGCAACTTTCTTCTTCTTTTCTTCCTTAAGATTGTCAATATAAGCCTTGAACTGATCAAACAAGTGATAGATAATATCGGCAATGAATATCTTCACACCAGTCTCATCTGCAAGCTCCCGAGCCTCAGGTGTTACTTTGACATCGAACGTTAAGATGATGGCATACTCCTTCCTCTCAAGCATAACACTAGCCATCATAACATCCCTCGGATAAACATTTCTGATTACCAAACCATAGCCCCACTTGTACAAATTTTCAGGTGAAGGATTAGAAATTCTTCTTGACTGTAACTTTAAGCACGTAATATCAAGAGGAAGATGTGATGTTGAACAATCTTTTTTTATCCTTTGAGTTGGTAATTTCCTCTCATAGGTTGTTCCTATCTGTTAGGTGCCTTTTGATTTATAACATGTAAATTTTTATTTCTTTTTATGTTCAGCCTTCTGTTGTCTTTGTTTTTACATTGTCATTCTAGATTTCTGCTTTATCAACCTCCATTTTCCATACATGTCTATACATGCGAGGAATGTCTTTGATACCTTAAATAGCATATTCCATTTTATTTAGGGAGCCATTGTTTACACTCACTCTGATTAATAAAAATACCAATATTTTCTGCTTTTGCTTATACATACTATAAAGGACAGGTGTATGTAGCAGTCAGAGCATGTGCCATCAGTTTTTGCATTTTCTGAGCCCATGGTTCAATTATTTGGACAATTGCTCTACTTAGCCCCACCATGAAAGCCCGAATTGTAAGTTCTTAGTCATTAGTTTTTGCATTTTCTAAGCTGAATGTGGACCGTTGCTGTATTTCTCTTCTTGGCCGTCCATTTTTAGGCCAGAAATTGAAAGTTTAGGATTGTCTTGTCGAGGAATTTTGGGACATTTTCTTTCCAGTGGGGCCCAACACACAGATGGTTTAGATCAATAATCCATGGGACCTACTTGTACATGCTGAAAACGTGAGTTTATTGTAAATTCTGTAATTTGTGGATCCTATAATTCCTTTATATATTATCCATTCTCAACTACATGGCCTTATAAAAGAGAAATTGCCAGAAGGCTTGCACATTCCACCTCACCACATGATTAACTAGACTGTTCATCTAGGTTCCACTGTGGATAAGTTGCATCAAAAAACTTACTCAGCAGAGATGACATTGTCCATACTCTGTTAGAAATGATGCTCCAGAAAGGTAGTTTCTACTTCACCTTCTAATGGAGGGTGGATCCCTGATTCCTGATATTTTTGCCATGTTGGGCCATTTACAGTGGTACCTCTAGATGAACAGTCCGTATCATGACATGGTAAACAGAAAGGCAAGCCATGCTAAGCTCTTAATAGAAACTAGTTCCATTCTATCATTGGCCCTCTGTCAATTACTACTTATGAGAACATGTTTACTGGCGGTAACTTGTAGACGTATGCATTGAATCTCTCATACAAATAAACAGAACCCCTTCCAATTTGAACATCATGATCTTCTACATGAGGATATGCATTTTACTTGGGTCCAGGGCCCATGGTTTGATGATACAGACCACTGATCTAATATGCCCCTAATGAATGGGACAGGAGGCTGGATGAAACAAATGTTTACCTAAGCAGGTAAGCTCCTCATATGCTTTAATTGTTACAACGGGCTCTCAAGTAAGATATTCTATGGTTCTTCCATGCTCTCATCATTCTTGTTCATTACAATGACTAGAAAGGTTTTCTGAGGCATTTTAGATAAAATCTGACTCTATGTAGTAATGTGCTAGGCAGAACCACGTGCTGCTCTAAATCTTGCATCATTTGGAAGCAGCCATTCCCTCAAACTAGACAAGAATGGTATGTCTCTTGTCAAGAATGCACATGTGTAGTTCATCAAATAATACATTATGTGATATCGTGTGCATGATATCTATGTTGTAATTACAGTTATCTATAATAATAATAATTTGTTCATTATAGTGCATTCACAATAATTATCATTGTGGTTACGGTTATTTATTATGTGACAGGTTTTCAGGTGAGATGAACTAGTTTCAAAAGAAAACAGTCTGTGGTTTTGAGAAGCGATTCCCAGGATGTATGTGTGTTTCAGGGGTCATCTGTACCTTGAAAGCATACAATGGAAGGTAAGGAAAACCCTTGATTTCCTTATTTGAATCATGAAAAGGTATTTGTGCTGAATCCCATGCATTTGTGCTGAATCCCATGCATTGGCAATATTAGGCATACTCATGAGCAGGACATGCATAATTTCGTAAAAATTGATGGAGCAGACCCGGATGTGCGTCGGATCTATCCGGATATTGAGTGGGGGTCCTTGGAAGGTGGAACCACTGTTATGACCATGATGAAGCTGTCTATTTCCTATGAACAACATTGGAGGGGCCTGGTCATTTGGACAGGGCATGTTTATGTATTTGTTTGAAATTAATGGAGCAGACCCGGATGTGCGTCGGAGCGATCCGGATGAGTGGGGGTCCCTGGAAGGTGGGAACCGCTGTTATGACCATGATGAAGCTGTCCATTTCCTATGGACAGCATTGGAGGGGCCTGACCATTTGGACAGGCCGTGTTTATATCTGTATTTGTAGGTACCACACTCTTAACCTAAACCACACCCTTAACCTATAACCTAAACCTATTCTCAATTCCCTAAAGCTATAACCTATAACCTAAACCAAACCTAAACCAAAACCTATAACCTAAACCTATAACTTATACTTATAACCTTAACCTATAACCTATACTTATAACCTTAACCTAAATCTATTCTCAAATCCCAAAACCTATACTTATAACCTAAACCTAGACCTTAACCTAAACATAAACCTATACTTATAACCTATAACCTACCTTAACCCAAACCTTAACCTATAAACTAAACCTATAACCTATAACTAAACCTATACTTAACCTTAACCTATAACCCAAACCTAAACCTATAACCTATAACCAAAAACCTAAACCCAAACCTAAACCCGATCCTGAACCCGAACTTGATTTCCTATACCTAAACCTAAACTTGAAAACCAAACCAAAACCCAATCCCGAACCCGAACCCGATTTCCTAAACCTAAACCTTAACCTATAACCTAAACTTGAAAACCCAAACTTAAACCCAATCCCGAACCCGAACCCGATTTCCTAAACCCAAACCTAAACCCGATCCTGAACCTGAACTCGAACCCGATTTCCTAAACTTAAACCTTAACCTATAACCTATACTTATAACCTTAACCTAAACCTATTCTCAAATCCCAAAACCTATACCTATAACCTAAACCTAGACCTTAACCTAAACATAAACCTATAACCTAAACCTAAACCTAAACCTGAACCTAAACCTTAACCTATAACCCAACCAAAACCTATACTAATAAGCTAAACCTATTCTCAAATCCCAAAACCCATAACCTAAACCTAAACCTTAACCTAAACCTATAACCAATAACCTAAACCAAAACCTATAACCTAAACCCAAACCCGAACTCAAACCCGAATCCCTAAACCTTAACCTAAATATATAACTTATAACCTAAGCCTATACCTAAACCTAAACTTGAAAACCCAAACCTAAACTCGAACCCGATTTCCTAAACCTAAACCTTAACCTATAACCTAAACTTGAAAACCCAAACTTAAACCCAATCCTGAACCTGAACCCGATTTCCTAAACCCAAACCTAAACCCGATCCCGAACCCGAAACCAATTTCCTAAACCTAAACCTTAACCTATAACCTATACTTACAACCTTAACCTAAACCTATTCTCAAATCCCAAAACCTATACCTATAACCTAAACCTAGACCTTAACCTAAACATAAACCTATAATTATAACCTATAACCTAAACCTTAACCTATAACCCAACCTAAACCTATACTTATAACCTAAACCTATTCTCAAATCCCAAAACCCATAACCTAAACCTAAACCTAAACCTATAACCTAAACCAAAACCTATAACCTAAACCCGAACCTGAACCGAAACCCGAACCCGAACCCGAATCCCTAAACCTTAATGTAACGCCCTGAAAATCGGGGGTCGAGTAGCAACTCAACTCCCAAGTTCCAAAACATCACTTATGCAACATATATGCTTATGATTGAATATTGTCCATGTTAGTGTGCTAATCATGAGTGGGATTATACCAAAACAGTAATTCATACTCCAGATCAAGTTGTAAAATGCAAGCGGAAGACTGAAAGACATAAATGAACGTATATAAGTCAAAAGATCACGATCGGTCTCCAGAGTATGAATACATCACTGAGTCACCATATACATGTAATAGTCTCAAAAATCAAAATGTTAAAATAGGACAACTACAATGATAATCCCTGTAGCCCCGTCAATCCGGATAGCTTAAGCGAAGCCGCCGGAGAACTGCATATAAGAAAACTCGTCCTGATCATCGTAGTAGTCAGGCTCCGCCTCCTGAGTCGCATCAGCATCTGCTTCTAAGACAGAGTCTGGTGGGTGTTCAGAACACCGTCCCAGAACGTGGGAGTGAGTGATCAACTTAGTGGAATCATAGAGCAAAGGTTAACATATTATCAATTCAATCAAGTAGTAATGATAAAGCAGTACAATCAAACAATCCTAAATACTCTTATTAATGCAAGGATGAAATGTAGTCATGATGCATACCCTCGCCTACACTCCCTCGTGCGACACCATCTTACAGTCGCGACATGCTTCCTTCCCTTATGCTATTTAACCCGGGGTACATGTAGTGCGATGTTATGAGCATGATTACCAAGTTTTTATTAGTCCTTTTCATACAGTAGGATTGGGAAACTAAGGTATCTCCCTTATAACATTCCCAAACAGGGATCCATTCTAGGGTTGTCAGCCCTAGCAAATCTCATACGATGTTGTGGTTTTAGGTCACTGCAAAGGGCTCGTCGCCAAATCAGTACAGGCCTAGTGTATACTCTGATTACTACGAAAAGACTCGTCGCCTCTACGCAGGTTCAGAGTATGCTCGAGGTCACTACAAAGGGTTCGTCACCAAATTAGTGTAGGCCGACAGCTCGAATACAGTGTCCCATACCATCGTATTCGGCTCACGATTCTGGACTGCTCACTGGTCACTACGGGGAGGCTTGTCGCCCCATCGTAGGCCGACAGCTCAACCACGATGTCGCATACCACCATGCCCGGTTCATGAGTCTTAGCGGATCCAGGTACCAAGGTTGAACGGGGTTCACTGGTAAGTTCGGTACCTTAGGTTTAAACAATAGCGTCCATACATGGTGAACATACAATAGGCAAATCGGGTTACTTGGCGAGCTTGACCAATACGAGCGCACTTGAAGTTAATCGACATGGAGTGCATAAACACTCTGTGTGGCCTAACCACTGCCAACAACTCTAGTACGACTCGGGTTCGTCAAACACGTCCTACGTGGCGAATGAATCTCAGTCACGAACTCAAAGCCTGCTACCGATTGCTTGGACTATACTGTAGTCCCAAACACATTCAATCCTTAATCAGTAAGCATGTGGAGTAGTCAGAGCAGAATTAAACAAGTAATTCAAACATATTAACGAGCATGTTATAAAACATAATGCAAACAGGGAATCCAACACATACATTTCATACGTAAACGATTAAACTAAACAACTTGCATGGAGGAAACCATACACATTTCTAAGGTAGTTGAGAATCCTATCTCAACACCCACCTAAATCACTATCTCCTAAGTACTTACTCATACAAGCATTTTCACAAACACTTAGACTACACTTATTAACATACATAACGTATGTTGGCCAAAACATGTATTAGGGCAAATCCTTTCACCGAGGAGTTGTTACACATACAACTAACATATACACACAACAGTTAATCATGACAAACACACTTTCATATTTCGTACGTATACGGTATTTTCTACACAGACACAGAATACACTAAACTCCACAAATTTCATATATAACTGAATCGCAAAACGAACATCGCATTTTACATGTGAAATAACACCCACATCATGAATCTATCATTATTCGGCATTGAAAGCCTTGAAAACCATAACCTATACGTCTATAGTTGGCACCTTACGCCGTAGAAGAGTAACGAATTCAGTTCGTTCACCCACGCTTCGTCTAAGGCACAATGGCAACTTATTACATGAAATAGGTTAGCTATTTCACCCTTTCAACTATTAGAAACCCTAGAACAGATTAGGGTTAGGTTTTCTTACCTAAGAATGGGATCGGTATCGCTGGTAGAGCGCTACGGAGTGGTGGTAAGGCACGTGGAGTAGCAAGGATCGAATCCCAGGAGTGACTCCAACTTCTCTCTCACTTTCTCTCTCTTTACTCTCTTCTCTCTCCTAGGGTTTTTACCAAATTCGTATGGAGTGAATGAGAGGGGGTTTAAGTCCTTATATAGGCCTAAAACTGATGGGAATGACCGCAGGGCTAAGGTATACTTAGGTTATGTCCAAAGAGCATCTGTTTCAGCTTAACGGAACACTTCTGGAGCCCCACCTTGAGCCAAAGGTCGAACTTAAGCTCCCTGACCATGGATCTAGCTCGAGTTAAATTTTTAGTCCGATCAGATTTACAGATCGCCCGTGGCGGACCGGTTTCAATTCAACGGTCCACGATCACCGATCAGGGCCACAAGTACACTGACCTGTGTATGAAATTTCTCCTGATCCGAGGGTGTATTTGGGTCAGATTCTGACGGTCTGAATCCTTATATTCGGCCCGCAAGCAACAAGTCTCAGATTACTTAAATTAGATTTAATTTCTAAAGAAAACCACATTTTCTCACACTCTTCGCTCCGGGCTCAAGCGAATAGCCCCGAGACACTATCTGGAGTTGATTTCCGAGATGATTGTCAAGCCCAGCAAGATGGTCCTAATTATATAATTTCCTAGTAATTGGACTTTCGACGTGCGGTCCAGATCCGATACGGGGTTTCGTGATGCTCCCAAAAGCAACTGGGTAATGAGATTGATCCTAGATTTTAGGGTAACTTAGCTTCAATGATTCTACGAGTTTTGGGTCTTACAGATCGTATTTAAAGTGGATCAAGCGGATTTTGCAGAGAATCTAGTTTAGTACGTAGTTAATTTTGTCTAATTCCTAAAGGATTCGGTCCTGAGTGATTTTTGCTTGAGGTGGTACTCGGGTCTTTGTATGGAATTTTTCGAGCCGTTATAATCTACCCCCCTTAAAGGAAAATTTCGTCCTCGAAATTTGTACTTTTTCGTACTCCTCGAGAATCTGAGGGTAGTTCTTTCTGACCTCGGCCTCTATCTCCTAAGTAGCCTCTTCCTCAATATGATGTGTCCACAGTACCTTCACTAGTGGGATAACCTTGCTACGCAATACCTGCTCCTTCCTGTTTAAGATACGCATCGGACGTAGTACATATGTAGCATCCTCACTCAACTGTACCTGCTCCCACTTGATAATGTGGGAAGGGTCAGGAATGTATTTCTTCAGCATAGATACGTGAAATACGTTGTGCACGCCCGCAAGTGGTGTGGGCAAGGCAAGGCGATATGCTACCACACCCACTCAGTCTAATATCTGGAATAGGCCAATGAACTGCGGTGTAAATTTTTCTTTCTTTCCAAAACGCAAGACTCCCTTCATGGGGGAAACTCGGAGGAATACATGGTCCCCAACTTTGAACTCTAACGGTCGCCGCCTCGTATCGACATAGCTCTTTTATCTACTCTGTGCTGTAAGAAGTCGACGCCTGATAAAGGTCGCCTGTACTAACTCTGGGCCAATCAAACTGTGCTCGCCAACCTCTGCCCAGCAATGCGGTGTTCGGCAAGGGAGCCCGTACAAGGCCTCATAAGGAGTCATACCAATACTTGCTTGAAAGCTGTTATTGTAGGCGAACTCTGTATAGGAAGACAATCATCCCAACTGTCCTTAAAGTCCAAAACACAAGCTCGCAGCATATCCTCCAAAATCTGATTCACCCGCTGTCTACCCATCGGTCTGTGGGTGGAAAGCGGTACTGAACTTCAACTTCACACATATTGCTTCCTGGATACGAGTCCAGAAAATGGATGTGAATCGCGTGTCTCGGTCCGACACGATCTCCAGAGGAACTCCATGTAGACGCACTATTTCTTTGATGTATAATCTGGCCAAGTCGTCTGCCGAGTTCGAAACTTTAATAGGGAGGAAATGGGCCGATTTTGTTAACCGGTACACAATCATCCAAATGGAATCATGTCTCTTCCTCGTCTTCGGCAGCCCCGATATGAAATCCATAGAGATGAAGTCTCACTTCCATTCAGCTATTGGCATGGGCTGAAGCAGTCCAGGAGGTCGGCGATGTTCAACCTTGACCTGCTGGCACGTGAGACAACGGGAGACATATTCTGCTATATGAGCCTTCATATTGTCTCACCAATATGACCTCTTCATGTCCCGATACATCTTCGTGCTACCAGGATGCATCGCAAGCTTCGATTTGTGGGCAGCCTCGAGAATCTCCTGTCTCAAGTCATGAATGTCTGGGACACATAGGTGGCCACGGTATCGTAGGGCCCCATCTGTGCCAACTCTCCACTCGGAGTCCTCGTCATCGCTAGCTTGCTCTCGAAGCTCAGACAATCGCACATCGCCCATCTGGGCCTCGATAATCCTGTCATCAATAAGTGACCGCACTCGAATGTGCGCGACACTCTCGAATGGCTCCTCCATGGTGAGTTTCTACTCAAAGTCCAGCACGAACTCTACCGTATCCCACTCTGCTATCATTAACGGAGCCGCAAATGTTATAGCCTTCTTAAGGCTCAACGCGTCTGCCACAAGGTTGGCCTTGCCAGGATGATAGGAGACCTCGAACTTGAAGTCCTTCAAGGTTTCCATCCATCGGCGCTGCCTCATATTCAAGTCCCGCTGAGTGAATATATAGCGAAGGCTCGTGTGGTCGCAAAAAAAGCTCGAACTCCTCCCCGTAGAGGTAATGTCTCCAGAGATTTAATGCAAATATGACCGCTGCTAACTCGAGGTCGTGCGTAGGGTAATTCTCCTCGTGTTTCCTCAACTGTCTCGAGGCATATGCAATCACCCTATCCTTCTGCATAAGGACACAACCCAAACCAACTCGAGATGCGTCGGTGTAAATCGTATATTTGACCCCTTACTCTGGCAATACTAGCACAGGGGCGGACGTCAGTCTATCTTTAGCTCTTGGAAAGTTGCTTCTGCCTTCTCATTCTAGGCGAACTTAAGATCCTTCCGAGTCAACTGAGACAAAGGTTTGGCTATCTTGGAGAAGTCCCGAATGAATCGTCGATAGTAGTCAACGAGTCCTAGAAAACTCCTCACCTCAGTAACCGAATCAGGATGCTTCTAGTCCTGAACTGTGGTTACCTTAGCAAGGTCCACCGCTATCCCTTCCTTGGACACCACATGTCCCAGGAACTTGACTTCCTCTTTTCAGAAGTCGCACTTCTTGTACTATGCGAACAACTGGTTCTTCCTCAGAGTATCTAAGACTACTTGTAGGTGTTCCTCGTGCTCTTCCCGACTCGCAGAGTATATCAGGATGTTATTGATAAACATAATGACAAATCAGTATAGAAATGGCCGAAATACCCGGTTCATCAAATCTATAAACACGGCCGGCGCGTTCGTAAGACCGAACGACATCATGAGGAACTCGTAATGCCCAAAACTGGTCTTGAAGGCCGTCTTCTGCACGTTCTCATCCCTGACGCACAACTGATGATACCCTGACTGCAAGTCGATCTTCATGAAATACTGCGCTCCTCTCAACTGATCAAACAAGTCATCTATTCTGGGCAAAGGATACTTGTTCTTCACCGTCACTTGGTTCAACCTGCGGTAATCAATACACAACCGCAGTGAACCGTCTTTCTTCTTTACGAACAACACAGGTGCTTCCCATGGAGACACGATGTAAGACCCGTATCTTAGACCGTACCGTTCCGTAGGCTTCCGCGGTCTTTCTGGTCGAATTCCGGCAACCTTCGACCCTTAACCGGCGTTACGTGCGACTGTCGTTAATCTAATTTGACTTAACTCGAGACTTATACCATTGCGACCGCACCGTCGCCGCGGTTTCGATGTTATGACTGCGCGCCGAGGCGATACTCTGGCCAGGAAATGTGGGCCAGCGTTTGGTGCGAGGAAAACGCCGTGCGTGCGAAACCCAAGAGAATCTCAACGAGATGTCACATCAATACCCATCAATCAATCCCATCAATCCATCACTTTTCACCCTTTCCCAAGCAAGCCTCAAAGTCAAAAAGTTCTTACACAAGCCATGCCTCTCTTACACAAATGGCCAACAAAGTCAAAAAAGGTGCTCTTACATCCATCACACCACATCCATCACCCATCTCCCTTTACAAGTCTCTCTCTCTTTTCCAAATCTCATTCCAAGCAACCCAAAACCTCTCACATGTCCAAGTTTTTCCACTCCAAGAGAGCTACAAGTGTGGCCCACCTTTCCCCACCCTCTTATCCCCCATCTCCACCATCCAAACCTCATCTCCCCCATTGGAAGCAAAGCTAAGGAGCTAAGGAAGCCTTTGGTGCAAGAAGGAAGCGGTGGGTGATCTTAAATCTTTGTTTTTCATGCATTTTATTTGATTAAGGGTCCACACATGTGGGACCCACCTTAATGTAAATTTTGTATCAAGAGGGACCCATAGTGGCGGGGCCCCTCCATCCTCACCGATCTTTTCTTTCTCTCTCTCTCTAACTCTCTCTCTGACGCTTTCTCTCTCCCTACATCTCTCTCTCTAACTGTCTCTCTCACACTCTCTCTCTCTCTCTGACGTTTTCTCTCTCTCACTCTCTCTCTCTAACTCTCTCTCTGACTCTTTCTCTCTCTCTAGCTCTCTCTATATCTCTCTCTATCTCTCTTTTCACGCCAAGAGACCCGTGGGTCCCACCATGATGCACATGTGATCCGACGGTGGGACCCACCCTAGATGTATGTGTCGTATCCCTCTAGCATGGGCTCAATGATGTATGTGCTCTATCGACACCGTCCGCTATTCGAACGGCGGGGCCCACCATTATGCATGTGTTGCATTCATACCGTCTACCATTTTTAAGATCGTTTTATGGCATAGGAAAATGGGTGAAACAGATTTAAAGTGCGAGTGGGCCCCACCATTTAAATAGTAGACCGTGACATCCACCGTTCGAAAAGCTTCCATGGGCCGTCATAGTCCCCAATGCGTTTTTACTTTATTTTATTTCTTTGTTAGCTTGTGAATAGGTCGGATCTCCAAAATTATATGAGGGTGGGCCCGATTTGATCTACCTGAGGCCACTTGACTCGGCCTATTTGATTTGGCCTAAATGATTCGGCCCATTCGACTCGGCCCATATGTTTAGGCCCATCTGGATGAGTTATGGCCCATCCGTTGAAGCCCACCTTGATATACATGAAGCCATGTTAGGAGGCCCATTTGATGTAACTAAGGCCCATGGGTCGAGGCCCAATAGGATGTACACAAGTCCATTACAATGTGTAACCCTACCATGGTTTGAGTAATGATGTTTATGGCAGTTGTGCCTTGGGAGCAAATGTTGGTTTGACGTCCACATTGTGCAAATAATGTCGGTTAGATGTCCGTATTATAATTCTCCCTAGGGCCCATTGTTAGGCCCATACTTGTAGGCCGTCTAGGTCCATCTCCTTATGAACCGCATCTATCCCATATAACATGTTTATTATAGTCCCAAGATTCATGATCATACGCATCATATGTATGCTTGATTTGAGAAGTGACTGATCATAGCATATGCCTTCAGGCAGATTGTTTAGGGGCTCCCGGTTAGGCGGGGTTGCCCCACATGAGCGCACGAGACGCGCAGGATTGTGGTATGACTGGATAATATGATTCATGCATTCACATCGTGTGATATGGTTACTATACGCCCTAGCGACATCAGGGCCGTAGCCTCCACAGGCATATCGTGGTTGACAGGATTGGATACCGAAAATCTTGTTCTACATGGGGTATTATAGATATCTTTGGGTGAAAGTCCCTAAACCCTTATGGTACTAAGAGGTTGCTCCAACGTCTAAACCGAGTGGGTGCTGGAGCGCCGAATACCGATTACCAGACGGCTGCGCTTTCCACTGTGTCGTGGTCGGTTGGAAGGGGGTGCGGCCTTACCCGCCCGAGAGGAGGGGGCAATGCTAGGCTGAGTTTGATCAGCTCGAGGAATGGGTCCGCTATCGACGAGCCGCACCGATATTGGCAGGCGGGTAGTGAGGTCTCTTCCCCTTACCTTATTGCGCGCGATGGGGCGGCAATCTGGTTTAGAGTGTACTAGACCTCGGTGATATTCCAGATTTGAGCTATATTGACATGTGGACTTAGATGAGGATTTGTATGCTTGACTTGCATCTTGCATCGCATAGCCTTGGTATGGCCGACATCATTCATGCCTTGCATTGCATAGCCTTAGTACGGCTAACGGTATTCATGGATTCACCAACATGTTCCGCATTACTCTGATATTTCATAACTGCATTACTACCTTGTGCACACACTTTCACCACCCTCTAAGCTTTCTATAAGCTTATGCACGACCGTTGCATGCAGGTGACGCGAGGACGCAGCAGCGCTGAGGCAGGAGCGCAGAGCAGATCTTTTTGGAGCTTTTTGTCCATTGTCATTGTATTTCCCTTTATGCTCATTGTACTTGTAAAGTTTTTTATCATAGTAAAAATGTGATGGAGTTTTTTGTTGTTGTTTGTGGGTTATGCCTTTGGTTATGCTTATTACAAATTAAACTGATGTTGAAAATCCTCCTTATAGCATCCCACGATCGGAACCTGGTGTATGGGCGCTAGGAGATTGGGGTTCTATGGAGGCTGTCGGCGCCGGATTCGGCGATCGGGAATTTTGTGAGCCCGGTTTCTGAGTTTGGGGCATGACACACGCTAGGTCGTATAAAGCCTGCATCTAACAAATCATCGATCTGTCTCCTCAGCTCCTCCATCTCACATGGAGGCATGTGATACGTCGGGAGTGAAATGGGCGTCGCACCAGGCGCTAGATCAATGGTGAAATCAATCTCACGACGAGGAGGTAGCTCAAACACACTTTCTACCTTCTACACTACTAAGCCTACGAAACATTTAAACACAAACATCCTAAAGAAGCAACAAACAAGCTAAAAACAATGGTACGGAAGACTAGGTATCCGAATCTAGTGACGGGGGAGGGGCACCCTTATCCTGCAAGTAGCACAGGATAGACTTCAAAGTGCGAGTCACCTTCTTGAACTTGTGCTTCATGAGGCCTCGAAGATCCATAAGATCTTGTCGTAGGACAGCCTGACCCTCTTCAAGTCGAGCTAAATGGGCATCCCTAACAGCTCGATCAGTGTCCTGCTCCGGTGGCGTAGGAGGAGAGCTCTCCTCTGTATCGTGGGCCTCCTCTTCTTCCTCATGTTCCTCCTCTATCTCTTCTCTGCTTTTCTCCTCACTTTCATACTCCCCACTAGCCGTCTCATCCTCACTCTCCTCAAGTCGGGCTTGTCGTTGCCGTGGCCCAATTTTCATCTGATTGAAAGTAGTTTCATAGATGAAATGTTGCGGCACTGGGAGTTCTGCGCCAAGACTGTAGCCGAACTCGCGTGCAATCTTGCATATAAGCCAGCCGAAGGGGAGTGAATCAGTCATTCTATTAAAGCGTGCGGTAAGAACTATCTATCGCAAAACATACGTAGGCATGCACAACTTCTCTCCCTGCCCCGCTTGGTATAGAAAATCTACCATCAGGCGTGTGCACTCACTGCGATTGCCCCACCTGGGGTACACGTTAAACGTGCAGATATGGTGGAGTAGGCAGAAATCATCTGTCATGTTTGACGCCAGGAAGCTATTATTTTGCTGCCATTGAACCAGTCGACCACAAAGAAAATGCGTACGACAATCCCTTTCATGAGCACTCTTCAGATTCTTCTCGCTCGTGTGAACTTGGCCAAGCGGTATTCCTATGAGCCAAGCTATCAGGCCAGCGTCAATTGTGGCCTCCCGACCCTTCCCGTGGGAATCTTGAACTGCAAGGGCTCCAATGTAGGCTCTTGAATGTGGGCATAGAAAGCTCGGACAGTACCCACTTCCGCACGATATTTTTCCTCAAACACAGGGCCCCACTCGGCTTCACCCAGGCGGTCCAATAACAGATACTCCCCAAAGAGCCGCCCATTCACCTGAGTTTAAAAAAGGACCCTACGGCCCACACATCTTCCATAGGACAACTCTGCCAGTAGAGCTCTTGGGAGAGGAGCCTATGGATCGAGGTTTCGCTTAGTTCGTATCTCACGTTCAACACCCGTGTTTGCGGTGGTGCCTCTCGGTCTCCTTGAACGAGTGGGGCGACTAGGCCCGACTTCATCCACGACACCCTTTCTCTTTCCCATGAGAGAAAGAATGGTGGAAATTGAGAAAATGGTTGTAATAAACTCGAATAGGGCCATGAAAAAGTGGTGAAAAAGGAAGAAAGGGATGGGTTCTTTGGTTTTCCATGGATTTGAGCCTCAAAGGAGGTTGTAAAGGCTCAATGAAAGGGAATAGAGAGGGAAAATGAAGAAATAGGATAGGTTAGTGGGTTTACACGAATTTGAGACTTAAATAGGCGGTTTAAGAGTTCAAATGAGAGAGAATGAAAAGGTTGGAGAGTGGGTATTACTGAAAACGATGGAGGTATGTGTGTTTTGATAGAAAATGACGAAATGGGTGAATAGAGGGGAGGTTTGAGAGAGAAATCAGAAAGTTTTGAAGAAAAGGAGAGCTTGGAGTGGTGGTTTGTGAAGGAGGGGCGAGTTTGAAAGGGTTTAAATCCAAACTCCGTGCACAAGTGGGCCACATAACCCTTAAAACACGATCGGCCCTGTCGGCCCGCCCGTCTGGGCCAGTTTAGTGACTAGGCCTCGCCAAACCAGCGAGGTCCTCGCTGGTCTCTTGAGCTTCTGGCGAGGGCTCGCCACTTGGACGAGGTCCTCCCCCCTGGACTCTAAAAAGATGTGGGTCCCACCCAGGGTCCCCCTGGAAGTGCCCCGTTTGGCCCCTGACTCCGTTTTGAGCCATTTTGGGTCATTTCGGGTAGTTTCTGATGTACATTCGCAAGTACCGATTTTTAACAGCTGGGATGAGGTAAATTGTGGTCTAAACCTGTCAAGTGACAGTCTAGGGGTGATTTGGGATCGACTCATGCGATCATGGATGAGTACGAACCCGATCTCGATGACCGTTTCCGGTGAATTTCGCCAATTGGCGAAACTAAGACACCTATGACTGTTTCTACATTTCCTCGCACCCACCTAAGTTGAAATGCGTCAACGTACATCGTGTGACCATAACCCAGGTCTGGTTTAATCCAAATCATGCTTTGATACCAACTTGTAACGCCCTGAAAATCGGGGATCGAGTAGCAACTCAACTCCCGAGTTCTAAAACATCACTTATGCAACATATATGCTTATGATTGAATGTTGTCCATGTTAGTGCGCTAATCATGAGTGGGATTATACCAAAACAGTAATTCATACTCCAGATCAAGTTGTAAAACGCAAGCGGAAGACTAAAAGACATAAATTAACGTATATAAGTCAAAAGATCACGATCGGTCTCTAGAGTATGAATACATCACTGAGTCACCATATACATGTAATAGTCTCAAAAATTAAAATGTCAAAATAGTACAACTACAATGATAATCCCTATAACCCCGTCAATCCGGATAGCCTAAGCGAAGCCGCCGGAGAACTATATATAAGAGAACTCGTCCTGATCATCGTAGTAGTCAGGCTCCGCCTCATGAGTCGCATCAACATCTGCATCTAAGACAGAGTCTGGTAGGTGTTCAGAACACCGTCCCAGAACGTGGGAGTGAGTGATCAACTTAGTGGAATCATAGAGCAAAGGTTAACATATTATCAATTCAGTCAAGCAGTAATGATAAAGCAGTACAATCAAATAATCCTAGATACTCTTATTAATGCAAGGATGAAATGTAGTTATGATGCATGCCCTTACCTACACTCCCTCGTGCGACACCATCTTACGGTCGTGGCATGCTTTCTTCCCTCTGTGCTCTTCAACTTGGGGCACATGCAGTGCGATGTTATGAGCATGATTACCAAGTTTTTATTAGTCCTTTTCATACAGCAGGATTGGAAAACTAGGGTACCTCCCTTATAATATTCCCAAATAAGGATCCATTTTAGGGTCGTCAGTCCTAGCAAATCTCATACGATGTTACGGTTTTAGGTCGCTACAAAGGGCTCGTCGCCAAATCAGTACAGGCCTAGTGTATACTCTGATTACTACGAAAAGGCTCGTCGCCTCTACGCAGGTTCAGAGTATGCTCGATGTCACTACAAATGGCTCGTCACCAAATCATTGTAGGCCGACCGCTCAAATACAGTATCCCATACCACCGTATTTGGCTCACAAGTCTGGGTTGCTCACTGGTCACTACGAGGAGGCTCGTCGCCCCAGTGTAGGCTGACAGCTCGACCACGGTGTCACATACCACCATGTCCGGAGCCCCCTCTTGAGCCAAAAGTCGAACTTAAGATCCCTGACCATGGATCTAGCTCGAGTTAAGTTTTCAGTCTGATCGGATTTACAGATCGCCCGTGGTGGACCAGTTTCAATTCAACGGTCAACGATCACCGATCAGGGCCACAAGTACACTGACCTGTGTATGAAATTTCTCTTGATCTGAGGGTGTATTTGGGTCAGATTCTGACGGTCTAAATCCTTATATTCAGCCCACAAGCGACAAGTCTCAGATTGCTTAAATTAGATTTAATTTCTAAAGAAAACCACGTTTTCTCACACTCTTCGCTCCGGGCTCAAGCGAATAGCCCCGGGACACTATCTGGAGTTGATTTTTGAGATGGTTGTCAAGCCCAGCAAGGCGGTCCTAATTATATAATTTTGTAGTAATCGGACTTTCGACGTGCGGTCCAAATCCGATATGGGGTTTCGTGATGCTCCCAAGAGAAACTGGGTAATGAGATTGATCCTAGATTTTAGGGTAACCTAGCGTCAATGATTCTACAAGTTTTGGGTCTTGCAGATCGTATTTAAAGTGGATCAAGCGAATTTTGCAGAGAATCTAGTTTAGCACGTAATTAATTTTGTCTAATTCCTAAAGGATTCGGTCCTGAGTGATTTCTGCTTGTGGTGGTACTCGGGTCTTTGTATGGAATTTTCCGAGCCATTACACTTAACCTAAACATATAACCTATAACCTATAACCTAAGCCTATACCTAAACCTAAACTTGAAAACCCAGACCTAAACCCGATCCCGAACCCGAACCCGATTTCCTAAACCTAAACCTTAACCTATAACCTAAACTTGAAAACCCAAACTTAAACCCAATCCTGAACCCAAACCCGATTTCCTAAACCCAAACTTAAACCCGATCCCGAACCCAAACCTAATTTCCTAAACCTTAACCTATAACCTATACTTATAACCTTAACCTAAACCTATTCTCAAATCCCAAAACCTATACCTATAACCTAAACCTAGACCTTAACCTAAAAATAAACTTATACGTATAACCTATAACCTAAACCTAAACCTAAACCTTAACTTATAACCCAACCTAAACCTATACTTATAACCTAAACCTATTCTCAAATCCCAAAACCCATAACCTAAACCTATAACCTATAACTTAAACCAAAACCTATAACCTAAACCCGAACCCAAACCTGAGCCCGAACCCGAACCCGAATCCCTAAACATTAACCTAAACATATAACCTATAACCTATAACCTATAACCTAAGCCTATACTTAAACCTAAACTTGAAAACCCAAACCTAAACCTGATCCCGATTTCCTAAACTTAAACCTTAACCTATAACCTAAACTTGAAAACCCAAACTTAAACCCAATCCCGAACCCGAACTCGATTTCCTAACCTAAACCTTAACCTATAACCTACAACCTAAATCTAAACCTTAACCTAAACCTATAACCTAAACCTAAACCTATAACCTTAGCCTAAACCAAAACCTATAACCTAAACCTTAACCTATAACCTATAACCAAAACTTATAACCTATAACCAAACCTTAACCTAAACCTAAACCTATAACCTAAACCTAAAACCTAAATGTATTCTCAAATCCCTAAACCTAAACATACACCTAATCCTAATCTCAACTCCCTAACCTAAACCTAAACCTATAACCTAATCCTATAACCTAAACCTAAAACCTAAATGTATTCTCAAATCCCTAAACCTAAACCTACACCTAATCCTAATCTCAACTCCCTAACCTAAACCTAAACCTAAACTTGAAAACCCAAACCTAAACCCAATCCCGAACCCGAACCCGATTTCCTAAACCCAAACCTAAACCCAATCATGAACCCGAACCCGATTTCCTAAACCTAAACCTTAACCTATAACCTATACTTATAACCTTAACCTAAACCTATTCTCAAATCCTAAAACCTATACCTATAACCTAAACCTGGACCTTAACCTAAACATAAACCTATACTTATAACCTATAACCTAAACCTAAACCCAAACCTTAACCTATAACCCAACTTAAACCTATACTTATAACCTAAACCTATTCTCAAATCCCAAAACCCATAACCTAAACCTAAACCTTAACCTAAACTTATAACCTATAACCTAAACCAAAACCTATAACCTAAATCCGAACCCAAACCCAAACCCGAACCCGAATCCCTAAACATATAACCAACCTATAACCTAAGCCTATACCTAAACCTAAACTTGAAAACCCAAACCTAAACCAGATCCCGAACCCGAACCCGATTTCCTAAACCTAAACCTAAAACGTAAATGTATTCTCAAATCCCTAAACCTAAACCTATAACCTACGACATTAACATAAACTTATAAGCTAAACCATATGGTGAGACCATTCCTTGGGAAGTGGGTACTTGTGGCTACCGATGGTCCTCCTTGCGGAAATTGTCCAGACGTTTATTTTGGCCCTACAAACCATATGGTGAGACCATTCATTTTGTGTCAATTTCATTCCTCTTTGAGTTTTTATTAATTTATTAAGAAAAAAAGAAAAGAAAAGAAAATGGTTATACATGATGCACTTCTTTCACTTTATTTTTCTTTCCCCCAATGGTCATTCTGATTTATGAATGCTATGACTATTTGTAGGATGATGGAATATACGAAGCTGTTGCAAGAAGTGACTTTGTCATTACTAGAGTTGCATTTCGAGACAACTCTGTAAAGTACTACATAAATGACCATGGAAGTAATTTTACAGAGGTCACTAAGAAATTGAAAGGAAAATGAGTGGATTAGGACAACAATCGGTTTTTGATTCTTCAAGTGGGTGATGGCTGAAAAAGGCCTATTTACTTGTAAAAGAATATTATACCGTCAAAATATATCTTCTCTTTCAATTTTTATCATTGAAATTTCAAGGTGAAGTCGAGCAAATTTCTCTAAACAAGCTAAAGATTTGTATTTTCAGCATTATTGTAATTGTAATTGTAATTGATTGAATGAAGGATTGTAATTGATTTTAATTGTAATCGATTGAATGAAGGATTATAATTGATTGTAACTGTAATTGATTAAATGAAGGATTGTAATTGAATGAATGAATGATTGTAATTGATTGTAATGGAATGAATGAATGATTATGCAGGTGGTAATTGAATGAATAAATGATTATATATATTTTTTAATGTACGAAATAGCTATGGATATTGACCGTAGCCGGTTATCTGACAGCTATAGCCATTATTAAATTTGGCATATTGCTACGGACTTTTAGCTACAAATAATATCCGTAGCTGTTTGTGGTTTACGCTATAGATATAATTGCTACGGATTATATCTGTAGCTATTGGAATCTATAGCTACAGATTAAATCTGTAGCCATAGGTTCAAGACCTATTGTTACGGTACCTACGACTACGGTTGTGCTACGGACTAAAATCGTAGCCATAGGTCTATAGTTATGGATTTTATCCGTAGCCTTTGCCCATTTTTTTTGTAGTGAAAACTTGTAAAAATCAAATGTGGGAAACTAGGGTACCAAAGATCCACCTGTAGAGATCAGAGAGATCTATGCTTGATTCACGAACACAACTAGAATCAGAGTCCTATCTTCATCCAGTTGGAAGATAATTCATTAAAAACCAATCTGAACTTCCTTTGATCTAGTTTTCAAGAGATGAGAGGTATGAGGATTAGAATTGATTTCATCACAATACCATACCCATGAGATAAAGAAAACAACAGAATTTAGTCAATCCACATCCAATCTAAGGGAGTTATGAACGTTAGGAAGGGTTCCGTCATCCAACCATGCCCGTGAGACGATGGTGAACAACAAGGCTCCTACGACCATAACCTCTATGCATGCATAAAAAATACTCAAAGATATTGCAGATCCATTGTAATTTAAGTCACAATAAACCATTAAAGACTATCAATATTCCATATAATCAAACTATAATAAAAAAAGAAGTCATTAAACATGAATCAAAGCCGTAGAAAACTACCCATCACGCTACAAGCTTCACCTCTTAGCCCTAGTTAAGAGGTTCAGCCGACCATCACCATGATCACGCTAAAGACTCTTTAAAGGAAAGAAATAAAGAAAGCAAGAAAGGGAAGAAAACTTCCTAGCCGCACTCCACGTTGTGATCTCTCTCTCTGCCTTACCACGCTCTTACATGTCCAAGAATGGCCTTCCCACGTCCTTCTCTCTCTTTTATAGGCCCCAGGGGCGGTTTAGAGGGCTGGAAGTCGGTGAAGAAGGTCGGCGGTAGTTTCTTACGCAGCTACGTGCGTAACAACGGCGAAAATGCAACTCACTTGCGTTTGAACAGATTTTTCGGACGATGGACATCCAAGAAACCTATTTTGGCTCCATGGTTGGGGTAAAGACCCCCCTCTGAATATTCTGGATGGTTCAGATCATCCAACCAACCACAAACGGTGGCCCACAACACCCCCACAACATATGGAAAAATCGGACGTGCGTTTCTTGCGAAAATTCTTGCGTTGTGATGCTTGGTGAGACCCATAGTGATGTTTTCGGCGAAATCCACCCCATTCATTGGATTTCTGAAGAAATTTCAGTCCGAAATGATTAGTTTTGGTCAAGTTTTGGTGCGGTTTACTGTATCAAATAAACTTGCCGTTCATCCTGCATTTTCTGGCGATCCACATGTGTATGTCTGCATGGGGTCAAAAGCTCAACATGGCTGGGGTCGTGGCCGCTCCCTGAAGTAGATGGACGGTTCCGATCTAACGTATGGGCCCTGATGGTTGTCCATAATACACATCCTGCCAAACGCAGTGCGCCCACTAGATTGTTTTGCAAAAGAAGTCGGGTCAGCCCGGCTTTGACCGGGCTGACCATCCGTTGCACGGTGGGAGTGCACCGCAATGTGCACTTGCACGATCCCAGGTGGGGTCCAATATAATGTATATGAGAAATCCGCTTCATCCATCCATTTTTCCACTTCATTTAAGAGGTTGAGACCAAAATTGAAGCATATCCAGATATCTGCTGTGCCCCAAATCATAGATTTAGTAGCTGATCTGTCCGTTGGGCCACTTCCATAAGGATCCAATGGCTGAAATTCGGCGTGTACGGTTAATTTAGGGTCCTCAAGCCAGATATAAAGTTTCGAGCCAAATAGATGGTGGGAACCCTATGATCTTACATTTTGGACAATTTTCAGGCCTATTTAGCATGATTTGCTTGATCTTCGCGAATCTCTGGTGTGTAAATTCTTCGATCTCCTAGGGTCCGTCCCTTGCCTTGGTGATTTTTGAGCATTAAATTCAGGCTTTTAGTACTCTTTCAAGTCCAAGCTCCTAAATTCACCTTGCAACCAAAAACATGATTAAAATAGGACGGTAAGCATTATCATGTTCGTAAAACCATGTGATAACTAGGGTCTAATATGCAATATTTGACCCTCAACAATTTCTCTGATGACTTCAATCATGGGCCCCACCGAGAGTTCGTCGCAGCTCCTATGCGCATGGCCTGCATCCTGAAAATCGAGATTTCTGGGAAGATTGTGGCTCACGATCATCGATCGTTTCGATGATTTGGATCATCCAAGTGGAGCCTAGGCCAGGGCTGACCCTAGCCATAAAGATAGATGCAAAAATCAGGCCATTCACTGTCCTGAAAAGTAGGCCAAACGCAAGATGCTTTGCGTTTTCGCTGCGAAAGCTGGTTGCTGCGTAAGCTTTCACCGACTCTAGCCTCCTAGCCAACCTTCCTGAGGGCTATAAAAGAGAGAAGGGAGAGAGAAAATCATCATCTAGGCAGTTGTGGAGGCATCAGACATGAGGAGCAAAAGAGAGGGAGAGTGTGAAGCGTGGCCGGCATAAGAGTTTTTCTTCCTTTTCTTCCTTATTTGTTTTGTTTATATTTTTAAGAGTCTTTAGTTCAATCATGTCTATGGTTGGCTAAACCTCTTAGCTAGGGCTAAAAGATGATGCTTGTAGCATGATTGGGATGTTTGCTTTGTTTTGATTCATGTTATGTTGAACTCTCTTGGATTCTAGTTGATTATGAAGGAATATTTTTAGTTTTTAATTATTTATTATGACACAAATTACAATAGATCTGCGATGGCTTGAGATATCTTTTTTTTTTTAATTGAGATTGTGAAATTAGTAAGTCTCGTTGTTCACCATCGTCCCATGGTCATGGTAAGGTGACGGAATCCTCCCCTAACTTTCACAATTCTCTTATGATTGGCTATGAGATTAGTAAATTGTTGTTATTTACCATCGTCTCCTGGGTATGGTTAGGTGACGAAATCACTTCCAATCTTCACCATTCTCATCCTTTGATGATTAGATCCATGAGAAGTTCAGAGATCTGATAAATCTCTTCTTACCAATTGGATAAGATAGGGCTTTGATTCCAGTTGTGTCCTTGAATCAATGCAAGGTAGCTTCCCAATTGCTACAAATGGATCCTTGGCACCCTAGTTCCTACCTTTGAATTTACAAGTTTTTGTTAATTAATTCACAATTATTCTCTTAAATTCTCTTTATTTAGATTACATCTTCTAGTTTTAATTCTAGTTACTTTCAGATTATGTACAAGGTTCAATCCCCGTGGATTCGACCTCGGTCTTACCGAGATTATTACTACATCGCAACCCTACCCTTAGGGTTGTGAACAGCCAACTGTCCAGAAGCACAATTTTATATGTCATACCTTTCGAGTACCTTATTAATATAGGCTTTCTGTGACAGGCTGAGCAGTCCACGTGATCTGTCACGACGAATCTCAATGCAGATGACATAAGAGGCGTCACTAAGATTCTTCATTTCAAATCTTTGAAATTGTAACATCCTGAATTTTCACAACCAGAGTTTATACTCATGCCCAAGAAAATCAAGTGTTAATAATGTATAAACCTGGATGTTTTTAACAATCACACCTTATTTTCTTTTATCACATCCAGATACATTCATGAAGGTAATATTCATAAGAATGAAATCAACTGTATTGATTATATTTCATTAAAGTAAAAAAAAAAAAAAAATCAAAGGCCTTCTTAATGGAAGCTTATTACATTTATCGAGTTCACAGCGAAAGTATAAAACTAAATCATAAATTGTCTTCTTATTCTTTCAACATAATCTTCCTTAAGGACAATGTTTACTAGGACTTCAATCTGTACGTCACTTACATAATCTGTACTGTTAAGAGATGGTCAATGCCCTACTCATAGTGATGGTTATCCTTTAAGATTAACAATAATTCAAGAGATTCATAAAAGTAACGTAAAGGTTCTGATACGTTCCGCACTCCACAGCTACAAGAGGTATTAATGCACAAGCAATCTATATGAGATGCATGCCTAGCAAAGTATATGCGGTTTATCACCCTTAGCCATCGCCACAATGTTGAATATGATTAGAGTTATCCTACTCGCCCCGCATCCCATACTACAGAGATTCGCTGGCGTGTCCCATGTTTAACATGGATTTATGCGGTTATCCCAAGACGGACATAACACATGACTAGGTGAATCACGTAACCCCGATTGGAGTGACTAATTGCGATGACCAACCCCCCAAAAAAATTGATGTAACACGTATATATAACGATTCACATACACCAACTGGTGCACCATCACCCGAGAAACATAGAATTACGTGTTGCCCCAGGGCTACTACCGAAAACGCATTACGTCCACGATATTTATTTGATCGCTAGAAGAGGGATACTCGACATAGTACTTACACCAAGAGAGAAACCCTTAAACTATGAGAGTTTAGGAATATCAAGACACCTGCCCGAGCATTTAAGGTAAATAAGAGACGAGTGGCAATAACCAACTCAAATAAGAGGCGAGTGACGAAGGTCAACTCAAATAAGTGACGAGTAGCAAGGCTAACTCAAATAAGATTAAAGGCAAGAGCAAGGCTCGTATCCATAGCCCCACATGAGTTGAGGAAGACTCCTTATAATGGACATCATGTCATAATCCCAAAAGGGTCAATAATTGCTAATGACAATTTAGACAAAAACAGAGAGAAAGTCATGGTAATCTGAGAATAGGTAAAAGGCATGAAAAACGACACGTAAAAAGGCGAGATAAAATGCATCAACTCGATTAAGGTAAAAGGTACGTAAATTGTGAGATAAAATGTATCAACTCAATTAAGGTAAAAGGTACGTAAAAGGCAAGATAATAACATATCAACTTAAATTACTGTAAGCTTAAAGAATAAAACCCTCACCTTCAGTTGTTTGATATCTGCTAATAAGATTAAAGGCCTTGAGTAATCTTAGGATTAGAACCCATTTTCTTAACGTCGAGTAGCAACTCAGAGGCTGACTCGGCGAGTCAACTCGGCACACAACCTTTCCTTTCTCTTCTTTTTTCTTTTCTTTCTCTTTCTCTTTCTCTCTTTCTTTTTCTTTCCCTTCTTTCTTTTTCTTTCTTTCTTTATTTTTCCTTTCCTTTCCCTTCTTTTCTTTCTTTTCTCTCTCCTTCTCAATTCCCTCCTCCTTGATCGGACAAAATTCCTCCTCGTTCCTCCTCGTTCCTCTCTCTCTTTGGCAATCTCTCTTTCTATTTTCTCACTTTGTGGAACGGACAGACTATTTATAGCCGGTCCGAATGCGTAATCCTTACGCAGGAACTCCTTACGTATTGAGGAGATCTCTGTGCGCAGCCGTTTTCTGGAACTTTCTTGCGGAGGTCGACTGTATAAGGAATGCTCTACATCGTAATGAGATTGGCTCTCGTTTCATTAGGATTCCTCCATCTTATCCGTCTGTTGGATTAAGACAGCCCATCGGCATTAGGTGTCTGGAAAAAACTAATCGGATAGCCCATCCAGATGACGTTGATCTTGATCGTGGATCAATCTGGACGTCCCTAGCCGTGTTTGGATGCCTACAAGTTGGTCGGATTAGCTGTACAATTTCTCCTGGCCCTTTGGTTTGAGGCGAAGATCAAGATCGTGGCTCCATTGCGTGGAGATTTCCTCCGCAAGACGAGTGACTGCCTGTGATTACACCGTGAAAACTGGCGAGGTTTGGGGGTTTGTTACGTTGGATGAAAGTCTCTGTTTAGTTGTGTAGATTGCTACGCAAGAACAACCACCATTTGCGCCAATACCTACACCCTAAGTATCTCGGGAGACGTCCTCATCGTCGGCTCTGATGACGGTCACTGATGGACGGTCCAGGTCCATTCACAGTTTCCTTATGGTGGGTCCCACTAGCGTCTTCAAACAGACGTTGTTTGTTACGCCATAATGCAGAGGTTTCTCCTTTGCTGGGAATCTGAATACACATACATGTGTACGTAGTCCCACGTGAGGACAAATAGGGTTAGGACGGAAGTGGATTCCGAACATGATGGACGGTTTGGATCTTCTAACGGGCCACAGATGGTGGGTCACAAGACCTTCAAACGGACGGTCTGCATTTAAAACACCCGAAGGCGGGAAGAGGTAAGGGGGAGAGGATAGGTTCTTTGGGTCAAACATGGTTTGACCCGACCGCTGGTTCGGTGCACGGCTGGTGACCACCTGCTGTGCACTTGCACAATGCAGGGTGGGGTCCATCATGAGGTTTCCGAGAAATCTACACCGTCCATTCGTTTTGCCATCTAATTTGAGGAGTTGAATTCAAAGTTGAAGCATATCCAATTATCAAGTGGCCCCAAAATCGATGGTTAATGGCTGATCTGTCCATTGGGTCATTTTTACCATTATCTAAGGGCTGAAATTGGACATGTATGGTTAATTTAGGATAATTAGGCATGGTATAATGTTTATCATTAAACGATTAATTTAGGATAATTAGTGTACAGGTCAAAGGCATTTTCGTAATTATTGTTAATCTAAGAGTTTCGCGAAGTCTAATAGTTCTACATGGTTGTGGCCATGCTTCTAAGTAATTCTTGTTAAAGAACTTATGTCCAAATCCTTATAGATGAAGGATCATACATCAATTTAGTTCAAGGTAATGTACATATATTAATCCATGTGATTAACGGTCAGATGACTTGATTTATAGATGGCAGTTATTCTCAAGGGTTAGATTCACTAATTTACTTAAGGGAAGTACACAAGTCAAGTCTCATGATGGATAGTTTAGTCTTTAAAATCAACGGTCAGATGGCTTGATCTATGAATGTAGATCATTCCCAATGGTAAGATTCATGTTAGGGAATAGATGTAAGGTTAAGGTAGTTAGATTAGCATCATACATATCAAGTTAAATTTGACGGTAACACTCGAGAACTTTCAATTCTCGGGTATCGAAAATTTCAGGGTGCTATAGAGATAATTAAGAATTTATTGGTGTCGCACAACATCCTAATGTCACTGCTAGCCAACAGAATATCATCAACATATAAAATCATAATAATGAACTTACTCCCACTGATTTTAATGTAGATACATTCATCTACAGTATTTTCTACAAAACCATATGAAGAAATTACTTCATAAAACTTTAGGTACCATTGTCGCGATGCCTGTTTTAACTCATAGATGGATTTTTTTTAGTTTACAACCTAAATGTTCTGACCATTAGCTACAAAACCTTTGGGTTGTAACATGTATACATTCTCATTTAGATCCCCATTAAGAAATGTTGTCTTTACATCTATCTGATGTAACTCTAAGTCCATATGAGCTACAAAAGCCATTATAATCCTGAATGAGTCTTTCTTAGATATTGGTGAGAAAGTCTCCTTAAATTCAATGCCCTCACACTGGATAAAATCCTTGGCAACAAGTCTGGCTTTATATCTTTCGACATTGCCCTTGGAGTCTCTCCTGGTTTTAAATATCCATTTACGACCAATCGGCCTTATTCCAGAGGGTAACTCAACAAGATCTCACACTTTATTGTCCCTCATGGATTTTAACTCATCTTTCATGGCATCAAACCAATGAGAAGGATCGACACTTTGTTTAACTTGTGCAAAGGATTCAGGATCCTTTTCCGCCCTTATGTCAAAAATATGCTCCTGTAAGTATACGATGTAATTGTCTCATTTACAGGTCTTCTCTCTCTTTCGAATCTTCTTAATGGTTCAACCTCTTTGGTGTAATTTTTGTTTTCCTCACAAATGGGTTGTACCTGAGGTTCATCGTGATGTTCTACAATAATTGCAGAGTTGACTACAACATTTATATCCACATAATCTTAATTGACTATGACCGAAGTCACAGTCCTTTCTTCCTCAAATATAAAGTTTCTAATATTCATGCTCCCACTATTTTCAGTGTCCTCAATAAATCTGGCATTCCCAATCTCAAGAATCTTGATAGAGTGGGAAGGACAGTAGAATCAAAATCCTTTTAATCTTTCTAGATATCCAATAAAGGAACAGCTTATCGTTCTAGGATCGAGCTTTCTTTCATGCAGGTTGTAAATTTTAGCCTCAGCAGGACATACCCAAACGTGTAGATATCGGAGACTTGATTTTCTCTCATTCCATAGCTCAAAAGGGGTTTTGCTTACTGCCTTATTGGGGACCCTGTTAACGATATGAACTGCAGTTTTGATCACATTACCCCACAGAGATTCTATCAATATCAAATTGTTAACCATGCTTCGCACTGTATCCATAAGGGTGCGATTCTGCCTTTCAGTCATACCATTCTGCTCTAGAGTACCAGGCATAGTGTACCGAGTGATAATGCCACAACCTTATAGGTATCTAATAAATGGTCCTGGATTGCAACCTGATTCGTCATACCTACCATAGTATTCACCACCACGATCAGATCTGACAACTTTAATCCTTTTATCGAGTTGATTTTTAACTTCGACCTTATAGATTTTAAAAGCATCCAGGGCATCTTATTTCTCACTGATAAGGTAGAGGTACCTTAAAAGAGAATAATCGTCTATAAAGGTAATAAAATATTTGTGTCCACTTCAGGAAGGTGTAGGGAATGGTCCACAAATGTATGTATATATCACCTCTGAGAGTCCTACACTCCTTGTTGCACCTTTCTTTATAGTTCTAGTATGTTTTCCTTTTATGCAATCAATGCACACTTTATAGTCGGAGAAGTCTAGAGAATAAAGAATTCCTTCTCGCACAAGCCTGTCTAATCTCTCACGAGATATATGACACAGTTGCCTGTGCCACAATATGAAGGAATTCTCATAGTCTATCCTTCACTTAGATCCTATTTTATTTCCATCCAAGGCATTAACATTATAGACGAGTGAGGCAATAAAGTCTAACTGGTATAAGTTATTCACCATAGAGTCAGTGCCAACTTTAATCAATTTAAAGTAAATACTGAATCTTTTATTTTCAAATTGAAACGAATATCCCAATTTATCCAAACAAGAAATAGAAACTAAATATGCCTTATACAAGGCACACAAAATGTAACTACTAAATCTAAAAAAATAACTAGACTCTAACTTAAGCCAATAGACTCCAATTGCCTCTACATCGACCTTGACACCATTACTTACGTATACAGAGTACTCTGCATCAGTTGGTGGCCTGGCCTGTAGTAATTCCTGCATAGAAGTGCATATGTGAATAGTAGTTCCCGAATCTATCCACTAGGAATCCATCGACACATCGGTTAGATTAGATTCAAAACAGACAAGAAAGAATTATTACCTTTCTTTATGAGCCATTTCTTATACTTTTCACAATTTTTCTTTTAACGGCCTGTCTTTTTGCAAAAGAAACAATTATTGCCTTTAGCCCGTTTGCGGTTTGATCCATTTCCTGATTGTTTCCATGGTTTCCTGCTGGAGGACCAGATGATACATTATTAGAACCTTGGTTCCTTTTTCTTTTCCCTTTATGCTCATGCCCATGTCCATATCCTGAGGTCACCATATTAATATTTTGTACTTTGCCTAAATGCCTAATCCTATCCTCCTCTTGAACGCACTAAGAGATCAATTCATCTAATGTTCACATGTCCTTTAGAATGTTATAGTTCACCAGGAACGTACCGTATTAAGGAGGTAGGTTGTTCATGATCAAGTGAATCAGTTGGTCATCAGTAAGTATAAGGCCCCGAGAGCAGATCTTAGATACAACTTCGATCTGCTCTATAATGTATTCACGGATATTTCATTTTCCTTCGTAAGATGAGCGAGTTAATTTATTCAAAAGAAAACCCACTTCAACTTTATCCAATTTCTTAAATCGGTTTCCCATTTCGGTTAAGAAAGGTTTGGCCTTATCTACTTTAGGCATAATACCTCTCATGGACTCAAAAATTGAATACTTTATGATTTTAAGGCACATTTCATTTGATCTAAACCATGCCTCGTAACGGTTAATTTCTTATTCAGAGGCATCATCAGATAGTTTTGGTGGTTCTAGTTTTACCAGGGCAAGGTCTAATTGCAGGCAACCCAGTACAACTTCAATGGATTCCTTCCAATGAGATAATTAGATCCATTTAGGGCAGGAACGTAGTGTGTGTGAGTTGGAATTGAGACTGAAATAAAAGAGATATATATACTCACATTAGTGCATTATTTCATAAAATAATATATGAATTGAAACAAATATCGGGCAAAGCTTAATCAATTCAGTTACCGAGTAGGGCATCAACTGAATTATCCAGGACGAAGATGGGCCCAACCATCACATCCTAGTGAGGATCTGTTACATCATCATCATTCCTCCCGCGGGAGGTAATGATAATATGTTACTGGTCCTCCTGAACATGAAGCTAAGCGATGTTAATTATGTAAATATGAGACACTCAATACTTGTGGGTAAGATGAGTCTTTCATTTTTACATCACTATCACCATTTACTTCACTCATTCATATTCCTGTCAAACGGTAATCGTTTGTGTTTTCCTCACCGTATGGATGAAACGTGAACGCAACTACATGCAATCCTTTAACTGAATCCCAATATTACAAGTCTGAATTCATAAAAAATTTCACTGATTGAGGTCACTATGGTGGCTAACACAACCAGATCTAATCCGATGAATTTGGACTAAGGATTGCGATTATAATCCTATCCTCAATGGATTATATCTAAATCAATTTGATACTGCCCACTAGATGGTTAGTATTGATCATTTGAAAATAAAGGAAATTTAGAGAGAAACAGACGGTTATATTTCACCTTTCCTTATTCTAAAAGGTCTATATCAACACCTAAAGGATGGGTAATAGGCCTACTATTAGGCCAAATCAAGAATCTGTGTGATGTGGTTGTCATAAATGAGCATTATAAGTCTAGTCTATATCATTCACACGATAGACTAGGGCATGGAACGAATTAGACGGATGCTTTGATCCTTACATTAGTGTCCATTAGATGCACATATCAGATCAAATACTTAATGAAAGTTCCTTATTCTAATATAGCCCATCTAGTAAATGTTTTAGATTATACTCTCATTTTAAGCCAAACAGACGGCTCATATCTAATAAATGAATCCCAATTTAGGCCCCTAGGAGAAGATCCAAAAAGTGCATTACTAAGTTATCAGAATGGGCCTAAATCGGATCCATACACCTGAAACGGGTTTGCAGACTTGAATAGATCAAAGTGGGTCACCAGACCCGAATCAGTTCCAACCGAATCCAAAACGGATTCGCGGACCTGATTCCTATTAAGGGAAATACAAGTATAGGCCTCTGAGAGAGAGAAAAAAAATGGTAGGGTTTCTCCCTGCGTTTTGCTTCTCAATGGGTGAGATTCCTATTGCCGCTGGAGCAGAAGAGAAGATCCAAAAGAAGCTGAAGCTTCTGCTCGATCCCATTATCACGGCCTTAATAATAGGTGGTCGGAATGAATGGCAACTGCTCCCTCCTTCCATCAAATCTAGCCATTGGATCTAAATCAGATGGCCTCAAAGATAGCCGATTGAGGGTGGCTGATAACGCAGTTGGTAGTTGCCTGAGATAGGGCGAGACTTCCTTAAACCCTGGGTGATATGGTTCCAGGAGGTTGAAGCTTACAAACATGGTCGAATCTCCGGCATCTATCAGGCGTTACTATCAAGCATGGTCACATCTATGGCTTGACATGGTAAGGGTGCGAAATCCTTTCACTATATTTACAATTTCTAGATTTGGGGTTTTGGTTCTGAAATTCTCAATTTGTGATTTGGAATTCGAAATCATTAATTTTAACTGGATTTGCGGTTATAGAACTAAAATCCCCAATTCTGGATTTGGGATTCGAAATCCCTAATTTTTAACTGGATTTGGGGTTATAGAACTGAAATCCCCAATTTTGGATTTGGGATTCGAAGCCCCTAATTTTTGATATGGGCTTCGAATTGGAAAACCCTAATTTCTGATATAGGATTCGAATTGGAAAACCTTAATTTCTAATATGGGCTTCAAATTGGAAAACCCTTATTTCTGATCGATCCTCCATAGCTGAGGCACAGTGGCTCTGATACCAACTGTTAATTTATCATAATGCGGAACAACTGAAAGACCTTACTGTGCGTCGGTCATGGAGATCAAAGAAGGAAGATGACATACCTATTTGTGAGGCCATAGCTGAAGCAATAGAATACCAGAAATCGAATACCAGGTTCTTCCTCTCCTTACACCCTAATATATAAGGATAGATGGGACTTGTATTTCTACAATGGAGTAGGATCAGGGACCTAGCCTTATTATATAGATGGTGTAGTGAAGAGAGTTTGAAACCCATCACAACTCTCTTCCCACGGCTCCACACATTAGAATCCTAGTGTTATACAAATAGCTGCGTGTGTTCCACAACTATAGCATTCCCACCCCTTACGCATATAGTTCTAGAATTATCACAATGTAGTGGGGTCCACTGGTATACCCATTTACATCATCCAACCTTTAGGATAATCTGGACCATTGATCAATGAGGCCCACCTCATAGAGATCTTACAGGAGAACCTGCGAACGAAGTGCTTGGAAGCTACAATATATTAAGAGATTTAATTTAGAGTAGTGATAGGCCTCAGAGACTTAGTTCTCAGGTGCCTGAATCATTGGATGGAGAAACCAATTCATCTTCATCAACAAAAGCTGGGAGTCTGGAACCAAAATTCATAAATTCATTATATATTCAAACTTCAATAGTCAAAAGAACAACAAATTAAGAAAAAGAACACTCGAAAAGAAATGCAAGCAACCAGTTAATGGTTCTGTCGGGGAGGAGACAATTAATACTACAGTAAGGAATGCTTGTAACGATTATGGAAGAGATCAGCTTTAGTGTTTTACTAAGGATGAACTTAAAATAATACTAAAGATTTTTCTTTTTTCTTTTAGCCACACATACCCCCATATGGGCATTTGAACTCATAACCTGTAACGCCCCGGTTTTCAGAACCCGAGTGCGCGACTCTCATTCCAAAAACCCAAGAGTTAACTAATAAAATGGTAATCAATAGGTGATTCAAAGTGCAAATAGCAGAAATGAAACATACATAGTATAGATATAATCCAGAACGTGAACAATATCCTGGCCCACTCAGCTGGGGGCCACATACAAAACTTCAAGTTCAAATATAAAAATTTTAAATAAACTATCAAAAGGGAAACTACTGGTTGAGGCCGTAATATGTCGCAGCCTCCTGATACGGCTCCTCATCGCAAGGCTCCTCCTCGCTTGCAACCTCCTCTTGATCCATCGTGAGTCTATCTGTCCCTTTATCCCTTGTACGATATTTGAACATTAATGAATGAGTGGCCAACTCAGTGTGATCTCCTCTCAAGATTACACACCGTTGCCCCAGATAAGAAATAGCATAAAATATAATGCATGTATTCAAGTAACTACCCGAAGGATTTGCCATTTCTAGGTCATCATTCGGAATTATGGTATAGACTATCCCTAGCCTAGTTTAGAGATGGAAAGCTCAAGGGGAAGAAATCATCACCTGAAAAGTCGTAACGCGTCCCTTGATGCGAATTTCCTTGACAAGCTAGTGACTCCACATCACACAAATAGTCCCCTAGAGAAGCTTGCTTGATTAAACAATAAGTTCTAGAACTTTAAGTACATAAACAGTTGGTGGGGTTAGGAAGGTCTCATGTATAAGGCTATTTGGGTCCGTCATAAAGTAACTAGGCCCATTAGACCCTTGCCATAACCGGTGGCCCGGCTTTGAGCCCAAGGCCATTATTAACTAAGCGTTGAACTGGGCTTAGGCCAGGCCCACTGAACCTTTGGTGTGGCCCACCTGTTTATATGGTGAGGCCCATCTTTATATAGTGAGGCCCACTGTAATATGGTGGGCCCTACTGTTTTTAGAGGGAGAGGCCCACTGTTCCCTGCGGTGTGGCCCACCTGCAACGTGCAAGGCCTGATGTTCACTCCCCAAGTATAGGGTTGTGATGTAGTAATAAACTCGGTGAGACCGAGGTCGAATCCACAGGGACTGAAACCTGTACGTAATCTGAAACTAACTAGAATTAGAACTAAAATAAGATCAAATCTAATCAGGTGAATATGAAGGAATAATGGTGAAATATTTATCTAAAACTGGTGAAATTTAAAGGTAGGAAACTAGGGATTCAGAGGATCCACTTGTATAGATCAAGGAGATCTACGGTTGATTCATGAACACAACTGGACTTCGAGTCCCATCTTCATCCAGTTGGAAGATATGTCGTTAAAACTCGATCTGAACCTCCTTTGATCTAGTCTTCAGAGAGATGAAAGGTATGAGAATTAGAATCGATTCCATCACAAAACCATGCCCATGAGACAAAGTAAACAATGAAACTAAACCAATCCACAACCAATCAACAATGTATGAATGTTAGGAAGAGTTTTGTCATCCAACCATGCCCAAGAGACGATGATGAACAACAGGGTTTCCAAATTCATACCTCTATAATGCTAAGGACATGCTCAAAGCTATCGCAGATCTATCGTAATTTCAGTCATAACAAACCAATAAAAACTAAAAGCATTCCTATTAATCAAATTAAATCAAACTTCATTCAGTCACAAATCCAAGCCATAGAGATCTCCCATCATGCCACAAGCTTCACCTCTTAGCCCCAGCTAAGAGGTTTAGCCTGACATGGTGGGGCTAGAACCCTTAAGCAAAAACAAAAATAAAAAGAAAACAAAATAAAACACAAACTACTCTCTCTTCCTCTGCTCCTGCCGTCCCCAATAAAAAAAAATCCCCCGTCACGTTCTCTCTCCCTCTCCTTATATACAGGGAAGTCGGCTAGAGTGGTTAGTTTCTAGAGAAGGTGCGGCGGCCGAAAACTTTCTTTATGCAGCAACAGCGAGAACAGATCCGGTTTGCGCAGATTTGGAATTATTTGCATTTTTTCAGCTTTTTCGGCCCATGGCCGTCTCATATGCTAGATCCAAGCCATTCAGGCTCCTTGGCACTGGTCAGCCACACCATGACATGAATTTTGATGGTCCGGATTGGTCAGATGGGCCGTTCGGGTGGGCCATAACATCAACTTACGTCCGGCTTTCACGGATAGCGTAAACAGAGCCTCTGCTGTTGCGCTGAGATGATGGTGGGGCCCATTATTGCAGTTCACGGAGAAATCCCTCCCGACCATCAGCTTCTCCTCAAAAAACCATTCGAGAAAGGACTGTTTTGGTTCGGGTTTGGTGTGGTCCACTGGGTTTTTCGTATTACCGTCCATCTTCCGTTCTGATGGTTGAAATACAATATACACTATCTTCTGAAATTCCGTCACCTAAACTTTAGTAAGACGGCCTTGGAAACCTTATGGACAGTATGGATTACTGAAATATGTAATGGGTGGGCCCCACTACTGAAAATCGGACGGGTAGCGTGAAGATGCTGCCCGTTTTGGAAATTTTTGAATTTTTGTCGGTCAGCGCCTGCTGACCGACTATGATTGCATGGGTGCACGGCTGGTGCACGTTTACATTGTGCACATGCATTGCACATGTGGGGCCCATCATAATGTAGGTACAAAATCTGTACCGTCCATCCATTCTGCCATATCAATTAAGGCATTGAGTCCAGAATTGAGTCATATCTAGATGTCATATGGGCCCAAAATCGATAGTTTACGGGCTAATTTTTCCTTTGGGCCACTTCTACAGTGATCCAATGGCTGAAATTTTATATGTACGGTTAATTTATGACCCTCAAACCATGTATGAAGTTTCGAGCCGAATGGATGGTGGGAAACCTATGATCTTGAATTCTGGATGATTTTCGAGTCTCTTTAACGTGAACGGTTTGATTTCCTCGAATCTCTGATGGGTAAATTCATCAATCTTGGTCCCCTGGAGTCCGTCCCTTGTCTTGGTGATTCATGAGCATTAAATCCATGCCTTTAGCCGCCTATTTCAATCTTGGCTCGTAAACTCACCCTACAGCACAAACACGTTTAAAATAGGGCGTTAAACAATATCATGTTCGTAAATCCAGCTAATAAGTGGGGTCTAATATGCAATATTTGACCCTCAACACCTGGCCTTTGTACAGGCCCACGACAGTGTGTAGAGTGGCCCACAGAGCTTGTTCAAGTGAGGTTGGGCTGACTGGGCTAATCTCGGCCCACCGGTTGTCTAGGCTGGACTAACGTTGACGCATCTCCTATTCCTAACCCTCTGGGGCCCACTGATTCCAAATAAGATGCAGCCCATTGAGATTTAGACTCAAGTGCGGCCCACCTATTTTACAGATGTGGTGCGGCCCACCCTTTTTACAGATGTGGTGCGGCCCAATTACTGCCCATGCAGGGCTTGAAGAAAACTGGTTTCGGACTGCAATTAGCAGCAGCTGAAGAAGACTGGTTTCAGTCCATTTTCATAGCCTGAAGAAGACTGGTTTCGGACTACACCCAGCAGCAGCTGAAAGCCATATTCACGGCCCAGTCGAAGGCCATTTTCAGCCTGGATTGAAAGCTTATGGGGGCGGGTTCCATGGCCCAGCTAGAGCTCGGTTTCAGCCTACTATTTGAACCAACAAGAGGCTGCTTTCACAGCCTGATTATGAGCCATCCTCCTCCCATTGTAGAACTCGTTTAAGAGTCTGTTTCCTGGTACATCCCTAGCCCAGAACTCAGCCATTATTTGGCCTGATCTCAGCCCGAAACAGAGCAACAACTTAGTCCGGTTTCAGCCCAAAACACAGCCATTGTTTGGCCTGGTTTTGGTATGAAATAGAGTGACTTTTCGGCCTTGTTTTGGTCCAAACCACAACCATTATTTGGCCTGGTTTCGGCCCATAATACACCCATCGTTCGGCCTGGATTCAGCCCGAAACACGGCCATTGTTTGGCTCGGTTTCAGCTTGACTCCATGGCCCAATGGAGCTTAGTAGTAAGGATTGAAGGGAAATGGCTAAACAAGTGTAGGGCTTATACCTGGTGGGTTCCTTGTCTCGGAACTAGGTGGAATAGGACCTTACTCGACCGAGTCGAGCTGGAGATGGGTCGAGTCGAGCCAAGTGGCTGCAGACTCACTAGCTGGACTCTCTCTCTCTCTCTCTCTCTCTCTCTCTCTCTCTCTCTCTCTCTCTCTCTCTCTCTCGTTTCTCCTTTCTCCCTCGCGGTGCAAATCCCGAGGGCACAGTGCCCTTTTTATAGCAATGGGAGAGAATCACCAACGGCTAGAAAAGGAGTCCTTCATGCAACGGTTGTAATTGATAAGTGGCCTTGCATGGGGCTTATCCACATGCTAGGATGGATAGCTAATTCCCTTGTCCACCAGAAAAGTAGAATTTTAGGCCCTGTGGGGCCTATCTTGCGGTCAGATTTTGGTGGGTTATCGGGGAAGATGATCGGCCCTCTAATGCAAATCACTACACTATGTATTTCGACATGATCCGGTCCGATTGAGCGGACCGGATGGGACCTCTGATCAATGTGGGGCCCACCTTTTGGGCTGCAAACGTGCGTTTCGTTCCTTCTCACAAGAAAGTCCGATTCTTGGCGATACCTCGCAAGATGGGAAATTTCTCTCCTGCCAACTCGCGCTTCCTCAAGGGGATGGCTGAGATCACTCTACGTGGCCCATCGGATGGTCGGAGGTGTGTCAGAATGCTCCTTCCCAAAAAGGGAATGTTCCCCCACGTCTTTCCTTGCTACAGACGGTGTCCGGCTATTTTCAGAAATGGAGGAAAAGGTTTCTTCCTCTATGGACGGTTGGCTGGGATCTCTTGATCGGTCCGATTTTGGGCCATCCAAACAGTGGTAGATGGGCCCACCGTCTTAGATCTCAGCCGCATGTAGGTTTTCGAACGGCCCCGTTCGATCTCCCACGTCCCTATGCATGGAACCAAACCGCTATATGGTTTTGGTCAAACGGACCCTGGGATCCTGATGGACGGTTTAGATGGTTCGAAAAGTGGCCAGGGTGGGTCACTTTGGGCTTGAAGTCCATCAGATTCAAATCCAAAACGGGTAGGAGAAACTCGTTTTCTCTTTTCGATTTTGGCTCGGTCAAAGGCTGTTTAACCGAGCCCGCCGTTCTAGTGTACATCGTGCACATATGCAGGGGGTGTACATGCACTCTGTGTGGGGTCTACCATGATGTTTGTGGCAAATCCAGCCCATCCATTCATTTAGGATCCCCATCTAGGGGTCCCGGCCCGGTTTGGGGTTGGGCCAAGGCCCAGGTGGGCCATATTATACATATAAACCCTTTATGTGGCCGACATACCTTGATCCCGAGGTCGGATTAGTTTAATATCAGGTTTTAATAGTCAAAATGGGGTCCAGATTACGATGGGGGCTTAATTTATCCCTAACTAACTCTCGAGAGTTGGTTGTAGGATCGTTGTTCCTAACATGATTTAATTTAATGACAAAGGAATTCTATAAATTGGGATTTTTGGTTAATCTTACCTTCCTGGCTGTCATGGAGTCTATCTCAGCTTCTAGGGCCTCTAGGTGGATGGCTTTGATGCTGGCTAGAGTCCACCCCTTGCGTGCACCGTGTGCAACTGACTAATTAGCCCGTTCCATTTCTTTTTAATGCGGTTTTAAGAAGGTAACGTGCATGTATCAGAGGTACGGGGTGTTACAGTCTACCCCCCTAAAAGAAAATTTTTGTCCTCGAAATTACCTACGGTGTGCCATTGAACAGGTGAGGTTATTTCTCCATAATTCTACTTCCCGTTCCCAAGTCACCTCTTGATCTCCATGGTGTGACTAAAGAACCCTGACTAATGGTATCGTCTTAGTCCGTAGGACCTGATCCTTGTGGTCCAAGATGCGGATAGGTTCCTCGGTGTAAGAGGCGTTATCCGTTAGCTCGATCTGCTCCCAGCTAACGATGTGCGACTCGTCTGGCGTATATTTCTTTAACATGGACACATGAAAAATGTTGTGAATACTGGCCAGTGTAGTAGGTAACGCAAGGCTGTAAGCTACGGCTCCCACGCGATCCAAAATCTTGAAAGGCCCAATGAAACGCGGTGCTAGCTTCCCTTTCTGTCCGAACCTCATCAGGCCCTTCATAGGCGACACCTTCAGAAACACATGGTCGCCTGCTGCAAATTCTAGGTCACACCGTCGGTTATCCGCATAGCTCTTTATCTACTTTAGGCGGTACGCAGATACTTCCGAACCACATTAATGACCTGGGTAGTAGCCTGAACAAGCTCGGGCCCCAGCAAACTTCTCTCTCCGATTTCTGCCCAACAGTGAGGGGCTCGATAAGGGAGACCATAGAAAGCCTCATACGATGTCATGCCTATGTTGGACTGGAAGCTGTTGTTGTATGCAAATTCTGCTAGAGCCAAGTGATCATCCCAGTTGCCCTGAAAGTCCAAAACGCATGCTCTCAGCATATCCTCCAAGATCTGATTCACCCTCTCAGTCTGTCCATTTGTTTGAGGATGGAATGTCGTGCTGAACTTGAGCTCTGTGCCCATCTCTTCCTGCAACCTCTTCCAAAAGGCATAAGTAAATCTGAAGTCCCGATCTGATATAATCTCCCACGGAACTCCATAAGATCGTACGACTTCCCAGATATATAGTTTTGCTAAACTGTCTGTGGAATCTGTCATGCGAATCGGGAGGAATCGGGCAACTTTTGTCAACCTATCGACGATGACCCAGATCGAGTTGTGCTTTCTCTACATCCTAGGAAGACCTGATATGAAATACATGGAGATGTTATCCCACTTCCATTCAGCTACCGGCAACGGTTAAAGGAGGCCAGCAGGCCTACGATGTTTGGCCTTGATCTTTTGGCACACTATGCATTTTGCCACAAAACCTGCAATGTCCCTCTTCATGTTACTCCACCAGTACTGTCTCTTAACGTCATTGTACATCTTGGTACTACCCGGGTGGATAGCTAATTTTGAATGATGGGCTTCTACCATAACTTCTTTTCTTAAGTCGGCATTATTGGGTACGCATACTCGCCCCTGATACCGAAGAATGCTATCACTACCAATCCTCCAACCAGGCATTTCCTCACTCTTACACCTTCCTTTCATTTTTACAAGCCATTCATCCTGGTCCTAAGCGGAGATTACCTGACGAACCGGGGTTGGCTCTGCAGTCAACAGAGCCACATAATCATCGGGTTCGTCGAGGATAAGCTGGATGTCGAAGTCTTGCACGAATTCCATCATCTCCCACTCCTTGATCATCAAGGTGGCTATTGTCTCGTGTTTTTTTCCTACGGCTCAACGCATCAACCATAGAGTTTGCCATACCCGGGTCATAAGATATGTCGAAATGGAAATCTTTGAGCGTCTCCATCCATCGATGCCGGCGCATGTTCAAATCCTTCCGCGTAAATATGTATTTCAGGCTTTTGTGGTCGCAGAATAACTGAAATTCTTCCCCATAAAGGTTGTGCCTCCATATCTTCATGGCGAAGACCACTGCTGCTAATCCAAATCATGTGTTGGGTAATTCTCTTCATGTTTCTTCAACTGCCTCGAAGCGTAAGTGATCACTTTATCGTTTTGCATCAGTACGCACCCCAGTCTCAATTTAGACGCGTCGTTGTAAACCACAAACGTCTCTCCTTCCTGTGGGAGAGTGAGAACTGGCGCGGAAGTCAGTCTCATCTTCATCTCTTAGAAGGCCGCTTCCGTGTTCTCATCCCATGTAAATTGGTTGTTCTTCTTCGTCAATTGCATGAGCGGCCGCACAATTCTGGAGAACTCCTTAATGAAGCGCTTGTAGTACCCTGCCATGCCGAGAAAGCTCCAAACCTTGGTAACTGTAGTGGGCTGCTCCCATTTGCATACCGCTTCCACCTTCGTTGGGTCAACTGCTATCCCTTTTGCCTTTACAACATGCCCTAGGAATTTTATTTCCTCTTCCCATAACTCGCATTTGCTTAGCTTGGCGTATAGCTGATTCTCGTTCAGAGTATTCAGGACTGTGCGCAAGTGTTGTTCGTGTTCTTCTCGGCTTTTTGAGTAAACCAAAATGTCATCGATAAATACGATCACGAACCGATCTAGGTAAGTCATGAAAACTCGGTTCATCAGGTCTATGAAAACTGCTAGAGCATTTGTGAGGCCGAAAGACATCACCAGGAACTCGTAGTGCTCATAATGAGTCCTGAAAGCCATCTTATGGATATCCTCATCCCTGATTCCCAACTGGTGGTACCCCGAGCACAAATCTATCTTGGAGAAATACTTGACGTCCTTTAGCTGATCAAATAGATCGTCGATACGTGGCAGGGGGTATCTATTCTTTAACATCACATCGTTCGGCCTCCTGTAGTCTGTACAGAGATGCATCGACCCATCTTTCTTTTTTACAAAGAGAACCGGCACTCCCCAGGAAGAAACGTTGGGATGGATAAAACCTTGAGCCAGCAGTTCATCAATCTAACTCCTCAGGTCCTCCATCTCACAAGGAAGCATGCAAAATGGAGGGAGTGATATAGGAGTGGTTCCTGGCTTGAGGTCGATGCAAAAATTTACCACACGCCTGGGAGGTAGTCCCGGTATCTCTTGGAATACTTCGGGGAAATCTCTGACTACGGGTATTCGTCTGATAGTGGCTTTCACTGCCTCAGCTTCCTCTAGAGCCTGCAAGCTCTCGAACTCTTGGCATCTGCTCCTCCCTTTCAAAGTGAAAGAGGCTTGCCCTAGGATTGATATAGTCACAATTTTGTCGTGACAATCCATGACTGCACACACCAGTGTGAGTCAGTCCATCCCAAGGATGACGTCAAACCCTTTAACATGCATGACAATTAGGTCCACAACAACCTCATGATTTACAAGCGTGATGGGACATGCCCTGCATGTCTTATCTGTTTTCACAAATTTGCCCATAGGGGGATATGCATCATAGTGGTGTTCAATGCTAGTCTGGATGCAATAGCAGAATCAACAAAAGATAAAGTTACATTGGAATCGAATAAAGTAAGTACAAGGTTACCATTAATGTGCGCAGTACCATGGATAGTCTGCAAGGGGTCCTGTTCTGCTTATGTAGCGGCAACGACATACACTCTGGCCTGGGGAGCTCTCTGCTGAGCTGGGGGCCCTTGTTTGGGCTGTTAAGGCCAAGGCGCTGCTCTGGTCGTCGTTTGGTTCAGCTGGGGTCAATTCACCTAGGGCGAAATGCCATGATCTCGCATCCTCTAAAAGCAGGTCTGGGTATTGTGGTTTACCCTACCACTATAACCACAGCCCCCGCCAGGAGGGAAAGGTGGAGCTCGTGCAAGCAGCGGTCTGGATCTTCCTGTAGGGACGAGCAGAGCAGGAGGTGCCTAGCTTGGCCTGACCAGGGGGTCCCGTGCTGGGAGGCAGGAGAGGATGGTGCACTCAAAATCTCTCTTTACTCACATTGCCTTGTCCACCAGCTCTGGGAAATCACTGAAATCTCAGGTGCACAGCCGGGATTGTATCCCGGGCTTCAGCTCCTCCTTGAAGTTTTCCAACTTGTACTCCTCGTCTTCGAGGGCATTGGGTACATACCGAGACAGCTCATCAAACTTCGCCTCGTACTGGGTGACCGTGAGGTTTCCCTGTTCCAGCTTTAAGAACTGCGCGATCTTCTCTCTCCTGCATGACCGCGAGAAATACTTCTCTAGGAACTTTATCCTGAAGCCGGTCCATGTTCAGGCATACCCAGCTGGCATGCCTCTTTGCATGCTGTTCCACCAGTTTTTTGCCTCACCCTCGAGCAAGTATGTGGCCAACATGACCATCTGAGAATCCATACACTCCATAGGCCGCATCATTTTGGTGACCCTAGCTAGCCAATGCTCGGCCTAAACTGGGTCAGGTGCCCCTCTAAAAGTCGACGGGCGGAGTCGCATAAATCAGTCGAACATGTTAAAACTCCTAGTATCCCTATCCCTGGATGTCGCCCTACGGTCCCGAAGAGCCTTCACTACTAGTGCGTGTACGCCCTACTGTTACCTGACGAACGTATCTTGTTGTTGCTGCATAGCGGCAGCTATCTATACAAATGCCGCAAAGGCTGCCACCTCCGTTGGCGAATCTGCGTGTACATCCACTGAGGGCTCAGCTGAAGGGGTTCGCCTCCTGAAGTACTGTGAGGGCATCTCAGACGTGACTATCCAAGGGGAGGGAGAGTCCCCTATAACCTCAGACCTCATGTCCCTGTTTGCTACTCCAAGCGGGAGGCCTGGTATGTAAACCGGACTGTGCTCCCATTAGTACTCTGGAGACAGGAGGGGGTGGATGTCAATTGTGTGGGTCTGTTGTGACCGCAGTACGGGTGGCATGGCTACCTGTGTGATCAAAATATCAGGGTTCAAGTATGGAAAAAATAATTTTAAACAGTTACACAAGAGCTAAGGGTCTATTTTGGTTAAATTTTCAAGGGAACTAAGGTTTTTGTTTCTAAGTTTCAGATGACCAACTGGACATTTCCCAGGGATTATAGGTAATTCATATACTAAGTTCTTCCTAGCTATTCGGGGATTCCTTCATGAGTTCAAGTGTTCATCCCGTTAATGTTTAAGGGGCCTAAGTGTGTTGTCATTACGTTTACTCACCCTTCCTATCTTCTAAGGGGAAGGTCTAAGTCCTGTCTAAGTTAATCCCTTAAGGTTTTGTTTATTGATCCCACAGCCAGGCTATCTCATACTCCTCTTTGATACCAACTTGTAACGCCCTAGTTTTCAGAACTCGAGCAAGCGACTCTCATTCCAAAAAACCCAGGAGTTAACTAATAAAATGGTAATCAATAGGTGATTCAAAGTGCAAATAGCGGAAATGAAACATACATAGTATAGATATAATCCAAAATGTGAACAATATCCTGGCCCACTCAGCTGGGGGCCACATACAAAACTTCAAGTTCAAATATAAAAATTTTAAATAAACTATCAAAAGAGAAACTACTGGTTGAGGCCGTAATATGCCGCAGCCTCCTGATACGGCTCCTCATCGCAAGGCTCCTCCTCTCCTGTACCCTCCTCCTGATCCATTGTGAGTCCATCTATCCATGTATCTTCTGTACCGTTAAACATTGATGAATGAGTGGCTAGCTCAATGTGATCTTCCCTCAAGATTACACACCGCCACCCCAGATAAGAAATAACATAAAATATACAGGCAATCCAAAACACAACAGATGCAGTCTTATTATTTGCATGAATGCGTGAATGCAATCATCGCCCTTGGGATGCTCATCCATGCAGCTCGTCACCCATGCAATCAATGTCCCGGGTAAGACATCCAAACGGACATTGGGCTCATCACCCATGCAATCGTTGTTGACGGACAGATACGTACATTATGCACGATAATAGTAGATGCTGGTTTGTGCCATGTATGCATGATTAGCCAATCTGTTATTATTCCAATTACACTCAGCCAATTTAATTAAGATCACGGTCACTATGAGGAGCTCATGGCCCAGCGTAGGTCGACAGCTCAGGTATAGTGTCCCATGACCACCATCCCCGGCTCATGAGACTACCGCCTTAGGGTGTGTATAGAACCCATCAACACGTGGCCAATCAATTCTCAATACAAGGGAACTACCACCGTATGCTGACTAGGAATGAAGTATCAAAATCGTTAAATACAACGACGAAAATAAGACGGTATGTATGGTTTAAATACGAGTAAACAGCGATGATAATAAATGTCGTAAATTTCATTCCATAGTCAGGTAAGAGAAATCACTTCATAGATGGTAAACCTCATAAATCAACTTGCCACTAATCATAACCTTCATGTCGAGGGTCCACCTTTATCAAAATCAATTCTGTAACAACCCGAATCTTCAGGACCCGAATACACGACCCGTTTCCCAAAAACTCGAGTGTTAACCTTAAAGGATGGTTAAATTCAAGTGTACATTTTTTTTCTTTTATTAGAGTAAGCAAATGAGCGTAGTGTGGACAAATCGACATAAAGGAAAATTTCATTATCATTCAAATATACAAGAAGTTGCCCATAATGACTTATACAGACCAATGTCTCTGAATTTAACGAGTACGAGATTTACAAGAATTTAATACATGAAGAATAACAGAAAATATATAAATATAAGCCGCAAGATCGCGCAGCTCCTCCAGGCAATTACGGCCATGCATCCCTGGCGATCTGTCACGCCCCGAACTCGGAAACCGGGCTAACAAAATTTTCGATCGTCGAATCCGGCGCCGACAGCCTCCGTAGTACCCCATTCTTGGCCCCCGACACCCATATACCAGGTTCCGATCCTGGGATGCTACAAGTAGGATTTCTAATAATCAGTTTGATTCGTAATGAGCATAACCAAGCATAACCCACGAACAATAACTACAAGAACACCATCACAAAATCCACTATGAACAAAAACTTTGAGTACAGTGCGTATAAAGGGAAATACAAGATAGTGGTAATAGCAAAACTCCAAAAGCTCGGCGGCACGCTCCAACTGCGGCGAGACTACAACTACGTCCTGGCGTCACCTGCACGCATCAATCGTGCATAAGCTTATAAAAAGCTTAGAGGGCGGTGTAAGTGTGTGCGAACGTGCTCAGAATGCAATGCCAGAGTAATGCGGAATCATGCTGATGAGTACGTAAATGCAACCAGCCGTACCAAGGCTATGCAGTACAAGATGTGAATGCTATCGGTCATACCAAGGCCATGCGATGCAATATGTAAGTCAAGCATGCCAATCCTCATCCAACTCCTCATGTCAATACAGTTCTCAGTCTGGATAATCACCATGGTTCAGTACACTCCAAATGGCACTGTCTCTCTCCAAGCAGCACAGTCCAAGTGAGCGTAAGAAACCTCACTATCCGCCTGGCAAATAGTCAGCCAATACCTATCCGGCATGTCGATAGCGAACCCATTTCCGAGCTGGTCAAACTCAGCCTAGTAATGCCCCCTACTCTCGGGCGAGTAAGGTCACACCCCTTTCTAACCGACCACGACACAGTGGGAGACGCGGCCTTATGGTATTCGGCCCTCGTGCGCTCGTATATCCACTCAGTCTCGACGTTGGAGTCATCCTCTAGTACCATCGGGTTCAGGGACTATCACCCAGGGACATCTATGACGCCCCAATTACTTGGAACAAGATTTTTCGGTATCCAACCAACCACCCACGATACATCTGTGGAGGCTATGGCCCTGATGTCGCTAGGGCATATCACAATCACACAGATACAAATGCATGAACCACTCTACCAATCATGCAACCATCCTGCGTGAAGCACGCGCTTATGTAAGGCAACTCCGCCTATCAGGGAGCCCGTAAACAGTCTGCCCGAAGGCATATGCTATGATCAGACACTCCTCATCTCAAGCATACATATGATACGTATGATCATGAATCATGGGCTGTGCTAAACATGTTATAAAGCAATAAACTATCCTCTCAATGAAGATGGGCCTATATGGCCTACATGAAACAGATACGGGCCTATCAGTGGCCTTAGGGAGAGTTATAATGTGGTCATTGAACCAACATTACTCGTACAATGTGGACGTCAAACCAACATTGTCCCCAAGGCTCAGCTCACCTCAAATACCATTAAATAAATCATGGTGGAATCACACATTGCAATATGCCTTAGGTACATCCCATTGGCCTTAAATACATCAAATGGGCCGTATCTCATAGGCCTTATATTCATCAAGTGGGCTACCTCAATAAGCCTCACCAATGGGCCTTAGGTACATTGCAATGGGCCATCACCCATGGGCCTTGCATTCATCACAATGGGCCTCACAACATGGGCCTTATACAAACCCAAGTGGGCCTCAACAACGGGCCACAAATACATCAAATGGGCCTCATAACGTGGGCCTATATATATCAAGGTAGGCCTCAACAACGAGCCTATGAACACAACAAGATGGCCTACATCCATGGGCCCATGTATACCAAAGTGGGCCTTAATGAGGGGCCACAATTACATCAATTGGGCCTAAGCACACTAGCCCATATGCATCTAAGTGGGCCTCAATAGCGGGCTTACCATAATGTCTATTTTCCTATCCAATCTGTTTATATGGTCATATGGACCAAGGCCCACCATAATGTTTACTTTTCATCCAATCTATTCATAAGGTCAAGTGGACCTTGGGCCCACCGTGAAATTTATATGCCGTCCAAACTGTTTATAAGGTCACTCGGACCTGGGGTGGGCCTAGAGCCCACCGTAATATTTATTTGCCACCCCACCTATTCATAAGGTCGCGCGGACCAGGAGGGTGCGGGACCACCGCAATGTGTATTTTCCATCCTCCCTATTGATGTACTCACACGGTCAGGGGCCCACTGGGATGTGGTTCACAGATCCAGCTCACTCATTATGTGGGTCCCCCCAGACTGACCGTCCAGACTAAGTTTCAACCCCATTAAAAATTTAGGTAGGCCCCACCATGTGTTTTTATATGATTTAGGCATGTCTTCACATGATTTAGATGGTATGGCCCACCTGAGTTCCGTGTACGACTGATTTTTGGGTGGCCCATGGCCAGGGGGGAGGCCCACCCAATGCACGGTGATGATGCTCGAAACGCATCACGGTGGGGGCCCACAGCTGGAGCCGTGAGGCCTAGCCACCCGTCCGCCGCCCAGCAGCCGCAGGCGCTGCCTGCGCTGCTGCCGTTAAATTTTTATTTTTTAAAATATTTGTTTTTTTGTTTTGGGGCCCACCAAGATGTGTTTCACAATCCAGCCCACCCAATATGTGTGTCTTACTTATTTGGCCGTCCAGACCGAACTTCAGCTGCATCCAAACTCCAGATGGGTCCCACCAAGTACTTTTATATGTTTTGGCATGTTTTCACATGGTTTTAGATGATATGGCCCACCTGGTGATCAGATCACCTTACAATTTTAGCTCAACGCCTAAAATGATCTGAACAACAGAATGGACGGCGTGGATCAGCGTCATGCATCAGGGTGGGGCCTGCATAAGCAGCCCACCCCAAAAGCAAATTTTTTTTTTATATCAACGTCCTTCACGTCCAGCGTCTAGAGATGCTGGACGTTATACACAGACGACGGACCTCATAGTGGGTCCACGTACACAGACCTCATGGTGGGTCCCACATACACAGACCTCATGGTGGGTCCCACATGCACGTGGCCCACCATGCACATATATATATATATATTAATATATATTATAATAATATAATATAATATATACCACTAAATATATATATATATACATATATATATATGAAGGGTAGGTTTCGCCTGAAATGCGGTGGACCACACCGTCTGATGGATGGAGTGGATTTAACATGATTTGGTGGGGTCCACAACATTCAAGGGGAAAAGAAAGAAAGAGAGAGATAGAGAAAGAGACAAGAGGTAAAAAGGCGGTGATGGTGGAGCCCCGCCACTATGGGCCCCACATGATACAATTTATACATCAAAAAAATGGGTCCCACCAACAAGTGGCCCTAAGAAAAGAAATTTAACGGTGGATCACCCACCTATCTTCCTTCTTCTTGCTCCCCTAGCTTCCTTAGCTCCTTGCCTCCTCTTTCAATGGTGGTTGATGATGATCCAATGGTTGAGATGAGAGATGTGAGAGTGTAGGGTAAAGTGGGCCACACTTGTTGTTTGGGAGGGAGAGAAGAGTTTGGACATGTGAGAGGGAGAAAATGGGAGAATGAGAGAGAAAAATAAATAAATAAAATAAAAGGAGAGGGAGGGATGGAGGGATGATGTCATGGGCATGGGTAGAGTTGAAAAAGAGAGAGAGAGTTGACTTGGGCTTGCTTGTGTAAGAGAGAGGCATGGGTTGTTGTACTTGGGTAGGTGTGACTTGACTTGAGTGATTGATTTGATTGATGGGACATCTCGTAGAGATTTCCTCGAAGTTCGCAACGTGCGGTGTTTTATTCGAATTGAACGCAGGCCGACATCTTCTAGCCTGGGTATCGGATCGGTGCGTGAGTCACGGCGTTAGAATCGCGGTGACGGCGCGGTCGCCAAGATACAGGTTTCGAGTCGAGCCGACTTCGGCATGCGGGACTCGGCTTAGGATCGTGCGCAACGTCGTAAATGGGTCGAGGGTTGCCAGAATTCGACCGGTAGAATTGCGGAAGCCGACCGAATGGTACGGTTTAGGTTACGGGTCTTACAACTCTCCCCTCCAAATAAAAAAATTTCGTCCTCGAAATTTGAACTATCATTGCAACTAGTCATAACTCATAATAGAAGAAGAAACAATGCATCGTCATATAAAAATCGGAGACAGTATACAAAATACAATATATGGTCAATCATCAAAGAGGTGGGGATAGCGCTCTCGAATCTCGGCCTCGCTCTCCCAAGATGCCTCGTCAACAGAATGGTGACCCCACTGAACCTTCACCAAGGGAATGACCTTGGTACGGAGGACCTGCTCCTTCCGATCAAGGATACGAACTGGCTGCTCAATGTAAGAAGCATCCTCACGAACATCCAACGGCTGCCAATCAATAACAGAAACTACGTCTGACCCACACTTCCTCAACATAGAGACATGGAAAACGTTGTGGACACCAGACAACTGCGGTGGTAAGGCAAGCCGATAGGCCACAGCGCCAATGCGCTCAGTGATCTCGAAAGGTCCTATAAATCTCGGGGCAAGCTTGCCCTTCGCTCCAAATCGAACTACGCCCTTCATGGGCAAGACCTTGAGATACACATGGTCCCCTACGTCAAACTCCAAGGGACGACGCCGACGATCAGCAAAACTTTTCTGCCGACTCTGAGCTGTGCGCATCCTCTGCCTGATGATATCAATAGCCTCTGAAGTCTCCTGCACAAGCTCGGGACCTAGGAGACGCCGCTCTCCAACCTCGGTCCAACAACTCGGTGATCTGCACGGTCTGTCATACAGTGCCTCAAAAGGAGCCATGCCAATGGTCGCCTGATAGCTGTTGTTGTATACGAACTCAGCCAATCGTAGATGCTCATCCCAACTACCCCCGAAATCAATAGCACCGGCCTGAAGCATATCCTCAAGGATCTGGTTGACCCTCTCGGTCTGGCCATCGGTCTGCGGATGATACGCGGTACTGAGCTGCAAATCAGTCCCCATCGCTCTCTGGAAGCTCCCCAAAACTGATACGTGAACCTCGAATCTCGGTCAGAGACGATCGAGACTGGAACGCCATGCAGTCTCACAACCTCCTCGATAAATAACCTCGCAAGCCGGTCCATAGACCAAGTCGCACGCATCGCGAGAAAATGTGCCGACTTCATCAGACGATCCACAACAACCCAAATGGAGTCATGACCGCGCTGAGTCCTCGGCAAGCCCATAATGAAATCTGTCGACACATGCTCCCACTTCCACATCGGGACACTCAACGGCTGCAATAGACCAGGAGGTATCTGATGATCGGCCTTGCACGCTGGCATGTGTCACACTCGGCCACGAAACTGGTAATCTGGCGCTTCATCCCCGCCCAGAAATACTGTCTCCTCATATCACGATACATCTTCGTCGAGCCAGGGTGGATAGAAAATCGCGATCGATGTGCCTCGGTCATAAGATCTCTACGCAACTCTGGAATATCCGGGACACATAATCGGCCTCTGAAGCGAAGTCCACCATCAAAACCAATCTGCCAATCTGTCTGACTCTCAGATGCTACCTCTGCTCGGTAATCATGTAACGACTCATCTGTCTGCTGAGCCTCGATCACCCTTGCGACAAGAGAGGGTTGAATAGACAGGCTCGATAGCTGAACGATAGAAGACTGCAAACCAAAATCGAAGTCATACTCTGCGATATCCTCGAGCATCCTCCACTCCTGAATCATCATATGTGCCACCGGGCCTCGTGGCTGACGGCTGAGGGCATCCGCCACCACATTCGCCTTGCCTGGGTGGTACTGGAGGTCAAAATCATAATCTTTCACAAGCTCCATCCAGCGTCTCTGTCTCATGTTCAGCTCGGACTGAGAGAATAAATACTTCAAGCTCTTATGATCAGAGAAGAGCTCGAACCTGACCACATAATGATAGTGCCTCCACACCTTCAGTGCGAAGACAACTGCCGCCAGCTCTAAATCATGTGTGGGGTAGTTCAACTCATGCACCTTGAGCTGACGAGATGCGAAGGCTACAGGTCTGCCGTGCTGCATCAGGACAGCACCCAATCCAATACGCGAAGCATCAGTAAATACAACGAATCCATCACTCCCAGAGGGAAGAGTGAGGACAGAAGCGGACGTCAGACGGTCCTTCAACTCCATAAATGCTCGCTCGCATGCATCAGTCCAAACAAAATCTGCGCCCTTCCGAGTCAACCTGGTCATCGGGGCAGCAATACGGGAGAAGCCCTCAATGAAACGACGATAATAGCCCCCCAAACCAAGGAAACTGTGGATCTCGAACGCTGTCGTGGGCTGGCTCCACTGACGCACTGCCTCAACCTTCGAGGGGTCCACTACGACACCCTCCCTCGTCACCACGTGACCGAGGAACTTCACCTCCTCCTGCCAGAACTCACACTTCTCCAGTTTCGCATACAACTGGTGGGCACGGTGGGTCTGCAAAGCGATCTTCAGATGCTGCATATGATCCTCACGGGTCCTCGAATATATCAGAATGTCGTCGATGAAGACCACAACAAACTGATCGAGATATGGACGGAAGACCTCGTTCATCAACTACATGAAGACCGCGGGTGCATTGGTCAGTCCGAAGGACATGACCTGAAACTCGAAATGACCATAATGCATCCTGAAAGTGTCTTCGGGATGTCTTCCTCTCGGACACGAATCTGATGATAACCGGAACGTAGGTCAATCTTCGAGAAGAACTGTGCACCCTGCAGCTGATCAAATAGATCGTCTATCCTAGGGAGTGGGTACTTGTTCTTAATGGTGACCCGGTTAAGCTCGCGATAGTCGACGCAAAGCCTCAACGAGCCATCCTTCTTCCTGACGAATAGTACCGGCGCTCCCCAAGGCGAACTGCTCGGACGAATGAATCCCAACTCATGCAACTCGTCCAACTGCCGCTGCAACTCATGCAACTCCATCGGTGTCATACGGTACGGGGCCTTCGAGATAGGCGCGGTACCTGGCACAAGATCAATCCCGAACTCAATATGGTGACGAGGCGGCAGTCCCGGAATCTCCTGAAACACGTCGGGGAAGTCGCAGACAATCGGAACATGATCGATACAATCCACAACGGGCTCCACAACGGCGCAGGACATCAAGCATGACAACGACTCTCCTCGGGGCTCGGCAATAAACTGAAACTGCGGCAAGCCTGGTATGCAGAACGTGACTGTCCTCGCGGAACAGTCCATGATGGCGTGGTACTCGGCAAGCCAATCCATGCCCAAGATAACGTCAAAATCTGTCATCGGCAGCACAAATAAGTCAGCAGGTAAGAATATATCACCGACCAGAACAGGGCAAGACGGAAAGAAACGGTCCAATACTGTAGTCTTCCCTAAAGGCGTCGATACGGTCAATCCCTCGCTAGAAGACTCGGTCGGCAATCCAGTCGATCGACAAAAACCCTCAGATGTAAATGAGTGCGAAGCGCCGGAATCGAATAATACTCGTGCGATGCATGAGGAGACTGGAAGTATACCCTCTATGACTCCTCTGGAAGTCTGCGGGTCCTGCTGAGCTGCATAGAACCTGGACTGAGCTGGCTGGGGAGGTGCATGTCCCCTATGAGGTCTCTGGTGCTGCTGCTGCCTCTGCGCCTGTCTATGCTGCTGTCTCTGCTGCTGTTGGGGCCTAGGTGGCTGAAGTGGCTGCGGTCGCTGTTGATGGGGCCGCTGCTGCTGTGATGAAGGTTGCTGCTGTGGTCGCGGCTGTCCTGAAGACTGCTGCGGCCCTCTAGACTGCTGTAAATGAGGATAGGGGCACTCAGATATGCGGTGTCCAGAACCACCACATCCAAAACACGTCCCTGGAAACAACTGCTGGGGTGGCGCAGAAGGTGTCGCTGACGCTGCTGGTGTCACTGGTACGGCTGGTACTCTAGCAGGTGGATAATCCCTATACCTCTGTGGTCGTCGATGCTGCTGAGAGCTACTGGACTGGGCTGGCCTCTTCTGGCCTCTCCTCTGATCTCGACCGCTCTGAGAGTCAGCCCACTCAGTCTCGTAGATCTGGGCCCTTCGTACTACCACCTGAAAGGTCGGGAGCTCGTGCCCAATAACACGGCCTCGAAGAACGAAACGTAAGCCGCTCTCGAAACGACGGGCCTTCCGCCCCTCATCATCAACCATATATGGCGCAAACCGTGACAGTGCCACGAAGCGAGCCACGTACTGCGCCACGGATATGTCTCCCTATACTAGAGTCTCGAACTCTCGTGCCCTCTGACGATGAATGTGGTCGGGGAAGTACTGCTCCTCGAATCGGCTGATGAAACCCTCCCATGTCCAGACATGATCAGGTCCTGCGACACTGGTAATAGAGGTCCAGCAGTGCTCTACCTCGCCCTAAAAAAGGAATGTGGCCAATCGGACTCGCTGCTCGGTCGTACATGACATAATATCAAAAATCTTCTTCACATCGGAGCGTCATCTCTCAGCGGCTGACGGATCTGGCTCGCCCTGAAATCGTGGAGGATCCATCCGTCTGAACTCGCGAAGAAGGGCACTCGCGCGTTCCTGCTCTGCCTGGGCTGGAGAAACAACTGGGCGTCTGCCCTGCCCCTGAAGTGCAGCTGTCACAGCCTGTAACATCTGTTGTAACTGCGAGGCACTCACAGACACCGTCGGATCCGCACTGGTATCAGGTGGAGGAACGTCATCCTCAGGAAAGGGAGCAGGGATCTCTGGCGGTGGAATGGGAGGCACAGGTGGTAAGGCTGGAGCCTCAGGTGGCGGAGTGGGAGTCGAACGGGTCACTCTCGGCATGTCCTATGGAAAAGATAAGGCACCAATCAATTTCGAGAACTGCGCGTTAGGGAAGTCAATCGGAAGGTTTTGCACGTGGAACCTAACCGCCTTGAACTCATAGTAAACATGTGATGCCGTTCTCGTGTTATTCCCAAGTTATGCTCTGATACCAACTTCTGTCACGCCTCGAACTCAGAAACCGGGCTCACAAAATTCCCGATCGCCGAATCCAGCGCCGACACCCTCCGTAGTACCCCATTCTCGGCCCCCGACACCCATATACCAGGTTCCGATCCTGGGATGCTACAAGGAGAATTTCTAATAATCAGTTTGATTCGTAATGAGCATAACCAAGCATAACCCACGAACAATAACTACAAGAACACCATCACAAAATCCACTATGAACAAAAACTTTGAGTACAGTGCGTATAAAGGGAAATACAAGATAGTGGTAATAGCAAAACTCCAAAAGCTCGGCGGCACGCTCCAACTGCGGCGAGACTACAGCTACGTCCTGGCGTCACCTGCATGCATCAATCGTGCATAAGCTTATAGAAAGCTTAGAGGGCGGTGTAAGTGTGTGCGAACGTGCTCAGAATGCAATGCCAGAGTAATGCGGAATCATGCTGATGAGTACGTAAATGCAACCAGCCGTACCAAGGCTATGCAGTACAAGATGTGAATGCTATCGGTCATACCAAGGCCATGCGATGCAATATGTAAGTCAAGCATGCCAATCCTCATCCAACTCCTCATGTCAATACAGTTCTCAGTCTAGATAATCACCATGGTTCAGTACACTCCAAATGGCACTGTCTCTCTTCAAGCAGCACAGTCCAAGTGAGCGTAAGAAACCTCACTATCCGCCTGGCCAATAGTCAGCCAATACCTATCCGGCATGTCGATAGCGAACCCATTTCCGAGCTGGTCAAACTCAGCCTAGTAATGCCCCCTACTCTCGGGCGAGTAAGATCACACCCCTTTCTAACCGACCACGACACAGTGGGAGACGCGGCCTCATGGTATTCGGCCCTCGTGCGCTCGTATATCCACTCGGTCTCGACGTTGGAGTCATCCTCTGGTACCATCGGGTTCAGGGACTCTCACCCAGGGACATCTATGGCGCCTCAATTGCTTGGAACAAGATTTTTCGGTATCCAACCAACCACCCACGATACATCTGTGGAGGCTATGGCCCTGATGTCGCTAGGGCATATCACAATCACACAGATACAAATGCATGAACCACTCTACAATCATGCAACCATCCTGCGTGAAGCACGCGCTTATGTAGGGCAACTCCGCCTATCAGGGAGCCCGTAAACAGTCTGCCCGAAGGCATATGCTATGATCAGACACTCCTCATCTCAAGCATACATATGATGCATATGATCATGAATCATGGGCTGTGCTAAACATGTTATAAAGCAATAAACTATCCTCTCAATGAAGATGGGCCTATATGGCCTACATGAAACAGATACGGGCCTATCAGTGGCCTTAGGGAGAGTTATAATGTGGTCATTGAACCAACATTACTCGTACAATGTGGACGTCAAACCAACATTGTCCCCAAGGCTCAGCTCACCTCAAATACCATTAAATAAATCATGGTGGAATCACACATTGCAATATGCCTTAGGTACATCCCATTGGCCTTAAATACATCAAATGGGTCGTATCTCATAGGCCTTATATTCATCAAGTGGGCTACCTCAATAAGCCTCACCAATGGGCCTTAGGTACATTGCAATGGGCCATCACCCATGGGCTTGCATTCATCACAATGGGCCTCACAACATGGGCCTTATACAAACCCAAGTGGGCCTCAACAACGGGCCACAAATACATCAAATGGGCCTCATAACGTGGGCCTATATATATCAAGGTAGGCCTCAACAACGAGCCTATGAACACAACAAGATGGCCTACATCCATGGGCCCATGTATACCAAAGTGGGCCTTAATGAGGGGCCACAATTACATCAATTGGGCCTAAGCACACTAGCCCATATGCATCTAAGTGGGCCTCAATAGCGGGCTTACCATAATGTTTATTTTCCTATCCAATCTGTTTATATGGTCATATGGACCAAGGCCCACCATAATGTTTACTTTTCATCCAATCTATTCATAAGGTCAAGTGGACCTTGGGCCCACCGTGAAATTTATATGCCGTCCAAACTGTTTATAAGGTCACTCGGACCTGGGGTGGGCCTAGAGCCCACCATAATATTTATTTGCCACCCCACCTATTCATAAGGTCGCGCGGACCAGGAGGGTGCGGGACCACCGCAATGTGTATTTTCCATCCTCCCTATTGATGTACTCACACGGTCAGGGGCCCACTGGGATGTAGTTCACAGATCCAGCCCACTCATTATGTGGGTCCCCCCAGACTGACCGTCCAGACTAAGTTTCAACCCCATTAAAAATTCAGGTAGGTCCCACCATGTGTTTTTATATGATTTAGGCATGTCTTCACATGATTTAGATGGTATGGCCCACCTGAGTTCCGTACACGGCTGATTTTTGGGTGGCCCATGGCCAGGGGGGAGGCCCACCCAATGCAAGGTGCTGATGCTCGAAACGCATCACGGTGGGGGCCCACAGCTGGAGCCGTGAGGCCCAGCCACCCGTCCGCCGCCCAGCAGCCGCAGGCGCTGCCTGCGCTGCTGCCGTTAAATTTTTATTTTTTAAAATATTTGTTTTTTTGTTTTGGGGCCCACCGAGATGTGTTTCACAATCCAGCCCACCCAATATGTGTGTCTTACTTATTTGGCCGTCCAGACCGAACTTCAGCTGCATCCAAACTCCAGATGGGTCCCACCAAGTACTTTTATATGTTTTGGCATGTTTACACATGGTTTTAGATGGTATGGCCCACCTGGTGATCAGATCACCTTACAATTTTAGCTCAACGCCTAAAATGATCTGAACAACAGAATGGACGGCGTGGATCAGCGTCATGCATCAGGGTGGGGCCAGCATAAGCAGCCCACCCCAAAAGCAATTTTTTTTATATCAACGTCCTTCACGTCCAGCGTCCGGAGACGCTGGACGTTATACACAGACGACGGACCTCATGGTGGGTCCCACATGCACGTGGCCCACCATGCACATATATATATATATATATATTATAATAATATAATATAATATATACCACTACATATATATATATATACATATATATGAAGGGTAGGTTTCGCCTGAAATGCGGTGGACCACACCGTCTGATGGATGGAGTGGATTTAACATGATTTGGTGGGGTCCACAACATTCAAGGGGAAAAGAAAGAAAGAGAGAGATAGAGAAAGAGACAAGAGGTAAAAAGGCGGTGATGGTGGAGCCCCGCCACTATGGGCCCCACATGATACAATTTATACATCAAAAAAATGGGTCCCACCAACAAGTGGCCCTAAGAAAAGAAATTTAACGGTGGATCACCCACCTATCTTCCTTCTTCTTGCTCCCCTAGCTTCCTTAGCTCCTTGCCTCCTCTTTCAATAGTGGTTGATGATGATCCAACGGTTGAGATGAGAGATGTGAGAGTGTAGGGTAAAGTGGGCCACATTTGTTGTTTGGGAGGGAGAGAAGAGTTTGGACGTGTGAGAGGGAGAAAATGGGAGAATGAGAGAGAAAAAAAATAAATAAAATAAAAGGAGAGGGAGGGATGGAGGGATGATGTCATGGGCATGGGTAGAGTTGAAAAAGAGAGAGAGTTGACTTGGGCTTGCTTGTGTAAGAGAGAGGCATGGGTTGTTGTACTTGGGTAGGTGTGACTTGACTTGAGTGATTGATTTGATTGATGGGACATCTCGTAGAGATTCTCTCGAAGTTCGCAACGTGCGGTGTTTTATTCGAATTGAACGCAGGCCGACATCTTCTAGCCTGGGTATCGGGTCGGTGCGTGAGTCGCGGCGTTAGAATCGCGGTGACAGCGCGGTCGCCAAGATACAGGTTTCGAGTCGAGCCGACTTCGGTATGCGGGACTCGGCTTAGGATCGTGCGCAACATCGAAAATGGGTCGAGGGTTGCCGGAATTCGACCGGTAGAATTGCGGAAGCAGACCGAATGGTACGGTTTAGGTTACGGGTCTTACACGATCGTACCCTGCTCCTCATCAAATCTGAACATACACATCACTAAAGCCACCTGTACTACCTGTACGGTTGTATATTTGATGGATGAGTGGCCAACTCAATGTGAATTTCCCTCAAGATTACACACCGCCACATTAGGTAAGAAATAGCATAAAACATCCAGACAACCAAAACAAAGTAAATGCAGTCTTATTAGATGCATGGATGCGTGAATGCAATCATCGCCCCGGGGATTCTCATCCGTGCGGACAGTGGGCCGTCACCCATGCAGTCATCGAACTTGGGAAATATCATCCAATCGGAATCATTGAACCTGAAAAATATCATCCAGTCGGAATAATACGTGTCATATATGCATGATTAGCCAAGTCGTTATTAGTCCATTTACAACCAGCCAATTTAGATAAGCTCAAAGGTCACTACGGGGAGCACATGGCCCAGCGTAGGTCGACAGCTCGGGCATAGGTCCCATACCACCATCCCCGGCTCATGAGACTACCATCTTAGGATGTTTAATGGAAACCTGTCGACTAGTGGCCAATCATATTACAGTATATGGGGCTTACCATCGCATGGTTGCACAGTATAAAACATCAAACCCATATAAGGAAAATACCAAATAAAACCACGTAGGGCGAATATCAAAATATGCCACATAGGGCGAATATCAAAACCATACGATGAAAACCATCCTTAAAAACCATTGAGCACAATAACCCTGGATGGTAGGCCCACATCAATGATCCATCTAGACCACCACTCAATAACCACCAATTCGAAGGTCCATTACGATCACAACTAGTCAGGTTGCATCCCAAGTATGGGTGTACATTCATATGTGGGAATTCTCCACTAATGTACCAGTTTAAAGTCCATAAGCAATACACAGATGATCCACAAGCATGAACAAATATACAGGATGAACATTAAGCAGGCAATATAGCAATTCAATTTCCACCAGCTAACACATGTGACTATAAGAGAGGGATATCAGTTATGAATTTAAATAAAAACTATAACTTAAGCTAATGAGAAGATGGAAAGCTCAAGGGGAAGAATCATCACCTTATACTTTGAACTGCCCACATTGTCGCTAGGATGCCCTTAGAGTCGAACCCTAACGTGAATCGTAAGATCGTATGGTTAGATCAAAGTTCTACAAACTATTTATGGCCAAGATTATAATCTAAGGTTTGGATCACTTAAGTTTAGGGTTTCACCCTATAGTCTAGGTCTAGGCTTAGGTCTTAGGATTTAAACTTCTAGCTAATGGATAATTAATTCAAATATTAGTTTAATAGTTATAAGATATTTATTAACATCAATGTTGCGGCTAATGTTAGCTAATGTAGCAATGATAATTTTCATGATTAGTATAATCTACTATCCAAAATGATTATTTAGGATGAAATATATAATAATACCATTTATTAGTTGCAATTTGTTTATAATAACTAGCTCTAGCATAATGACCTACTAATGGCTATCCATGACTAATAATGTCAATAGTTTTATGGTAATGATATAATTAATATTAATTAATGTGACGCTAATAATCATTGTAGTAAATGGAAATAGTATGTTCTAACATCAATAATAATATTTTAAGAATGACGAATAAAATACTAATATTTTAATGATAATAACAATTTATATATGTATATATATATATATATATCAATTAATATAAGTATGGACACTTACTAACGGTTAGTCATATCTAACTGAGAAACTCTAAAAATGCTAATAATCAATGACAGTTGAAATAATACCAAACCGGACAGAGAGTGCGGCTCACCTAGTCGACTAGTTCGAGTCGAGTTGACTCGGCCTTCTCCTTCTTCTTCCTTTTCTTTTTTTTCCTTCCTTCTCCTTCCTTTCATTTCTTTCTCTCTCCTCTTCCTCTTTCTTGCTGGGAGTCCAAATGGATCAGGCCCACGCCTGGTTCAGTTCAGTCAGACTCGGTCTGATCCGAGTCAACTCGGTTCCAGCAGAACAGCAGCCCCACGCTGCCCTTCCTTCTCTCTCTTTTGTTCTCTTCTCCTCCATCCTTCTTTCTTCTGGACTTCCCTCTCTGTTACTCTCCCTTCCTTCCTTCCTAACTCCTCTCTCTCTACCCAGGGGAGAACTAGACCCAACCGGGCCGTCCCAAACTCGAACCGAGTCAGTGACTGGGTCGACTGAGCCAGAACGTGGTGCACCTGCACCACCCTAACTCTCTCTCCATTTCCCTTCCTCCCCTTCTTTTCTTTCTTCCTTCACTTCTTCCTCTCGCCTTCTCTTTACTCAGAGAGGTCCGACCACATCCGACGACTGAGCTCCACCAGCGGTGAGCACCAGCGAGGCTATTGGCGTGGTGCAACAGTCACAGCCTCGTCTCTCTTCCTCATTCTTTTTCTTTCATTTTCCTCCTTTCTTCCCTCTTCTCTCATCCATTTCTCCTATCATCAACGGCACCAAGAGCAGCTCCCACAGGACCAAACCTCACCCTGACCGCGCCTGATGCAACTTAGAGCGGTCGGGAAGATGACCGCTGTTAATGGCAGATTTGGAGACGCCACTCCTCCCTTCAATCTGTTCCGATCAGATGATTCTTATGGGTCTTGGAGAGCTTCCAGATAGGCTCTTTCAAAGCTCGAGGAAGGTTTAGGTGATGGGTTCAAGGGTGGAAGGTGACGGCTGGTTCTCTAGGGTTCTTTGCAATGACTGGAGGAGGGATGCCCTAACTTCAATCCTATCCCTTTTTATCCTTTCGCCCTAACATCTCAAACCGTCGGATTGGTGACAAACGGTCCCGATTTTGCTCTGGTTGAAACCGCCTTTGAATACCATGGGTAGGAAAACCCAGTCGTGGTTTCGTTTGGGAGACCTAAACCACTAGCATCGGATGGCTGAGAGCCCCTAGACGGACGGCCAAGATCTCTCAAAAATCCCTCACATGGATCGGAATAACTGGCGCTGGAGACAGGTTCCTATTTTAAGAAATGTGGTATTTCACACTCTAAATGAGCTTGGATTTGTGTCTACGAATGAGAACGACTCCCTATGAAACTTACCTGGTTTTGGTCAGAGGGACCGTCCAAACCGGATGGATAGTTTAGATCATGAGTATGGGTCCCACTGGTGGGCCACCACACGTTGCAAACGGACTCTGTCTGTCGGCTGGCAACACGAACAGAGAGAGAGAGAGAGCGAGAGAGAGAGAGAGAAACCTCTACATTTAAAGCAAAGCAAGGGTCAAACCCGTGCTGACCAATTGGCTGGTGCAGTGTGGCACGGGAGTACACAGGTGGTGTACTCCGATCTCTGGTGTGGGGTCCACCGTGATGTCGATGATAAATCCACTCCGTCTATCCTACTCCATGGGCCTAAATGGGTCCCTATGCTAAAGATCAAGCATATCTAAGATCTAGGTGGGCCATACTAACAAAACTAAGGTCTTTTAGGACCAATTGCATTGATCCGATGGTCGGATTGCATCCAAACCCATGATCAACGGTTGGAAGGGTCTAAGGGGCCATCCATAAGGATTTCGTCCTATATCATTAGCCGATACCAATATTAGTATAATTTTTGTTATTTTCGTATATCACTTATAATTACAATATTTAAAATTTCATACATACATGTAAATATAATTTTAATATTAGCATATTACAAGTTACATGCTGTTGTTCATACATTCATTAATGTATATAATTCACAATACACAATATCGTATTAAGATTATATTTGTATTTGATAACATTGTTAGATAACATACAATCCTATTAATAATCTTTCGTATACATATTTACAACAGATATTTAGAACTACATTAATATTTATAGTTCAATTGTGCATTGAAAAATTATCACCCGTTATATCTATTTAATATAATATTATTTCATAATATTTTATATATGTTAGTTATATACATATTACTCTACTACAGCACATTTTTATACATTGTTTACATGATAAATAAATTATCAATTACATCCATGACCCTTTTGATCAATGTTTGTGTAAATCTTACCATATAACCAGTAAATATATATATGTTCATGAAATATTACCGGGTGATTTGATTCTTCCGTTGAAGTGATTGAGATCTTAAAACAAACGTCCCTGGCCCCTTGTGAAAGTCACTCGAATGGATGGATTGATGTAAGAATGAATGTTATACAAGACGGTTAAGATGAATAGGTCGAGGATTTCTGGGTGTCGGTGTGCATGGACGACTACGTGTGTTTCTACACACGTACGTGGAAACAAATTTAGACTTCCCTAGTGGCACCCGAGTACGCAAAAGTACGGGGTGTTACAAATTTCGTTACACCCTAAGCACGGACTCTCTTCATTGGAAGTTTCCTTAGAGAGATTTCGAGTCACATGTGTCTTAAAATCAATACAATGCTCAAAGAAGCTGGTATGGAAATCTGATAGCATGGTGTAACATCCTGGATTTTTGCCAACCTGGAATTAGACGTCCTTAGGCAATGGGTCGCTCCTAACACCTTATTAACTTGTCAGAACTCAATCCCACAATCTAAAATCGCTTCCTAACCCATTTCCTTCACAAATCCCACCCTTCACCACCTTGTTCTTTCAATTTTTCTAAGTACTTTCACCCTAGACACTATCTTAAACTAGCTAAGTATTATAACTTGGATCACTTTATATACAAACTACAAAGGCCCAGGTACCACCTCAAACGGAAATCGCTCAGGACTAAATCCTTTAGAAATGAGGCGAGAATTAGCCAGTGTTAAACTAGAGTACCTGTGAAATTAGCACCAAGCACTTTAAATACGATCTGCAAGACCCAAAACTTGTATAATCATTGACGCTAGGGTATCATAAAATCTAAGATCAATCTCATTACCCGGCTGCTCTCGGGAGCATCTAGAAACTCCGTATCAGATCTGGACCGCACATCGAAAGTCCGATTAACATGAAGTTAAGGAATTAGGACTGCCTTGCTGGACTTGACAACCATCTCAGAAATTAAATTCAGATAGTGTCCCAGCGCTATTCGCTTGAGCTCGGAGCGGGGAGTGTGAGAAATGTGAAAATAATTCTAAATTAAATCCAAAATAAATAAATCTGGCACCTCTCGCTTGCAGATCAGTTTTAAGCAACCAAACCATCTGAATCAGACCAAATTACACCCTCGGATCAGGGATATTTCCCCAAACATATCCATGTACTTGGAATCTCCGATCGAGATCCACTGACCGTTGAACTGAAACTAGTCCACCATTTGCGATCTGGAATCCCGACTGAAACGAAAACTTAACTAAACATAAATCCAGTATTAGTAAGCTTAAGTTCGACCTTTGGCTTAAGGCGGACCGCCAGAAGTGCTCCGTTGAGCTGAAACAGATCCGCTTTGGTTATAACCTAAGTATACCTTGCCCATAAGTCTATTTTGGAGACTTTTTAGGCTATATAAGGACCTTAGAACCCTCTCTCTCACAGTCATACGAATTTGAGAGAAACCCTAGAGAGAGAAGAGAGAAAAGAGAGAAAGTGTGAGAGAAGTGGGAGAAACTCCCTACTGCTATCCATGCTCCACCACTCCATTTCTAAACGCTTTTCCGGTGATTCCAGCGTCATTTCTAGGTAAGAAACCCTAACCCTAATCTGTTTTGGAGTTTTGACAGTTGTAGGTTATGAAATAGCTAACCTATTTCATTCTATAGGTTACCAAACTGCCGTATACAGAAACTTAGCAATTCTATCGACTCCGTCACGATTCTATGACAAAAAGTGCGGACTTTAGATGTATAGGTTATGGTTTTCAATGCTTTCAATGTCAGATAATGATAGATTCATGATCTGCATGCAATTGTACATGTACAAAGTTCTGTCTGTTTTCCGTTTCGATTAAAGATGAAGAATATGGAATTTTACATACTCTAGGTATTTGTAGAAAGTACCGTATTCGTATAAATTTTGGAAATATGTTTGTCATGATTATTTGTTGTATTAATATATTATATATGGATAAAATACTTGTTTGGCGAAAGGGTTCTCCCTAATACATGTTTTTGCTAATATACACTATGTGTGTTAAAAGAGTGTATTCTAAGTGTTTGTAAAAATGACTGAATGAGTATAGAATCCTCATTTGTGCTTGCCATGACTAATTGTCATGGATATATGATTATTGTATTGGCGATGCCCCTTTGACGAAAGGATTTGCCCTAATTCACGCCACGGCCAATATACACTATATATGTTAAAATGTGTAGCCCAAGTGTTTGTGGAAATGACTGAATGAATATGGAACTTAGATTCCTGCTTGCCATGACTATCCGTCGTGGGTGCTCGCGTGTTATCCATTGGGGCAACTCCCTAGTGAAAGGATTTGGCCTAATACCTATGTGATCAACATATATCATGTATGTTGATGTATGTAGTCTAAGTGTTTGTTGAAATGTTTGAATGAGTAGTAGTTAGTAAATTGTAATGTATAAGGGTGTTGAGATATGATTCTCAACTCCTTTAACTATGTGTATGATTTCCTTGGATAGCTGTGTGATTAGGAATTGAATATGTACAAACTCATGCTTGTGTTGTGCTTCATAACATGCTCAACTGATTGTATGATTTTATCTATGTAATGCATATGTTTAAATTCATGTTTACGTTGTATGATCCGTCATGGGTGATGGGGGAGTGGAGCAACGAGTGTGTGCAACAACCCTGGCAGCCCTAAACGGATAATATCAGACTTTGGTTGTATGATTTGAATCTTGATTCATTACTACTTTAACTATCTGCAATTGAATGTGATTAAGGCTATGATTATAGTCCAGGTAATCGGTAACGAAAATGAATGCGTGGCTGAGATTCATTTGCCACGTGAGATGTGTTCGACGAACCCGAGTCGTACTTCGGTTGGCGATAGTGGTTGGCCACACGAAGTGCTTATGCGCTTCATATCGTTCAACTTGTTATACGCTCGAGTTAGCCGAGCTCGTCAAGTAACCCGATCTGTCTAATGTATGTTCACCATGTTTGGACGCTACTGCTTGAACCTAGGGTACCAAACTTACCAGTGAAATCCCGTTAACCATGGTACCTCGATCCGCTAAGACTCATGAGCCGGGCATGGTGGTATGGGACACCGTGGTGGAGCTGTCAGCCTACGCTGGGGCCACGTGCCTCCCCGTAGTGACCAGTAGCAACCAGACTCGTGAGCCGATTATGGTGGTATGGGACACTATATTCGTGTTGTCGGCCTACATTGATAAGGTGATGGGGGAGTGGTGCAACGATTGCGAGCAACAGCCCTGGCAGCCCTTTGTAGTGACCTCGAGCATACTCTGAATTTACGATGAGGAGACCAGTTTTGCCGCAGTGTATAGAGTATGAACTAGGCTTGTATCAGCTTAGTGATGAACCGTTAAAAAGGTGATGGGGGAGTGGTGTAACCATTGTGCGTAACAGCCCTGGCAGCCTTTGCAGTGACCTAGAAACACACCATCGTATGAGATTAACTAGGACTGATGACCCTAGAATGGATCATGTTTGGGAATGATACAAGGGAGGTACCTTAGTTTCCCAATACTGCTGTCTGAAATGGACTAATAACAACTCGGTAATCATGCTCATTATTGCATTGCATGTGCCTGGAAGATGTGGAGCACTGAGGGATGAAAGCATGTCGCGAACGTAAGATGGTGTCGCATGAGGGTGTGTGTGGTGAGGGCATACATCATGACTGCATTCATACTTGCATTAATAAGAGTAGTTAGGAGTATTTGATTTTACTGTTTTATCATTACTGCTTGATTGAATTGATAACATGTTAACCTATGCTTTACTGTTCCACTGAGTTGATCACTCACTCCCACGTTACGGGACGGTGTTTTTAAACACCAACCAGATTTATTGAGCTGCAGGTGTTGGCGATGCTTGTGAGGCGGAGCCAGACCTCTGCGACAATGAGGACACTTTCTTGTATATGTTATTTTCTGATGGCTTCATGTAAGCCATGCCTTGATCAACGGGGTTACAGGGATGTTGACTAGATGACACTACACATTTGGTATTATTTGAATTGTACTTGTAATTCTTTAACCTGGTAACATTATCACACTCTGGAGACTCACCACAGTTTTATATATTTTATTTATCTATTACAGTCTTCCTCTTGCAAATTTAACTGTCTCTGGAGTATGATATGCTATTTTGGCTTAATCTCACTCATGTTCAATGCACTAATACAGACAACATTCAATCATCATTCATTTTGTTCCATAAGTGATGCGTTGGAACTCGGGAGTTGAGTTTATGCTCGACCCCCGATTTTCAGGGCGTTACACATGGTTAAGTAAGGCTCATATGTAGTTTAAAAGACCCTTAAGTAGTCAAGTCCTAACATTCATATGATCATAACTTATCAGTTCTAAGGCATGTATCCAACAAGTTGATCAAATGATTTTATTTATTCTAAAACATGTATTCGAGTAATCTAGAAATTGGTTTAATAATTTCTAAGACACATGTATATACGTAAACTACTCAAATACTCTACCCAATCCTAAGGCATTTGTTCAAGTAGACTAAGCAAGTATTCAAATCGATTCTCAAGGCATTTGTTTAAGTAAACAAAACAATATTCTTAGTCAATCTTCTTAAGTAAGCTACTCGGATACTAACATCGTTTATAAGGCATGTATTCAAGTAACTACCCGAAGGATTTGCCATTTCTAGGTCATCATTTGGAATTATGGTAATGACTATCCCTAGCCTAGTTTAGAGATGGAAAGCTCAAGGGGAAGCAATCATCACCTAAAAAGTTGTAACGCGTCCCTTGATGCGAATTTCCTCAAGAAGCTAGTGACTCCACGTCACACAAATAGTCCCCTAGAGAAGCTTGCTTGTATTAGACAATAAGTTCTAGAACTTTAAGCACATAAACAGTTGGTGGGGTTTAGAAGGTCTCATGTGTAAGGCTATTTGGGTCTGTCATAAAACAACTAGGCCCATTAGACCCTTGTCATAACCGGTGGCCCATCTTTGGACCCAAGCCCATTATTAATTAAGCATTGAACTGGGCTTAGGCCAGGCCCACTGAACCTTTGGTGCGGCCCACCTGTTTATATGGTGAGGCCCATCTTTATATAGTGAGGCCCACTATAATATGGTGTGGCCTACTGTTTTTAGAGGGCGAGGCCCACTATTCCCTGTGGTGTGGCCCACCTGCAACATGCAGGGCCTGGCCTTTGCACAGGCCCACGGCAGTGTGCAGAGTGGCCCACAGAGCTTGTTCAAGTGAGGTTGGGCTGACTAGGCTGATTTCGGCCCACCGGTTGTCTAGGCTGGACTAACGTCGGCCCATCTTCTCGACCCTCTAAGGCCCACTGATTCCAAATACGGTGCAGCCCACTAAGTTTTAAACTCAAGTACGGCCCACCTATTTTACAGATGTGGTGTGGCCCACCCTTTTTACATATGTGGTGCGGCCCAGTTACTGCCCATGCAGGGCCTGAAGAAAACTGGTTTCGGACTGCAATTAGCAGCAGCTGAAGAAGACTAGTTTTAGTCCATTTTCACAGCCTGAAGAAGACTGGTTTCAGACTACATCCAGCAGCAGCTGAAAGCCATATTCACGGCCCAGTCGAATGCCATTTTCAACATGGATTGAAAGCTTATGGGGGCGGGTTCCATGGCTTAACTAGAGCTCGATTTCAGCTTGCTATTTGAACCAGCAGGAGGCTGTTTTCACAGCCTGATTACGGGTCATCCTCCTCCCATTGTAGAACTCATTTAAGAGTCTGTTTCCTGGCACATCCCTAGCCCAGAACTCAGCCATTATCTGGCCTGATCTCAACCCAAAACAAAGCTGCTACTTGGTCCAGTTTCAGCCCAAAATACAGCCATTATTTGGCCTGGTTTTGGTTTGAAATAGAGTGACTTTTTGGCATTGTTTTGGTCCGAACCACAGCCATTATTTGGCCTGGTTTTGGCCCATAATACACCCATCATTCGGCTTAGATTCAGCCTGAAACACGGCCTTTGTTTGGCTTGGTTTAAGCTTGACTCCATGGCCAGATGGAGCTTGGTAGTAAGGATTGAAGGAAAATGGCTAAACAAGTGCAGGGCTTATACCTGGTGGGTTCGTGGTCTCGAAACTCGGTAGAATAGGACCTTACTCGACCGAGTCGAGCTGGAGATGGGTCGAGTTGAGCCGAGTGGCTACAGACTCACTAGCTGGACTCTCTCTTTCTCTTTCCTTTCTCTCTCTTTTTTCTCCCTTCTCCCTCGTTGGTGCGAATCCCGAGGGCACAGTGCCCTTTTTATAGCAATGGGAGAGAATCACCAACAGCTAGAAAAGGAGTCCTTCATGCAACGTTGTGATTGAGAACTGGCCTTGCATGGGGCCTATCCACATGCTAGGATGGATAGCTAATGCCCTTGCCCACCAGAAAAGTAGAATTTTAGGCCCTGTGGGGCCCATCTCGCGATTAAATTTTGTTGGGTTATCAGGGAAGATGATCGGCCCTCTAATGCAAATCGCTGCACTACGTATTTTGACATGATCCGGTCCGTTTGAGTGGACCAGATGGGACCTCTGATCAATGTGAGGCCCACCTTTTAGGCTGCAAACGTGTGTTTCGATCCTTCTCATGGGAAAGTCTAATTCTCAATGTAACCTCACGAGATGGGGAATTTCTCTCCTGCCAACTCGTGCTGCCTCAAGGGGATGGCTGAGATCACTCCACATGGCCCATCGGATAGTTGGAGGTGCATCAGAATCCTCCTTCCAAAAAAGGGAATGTTCCCCCGCGTCTTTCCTTACTACAGACGGTGTCCGGCCGTTTTCTGTAGTGGAGGAAAAGCTTTCTTCCTCTACGGATGATTGGCTGGAATCTCTTGATCAGTCCGATTTCAAGCCATCCAAGAGTGGTAGATGGGCTCACCGTCTTGGATCTCAACCACAAGAAGGTTTTTGAACGACCCCGTTCGATCTCCCACGTCCCTATGCATGGAACCAAACTGCTATACGGTTTTAGTCGGACGGACCCTGCAATCCTGATGGACGGTTTGGATGGTTTGGAAAGTGGCCAGGGTGGGTCACTGTGGCTTGAAGTCCATCAGATTGAAATCCAAAACGGTTGGGAGAAACTCGTTTTCTCTTTTCGATTTTGGCTCGGTCAAAGGTTGTTTGACCGAGCCCACCGTTCCAGTGCACATCGTGCACATATGCATGGGGTGCACATGCACTCTGTGTGGGGTCTACCATGATGTTTGTGGCAAATCCAGCTCATCCATAAATCTTAGGATCCCCATGTAGGGGTCCTGGCCCGGTTTGGGGCAGGGCCAAGGCCCAGGTGGGCCATATTGTACATCTACACCCTTTGTTTGGCAGACATACCTTGATCCCGAGGTTGGATTGGTTTGATATCGGGTTTCAATGGTCAAAATGGGGTCAAAATTATGATGGGGGCCTAATTTGCCCCTAACTAACTCTTGAGAGTTAGTTGTAGGAGCGTTGTTCCTAACATGATTTAATTTAATAACAAAGGAATTATATAAATTGGGATTTTTGGTTAATCTTACCTTCCTGGCTATCATGGAGTCTGTCTCAGCTCCCAAGACCTCCAGGTGGATGGCTTTGATACAAGCTGGAGTCCACCCCTTGCGTGCACCGTGTACAACTAAATAATTAGCCTGTTCCATTTCTTTTTAATGTGGTTTTAAGAAGGTAACGCCCGTGTATCAGAAGTACGGGGTGTTACATAACCTCAATATTGAAACACATTCTGTCTACCACTGAACCATGGGTTAAAACCCCAAACAACACCAAAGATGTTGAATTAAAGTTCATACATGTAGTTACTTTTGTAGATTTTCTGTTGAGGTCTCGTTTTAGTAAGAAAGAAGGGCAAGGAAAGTGTTTAAGCATGGGTGTAATGACAGATTGAATTGTTGTTATGTAGTGTTTAAGTATACTACAATGGATGTTTGAGATGCATATTGATTATATATCCCCAGCAAATCAACCATCACACTTTGCAAGAGTACCAAAGTTTTTGTCTTCATACTCCAAAGACGGCGAGAACGAGAAATTGTTGATACAGAAAATTTTAGCTTTGCATACACATTGTTGAAATTTTCATTCAACATATAGCTCTATCCATTGTTGTTCTTGCAACAAGGTGAAAGGAATTTAGGTTATTAAAATTGCATGTATTTTGAAGTTTCTTTGATTTTTTCTGGTGAAAATCAATGCGAGTTTAGTATGATGTGTTGCTAATTTCTTGGCAGTACAACAGATGTGCTTTATGACTTGCATAACTTGCATTTAGTGTCATGAAGACTATTATGGATAAAACTGGACTGAAGCAACACAAGGCTAATAGCTAGGGGACAGATTATGAACGGACTAGGTCACAGATGATCAAGCATGACCCCTGCAACCAATTCGAGTATCAGCCACGAGTGGTGACCTTGGCCACCTAACTGGCATCTCACTATCTTAACTAAAGAGCAACTATAAAAGCCGACCTTGAAAGAGAACCACCAAGGATCCTGACCTCGAAGTTTGAACCTCAGGCGTCGACTTCGATTGCCATCCCCATTGGGGAAGACCTCAACTAGTGACTTGGAGGTCGGTCTCGTCCAACCTCAACCTCCTCGAATACCTACTAGTAGGAACCCTTTCATATACAAAAAGGGTTACCTCCCCATGATTTTCGCCGAGGATCCCACCTATACGATCACGACATATTCGAGAGAAGATTCCTTCTGTGAGACGTATTTACCTAGCAAAGGCATTACCATATACGTAAGAGGTACCAAGATGTTATAAATAAGGACTTAACCTATGAAAATGGGTATACACTAACTAGACCCAGTAAGCTTATTCTAACTTAGGCATCGGAGGGTCCTCGGCTACAACCAGGGCCCCCATCGCCATTTAGTTTTGTAGGTACATGACGGTCTAGTGGGGACAACCAAATTTTAGCATCAACAGTTTGGAGCCGTCTGTGGGATTGACAATGAAGCCATTTCGAATTCACTTGTCATATCTCCATCTACCCTACAATGTTTAAAGGGAGGAAGAAGACCTTTGCTGTCATTGCTGCACAAACCCCTGTATTGGAAGAGCAGCTTGTGAATCTTCAGGATCCACCCTCACAACATCATATCAACTCCCCCCTGCGATGGCCACATAGAGGTTTCGCAGTTGAGGAGGACAGCTCGTCTCCTTGGAAAACCAGGTAAAGGCCCAAACTAGCAACATAAACTGCATAATACAAATACTGGAAATGTATAATCCACCTCTCAACCATGGGGCGGAACCAGCTGCGGAAACCGAGCTCTCTCGACTCCCTCAAGAGCTTGACGACTTGTGTAAAGTTAAGCAGTAACCAGGGCAGCATAGTCATGCACCCACGCACACTGTGGGAACCACCGCTCTTGCCAACTCCGACTTACACCAGATGCTAAAGAAAAGAAGGCACAGAAAAGGTCCCTAGGTGATGGTAGAGAACGACGTCCCATGGGAGGCCAAGCTCAAGTAGATCCGAGGATAAATCGGTGACATCCAACAAGCATACTGCGCTCGAGCCCTAACATCAATTGAGGCTATGTTGGAGGAAACAGAACCACCATTTACTGACGACATCATGGGATTTCCACTGCTGCTGAGATTCCATATGTCATAGATTACTCCCTACTATAGAGTCGGAGATCGGGCCCAGCATCTGGAGTCCTTCACGGCATGGATGGAATTACATGGCGCTTCTAGTTTGGTGATGTGCCAAGCATTCTCCCTGACCTTGTCAAGGGTGGCACAAAAGTAGTACAGGCAGTTGAAGCCGAGGTCCATTAGTTCTTTTGCCCAACTTAGTAAGAACTTTATCATGCAGTCCATCAAAGGGAAGGATAGAAGGAAGCCAGTGACCCACCTCCTCACTGTTACCCAAAGGAAGGATGAGCTACTAAAAGACTACATTATTCGTTTCAACAAGGAGGGAGTGCAAGTGGATGGCTATTCAAACCAAATATCTCTAGCCGTCATGATATCTGGCCTAAGAGAAGGGAGGTTCCTCTTCTCAATTGGCAAGAACCCTGCGACCACTCTAGCTAATCTCCTTAACCAAGATCAGAAATATTCTAACGTGGAAGAGATCTTTAGCTCGCGAAAAGTTACTCAAAGTGTAAGGAGCTTGGCTAAGGACAGGAAGCACAAGGAGGATGAGCCACCCACTATCAGCAGTAAAAAGAGAAAGGATGATGACTTGAGTAGAGGTCAATGCCCAAACCGACAACTAGAGAGCAAGTTTCGGTCTTACACTCTACTAAACATGACTCCTGAACAAGTACTCGTGGAGGTCTATGACAAAGAATCCTAAAATGATTCTGCAAGATGAAAGTCGACGCCACCAAGAGGGATAAGCGAAAGTATTGTCGCTTCCACTACGACCATGGCCACACTACTGTCGACTACTTCGATCTCAAGTAAGAGATTGAATCCCTCATCTAGTGTGGACATCTGTGGGAGTAAATTCACAGGAGAAGGGATGAGCAACCAGACAAGAGGGAGGAGCAACAAAGCAACATAAACAACAATGAAGCGATGAAAAAAAAAATCAGCACAATATTCAGAGGATGCGCAGGAGGTGGGGACTCAAATAGAGCTCACAAGGCTCATGCTTGGAGCATCAGTAACAGCAGCACACAACATCACAATCATCTCACAAGTAAAGCTACGAAGGAGCAGAAGTTGATTCCCTGTAGCTTGACCTTTACAGAGGAGGATGCTTAAGGAATTCACCACCCACACAACGATGCCTTGGTGGTGACCATGATAGTGGCTAAGCATAAGGTGCACCATATATTGGTGGACACTAGAAGCTCGACCGACATCCTCTTCGTTGCCGCTTTCAATAAGACGGGGATCGAAAAATCCCAACTATGTCCCGTCCGAACTCCCTTACTTGGGTTTGCAGGAGAGAAGGTCACCTTTGAAGGAAGTATATTGCAACTCATGATTGCAGGAGAGGGTCACTACCATACCACTATGATGATCGACTTCCTCGTAGTCAATTGTCCCTTTTATCTATAATATCATTTTGGGACAACCATCCCTCAACGTCATGCAAGCAGTAGTGCCTACCTATCATCTTGCGATGAAATTTTCGACCGAACATGGGGTCAACCAAGTTGAGGTGACCAGTGTGAGGCTCAACAGTGTTACTCAATGGCACTTAGGGCAAAAGCACAACAACAAACAATGGCCATCGCTTCCCTGGACCCTCAAGAAGAATCAACCGAAAGAGGATCTCTCGTAGAAGACCTGGTTGCCATCCAACTCTGTGAGACTAATCTGACCCGCACGATCCACGTCGGATCGTTATTAGCCCTGGATCGGCGGGAAGAGATCGTTAGACTCCTAAAGCAGCATGCCGACGTCTTCGCATGGTCCTACTAGGACATGCCCGACACCAAACCAGAGGTAATGGTTCATAAATTGAATGTTGATCCCGAACAGGAAAGAAAGAAAAAAAGAGGAAAGGAAAGAGAAGGCTGGAGAAGGAAAGACTGACTGAAGAATAAGCGAAATGGAGGGATTTTTTACTTACCAAAAATCACCTAATCCGACATCAAGAGAGAGCAACAGGATTGAATGGAGCAAATGAAGGGCTCTAGGGCATTTTCCCCTCTATTTATAACCTCTTTGACTCTAGCATTGATTGCCCGCGTTCAACGCTAGAACCTGAAGAGGTGTCATAACGCACGCCCCTATCCATATGGCAGTCACTGTGTAACACCCCGAACTTTTCGGTGCTTGGGTGTTACCATGAGAACTTAAATTAGTATAATTACAAAGCCAATTCATATTGACATGCACCTTCATTCTAACTTAAAATCCAACCATTAGAAGGATCCTCATATGTAGATAGAGCCATATAACCCTTTAAGCATAAGATCAGTGGTTAGATCTCTACTTACACTGACTTTAAAACACCTAGAACTAGGGAGGAGTGAGTTTAAAACACTTGTATTTCTGGAACACAAGATCCGACCATTGGAATTGAAGATCAACTATGGAATTCAATATAGATCATTGCATTTAGGCCTCGTATCATGCAATAATGGATCTGGACATTAAAACTAGTCATTAGATTTATCAAGGGGACCTTTGGATTTGAGGTGTAGGGGCAACTAATTGTATAAATGATCATCGAATCTACTGTAAATATGATTATAAACTGTTAGATATGTTGTCTATCAGATTTTGGAAGACTCTGACCCTCAGATCAACAAAAATTCTCATGTATAGGCTAAGATTTAAAGGTGTGGAGCTAACAAAATAGATGGATTGTAAGGCCCGTATCCTAGACTGTACCATTCTGTGGACTCCCGCGGTCCTCCCGGTCGACTTTCGACAACCTGCGATGCGTAGATAGTATTTGCTTGTGACCCTAAGTCGCACCCTATCAACCCGTATCGACGCGACTCGGAAACTTGTATCCTAGCGACCGCACAGTCGTCGCGGTTCCAACGCCGCGTCTCACGTGCCGATGCGATGCCCAGGCCAGTAGTTGTGGGCCCGCGTATTTTTTAAAAAAAAATGCTGCATGTTGCGTATACCAAGGGAATCTCTACAACACATCACATCAATCCATCAATCAATGTTAAGTACACAACCTTACCTAGCCCATCCCTCTCCATTCCCTAAGTAACTCTCTATCTTTCCACCCATCCCTCTCTCACCCAAAATTCAACTAAGCCCATACCCTTTCTTACAACATCCATCCCACCCATCCCATATCTCTAACAAACACCCTCTCCTCTCTCATCTCTCTCCACCATTTCCCAAGTTTTCATGAGAGAAAATCCTAAGGAGAGAATAGCTAAGAGAGGACCCAACTTCTACCCCCCTCATCTCACCATATAACCCTTCATTCTCATCTTCCACCATTAAAGAAGAAGCCAAGGAGCAAGGAAACCAAGGGACCAAGAAGATTAGCAATCGATAGGTGTTTTATAGTCTTAGATTTGTGTTT